>JASDDO010000014.1:514076731-515316167 GCA_030015575.1 Agapanthus africanus
AATACACCTGCGGGATCCTTACAACTCGTAGGGAGAAAATGCTTTTATGGGACCCTCACGGCCCATAAAATTGAAAAGCCTTAGGTGGTAGGGACCCAAACCTATCTCCTAAGCCATCGTTCCCCAACGGGCAACGGCAAATGATGAGTCGCTCCTGGCATTTCGCTTCAGTGTTAGCGGTGCTGATGCCGACCAAAAACCCAAATCCCAAGTCCTCCCAAGGCAAATGATGAGTTGCTCCTGGCATTATTCCAGTGCAGCAATGCTGATGCCAAACAAGATCCAAATTCCAAGTTCCCAAACGGCGAATGATGAGTCGCTCCTGGTATCATATTCCAGTGTAGCGATGCAGACGCCAACCAAATTCCAAATCCCATACCCCAACAGCGAATGATGAGTCGCTCCTAGTACCACATTCCAGTGCAGCGATGCAGACGCCAACAAATCCCTGAAATCTTTCCAGCCCTACGGTCTGGATCAGACATCCTGCAAAACCGTATACAATCCACGGACGTAAAACAATCCCAATCTCTCCTAAGTCCTACCGGTGAGACCACATTCAAAGTCCCACTAAAAAAATATATATATAATAAAATAAAAAAAATAAAAAAGGGGGGGTATGTCCACAAGCAAAATGGGCACGGAGGAAAACCCGAAAGGGCTCCGTGAGTAAAAACAGCAGGACTGCCGACGAGTTTGTGAAAACCTGAAAGGGCGCAAACTCGTGAAAAGGAGATGAAATGCACTCTCAAAGTCCTCTCGACTTTGAGAGGAGAAAATTCCCGCGTGAGATCCTTACGACTCACAAAGGAGCAACACACTTAGGAGCCCCCACGACTCCTATGGAGAAAATACACCTACGAGATCCTTTCGACTCGTGGGGAGAAAATGCTTTTATGGGACCCTCACGGCCCATAAAATTGAAAAGTCTTAGGTGATAGGGATCTAAACCTTCCTCCTAAGCCATCAATTCTCAAATTCTCTTGGGGCAAATGATGAGTTGCTCCTGGCATTATTCCAGTGCAGCAACGCAGATGCCAAACAAAAACCAAAATCCCAGAATCCTCTCAATGACAGATGATGGTTCGCTCCTGGTACCATATTCCAGTATAGCGATGCTGATGTCAGCCCAAATCAAAATCAACAAGTCAACTTCCACTCCGACACCGCAGAAAGCGGAGCGAGTCAGAATCCAATCTCGACACCGCAAGAAGCGGAGCAAGTCAAGTCTACCCCTGACACTGCAAGAAGCAGAGCAAGTCAAATCAAGCACCGACCGTCCAAGTCGCAAAAAGGGCAGCATCGACCGTCCACATCGCTAAAAGGGCAGCACCGACCGTCCAAGTCGCAAAAAGGGCAGAACCGACCGTCCAAGTCGCAAAAAGGGCAGCCTCGACCGTCCACGTCGCTAAAAGGGCAGCATCGACCATCCGCGTCGCTAAAAGGGCAGCACCGACCGTCCATGTCGCAAAAAGGGCAGAACCGACCGTCCAAGTCGCAAAAAGGGCAGCGTCGACCGTCCACGTCGCTAAAAGGGCAGCGTCGACCGTCCACGTCGCTAAAAGGGCAGCACCGACCGTCCAAGTCGCAAAAAGGGCAGCGCAGGATTCCTACAAAGCGGGAACCAGATAACTCCGGGCCAAGGAAAACGTCTATCACGGACACTCCGTCTCGGAGACATGTCAAGCAACGACCGTCCATGTCGTAAAAAAAGGGCAGTGCCAGCTTCCCAAAAAGCGGGAACCAAATCAAGTCGCCTCCACGTGAAAGGAGATCCATCAATTTTATGCACACGACCCACATATGTGGTGTGCATTTATTGATGGGGGGGAATTTGTTGGGGTAAAAATTTACACCCCGGTTGACCAAGTCAAAATCAAAGTCAACCCTAAGCCAAGTGGGCCCAAGCCCAGATCCAGTGGGCCCATGCCCGAGTCGAGCCCGAACATGAAGCGGCCGGCCTCCCCCCATGCCAAGATAAAAATTTTGTAATAAATAATTTTGTTGTATTTCTTTTTTTTTTTATTTTTGGATAAATGTAAGAAAAATAGGCATAAAGCCAAATTTTTGTAAAGCCCATGGCTTATGTGCAAAAAGAAATGGCACATGAGCCATGGGATAGGCAAAATGTCATTTTTTGAAGCTCAAGGGGCTATGTGTAAAATGTATGGCCTATAAAGGCAAGGATAATGAAATATCCCAACAACTTTTTCTCTCTCCAAAAAAAAAAGTTTGAGATCTGAGATCTTTTCTTCCTCCTTCAAGGTTCCAAAACCTTCTTCTTTCTTTTGAATTAAATCAAGAGTTTTACTCTTCCTTTTTCAAAACTAAATAGTTTTCCACCACAAAACCCATTAAGGGGAACTCAGATCTTCCATTAGATCTCAAAAAGAAGAGATTTTTAAAAAATCGCACAGCTCTTGATCTTCAAGATCCAGCTAAGAGAGGAGGAAGAAGGAGAACATATTTCACTAAACCCAAAAAAAAAGAAGAAAAACACACTCAGGAGTCCAACTCCTCTCTGATTTCTCTTCTGAGAAATTTTTTCAGGCTAAAAGCCTCTTTTTCTCGCCGGCGCTAAGCGCAGAGCGCCCACGTGCTGACACGTGGCGCACTTGCGCTCAAGCGCTCGCGCTCGAGCGCAAAGCGCCCACGTGCCGACACGTGGTGCGTTTGCTCTCAAGCGCAAGCGCTCGAGCGCAAGTCGCCCTCATGCCAACACGTGGCGCTCTTGCGCTCAAGCGCAAGCGCCCGAGCGCAAGTCGCCCTCATGCCGACACGTGGCGCGCTTGTGCTCAAGCGCAAGCGCTCGAGCGCAAGTTGCCCTCGTGCCGACACGTGGCGCTCTTGCGCTCAAGCGCAAGCGCCCGAGCGCAAGTCACCCCGGTGCCGACACGTGGCGCGCTTGCGCTCCAGCGCATGCGCTCGAGCGCAAGTCGCCCCCGTGCCGACACGTGGTGCTGTTGAGCTCGAGCGCAAGCGCTCGAGTGCAAGTCGCCCACGTGCCGACACGTGGCGCGCTTGCGCCCAAGCGCTCAGCGTCTGAGCGCAAAGCGCCCACGTGCCGACACGTGGCGCTCCAGCACTCTGCGCTCTAGCGCAAAGCGCCCACGTGCCGACACGTGGCGCGCTTGCGCTCAAGCGCCTAGGCGCTGGCCCCACGCATCCTTTGGATGTCTTTTTCCCCTTTATTTATATATGCATGTACATATATACATATGTATACAAATATACACATACACATACTCCACGACACTGCCGCTGTTAGAAAAAAATTTCTAACGGGGCGCTGCCCCGCACCCCGCAAGGGGGCTGCTAGCCCCCTTGACCCCCCAGCCCGCTATCCGGGTAGCGGGACCCCCGTAAAAACTCTGCGTGGCTCCCGATGTATTTAAACCCCCCTTTTCAAAACAAAACACACGTACACCGCACATTGAGTTCGCATGACCAGTTTAACCCGTCAATCGGAGGTTCCCTCGCTCCAAAGACGAGGGGTAATTAACGGCAGCTTAGTTCGCGGTTGCCGGAGATTCGGATCCCCACAATCATTAAACCCCGGCCTACCCTAGGCAGGGGGAATCTTTAGTACGCCTGACAAGCGCGCGCGTATTCCCATCTCAATGGGGTGACGAAAAACACCCTACAACGAGATTGGGAGAGACCCTGACAGAATCTTTCTGGAATACTGCACGAGAAGACTTGGACCCAGGATCGGTCGTATTACGCACACCCAGTAGGCCAGAGTTTGGCATCATCGACGAGACATGTTATGAGTGTTAGTTATGTATATGCCCTAGAGGCCATTGTTGTACATATGATGTATATTATAGTGGATGCTTGGATATATATAGAGAGGACTTTCTTGCTCGATATGATAGTATGCTATCTAGTTTCACTTTGTCTAAACATGTTGACTTGTATTGGTTTACTGTCTTACTCTCACATGTTGATAAAGCCCTTAGGATATGTACTTGACTACTAGGACAATGATGCAGATCATACTAGTGGGGCCAGGGTAGTCCACGAGTACATCCTATAATTGTTCATAGTCAAGGGTTATCGAGACAGGGCATCGATACTCCAGAGTAGACTAGCATATACGCTTCTTGACCCATATGATGGGCGATGGATGATCCCGCATCCATTGGTGTTTGACATCAAAGATGGTATACGGGTGCTCAGTGGAGACTGGGTACACTGAACGGACTCACCGAGAACTCCTACATGGTATTATACCTATCGTCAGATAGCAGTTCTCTGGTGACACTGGTACAGGTTAGTCTGTAGACCCGAGATCGTCATAGAGTCTTGTGTGATTCCCACTGTGCTTTGATTTCCACCTTACCACGTTCATGAGAACGTGCAAAACGGTGGCTTTTGGGTACAGTCCCGAATCACATGGAGGCAATGAGCGATAGGAGGGGTTTTGTCTCTCCCGGTATTGGGGGTTGATGTTGCGCTGTGTTCGATTGGCTATAACTGGAAGTCCCTGGCCAGGGCTGATATGGAGATCTATTGGTAAGTGTTATCAGCAGTTTCTCGACCCGTTATGAGCCTCACATCGACACGACTTATCGGTTACTGGGGTCTGACGTTTACCACCCCTAGACTGGATATGCGACATATCAGACGAAGAGACCGGACTGTACGGTAGTGTTACTAATTGGATTCACAGGAGTGTGTACAGGCTTGCTTGTTGATCTTATGATCGTTCAATACCCGGGTGGCTGTTACGTTTAGCTGACCGCTTGCAGCTTGTGGGTGTTTGATATGATCATCACCTACTTCCGGCGTATTGACGAGTCATTAGAGTCCTACACAGAGATTTCCTGGCTCAGGCGAAACGGAGTAGGAGCACATATGTGATATGTGCGGGACCGAGATTAATACGATATGTGATACCGTATTCTATTTTCGTGATATGTGATATCGGCCGGTTATATGTGATATAGCCGGGTTATCGGATCAAGTGTTGATTCGATAAAATGATACATTTAATATTAGTCGGTTATATGTAATATAGCCGGGTTATTAAATCAAGTGTTGATTTAATAATTTAATGTATAATTATATATTTGATATATTAAATTACATTAACTAATATTAGCTCACTTAAGAATTGCTTTTTCTTATTTTGGATACATTAAACATATATGTGATATATGTTTATTGTATTCTTTTCTTTTGCTACTTAATTATATATATGTGATATGTATAATTGTAACATGCTAGGTTATAAATGCAACCATGCTAGGGTTAAGATTAGGGTATATATTTATTATTAAGCAAATTCAAAATTGTGGCATTTAGTCATGGTTCAAAAATTGTAGAAGCTTATAGGTTCTTTGACCAAGTCCACTCTTTTGTCAAGCTTAAGATATTTATCAACCTAACCTTTAACCATAGCTCATGGTTAATTCTCTATATGAGTTAGCCATGACGCATATTAACCCATGGTTGCATTTCTAACTTCATAACAATTATTCTTTTATCACTTCATCTTCTTCTTCCTCCAAAATCTTTTCTAGCTTTTTCATTTGTGATAAAAGATTGTGAGAAAAAGAAAACTAAAGAGAGCAAAATTTCTACTTCATCATCATCTTCTATACTAGCCATATAGATTAGTGTGTTAGCTTCACTAGTTCCTACTTCGTGATGAGTTAGCTTGGGTCTGTGTTTCCTCGAAGTAGATCATCTCGGATTTCAAAGACTACAAGCAAGGATGCATCATACGACTTGTGGAGCTTCTCAAGAGTCCGGGAGTTCTAAGATCGCAATGAAGGGGCCACTACTTGGAGCTTATGAAGTGAAGAGCGGACTACAAAGGTTGTAATCGCTATCACTTAGAAGTAAAGTTGTTTGCTTTATCGATTCCGTATAATTCTTTAGTTAAAGATCTAGGGTTAGGGTTAGCTAGAACGGCAAAAATTTGAAAATTGCATGGACGATACCTCCCGAAACCTTGCAGCCGTGCTAGACAACCCAATAATGAATGACCATGATAGTTGGCCAGAGATCTTTAGAGGATGTGCCAGAGCGGAACTGTTTCCGTCATCGTTCCATATTGGGCCGTTGAGCCGAGGAGTTATGTAACTGGCAATTCGTAGTAAGAGACGAGAGCCTAAGGGCACAAGGCATCAGACCATGAACAAGACGCAAGTAAATATCTTACTCTGCTAGCTTTGGATGCACCGACACCTTCTCGACTTTGAAGGAAGGACATATCAATGACAGTATTTACGATTTGCGAATTGGTGATTCGAATATCACGCGTCCGTCATTTTGGATTTCGGTATTTCGGGAGATTTATTTGCATGATTGAAATTTTGTGCACCACAGTTGCACTCGACTTCGATTCGATGTCATTCGAGATGTTGATTTTGATTTCATGCCTATGGTATATATGTGATTTGACTTGTGCCTTCGGTATAGTTTTCATACACTTTTAGTACTTGATTCGATTTTGTGCACGCCGATGCACGCGATTATGAGATTATATACCACGGTATACCTGATTTGGATTGAGGTATGTTGTATACCGTCGATTTCGATTGTGATATTCGATATTTTTTTTCGTGCACCTTATGCACGTGATTTGGATTCTTGCGCATACTTGGCGCGCTTGATGCGGTTTTGGTGCACACCAGATGCACTAAATCGGGATTCTTTGTGCATATCAGATGCACCCAATATTGTTGTTAGGCACACTCGTTGCCCTTGACAGGTGTTTTCGTGCACACCCGTTGCACTTAGATTTTGTTTCTGTGCACATGTATGGCACATTTATTGATTTCGATTTCTGTGCGCACCAGACGCATGTGACATTCTTATACACATTTTGGGATTGGTTTTTTTGGAGCAGTATGTTTTATGATATTTACTATTTGGTATAGTAACTGAGCAGGACTAGTACAGTATCTGAATATGTTTTTGCATGCATTGATAGTTACCGAAGGGATTTCCAAAAAGGAGCTACAATCTCAATATTTTTCCTATGTGTCCGAGATGACACGAAACACTTTACAAAGGAAACCCTTCTAAATTATTTTCAAAACGGCGGGACGTGTATGTTAAACAAAGAATATATATATATATATATATATATATATATATATATATATATTTGTCGTACAATAAAGGTCCGCTACTTATGCTGTGATACGCGCATCGCACAGCGACTTGAAAAAAAGGTTTGGCATACTTTCTTTTCAGATGTTTTGACGAGTTTACAACGATGCGTACTATGTACATGTTATAGTTTTGATGTATATCATGTTGGTTTTCGTATTGGACTTTTACATTGGTATCTTCACCATAACTCCGATGATTGCGTGATGCTTGACGGAGTTTTGATTTTGAGTTATATACTCGTTTTTCATGCGCATGCTTTGCGCTAAGATGTGTTTTAAGTATTGATGATTTCGGAGCCCCGACGACTTGATTGTTTTGCTGAAATGTTTTAGTATTTGGAGAGATTAAATTTAAATTCGGAGACCGAATTTATTTAAACGGGAAAGACTGTAACATTTCAGAAAAATAAAATATTATTTTGGGAAGTTAAATAATTAAAATAATAAATATTATGAATATTTAGAGTATGGAGATTAGTTTTAATGTTATGGTATAATCATATACCGATAGATTGGAAAAATATTGGAAAATTACATTTGAATGTTGATTTTGAAAGAATATTATATGATTTAGACACTTTATAAATTTTATACAATTAAATATATACAAGTTTATGCCTAAGCGTGATTAATTATTATTAATCGTGCATTAAGCATAGTTAGGCATATGACATGCACCATGTCATGTTTCAAACACATTTTTTTGAATTTCTATGAACCGTGGCATCTTGTTCTTCTTTTATATGCATTTGGGTTTTTAATTGTTTTTGGATTTAAAATGAAAAAAAAGGATAAAGAATAGAAAAGAAAAGAAAAAGGAAATGAATAAAGAATTGAGGTATGGGCAAGAAAGAGAGTGGGTGAAGGGTCTCTTTTGACTAAGGCTCATTCTTCTTCCCTTCAATTTCTTCATACTTCTTCTCCCTCTTCACTCCATGGCTACCCTCTCCCTCCACCTCCTCTACCCCCTCACAACACCCCCATTTCTACATCAAAACCATGCATTCCCTTCACAAAATTTATACACAAGCTCACTACAAGCATGATGGATCAAGAAAGTTGGGATTTTGAGCACTTGGGGCAACTCAAGAAAATTCTTGAGTTGCCAAATGAGGTAAAATCTACGCCCTTAGTTCAGTTTTTAGTTTCTCTAGCATCTTAATGTAGTTTAGAATGGTTTAAGTGTCGTTTTGTGACCTTTGTAAATTCCAAGTTGAGGTTAGGTTTTGATTTGAATTGATATGGCGCAATTAAGGTTTAGTAGTGACCTTAAACCTCCCATAGTGTTAAAAACCTAGACCAAACTGAGCCTAGACCTTGCAATTTGAATTAGATATCGAAATGTCGGTTTGTGTATAAATTGTGGACTACAGGAAATCTGGGATGACCTAGAACATTTACGGGAAAAACTAGGAACCCTAGAGACCTAGATGGACCACTAGGAGGCCACCCTGCAAATACGAACCCCACCCTAGAACCCCAGGCCGAGCAGGCCGGATTTTATGTGTCTGTCGCCGGGCCAAGTGTGGGCATTGGTGTAGGGATTTTGGCTATAGCTCTCTTACCTATTAATCTAGCCTCTGTAATTGTTTGTTTAGCATAATTTTACCTGGGCCAAAATCTGGAGCAAGTTTTCTGAGTTGATGTTTTGATTTCACGATTGTTTATGACTTAAAGTTCTGATATTGATGTTTTATTTCGATCAATTGGTGTTTGCACGTCAATGTCGAGGGTTATCGGTTCTTCTTACATGCGTAGACCATAGGTTTTAACCTATGTGTGATTCGGGTGCCGTTTTGGTTTTGTGCGCGATTTCTGTTTACGATACTATGTGTTTATATGTGTAGGCACCCTCACGTGGACTTCGGATAACAAGGAGGAGCATGGCGACATCGACTTCGGCAAGCAAGGATCAAGGTGAGTAGATGTATATCTACAGGGGAAGTCGGGTGGATGGCGTATAGCACCCCCGCAGTTTCGTAGTGTAGTACATGAACATATTATATATATATATATATTTAAGTGTTTTGTGATACATGGATAATTAGCATGAACGACTTAAGGAGAGCATGGGTTAGTTTTAGTGTAGTTGGAAGAAAACGTTCTTAGTTTAATTTCTTAATCGCGAAACCCTAGATTATAGGTTGATACACACACACAAATGGACACACGTGATATGTTTTTGGTGTATATGGTTATATATATGTGTGTGTGTGTGTGTGTGTAGATGTGTTAATATATGTATATATACACACACACACACACACATACATACATATACGTATACACGGGTGATGAGGATAGTATATGATACTCGGAGGATAGTCAATATGATCGGGCATGATTCCGTGAGATCGGTAATGTGATTTGGGTCGTGTTATAATATACGACATGATATTATAGTGGATCGATGGGCGATGTGTTTTCATACACACGTGGATATATGTTGATAGTATCGTAATATACTAGACCGTAGATCAGTACCCCAGTTCATGATATTATGATAATGATACCATATGATAATGAGATATATGTGATATTTGACCCGTACCCCGATTTTGGGATTCCGTACGATGGATTTTACCGTACGAGGAATAAATATGATGCTTGATCCGTGCTCTTGACTCGAGAATGTCGTATTATATATTTTACCGTACGTGACTCTATTGAGGCGGGATCGCCGACTTCAAGATGTATCGACTCGGACTTTAGGTGAATTTCCTTATCTTTTTCGACTAGTCTCTTAGTTTAGTCCTGTAGATTATTAGGTAGATGTTAGACTGGGCTTGAGTCATACTTATTTTCAAACTAACGAATCATGAGTATTTTAAAGACAGGCCGAGAGATACTACGGATTTTGCAAAGGACGTACATTTTCTTAAAAGCACCGTAGCCCCTATTTTCAAAACAAAACCACGATTCGTGCTATTTCAAATGCCAAAACGGTATGACTCGTGTATAGAAATGCATATTCTTCAGAGCTGCGTTTACTATTCATTTTCCGTATGTTCATGATGTTCACATCGCATTGCATGCTTATAATGTGTTTCTTTGTTATTATGAACCCATGTTGTCAGGACACCAGCACTATTACCGATGATGCGTATGCTCCACGTACACTTGCTTGCCGGCTCCCACACATCATCATCGGTAATTTTCATGTCACGTACACATTAGGAAAACACTACTTCATTGGTATAAATTGCTAGCTGTAGTTTTAACATAGTACTAGTACGCTTGCTTTCATATGCTGGTTAGATAATTCATGCATATATATATATATATATATATATTCATTTGTCATGCAATATTATGGGGCTTTATGCCGGTATGTTGCTGTTATTTACTCTCGAGTTTGGGATTTCGGATTTTCCATGAGATTTCTGGATTTGGAGAAACCGCAAGGATTTTATAAACTCATTTTCATTTCAAAAGATAGAAATTTGCGGTTTTCTCGTGATATGATGTGAGAGGTGTCCACCATGAGTTTTCTTGGCTCTTGAGCAGTATCATACACCCGATTCGAGGAGAAGGTGAACCGTTTGTGGGTGCATGGTGGACCCGGTGCGGTACCCCGGGGCAAGATGGTCGCAGATGATGGCGTTGAGCCCGGCAGGGGAGCACTACCGACCGGTTATTTGTGATGCGGCGGATATCCGGAGGATACCGACGTAGCCGTGAGATTTGATGATATGGGCCAGTCCGGATTGCCGGAGCCCGAGATATTGAGATTTGATGATATGGGCCAGTCCGAATTGCCGGAGCTCGAGATATTGAGATATCGGGATATATATTTTGTGTCGATGCTTGTCACGGTTTCTCTGTTGATTTCATTGATGATATTTCGATTTTTATACAGAAATCTCACCGAGATAAGAAAACAGTTTTCTACTTCATTCTTAATACATTTGTACATCATATATGTGACATATTGCTACCTGAGGTATTGACACGAGCACTTGGTATTTCACTTATGTTTAGATGATTATCTTTGCCATTATTAGATGTTTCAGGTTATATATATTTTAAGGATATTATTGTATGACCTAGGAGAGAGTCATACATGCGATTTCTTCTCGGTGATGTTTTCTACTCACGAGTTGGCAACTCAACCCCGTTGTACCACAGTTTTTTTTTGCAGGTTTTGCCGTACAAGTTTCGTTGCGGCTTGCTGGCACACTCTTTCTTCCGGCTGATTGCTTGGTAGGTGAGTTCACTTGCATCGTGACCACCGTTGTACTTTTATTTATTTCAGTTGTATCTAGTAACTCCATCAACCAGACTTGTATTATTTGATAGACTTAGAAGACCAGTTGTATATTCTTTCGATCTCAGAGTCGCGTGCTTGTATTATTATGGGTCTTCTTTTGTTTTCTTGAGGAAGTTGGATTCCTTTATGAGTTTTGATTCTCGCCCTTCGGCGTTGTATATTATATTCCTTGCGTGGTTGTTTCCGCCAATTGGCGAAGAGCTAGCTCCCGCTTGGGGATGCCTTTATTCATTACTTATATTATGCTTGTTTGTACCCGTTTGGGACCAGTATTTACAAAGAAAACTCTGCCGAAATTTTTGGAAAATACTTGATGTTTTAAAAATGATTACTACGACTTTCAAAGTAAATTTATATATTAACTTTTAAATAAATTTTCCTTCACTCCCTGTTCAAATGGTTTAGATTTCTGGGCTTTTGGCTTACTTGAATTAGGTGGGGTCCTATAGACTTCACATGATTCAAGTGCCAGTCACATGCCATTTCGGTTCGTGACATTGACTTTGATTTTGACTTAGTCAACCGGGATGTAATTTTTGACCCCAACATATGTTGGATATATGTATGCCCTAGAGGCCATTATGAGATAGTGTATGTACTGATGTGTATATATATATATTCGGGTGACAGTCTTGCTCAAAATGATAGTATGCTATCTGGTTTTACTTTATCATATGTTCACTTGATCATGTTTATATTCATTTGGTACATGTTGATAAAGCCCTAAGGATATTGGCTTAACTACTGGAATTATGATGCGGATCATACTAGTGGGACATCTGTAGTTTATAAGCATATCCTTGAAATGTTCCTAGTCGTAGGTATATCGAGACAGGGCATCGATATTCCAGCTTAGACTAGCGTATACCATTCTTGTTCCATATGATGGGCGATGGATGATCCCATATCCGTCTGGTGTGTTGACACCGAAGATAGTATACGGGTGCTCAGTGAGACTGGGTACACTGAACGGACTCACCGAGAACTCCTATATGGTATTATATCATACGTCGGATAGCAGTTCTCAGGTGACACTGGTACAGGTTAGTCTGTAGACCCGAGATCGTCATAGAGTCTTGTGTGTCCTCCCACTGTACTTTGATCTCCACCCTACTGCGGCTCTACTGAGTCGTACAAACAGGTGGATTTTGGGTATAGTCTCGAGGCATGTGGAGGCAGTGAGCGATAGGAGGGGTTTCGTCTCTCCCGGTATTGGGGGTTGATGCTGTGCTGTGCACGATTGGCTATAACGGGAAGTCCCTGGCCAGGGCTGCTGAGATATTACTGATAAGTGTTATCAGTAAGTTTCTCGATCTGTTATAGACCATATACCGGCATGACTTATTGAGTTATTGGGGTCGACGATTCCATCCCTAGACTCGATATGCAGCATATCTGACGAAGAGACCGGACTGTACGGTTAGTGTTGCCAGATGGATTGACAGGAGTTTTGACAGGTTCGCTTGTTCTTATTCTGATCGCTCAATACCCGGGTGGCCGTTACGTTTAGCTGACCACTTGCGGCTTGTAGGTGTTTGATATGATCATCATCTACTGCTGGCGTATTGACGAGTCTTAGAGTCCCACATAGAAGTTTCTCGGCTCTGGCGAAACGAAGTGGTGCACATATGAGATATGCGCAGAGCCTCGATTAAATACTAGTATATGATACTGTATTTTAATCGGGCATTTAATATTAGTCGGATCATATGAGATATGATGGATTTATTAAATCAAGTGTTGATTTAATATTGGCTTTTATATTATTTATTTAAATCCTTTTCTTATTTTGGATACATGGATGTATATGTACATGATGATGTGCACACATACATACATGCATGAAATGTATCATGGTTGTTGATACAAAGAGGAAGGCAATATAAGAATCATATTGTAGACATGATAATGTTTAGATTTTTCATTAAAGTTTAAAGGCAAAAAGAATGGTTAATGAGTCATTTCTTCCACACTCATCTACACACTTCTTTAACTCAACCATAGTTTCCATTCCTTTTGCCATTTAACCTTAGATGAAATATCTAGATTTTTATTCTACTATGGTTAAAGTTATGATAAGATCTCTCACTCTCTCTCATTATCCTTTTACATTATCATTATCTTAGAAAAAGAAAAAGAGTGAGAGTTCTTCTTCTTCCTCAAACCCTAGCTCTCTTTTAATAGTTAAAAAGAGTTAGAAAAAGAAAAGAAAAGGTAATAAATAAGAACATCAACCACTTCATCATCCTACACAACCCTAGCCATCTTGTGTAGGGTGTTGTGCTTCAAGGATTTTCAAAGATCGTAGGAAGCATCAAGCTTAGGGCAAAGCGCTTCGGGTGGATCGTCGTGGACGAGGAGTCGATCAAGTGGACCTTTCCAAAGCTTAGGAGTCTTCCAAAGTGAACTACAAAGGTTGTAGTTTCAACACTTAGCATAACTTAACTCTTAAACTTGATACTATTAATTGTTACTTCATATATTCTAGTTCGATTCTTTGTATAGTTTGCTTATCACCTCAAAAATTTATTGTTATAGCATGCATGATGCTTCTAAACCTTCATAGAGGTGTTAAGAAAACCCTACATGGTATCAGAGCCAAGCTAGAGCTTTGTAGTAGCCTAAACGACATTGAAAACATCGAACGGACGAAAACCGACACCCGAAAAGTGCTCTCTGGAAATTTTTTAAAAACCTGGTATTTTTCAAATTAAAAATATGTAAAAAATAGAGCAGGAAATTGTATGGACCCACAAGAAAAACGATGCCCTAATTCACCTATTCAACCGCGGAACCGCGGCCAAGAGTGGCTTGTTGCGGCGGTTCCGCGGCGGTATAGTTGAATTGTGGGCCCATTTTTCTTGTGCTGGCCCGTATGTGTTTTCTGGTGTTACTGGTATATTTAGAATCTGCCCAGGTGTTGAGATTACAGAGCAGTTTCTGGTTGTTTAATGTGTTTGATCCGATATTCCAACGTCGCTTAGTTTAATAGTATATGTTACAATAATTGAAATCTACAAATTTGTTTGTTGCGTGTAAATCTAGCAATTCGGTCTCGGGAATAACGGAAATCTTGTTGAATTATCCGGTTAGTTTTGAAAAGGTGTTTTCTTGAATAAGACCCAAATGCGAGCTTTACATTGTTTAGGCATGAAATCTTGTATATGTGATATTCCGGATTTGTGTTGTCTAAAGGCGGTTAAAGATTCCAATTGTTGTATATTTCCTTTTTATTTCTCTGTGTCGAATGAGATTTGATATGCAGGATTGTCGCAATGAATAGCCGGGGGTTTTCTTTTTATGTGAGATGAGAGTATTCTTTCAATTCATGTAATATTAATTTGTATGTAATATTCTTTTATTTGGGACACTTCCGGGGTGAGGTTGATGTCACCAGTGTTGTATATTATTTACTTTTCCGCATTAGGATAGACCCAAGGTGGAGGGCACAAGTGACCGGGTTCTTGGGTTCAGTGGGAGGCCATCTCGAGGAGTCGAGACCGGGTCTCCTAAACTCCAGAATTGGTAGGGTCGCTTGCCGCTCTCGTAGGGGTCTAGGGATGTGGGCTTGGCTATTCATCGCGACCGTGGAATCCGTATTTTTATTGCTGGCTAAATATAAAATACGGACCTCCTAGATATCCTTTATGTGCTTCTGCTGCTTTTATTATCTGATGTGATCTTTTAATGTATATTTTCGTTTCTCTCTGTAATGGCTTAGGATTTAAATGATGGGACTACATTAATGAGATTAATGTAAAAGATAAATGAACCTAAAAAGATGTTGTAGAATCAGATTTTAAACACACTCGGCCTTTTTTGTAAGAAAAAAGCAAGTTTCAAAATGCGGAGCTTAAGCCACTCCTTTTAAACTCATTAGATTCTACAACGATATCAAGTTCAAAGCGTCAAAAGTTTTTCTAAAAACTATCCGCAACCCTCCGTCATTTTAGGAAGTAGAGTACTTAGTATTCGTGCTGCGTATTTTGACTTTAGTTAAGGCGCAGTGTACGGTAGCTGAGTGATGTCTTCCTACACTGCATATGATGCTGAATAATTAGGACATTCATATGATTATGTTGACTTTAGTTAAGGGTCATATGAGTGGGTTTAGTTAATCACGAAATGACGGGAAGAACTTGACTAGTACTTATGATATGTTGACTTTAGTTAAGGTCATAAGTACTAGGGGTAAAAAAAATAAATTATATCGGGAATTTCAAGAGTTGAAAATTACAATGAGATTGTATACCTACTATATGATAATAGGATCCCGATCCCACTGCGAGCAAATGTTGTTCCCGGGAGAATTTTGCACTTTACAATTAGCTGACTCGGTAGGTGTCTAGAAAGGTGCTAAACGGGGCTACGCCTCTGGGAAGACGAGGTTTACTCTAATTAGGTCCGTGCGAAAGCACGGGGAACCTCCCTCAAGTACCGGCACTGGCCTGGCTGAGAGGTTGGCGAAGTTGTAGATTGTAATTAATCCCGGCTAGTTTTCTTTTTTTAAAAGGTTTTAAAGAAAATTTGATAAAAAACAGTGGGAGACATCGATTAGACAAGATAATAACTAATCTGATCTTTGCAAGAGCATTCGCTAAGTGTATTCTTTTCTCTCTCTTAATGGCAGATACCCATGACAGGACTTAAGCTTCTATTAGACAAAAACAAGCTGAATGGAACAAACTATAAAGACTGGCTGAGGAATTTAAACATAGCCTTGACTTATGATAAAGTATCATATGTCCTTACCGCACCAGCCTTGCCCCCCCTAGGTCCTAAACCTTCAGTTGCGGATAGGGAAATCCGCAAAACCTGGGACACTGACTGTGCCACGGCAAAATGCCTCGCGCTTGCATCGATGGATAACACACATCAGAAGCATCACGAGAATATGGACGTACAAGCCATATTCCTCCATACAAAAGAGTTGTATGGAGAGCAATCTCGCGTATTAAGATACGAAGCGTCTAAGAAATTGTTTCAGATGCGCATGACCGCTGGCACATCAGTAGGAGACCATGTTCTAAAAATGATAGCTCTCATAGAAGAGCTTGAGGACCTTGGGTGGACAATGGACAATGAACAGTATACAGATATCATTCTACAGTCTCTCCCCTCCACCTTTGCTCAGTTCATCGTTAACTTCAACATGCACAACATGGAGAAGGAACTGCCTGAACTCCTTAATATGTTAAGGAGTGCAGAGAGCACACTGAAGTCAGTGAAGACTCCCGTTATGTCTGTTGGGCAATCCTCCTCATCTTACCCAAAGGCTAAGGCCAAGGGAAAGATGAAGAAGAAACCCACCAAACCTAAGGGTGGAGTCAAAAAGGTAAAGGGAAAAGGCAAGTCCAAGGTTGGGGCATCAGAGAAAGGCGAATGTTTCCATTGCAAGAAGACGGGACACTGGAAGAGGAACTGTATCGAGTACCTAGCACTCAAGAAGAAGCATGATGATGCTTCAGCCTCAGGTGTGTTCGTAATTGAAAACTGTTTTTCTATTAATTCTGCATCCTGGGTATTGGATACCGGTTCAGGTTCTCATATTTGCAATTCTGTGCAGGCGTTGAGAAATAGCAGAGTTCTGAAGACAGGTGATCATACTCTCCAAGTTGGAAATGGTTCCAATGTAAATGCAGTTTCAGTAGGAGAGTATCACCTAGGTTTGCCTTCGGGTTGTATATTGGTTTTGAACCCGTGTTATTTTGTACCAACTATGCTTTGTAATATTATATCAGTTTCCTTGTTAGACAATGAAGGATATCATTTTGCTGTGCAACACAATGTTATGAACATTAAACTGAATCAAGAGTTGATTGGTTGTGGTACATTAAGTAACGGGATATACGTCCTTAATCAACACACAGTTTTCAACATACAACACAAAAATAAAAGGAAATTTTCAGAAATAAATGAAGCTTTTCTTTGGCATTGTAGACTTGGTCATATTAATGAAACAAGACTCAACAAGCTTCATAAAGATGGATATTTAAATTCATTTGAGTATAAATCTTATGCAACTTGCCAGTCTTGTATCAAAGGTAAAATGACCAAAACCCCGTTTACAGGACACGGAGAAAGAGCTACTGAGCTCCTAAGCCTCATACATAGTGATGTATGCGGACCAATGTCTACACATGCAAGAGGCGGTTTTTCATACTTCATAACTTTTACTGATGATTTCTCAAGATTTGGTCATGTATATTTGATAAAACATAAATCTGAAGCTTTTGAGAAATTCAAGGAGTATAAACATGAAGTAGAAAACCAAACAGGAAAGAGTATCAAGATACTTCGATCGGATCGAGGTGGAGAGTACTTAAGTACTGAGTTCTTAGACTTCCTAAAAGAGAATGGGATTCTCTCTCAGCGCACTCCACCTTACACACCACAGCACAACGGTGTGTCAGAACGAAGGAACCGTACCCTATTAGATATGGTACGATCCATGATGAGTGATGCTGAGTTACCTCTCTCGTTTTGGGGGCATGCATTGGAAACAACAGCTTTTCTGTTAAACAAAGTTCCAACCAAAACCGTGTCTACCACTCCATATGAGATATGGCATGGGAGGAAACCATCTCTTAAAAGAGTTAAGATTTGGGGTTGTCCGGCTTTTGTTAAAAAGCAGAATCCAGACAAACTCGAGACACGATCAGTCAAATGTATATTTGTAGGATATCCTAAACATTCGTTTGGGTATCTTTTTTACCACAAAGAGGAACAAAAAGTGTTTGTTTCTCAGTATGCCACCTTTTTAGAAGATGAAATTTTTTCAAACAATACAAATGGCAATGTGGTAGATCTAGAAGAAGTTCTAGAAACACAAATTACAGATGACAACTTGGCTGAACCTGAAGTTATAACAGAATCTAATGAACCTCAGCCACTCCGTAGATCTGGTAGGATTTCTCGCCCACCGGAGAGATACTACGGTTTTCTCATTGATGGTGATAGAGAAGACTGCATCATGGATGATGATGATCCTTCCAGTTTTCATCAGGCTATCACGAGTGGTGACTCTGTGAATTGGCTGGATGCCATGAGATCCGAAATGGAGTCCATGTACACCAACAAAGTATGGACTTTGGAAGATGTACCCTCCGGGATAAAACCTGTGGGATGCAAATGGATCTTTAAAAGAAAGATCGGTGTAGATGGACAGGTAGAGACCTATAAAGCAAGGTTGGTAGCGAAAGGTTTTCGTCAAAGACCAGGCTTGGACTATGACGAGACTTTCTCTCCGGTAGCCATGCTTAAATCCATTCGGATCCTACTCGCTATTGCTGCTCACTACGACTATGAAATCTGGCAGATGGACGTTAAAACTGCATTCCTAAATGGTGATTTAGAGGAATGCGTTTATATGGATCAACCAGAGGGATTCATTGATATTGGGAGCAGCGGTAAAGCATGTAAGTTACTTAAATCCATTTATGGATTAAAGCAGGCATCACGGAGTTGGAACATCTGTTTTGATGATGCTATCAAAGAGTTTGATTTCATCAAAAATCCAGATGAACCTTGTGTTTATAAGAAGACTGTAGGAAGAAATGTCGCAATCCTCGTATTGTACGTAGATGACATACTTCTGATAGGAAATGACATTCCTATGCTACAGTCGGTCAAATCATTCTTATCACAAAGGTTCTCCATGAAGGACCTGGGAGATGCCACATACATATTGGGTATACGGATCTATAGGGATAGATCCAAACGGTTATTGGGATTGTCCCAAACCAAGTACATTAACACCATCCTAAAGAGATTTAGTATGGAAGACTCCAAGCGGGGTGCCTTACCCGCTTGCCATGGAGTCACTCTCTCAAAAGACGATTGCCCAAAGTCTGATATAGAGAGAGCTCGCATGAGCATTATTCCCTATGCTTCGGCAGTAGGATCGATAATGTATGCGATGTTATGTACACGCCCTGATGTTGCTTATGCACTTAGTGTAGTAAGCAGGTATCAATCTAACCCAGGGGAGAATCACTGGATTGCTGTAAAGAACATTCTTAAGTACTTGCGAAGGACTAAAGAATTGTTCTTGGTGTATGGTAATGGGGATCTCCAAATGGAGGCCTTTACCGATTCGAGCTTCCAGAGTGACAAGGATGACAGCAAGTCTATCTCAGGGTTTGCATTTACCCTCAATGGAGGGACGGTGAGTTGGAAGAGTTCCAAACAGGATACCGTTGCAGACTCAACGATGGAAGCTGAATATATTGCTGCAAATGATGCTGCCAAGGAAGCTGTCTGGATGAGAAAATTCATCGCGGAGCTAGGAGTAGTTCCAACCATTATTGATCCAATACCTCTGTATTGTGACAATAATGGGGCTATGGCGTTGGCCAAAGAGCCCAGGTCCCATCACAAGTCCAGACACATCCTGAGGAGATATCATGTGATCCGGGAGATAGTTGATCGCCGCGAGATCGAGATTAAGAGAGTAGACACA
Organism: Agapanthus africanus; assembly: GCA_030015575.1. Taxonomy (NCBI): domain Eukaryota; kingdom Viridiplantae; phylum Streptophyta; class Magnoliopsida; order Asparagales; family Amaryllidaceae; genus Agapanthus; species Agapanthus africanus. Next base: position 514,096,593 of record JASDDO010000014.1, read on the forward strand.
ATAGACAACGCTGCGGATCCATTCACCAAGGCCCTCCCTCAGCCGCAGCATGAGCGACTTTTTGAGATGTTAGGTATGAGATATGCCAATAACTGGCCTTAGTGCAAGTGGGAGATTGTTGGATATATGTATGCCCTAGAGGCCATTATGAGATAGTGTATGTACTGATGTGTATATATATATATTCGGGTGACAGTCTTGCTCAAAATGATAGTATGCTATCTGGTTTTACTTTATCATATGTTCACTTGATCATGTTTATATTCATTTGGTACATGTTGATAAAGCCCTAAGGATATTGGCTTAACTACTGGAATTATGATGCGGATCATACTAGTGGGACATCTGTAGTTTATAAGCATATCCTTGAAATGTTCCTAGTCGTAGATATATCGAGACAGGGCATCGATATTCCAGCTTAGACTAGCGTATACCATTCTTGTTCCATATGATGGGCGATGGATGATCCCATATCCGTCTGGTGTGTTGACACCGAAGATAGTATACGGGTGCTCAGTGAGACTGGGTACACTGAACGGACTCACCGAGAACTCCTATATGGTATTATATCATACGTCGGATAGCAGTTCTCAGGTGACACTGGTACAGGTTAGTCTGTAGACCCGAGATCGTCATAGAGTCTTGTGTGTCCTCCCACTGTACTTTGATCTCCACCCTACTGCGGCTCTACTGAGTCGTACAAACAGGTGGATTTTGGGTATAGTCTCGAGGCATGTGGAGGCAGTGAGCGATAGGAGGGGTTTCGTCTCTCCCGGTATTGGGGGTTGATGCTGTGCTGTGCACGATTGGCTATAACGGGAAGTCCCTGGCCAGGGCTGCTGAGATATTACTGATAAGTGTTATCAGTAAGTTTCTCGATCTGTTATAGACCATATACCGGCATGACTTATTGAGTTATTGGGGTCGACGATTCCATCCCTAGACTCGATATGCAGCATATCTGACGAAGAGACCGGACTGTACGGTTAGTGTTGCCAGATGGATTGACAGGAGTTTTGACAGGTTCGCTTGTTCTTATTCTGATCGCTCAATACCCGGGTGGCCGTTACGTTTAGCTGACCGCTTGCGGCTTGTAGGTGTTTGATATGATCATCATCTACTGCTGGCGTATTGACGAGTCTTAGAGTCCCACATAGAAGTTTCTCGGCTCTGGCGAAACGAAGTGGTGCACATATGAGATATGCGCAGAGCCTCGATTAAATACTAGTATATGATACTGTATTTTAATCGGGCATTTAATATTAGTCGGGTCATATGAGATATGATGGATTTATTAAATCAAGTGTTGATTTAATATTGGCTTTTATATTATTTATTTAAATCCTTTTCTTATTTTGGATACATGGATGTATATGTACATGATGATGTGCACACATACATACATGCATGAAATGTATCATGGTTGTTGATACAAAGAGGAAGGCAATATAAGAATCATATTGTAGACATGATAATGTTTAGATTTTTCATTAAAGTTTAAAGGCAAAAAGAATGGTTAATGAGTCATTTCTTCCACACTCATCTACACACTTCTTTAACTCAACCATAGTTTCCATTCCTTTTGCCATTTAACCTTAGATGAAATATCTAGATTTTTATTCTACTATGGTTAAAGTTATGATAAGATCTCTCACTCTCTCTCATTATCCTTTTACATTATCATTATCTTAGAAAAAGAAAAGGAGTGAGAGTTCTTCTTCTTCCTCAAACCCTAGCTCTCTTTTAATAGTTAAAAAGAGTTAGAAAAAGAAAAGAAAAGGTAATAAATAAGAACATCAACCACTTCATCATCCTACACAACCCTAGCCATCTTGTGTAGGGTGTTGTGCTTCAAGGATTTTCAAAGATCGTAGGAAGCATCAAGCTTAGGGCAAAGCGCTTCGGGTGGATCGTCGTGGACGAGGAGTCGATCAAGTGGACCTTTCCAAAGCTTAGGAGTCTTCCAAAGTGAACTACAAAGGTTGTAGTTTCAACACTTAGCATAACTTAACTCTTAAACTTGATACTATTAATTGTTACTTCATATATTCTAGTTCGATTCTTTGTATAGTTTGCTTATCACCTCAAAAATTTATTGTTATAGCATGCATGATGCTTCTAAACCTTCATAGAGGTGTTAAGAAAACCCTACAACATATACAAGCATCTTTACTGATCTTAAATAATTACTAAAATGATTGTGGATCATTTTGAAAACAAATTACAACTCCTTCCATATAAATTTTAATCTTCTATAGTTTTTTTGAATTCAAATTAAAAATATTAAACATATTTTTTATTTGAACACGTTCACGTGCAAGATATTAATATATGTAACACAAACTAATCTTTAATAGTCAAATATAAATGAGCAAGACTATTCTATTTCTAAGAGAAAAGAGAATCTGGTGCTTCTACTTTTCTAAAGTTGAATCGTTTCATCTTGTGGTGGATAAAATGGGATGATATATCACGATTTTTTTATGGGATATCATCAAAAACTAACTATTCCCCACCCTTTTTTTATATGTAATCTAATTATTATACAAAAACTGAATCGATTCTAAATTTGATATTTGTTATTATTATCGAAAAAGAATTGGTTATAAAAATGAAATAGAATATTGATAATAAGCTATAACATTTATATCTTATGAAAATTAGATTTCATTTCTTCTCCAGGATTACAAAATAATCATTCATATATATCACGTGCTAATATCTTTATGCTCAGCTCTTAAAATAAGTACACATGTGAATATCACGTGCAAAAAGCTAGTTTATTAAGGGCTTGTTTGGTTGCAGGATTAGTATGGATTTGGATTGTGGAATCCTAGAATTCCATAATTTTGTGTTTTGTTGATGAATTTGGATTTCTAAGATTCCTTTGTTTTTTATGGGGGCCCCACCACAAAACAAGAATTCTCGAATCCTAAATTTTTTTAAGGATTTTTAAGAATTTGGCACTATTCATTGTATTTTTTAGATGGGACCCGTGTACTTTATTTATTTAATAATCCTCTCTCTATCTATCTCTCTCTAAAATCCTCAAATCCAAATCCCACTTTATTTTCACCAACCAAATAAAGATTACCAGGATCTACAAATCCAATACTAGGAATCCAAAACCAACCAAACAACAAATTACCAAATCCAGAAATTTCAACCGTACTATTTTGGAATCCAAATATCATAATCTTGCAACCAAACAGGCCCTAAAGGCATTAATGAAAAACCACCGAATGGTTTCGTACGAGTGTGGTTTGTTTTTTTTGATGAAAAACCCTAATTTTGTTTGTTCCATTAGCAAAATGCCACCCTGTGGTTTCGAAAAAAAACACATACCATTAATTTTTACCCATATTCTTAAAATATACATTTTTACCCATATTCTTACATATAATAAGGTATGCATATGACTTGTAGAATTGTTTTTATACTCAAAATATCTTTCACACCATTTTTACGACAATAACTAAACAAAAAAAACTTTTCGAAACCACAGGATGATGAAAAGGATGTTTTGGGTATAAAAATACTTTTACAAGTTATATATGAACATGGTTTAAGAATATCCAAAAAATTTAATGGTATTGGGTTTTTTACGAAATGAAAAGATGATTTTTTTGCTAATTGAGAAAATCACATGGGGGTTGTTTGTCAAAAAGTAAGCCGCATCGGATTTTTCGTGAAAGTATGAAACCACACAGTGGATTTTGTTAAATATCTCTTTATATACAAAATATGAGAAATTATTCATTGTGCCGGGTGTAATACATCCGGACAGGTGTGAGAGAGATGACAGAGTTTCGGACAGCCTTGAACAGGATATAAGGCCCACACATTTATTTCTTCTCCGTCGGCAAGTCGGCCATCACATGTAATAATTTTTCACAAAATACAGGTGGAAATAAAGGGTAGAGCGAGGGAGGGTTCTAGTCAAAGATGGATCTATCTCTAGGTCCCTCCTCCGCCCCGTTCCTCTCGATCACAAACCGTAATTCCACTGAAATTCATAGAAGGAAAACAAGGAAAGAGAACCCATTAAACTGTACTCATCACCATCCCCAAAGACTTGGAAAACCCAAAACCCTTGTCAGGTCAGTTGAGCTAACCTTTTTTTCGCTTCTCAAATCACCCAAATTTCTCTTTTTTTTTTTGTGGTTAAGAATGTTAGGTTGATGCCAAATTGCGCAGGTTGTGGCTCAAAGATTGCTCTAATTTCATCGCATCTGGAGTCATTGTCTCATCTAGTTTCCTATCATTCAATCCCGTTGCTGTTGCTTTTGATAAACCGAATGTTAAATTGGATTACCCATGTGAAGATGTTGGTGGTTATTACTCGGGAACCGATGGGTTGAGAGGTGCTGCATTGATGAGGAAGCTAGGCTCAATCGTCTACTATCACGAACCTTTGCCTTATAAGGAGGTGTGTGTGTGCGTGTGTGTGTGTGTGTGAGAGAGAGAGAGAGAGAGAGAGAGAGAGATTTTTTAGTAATGTAGTCTTAGAGCATAAGATGAACTTTATCTTAGTAATAACCGGCATGATAAGATGATTAATATTAACAAGGGTAAAATGCTGATAAAACCCTTTATGTATACTTCATATAGAATGTATCACCTTTCAGCTAGTAAATTATCACATAAAACTTTGCGTTAACCTCGATTTAATTTGGAAGAGAAAATTTGACATTTTTTTAAAAAAATCAACCGCCTTAGGGGATCGAAGTTGCGACCTCTCATATTGGAGAGGAAATTGAGCTAACCCTGATTATTCACTAACTCATGTATGTCATGTTGAGAGACGATAATCACATTTTATGACAAAAGAGGAAAATTTGACTTGATTGTTGACTAACCCAAGGGTGTTCTGTGGTAATAAATCATTTGAGAAGAGATAAGTGCTACCAGGTAAACATGAGGGCAAGATATGCAATTGACCCTAATAACAAATGCTAACAATTTCACAAAATTTTAATTTTACGCATAATTCCATATCCTTTTGCAAGGTTCATACATCTAAAATATGATTCTTGTCCCCTGGAAACGTGCAATTTATCTACTGCTTATATATTGTTAATTACAAGTAGAAGGTTTCAATTTTTTTTCTCTTATGTACTCTTCCTGAATTTTTTAGTTGTTTTTGAGACTTGTATTGATGGTGGTGTGTAGGTTTGGGAGGCCCTCAAGATTCTTGATTCAGCGGATGTTAATAATCCAGAAGGTTCTTCGCAAGTGTAAGCATAATTTTTTAAGAATTAAAGACCAGCATTTACGACGGAAATCTTTTCATTAAAAATCATGATTTGCAGGATTGAGATATACTCACAGAGAGCGGTCTCAAAAGCACTAGCAGGGAAACCAGAGGGATGGAACAGTGAGTTGATACCTATCAACTTATTAATTGTATGGTGAATTTTATTTTGATAATTGAGAATCTTCTACTACTCATAAGCTTAGTATGTTGACATATTTAGACTAGCACTCCCACCAAATAGGAGAAATCTCTTTAAAAATATTAATTCCCATTATAGTTTGAGATTTCTATCCAATTTGAATTAGGTTAATATAAAATAAAATATAAACCTCAATAATAGATATTGAAACAGGGGAGTTTTACCTTTAAAAATAGAGGAGAGCTCATTATTGTAACAAAAACTCCAATTTGCAAGCATTAGCCTTGGTGGAGAACTCCATTGAAGAGCTGGTGTGGTGTCTGCTGTAGGAAAAAACCTTTAGATATTTTATGGAAAACCAAAAACACTTGAGAGTGATTTTCTAGGAGAGAATCGGTTCTAAAGGAAGCATAATGGAGTGTAATATTTTCATCCTTTATAATCATCAAAATGTCGAAGGAAGTTTAAAAATTCTTTACTTAGTCCGCAAATTTTTGGGAAAATTAGCTATGAACTTGTTAAAAATGGTTCAAAAATTATTCTAAATGTTGGATTTTATCCTTGGATATTTGGATCAATAAAATTCGAATAATACCCAAAAAATAGTTCGAAATAAGCAATATGTGTCATATGCAGTCGAGAAGCGTCTGCATAAGCCACACACCGCTTTTACATGATGTTTTGTGGCTTCAGAAAATTTCTAGAAAATGTCAAAAAGTCAACATGGCACGCATGCGGTCGATGGCGACCGCATTTGTGTCATACTGCTTATTTTTTGAGAAATTTTTTGTTTCAAAATTCTGAAAAATCTTTAAAATTTATTTAAAAATAGTTTTGATATTTTTGGTTCAAAGTACTCGTGGTAATTCAAGGCGACTTTTACGTATTATTTATGTAATATCCGAAAATAATTCGATTTGGCCTAAATAGCGTATCAACATTACCCTCCTCAATCCTTATCTTAATCAAAGAGTTTTTCTCAAAACTTTAAGCCAAAAGCACCATGCTTTGGCGGCACTAGCGAGGCGATGGGGTGTGGTTGCGAAGTCTGCCAGTGAGGGTTAAGGCTATTGACGCGATGAAGACACGAGGGTTTTGGGCTGTAAAGGATGTACACATGAGGGTGGAGGGTCGAGGGTGAGGGTCGAGGCCGAGGACGAGGGTTGCAAATGGTTTGAGGATTGATGGCGAGGGGGATGTAGAGAGGTTGAGGGAGGAGAGGCTGCGGGGAGAATTGAGGGCGAGGGGTTGAGTCAATTCTAATTGCTTTGAAGTTACTATCTACCTTGAAAACGGATTTAGAAAAAGACTATTGTTAATTGGGGGATTTGAGACATTACATTCTACCTTATAGCTGAATGTTTAAATAACAATATATGATGTATAGTTTATTGTCTTCATTGGATAAATTTTTTCTTATGTAGTCTAAGATTCCTTTTTTCATTAAAAATTATATATTTTAATTATTGTTCAAAGCCTAAAACGGGACTTGGTGTGAAGGATGAAGGCTTGGTGTTCTTAACTTAAGAGATTCTAATACCAGTCTTCTTGCAAAATAGGCGTGGAGGATTTTGTACAATGATAGCGTGTCGTTGGTTAGTTATTGAAAGTTATATCACCGTCTCATTAGAATTTGGAGATCACTTAATTGGTGAGATGACACTGTTTGGAAATATATGGTCTGGACGAAATTTTATTTTCTGAAAGCTGTTATCGGGTCTTGGAAAATGGTCACCGATTAGATTTTGGATGGATCATTGGATGTGCGATCAACCCTTGAAAAAGAGATTTCCGAAGGTTTTTGAATTAATAGTGGACAAACAAGTTACAGTTGCGGAATAGGAAATCACGGTGCCAATGGATAGCGATGATGGTTATCTAATTTTCTGTTGCTAGACAATAAGGTCATGATATTATAAAGAAGCCTTTAATTGGAATTTGGAACTGAACTGTATTATACGAACACATGAAGAAGATAGCGTGGTATGGAAGCTTAATCCATATGGAAAATTTTATGTACAAAATTGTAAATTTTTTACTGGATCATCCACTTTTTGTACAAAGCTTAATCTTAATGGAAAGTTTAACTTTGATTGGCTTGAAACTTCTTGGTATAGGTTTATTTGGAAGTCGATAGCTTCAATAAAGGTAAAGATGTTTAGCTGGCTTTTCTTAAATTGACAAGATCGCTTATGAAACGTAAAGGATGGACAAGAGATTGGTCTTTTTTTTTGCAATTCACTTGAGGAAACTGATGATCATTTATTTTAAAAGGCCTTATGGGAGTGGAGATATGACTTAAAATGTCAAGGGCTTTTGAAATTGTAGCATTACCAGCTTCTATTGAGTATATAGCTTTTAGATGGTATCCTTCTAATGCTTCGGCTTCTCAAGCTTGGTTCAATCTTAAAGTAATCCTTTGTTATTGTTTGTGGATTAGAAAAACTCATATTTTTAACAACGAAAACATATTGTTGGATGAGATAATGTTCAGAATCAAATTTCAATTTAATTTGTGGCATCTTCGACATCAGACAAAATGAAGGATATTTTGAAAGGTATGTACCTATTTAAGGCTATCGAATCAGTTTTGGAAATTTTGAAATAAATAACCTATAACTTGTTATTTTTGTATTTTTTTCTTGGTTTATTTCCAAAGAACTAGCATCAAGTTTTAGTGGTTGACAGAAAACGCTAAATGTTTTGAAAACTCCAAAAAACTATGATGACTAACGGTGCCTACCTAACTATGTCACGTTATCGCACATTATTTAAATTGCCAAGCGACCTTAAAAAAAATTCAAAAATCCCCAAAATACCCCTTTTCTTCATCTTCTCTCTTCTTTATTTCTTACCCTAACCTCACCCTTCCACCCATCGTCACTGCCGTCGTCAGAGCACTGCCGTCGTTATTTTCCTCCATCCCCTGTCGTCCAACCACTTTTCATTTTCTTCTTCCTTCTTTCTAACAAACCTAACTTCAACCTCCATCGTTCACCTCTTCCAACTTTGTGTTCTTTAAGTTCATTTTCCACCATCTCCTCCTTCTTCTTCACCTTCCTTTTCTTCCTTGTCCTTCCCTACCAACCCCAACCCTCACCATTTCTTTCCCCTACCAACCCCAACCCTCACCATTTCTTTCCACTACCTCCACCCTCTTCTTCTTCCCTCTCCTTTCTTTACAAACCCGACCCCAATCGCCACCATCTCTTCCCTCCTCTTCCACCACCTCCACCCTTTCCTCCTTTCCTCACAAACTTAGCCCTAACCTCCATCTCCTTTCTTATCTACCATCTACCTCCAACTCCGCCCTAAAGTCTCTCTTCTCTCCTCTACCACCTCCACCACATCTTCCTCCTCTCAGTAATCAAAACCACATCTATTTTCTCTTCACTCCCCACTCCTCTTCCATCTTCTTCTTTTTTCGTTAACTAAACCTAACCCAACATTTCCTCACGTCTTCTTCTTCCTCTTCCGCCGCCGCCGCCCTTCACCGCCGCATAGACCTTAGTTTTAATTAACAATTATTTAAATAATTGATAAAATAATTAATAATTATTTAATTTAAGCATTTGTAATTAATAAAAAGATAAAAAGGTAATTTAATATGCAATTTTAACATTGTTAAACGTTGAGTTTTCAAACCTTTTAGGAGTTTTCTGCTAAACGCTGAAAACTAATAGGAGTTTTTTTGAAGATGAGTCTTTTTTATTTCTTTCCATTTTATGTTGTAAGTAGATGACTTTGATGTAGTTGGAATTTAGTATAATTAATATACTTATGAGGTGAGCTAAGGCTCAACTTTTTCATCAAAAATGACTAGACGAGCATGGAATTGTTTATGTGGAAAAAACCTGTCATTAGTTTTAATAAATATGTCGTATGTTATTTTTAGAAATTTTTGGTTTTATTATTAAATTGAAACTATTTTACAAAGTAAGGGTTAGTGCCAAAGTTTGTATGAGGGCTCACCTATATAAAGGGACCTAAAGATTGAGTTTTCATGAGTTTTATTTTGCTATTTTTTTTTATTTAACCTGGCAGGGAGTCAAATCCTATCCATTCTTGCCACAAGTTGGGCTAATCTACGTTCTTAAATCTAGTAAACCCAAACCCTAACTGAAAAAACTCAAAGACATCTCATACTCTCTCTCCATGCTGCCTCAACAACAATCTTATACACTCATCAATCGCCAAACTCCACACATGTGACTGCTCGTCACCTCTGATCCAATCTTTTTAGGTCGACAATCCCAACACCTGCCTTGCTAAGACCCCTCAGTCGTCTATTCTCCCCTGCTTGCGATCTCTTCCTGCTTCTGGTCTAAAATATTCTACCTTAACCCTAACTACTCTCAAAATAGTAATAACTTTATAAAGCAATTACTTGATTAGGGGCGAAAAGTTAATCTTCAACATCTCTTGCTCATGATTCTGGGCATTGGTAGGAGTTGCTCTTCTTTATTGCTTGTTGGTAAAATTCTCTATAGATATAGTGTATTTGGTTCATTTAAATAGATTTCATTGACACATATCATAGTCCATATTGCATCAAAAAACCATGAGGAGACTGCTTCCGATGTGTGAATGAGAATCTTCTTCTACAGCAAGCTTATGGAGATGCATCAAGAACAGAGTTGTTTGTCCCCAATGGAAAACTTATCCAAACTCAAGCTATGAGCAGTAATTAGATTTCTGATATTGATAGTAATTTAAGTATGAAAAAATAGTGAGGCATTCAATCTTCAGATTTCGAAATATTCGATCAAATAATGTCAGCCATAAATCTTCAAAATTCAAATAGCATGCTTGTAAAAATAAATTGTGAGAAGAGCGCATATTCCACAGTTTAAAGATTTGAAAAAGGATTAGCAGCCTTGCACACTGTATTTGATCGTGAAAATATTAAAGAAATGAGTGCAAATCTATTATGCAAAGTCTGGATAGGAATAAATAGAATCGTTTCTGTGTCAGATAGCCAGAGCACTTACTATGCAAACGCCAATAAAGTTTTGAAGATATCTTGACTATAGTTCATAGCATCCATGTTGCAAATATATAAAAGAGAACGTGATCAACATATAATTCAGAAATTTAAACAAGTTACATGTTATCTTGCGTAAATTTTTCATGTCATCCTGGGGGGGGGGGGAAGGTGTCATGGATATGTTTTATCAGTAAAACACAAAAGCAACAAACATAAATAGAATTTAAAGAAAGTTGCATTCTATTTAGTATTTCAAGCCATCAATTTGCATAAGAATTTTCATTTAAGCCAAAGTTTCGTGTGCACTTTGTGCGTGCATGCGTGTGTAGTAAATATGATTGTGTGTGCATGCGTATGTTGTAAATATGATCCAATGCTATTATTTTTCACCCTCCTGACCACTCTCTTACTCGCTTGCTACTTGCAGGAGAACATTTATGGCCTCGTTCATACGGCCTAATATATGGTCCATCCTTGACTGATTTACATAATCTTCGTCCTGCAGATGTGAATGGTAAGGCATGACTTAAAATTTATTAATTAGTTTCTCGCCCAATTGAATAAAATTATCTTGTCCTCCTGATGCTGTAAGCATGTGGAGTATCTTCATAATTCATGATGCTTGATGTAAAAATTTATGCTTATGGTCCATATTGATGCTTTTTGTTTCTCCTAAGAACTCATCTAAAATCTCTCTCTCTGTGACTCTCACTCATACACACAAACACACACCCCTCTTTAGTTGTAGTACCATGTATTGTCCATATATTCTAAAAAGCTTCTTTAAAAAATTTGAGACGGCTTCTGAATATTATCTAATGTTTTTAGTATATATTGAAAATTGCAGAACTTCTTTTACAGTGAACTCGTCAAGGGGAAACAAGTACTATGGAGAATGTGAGGGTATGTCAACTCACTGTTTAAGACCAGCAAACAAGGAAGCTGCTCCTGACACAGAAACAGACAAAAAAAGATGGGCTCCACCCTTTCAGGCTTGTCTTTTTCTTTGAAATCTTCCAGTGTGCATTCTTCATTGTGAAATATAGTGATGGAAGCAAAACATATCGAGGATCTACATAGTATTGAAGCAATACAACTCAAGAGAGGAGATCTCTCTCTCTCTCTCTCTCTATTTATATTAAAATAATCTTGGCTAACAAGGTACATAAAATCTTCCAAAATATCTAATTATTTAACTACCAAATAACCCTTAACTTAACCCCCTAAGCAACTATTTATTAACCCTTAAACAACACTCCCTTACTCAACTAGCTCATATTTCTTAACATTCGACCTCAACCTGGAGCACATATATGATGTGGTCTAAGCTAGTGACAAAAGATGTTTTTTTAAACTTTTGAACTCCCACGCGGTTTTGATGACAACATGCAATGAGTGAACCGGAAATAGACTTAGAGAGGGGTGAATAAGGCTATATAGCAAATTAAAAATCTTTTGTGAAAACTAATGAATTCTACTTGCGGAAATGTACTCTAGATTGAGTACAAATATAATACAGAATATTAAAATAACAGATAATTGAAATTACGAAAAGGAAAGTAAAATAACACAAGAGTTTGTTCACTAGGGTTCACCACTCACAGTGGCTAGTCCCTGCCGGAGATCTATTGCTCAGGAAATCCACTATCTAAGTGACTCCTTACGGATGGAGAAAACCCAGAACTTTTACCAGGCTAAGGTCTTGAAACTTTTACACTTACAGGCGGCGAACACCTAGACTTTTTCACTAAGGCCGAAGTCGTCGAAACCATTTACACTTACAAGCGGTGAATCGCTTAGACTTTTTCACCAAGCCTAAGTCTCAACCTTTTACAAAATAAGTGTACACAATCCCACACTTGCAAAGAGATTTACAAATAAAAAATTTCTTTACAAAATGACTCACTCTAAATCCTAACGATCTCAATAAATTAGAACAGTGGAATGCGTAAGAGAATCTTTAAGAAATATTTGAGAGATAAAAGAATAATTGAAAGGCATAATGTCAAATATCTTGAAAAATAAATGAGTACCTTTGTAAATCACCGAAGATTGATTCTAACTAGTCTAAGCACAGCGATGAAAATTAAGAAAACTTTTTTAAAAGATTATTTCCTAATTGTAATCACAAGAGTTTTCTTTTGAATAAAAAATAAGAGCAAGACAAAATTTAGGAATGAGAGAAGAATTTCAAAATTAGTTCTTGAAAAAATGAAAGTGAATGGGTATTTATAGGATAACCAAATCATTCTCAACCACACATTCATAACTACCGTAACCGCCAATAACCGCCAATAAACAATTTACGACCGTTGGAAACGGTTAGAAACAAAAACGGCGTAAAAATCCATTCGTTTGAAAATTCAAACCAGAAATAAGTGCCAGAAACTGCTCGTACAGACGTCTGTAGTTTCAAAAATTTTCTTCACCAGACATCTGTAGGAGATGTCTGGAGATCAAAAAGTATTCAGCAGACTTCTGGTAACACGTCTCTGAAATATCCAGTGTTTGATATTTTGGAAATTTGTTCTTTAGACGTCTGGGGATTCAAAACTTGGTAGGCAGACGTCTGGTACAAACGTCTGCTTTCTGACATGGATGAATGTCTGTTTTGAATGTTTGAGTAGTTTGGATTGAATATGTTAGACATCTTTCAATGAGAGGGGAGACGTTTGTTTGGCCTTTGATGAGTGTGATGAGAGAAAGTAATGGTTAGGAATTGATATTCTTTAGTATTCAAGTAATGAAATTAGAATCCTACGAAGGGTACACGACTTTGCAGTCTTGTATATTTAGCAAGTTAAAGCAAATGGAGGATCCTAATTTGTATGAGATCAACTCTAATCTTTAGACTATATAAAGACTATATTTGGCTTCGATATTTGGCGCGGCCCTTATCTTCACTTCTCTTTTCTTAATATGCCCCTTCACTTGGTCTTCATCAAATATAGTTTCCTGATATGTGATGTAGTGGATTTTCTCCTGTGCTCTAGTCATCAACATCGTACTTGTCTTGGTTCATCTGCTTGTTTATCCGATATAACCCCATCTTCTAATTTAAGCATCTGAATATTGGTTCGCATCCTGTCTTAATTGCTAGCATCTGTCACTGTAGTAAACACTAATTACATTAGTAGTAACCGAATCATTTTAAGTGTATAGTTTATGTAAAATAATCAAAACTTATAAAGAGATTTTGATCGTGAGGTCAACACGAACTGAACTTACATATTTGGTGAACTTTTTTGATAGCTCGCGACTTCCGTGTTGTATTGGAAACCGTCTTTGAAAACTTTTGACTTCTGTGTTATCTTTGAATAAAGTATATGAGAACTCTTCTGACACTTCCTCTCCAACCGTGAACTATCTTGATATGTTCAAGCATTTCTTCTGTTCCGAGGTCTTAAACACTTACGACTTCTTCTAACTTCCGTGAACTGTCTTTACAGTTTCTTTTAACAATTTTTCTTAAACAGACTTGACGGATTGAACTTTTTGTGGCAAACTTGTATTAATTGAACTACGCTCTTATGACTTGTCTTGATAACTTATCAAGATCTTCTCTATGAGTGGAACTTATTCTAGAGGTTGCTTCATACTGAACCAGTTGTTACCAACACTCATCGTCAGTTTTCTTGAATTGTCTTTGTAAAAATTAAAGTTTATTTAAAGTTGAGAAAGTGATGGGTTTTTTATAAGTACACATGGACGTTTGATATAAGTGGGTTCCAACAATAAGACTTGAGTCTTGTTGAGATTTGACCTATCTTATATCTTATACCCATGTGTTTCTTTTGTTATTTCTAATATGGGACTATCTTTAAAGTCCAATCATTTGGTTTTTACTTTCAACAGTTTTGATGCGTACTTCCGTAAATCATGATATGTCGGCTGTCCTTATAGACTAGTCTGAACTCTCCTGAGCAACATTCGCTAGAGGTTGCTCCATGTACACGGCGCAATATGTCGAACATATCGATCACAACAAACTAACAACATCTACCACCAAGTGAGCACCGGTTTTAAACACGAGCACAAACGAACGAGCAAATAGTTTTGAACAAATAAACCGACAATTTCAACCATAAACGAGCAACAACTTAATCCGAACGATATTTAACGAGCTTCATCTAGGAGCTTCAACAAAAAAACTCATCGAACTTCTTTTTACGTGCTACTTTCATAAATTTCAACATATAAGTTCAATGGAAATTTTCAATGATTGAACAACTTGGTTAATTTCAACCAATTTTTATGAACTTGAACTTCAAAAGCTTCAACGAACAATTTCAAGACTTCACCGGTCTTAAATGAACAACTTCAACAAATAGTATCACGAATGTTGACACAGTTTCAACGGACAATTTGAATAGTTTCAATCAATAGAAATAGTTGCAACGAGCTTTAACAAATAGTTTTACAAATTTCAACAACGAATTTCAAGTTGAATTTTAAAGGGCAGCTTAAACGAACTTCAATGAGTAGCTTGAACAAACTTGAATGAGCATCTTCAATGCTTGAAAAAATTTAGACGAGCATCTCAAACAATCTTTGAGCTGTACTAATAGCTTGAACGAATGGTATGAGCACTTTCCTTCTTGGGGAGAGTACGGGGTTTGAACCCCAGGAACCTCAGGAGGGGAAATGATCACAAATTAATGCTTTTGAGGAAAATTCATAGGTCTTCTTGGTGCGTGTGTGATGCATGCTTGTATGTGGTGTGTATGTGTGTTTTTGTGTGTTGTATGCATGGGTTAGGGCTTACAGGCCAGTGCCCAACAAAAAAAAACAAATTTCAACAAACAATTTTAGCATTTTGAACGATTTGTTTTTATGAACTATGGAAATCTTCAATATCAACAAACCAACAAATTTGGTGAGTTTTAATGTCGAACAACAAACTTCAAATTTCAAATTTTTTCAACAAACAATTTTCTCTAACAAATGTCAATTTCAATGAATATCAATTCATTTTTTGAACAAACTTCAATTTCAATTAACTTCAAGTTTAACCAATTTCAAATTTTAAGCTTTGATAATGAACAATATCACGGTATAATTAGCACTTTTTGGTAATGAGCAAACACAACCATCAACTTTATCAAAATTAGTATGGATAGTTCTCAATATACCGAAGGTATTTGAGTCAGTTTATTGATAAACCGATATGAGAATGCTAGTTACTTGTCAAATCACGAATATAGGTCTACCCAATGTATTAGGACTCTTAGGGATCCAAAAACATTTTAGTCGACAAATAAAGGATAAACCGAGAAAGAAAGTAACTCAAAAGATAATGATAAAAGATAATAACATATAATGGATTTTTTCGATTTTTCAAAAATTTTTGTTTTTGGATTTTTATTTTATTTTCAATTTTTCCTTTTTTTTTGAGATTAAGGTTTACCTTAAATTCCTAGATCTAGGGATTTCGAAATATGGAGGTGATAGCTATGGTTTTGATAGATTCTAGAAGGGGATGGTTTAGGGTTTTCGTACTCGATGGTAACGATTTGAACGGCTAGGGTTTTGAAGGACTTAATAGCGACGGTTAGGGTTTTTTCAAATTTGAGAAGATAGCGGCTAAGGTTAGTAGCGGTGTCAGGATTGAGACGACTTGTTGAAGTGGCGATGGAGACATTGAGGGATCAACAGCTGCAAAGGCAGAGAAAGTATGGCGACAACCGTGAATTGAGAGGATCGTCGACGATGACTTGAGAAGATCGACATCATATGAGATTGAGATAATCAATCCTTGATGATGAAGGTTAGGGATTGGTTTATGGTGTTGGAGTTTTGAAGTTGTATAGAGATGTAGAGGAATGTGGTTTTCTATAACCGTGTTAGACATGGTGTTGGAAGCAAAACAATTCAAGGATATATATATTATTAAAGCAAAATAATTCAAGAGAGAAGAAGGGATCTCTCTCAATTTATATTAAAATAACTTTGGTTAACAAAGTACACAATCTATTGAAATCTTCCAAAATATCTAATATTTAACTAATAAATAAACTCACTTAACACTTAAACAACAACTCGGTTGATATGGCACTTCCCCCTCTCGGAGAGTATTCGATCCCCATTAGGGGGAAATGGCCACAATTTGACGCTTTCGGGGTAAATTTATCGGTTCCCTGGGGTGTGCTTGTGTGATGTGTGCATGAATGTGTTGTGTGTGTTGTATGTATAGGCTAGGGCTTACATGCCAGTGTCAAAAATTTTTTACACACGAGCAACTATTTATTAACCATTTTCTTAACTCAACTAAGTCTTATTTCTTAACATTTATCAATGTGCACTTCTTTTTGCAAAATTATTTCCCTAGACTACTCCATATCTGTGTTTACTACTCGCTAGGGAAATTGAGGCAAGCACTAATGCAAAGATAATGCATCCTATTATTTTTTGGAGGCTTTGTATCATTCATGTTAGTGTATATGCCCTAGAGGCCATTACTGTATCATACTAGTTTGTATATTACTTAATGGAAGCTTGGGATATTCATCTTGTATAAACAATCTTGCTCAATATAGTAGTATGCTACTTGGTTTGTTTCTACTTCAATGTGTACATGTGTTTATTTTAGTATATCACCTATACACATTAGTGGAGCCCTTAGGATCTTTGCTTGATTACCAGCGTTGTGATGGCAGTCACACTAGTGGGGGCTGGGTAATCTATAAGCACATCCTTATACAGGTCCCTAGTTGCAGGACTATCGAGACAGGGCATCGATACTCCGGAGTAGACTAGCGTATGCGCTTCTCATCCCAATGTGGGAGATGGTCTGTCCCACAGCCATCAGTACGTCGTACTGGAGATAGTATACGGGTGCTCGTTAGGTTACGAGTACATTGGACAGGACTCATCGGGAACTGACCGGTTGGTACTATACCTATCGTCAGTTATCAGTTCCCAGGTGACATGAGTATAGCTTAGTCCGCTGACTTAACACTGTCACTTCGCCTCGAGTGTGTTCCCACTGCACTTTGATTACTACCCTACCACGGCTCAAAGGAGTCGTGCAAACAGGTAGTAGTTGGGTACAGTCCCGAAGCACTTGGAGGCAGTGACGGTTAGACAGGATTCGTCTCTCCCGGTATTGGGGGTTGACATCGCGCTGTGTCTAGGAGAGCCATTACACGAGTAGTCCCTGGCCAGGGCAATCGAGATATACTGGTAGGCTTCCAGTGTTATCTCAGGGTGTTTTGGGCTTCACTCCGACACGACTTGTACCGCTATTAGGGGACTGACGTTTACCGCCCTCCTAGGCCCGCCATGCGATGTATCAGACGAACAGACCGGATTGTACAGAGATTGTCACATTCAGGCTCAGTAGGAGTTTAGATGGGTTTTCACCTCGTCAGTCTTCTTGTCGGCTTCTACCTGGGGACCGTTACGCACAGCTAGTGCCGCTTGCGGTCTGTGGTTAAACCCACTGCCAGCGTAGTGTCAAGTCTTTAGAGTCCCACACAGAAAGCTATTCGCCTTTAGGCAAAAGAGTAGAGGTCGCATGGTTTTGCGACAGGTTGCATGGTTTTGCGACACGGTTCGGTCACATCCGTGCACTTGTGCACGTACAGTGTCCGGACAGTTAACACTAGCGGGCTTTGGTTTAAGCCAGATCCTAGTGTACGTTTTGGGATTGGTTTTATCCAGTATGTATTCGTGTTTCTCGGAACGCGGATGCGGGTGTGTATGCACAGTTGACGGAGAGACAGAGTCGGAGGATTCTCATTAGGGTTGTTGACTGTTGACTGTTGACTATTGACTTTTTTGCTCAACCCTAATGAGAATATGATATATAATTAACAATAATATTAATTAAGTATTATGGTGACATGGTTGTTGAGGGGTTGACTTTGTTGACTTGTTGACCGGTTGACTAGGTTTGACTAGTTGACCATCATGATGACAATGGCTATCATTTCATGGCAAAGACTTTTTACTTGCTTGTTTCTCTTGTGAGAAATGAGTGCATGAAATGATATGGCTATTGTAGCTTAAACCATTTACACAATACTTGATTACTATTTTTGTGATGATGGCTTTAGATTATGTGAGCCAAGAGAGAAAAGTCTTTCTCATTCTATCATTTTCATTCTCTCTCTTGTGTTCTTGAGCTCTCATCTTCTTCCTCTTGCTCTCCCTCTCTTTAGTCTATGGTTCACTTGTCTCATGTGTTGAGAACCAAGAACCATAGAGAAAATCCCAACACTCTTCTCTACTCACTCTAGTTCACAAGGTTTAGTAAACCAAGTGAACTAGTTTCTTCAAAGATCGAAGAAGAAGCCAAAGGTAGAAGCTTTCGAGGTGGATCGATCTTCGGCGCAAGGAGACGACGGGGTGAAGCCGATCCGGACAACCATCGAGGCTTGAAGACGAAGGAGTTCAAGAAAGAAAGGTATAACCCCCTAACCGAGTAGTTAACAACTCCTAGTTAGTTTGTTGTTAGTTAGATGTTTAACAAAGATCCGGTTTTGTGTCCATGTTACCACCTCTAGAAAATTGTTTTTCCTCAAATTCCGCATGCCCGAAAGTACCGGGAGAGGTAGCATGGACTTACAGTGGTATCAGAGCCTAGTTAAACTCTATCTAACATGTTAGCAAAGTAACTAGAAGATCGATCAAAGAAAAAGTCACGAAACGAACCCGATATGACAAGTTTCTGCCGATTTTTATTCTGTTCAAAAATCGATATATTTCATCTTAAAAATCGGCTCAGGTTTTTTATTGAATAACCACAAAATTTGGTCCCACGAACCGTTCAAAGCGCCGCGGAAAAGCGGCTGGAGCACGCTCCCGCCGCGGTTCCGCAGCCGAGTTGACTCGGCCGAGGTCCAAATTTAGTGCAGAGTATTTATGGGGTTGTTTTGGGATTTTTGGAATATGTCTTTTCAGGCCAGATTTTCCAGAACGAAAATTTTATGTTTGGGGCCTAAAAATCCGTATTTTTGATCGAACTTCTAAAGACTTATGCTGACGGGTTTTATCTGTGATGTGATATTTGTATTGAACGTCTGCTAATCGCTATATGTCGATTAGTGGGGGTTATACAAATCTGTGATCTGTAATGTCATTGGAATGTGTATATGAATTCATTGGATTGTCGCGGGTGAATAGCCGGGGGTTGTGAGACGAGTGTTTTCTTTTCTTTCAATTCATGTAAATTTGTAAATTGATGTAATAATTATTTGTATGGCCACACAACCGGGTCGGGATTGTAGCCGTCATTGTATAATTTCTTTTTACTGTTTTTGCTCCTAGGATAGACCCATGGAGGGGGTGTACAAACTACCGGGTATGCCGAAGTGCCGAGTGGCCTACTCACGGAGTTGAGGGAGGTTGCTTCGCTTCGGGTACTTGGCGGGTAGTTTGCCGCACCCGTAGGGGTCTTGGGTGGGGTATTGGCTATTCACCGCGACCGTGTAATCTGCTTTTCGTTACAGGCTCGTACGAATTGCAGGTTCCTAGTATATCCAATGTTTTCATCTGTAATCTGAAATGGCTATCATTGCAATATATCTATATATAATATTATTTAAGCGCTGCTTATGTTTTACAGCCGTGCTAGCCCAGCCCCCGCTCTGTCGTTAGTTAAGTAACCTAACGGGTAATGACGGGGCCCCGTGGCGAATGCGAATGGTATAAGCGTACGTCATATTTTGGTTGTTTTCTGCAATGGTAGGTTTAAATGATGGGACACATTAAAAGAACTAATGCAAGAATATCACGCATTAAAAGAACTAATGCAAGAAAATAAACCAAGTAAAAGTCGTTGGAACACTTTCGAAAAACCATGCGGTTCTTTTCAAAACCAACTTTTAAAATACGGAGTTTGAGCCACTCCTTTTAAAAGCTATCTCGTTCCATCGATTATATCAAGTTCTCTACGTTCACGGTTTCGCCAAAACCATTCGTAGCCCTCCGTCGTTTCACATGAATAGTCAATAGTATTCAAGCTATGTTTGTTGGCCAAAGTCAAGGCATAGTGATTTGTAGCTATTGGGTATTCATGTGCAGCATAGATAGATGCGTTGGTTTGGAACAGTCGTACTGCCTTGTTGGCCAAAGTCAAGGGTAGGTACGGGTGGATTCAAATTAACCTGGAGAACGACGGGTAGAACTTGACATGTGACTTATGATTTGTTGGCCAAAGTCAAGGTCATAAGAGCATGGGGCAAAAATCCACATCGGGAGTTTCAAAAGAACTGAAACTTGCAAGTGTTGCATACCATTTGGAGTGTGATGATTCTGGTAGGATTCCTTCAGTTTCGTCACGCAATGATATTTGGATCCCGATCCTACTGTGGGTATATGTGTAACACCTTAGGATAAGGGTTAGTGAATAATTATAATTAAATAATGGTTTTTAATAAAAAGTTTACCAAATTGTGTTTTAAATATTTTTCCTAATTTAATAAACATTTTTCCAAAATTTTCCTAGGCTTGCACACACATGTGCATGTAAATTAGGGTTTTTAAATCAAGTAAATACAATAATTATTAACCATGGTGGGTTAATTATAGGATTAATTCTTTTGGGTTATGAGTAAGTTTAATTAGCTAATTAGCAAGGTTGCTTTATTTTGAATTAGTCTTTGTGTGTTGACTTGTGAGAGAGAGAGAGTGCATCATGGCTTTAGGCCATGCTTGCATTAAATGAGGTGAGAGAGAGAGGGGTGACTTTTGTTTGAATGATTGTGGTGGCTCTCATTTCTCTTTTGGTTTTCTCTCAAGTCTCACACCAACACACTCACACAACACACCCACTTACCTCTTCCCAGCCCCAGCAGCAGCAGCAAGCAAAGCAACAGCACCAACTGAGCCTGAAGCAGTAGCAGCAGCAAGCACTGGCAGCAACAGAAGAAATCAGCAGCAGCACAGTGAGCAGCAGCAGCTCCCGCACCATGTGCAGCCCCTCCCCTTCACTTCTTCTCCTTCCTGCAGCTCCCTAGGGTCGAGAGTGAGGTATATTTCCTAAACTTATTCCATAGTTTGCCTAGTTAGTGTAGTTTTGCATCGGTTAAAGGATTTTTGTGTGTTTTAGTGCGATATAGGGTGTTTAGTGTGAACTTTGTGCTAATGAGGTGTAGATTAGTTCCAGTAGGATGCTTGAGGTTTGTTGTGACCATGTAAACCTAGTCCAACTCCTATTACACTAAAATACCACCAGATTTCATATTTGATGCAAATGTCGTATTTGGGCAAAATCTGAGTTTTCTGGAACTGCTATTGACCCGGTGAGTGCAGAATGATTTTGAGGATACTGTAGCATGGTGGAGAGGAGCTGATACCATAGGTGAAACCCGACCCCCTGACTCCCCACTCCGGCCGCCAAAACCATCATTCTGGCCGCAAATTGCGGCCAGACAGGAGGTGTTTTGGTGTTTTTTGGGTTCTGTAGGTGTATTTTTGT
Source organism: Agapanthus africanus (assembly GCA_030015575.1). Classification (NCBI taxonomy): domain Eukaryota; kingdom Viridiplantae; phylum Streptophyta; class Magnoliopsida; order Asparagales; family Amaryllidaceae; genus Agapanthus; species Agapanthus africanus. The sequence continues at coordinate 514,118,398 of JASDDO010000014.1, forward strand.
GTGTAGGGCCCTTTGATATATATATATTTTTGTAAGATCAATTCTGTGGGAAAATCTGGGACCAAATACCTGTTTTGCCGTTTTTCTAAACCTTCGCGACACGCGTGATACGTGAGTAGGTTTGGGTTCTGCGTATCGCGGCGCGTCGGGATAGTTTCGTGGCGCGTGAGTACACGTTTTAGCGTATCGCGCACACGCGCGATTGGTTTGCGACACAGGTTTCTTGTTGGATTATAATGTCGCGTTTTGTGACTTAAGCTTATGTGTGATATGTGTATGTGATTCTAGGTTCGCAGGCCAGTGAGACGGACGCTGCAAAGAAGGACAAGCAAGTGGTTGGATACACTTAGCGCGAGACACTGTGAGTAGATTTCACATCTACGGGAATATCGCCCGCATGGCGTTATGCGTCAGGGCTGATAGGACTTATTTACTATATGTTGCATTCACCCCATAGACTGTCATCGCATATTGCATTCTCTGCTGTGTTGATATATATATTGCTTAGAACTGATAGAACACCGCACTATTACTAACGGTTTATGTTGCACGGGCACTATTTACATGCTACACACACACCGTTAGTAATTGCCATGCCACACTCACTATAGAACTGCCATGATTTTATTGCTATAGTTCGCCTCATATGTGATTTGATATGACCTTCATGTATATTGGGAGCCGCATAACATCTTTTAAAACCGGAAATGAAACTACTTTAAAAAGCGGTTTTCCCCTTATACCCATACCATGGATTGATGTATATTGTACCTCGCATTGGATTTTACTATTGGTATTGGATTTTCATGTGATTTCTGTTTTGAGGACCGTGGAATTATTTAAGGAAAGATATGCTATTTTGAAAAAACCCGGTACCTCGTGGTATGATATTTTGGTGTGTCCACCACGCGTTTTCTCGGTGCTGAGACGTGTGCTTGAAACCCGATTCGAGGAGTGGATGTTCCGTTTGCGGGTTCGTGGTGGGCCCGGTATGGTTCCCCTCGGCGAGATGATCGATGGGATTTGCCGATTGAGCCTGGAGGCGGGCGAGTACCTACCGGTGATTGGTTGGACCTGGCAGTTGTCCGGAGGATACTGACCAGAGTCGAGTGATGGATGCGGAAGGATCCGTGCTGCCGGGGCCGATACCGCAGACAGACCCCGTGGGGCCGGTCCGGACTGACGGCGCCCGATGTTCGAGGATTTACGTGTCGATGCTGGACACGGGCATTTTATGATGTTTTGGGTGCCGATGTTGGGCACTCGTGATTCCTCCGAGATATACAGGATTTGAGGGCCGATGGGTGTGCCGGCGCCTGAGTATATGTGGGATTTGGGTGCAGTTTGAGGCACCGATCATTGTTTTCCATGTTGACATAGTCCATGTAGATATTAATTATCCCATACTCAGTACTGATTACTATACATCTCATCCTGTGGCATTTACCTGTTAGAGTACATGCATTACTATTGTATCCACTGTTGACATGCCTTGATATCATCTGCTGGCATGAGTAGAGCCACGCTATATGTGCATGCTTGCGATCACCTTTATATGTTATCTCTATTCACGAGTTGGCAACTCATCCCCGTTGTGCCACAGTGTTTGCAGGTTGCCCTTGGGAGTAGTCACGGCTGGCTGTTACCGCATCTTTTGGCACAGATACCCCTTTTGAGCAGAGATAGTCTTTTGCTGATAGGTGGGTTTTGTACGGTATCTGTTATCTTTCAGTTGTATATTGATGTATCTAGTACTCTCCATCTACCATCTGTATTGACTTAGAGACAGTTGTGAGGACGATATGTATGATTTTATATTCTGGTGTCGAGCTCGCATGTGAGCCGACGTTACTTTACTTTTGCAGTCTTAGCTTTTATGATATTGTCCTTGCTTTACTGTGTATTCTTCGCTACGACGTCGTATATCTCATTGTGATGCTTCATTCAGTTTACTTGTTATTTCTGCTACACCTTGCTTTTACCCGACTTTTCGGGGCTAATGTTTTAAAAAGGGGAAATGTTACCAAAATTATAAAACTTATAACTTTTGAACTTAAAAAGGATTGCTACTAAATAAATGGAAGTTTTTCGGACATGTATGATTGTTTTTACAAAATGTTTTAAAATCACTCTATATTTATTGGTTTTGATTTCTGGGTTCGGCTTACTTAGCCGCGTTACGCCCGTAGACGTTGCGTGGTTAAGTGCCGGTCACGAGTCGAATTCTCGGGTCGTGACAAAGTTGGTATCAGAGCTTAGGTTTTACCTTCGGAGTGTAGGATGACCCTGGTATGATGGAGTAGGTAGCTGCAGCAGGGTAGCGTAGCGTACGTATGTTCCGCGGCATACTCACGACACGGTACTCCGCTTACGCGACCTTAGGACTTATTGATTTGATCCCTTCTTATATTCTTGTGATTCGATTTCCGTGTTCTTATCGAATCCAAATTTTCTTTCAGCCATTATGCCGCCTAAGACTACGAGGGCACAGAGAGCGGCCGCGAGGGCCGAGATTCGTGTTGACTCGTCCGAGACGAGGACTGATCCGGGCAGTACGCCGGTTGTACCCGAGCAGGCTGTTCCTGCCGTGACAGAGCAGATCGCCTCGTTAGGGGCTGGTATGCAGGAGATGCGCCAGATGATAGGATCTCTAGTTGAGACGCTTCGAGCGCAGCGACCAGAGGTAGCTCCACCAGTTCCAGAGACCGCGATGGTGCCTACCACACAGCCAGTTGCCCCTGCAGCCACGGAGGTGATTACAGTATCGCTATCAGAGTTCATGAGGCTGAAGCCTCCAGTTTTCACAGGCACCGATACAGCCGAGGACCCACAGTCTTTCATAGACAGGATGGCCAGGATATGCCGTTCCCTCAGATGTGCAGATGCGAGATGGGTTGAGTTCGCGAGCTTTCGCCTGGAAGGTCTTGCGCAGAAATGGTGTGATTCAGTGGAGAAGGGCAGAGCAGCAGGTCTTCCTCCTATGACCTGGACGGAGTTCGTGACCATATTTCTAGCCCGTTTCCTTCCCCGGAGTGTTAGAGATGCCCGAGCACGCAGGTTTGAGTCTTTGCGCCAGACGCCAGGGATGACAGTGGCAGAGTATGACGTACTGTTTACAGAGCTAGCAGTCTACGCCCCACATTTAGTGGCCACCGAGGAGTTGCGAGTCCGGAGATTTGTTCGAGGCTTGCTTTCACCAGTGTTCCTCGCGATCAGCGCGCAGCACTACGAGACCTATGCAGCAGCTGTAGACGCAGCCCTAGTGGTCGAGGAGCACCTTGTTGAGACTTCGGCACTTCCAGAGCCGAAGAGAGTTCGTACCAGTATTTCCGCACGGAGGCAGTCATTCAGACGCCGCGACAGGTATCGTTCCGGTACGAGGGGTAGCAGAGATTCGGGACGGGGTCGGATGTTTAGTTCGTATCCCCAGGACGGTCAGCAGTCGCCGCGGGGTTGCTACAGATGTGGCAGCCTACTTCACCTCGTTCGAGATTGTCCAGAGACACACCGGAGGGAGGCGGCAGCACCGCATGTTACCTTACCACCTTCACCACCCCAGAGGGCGTTGCCCGTTGCGCCTACCGTTGCTCCGCGCCAGACTTATGCTCAGAGAGGTCGTGGGCGTGGAGGAGTTGCTCAGAGAGGACGAGATGACCGAGGCAGAGGTCAGTCAGTTACAGGTGGTGGACAGGTGAGGGTCTTTGCTTTGACACATCAGGACGCGCAGGCGTCCAATGCAGTGGTTTCAGGTATCCTCCCTGTATGTTCAGTTGATGCACATGTATTGTTCGATCCCGGATCCACACACTCGTACGTATCCACGCACTTTGTGCCGAGTCTGGGTAGAGAGTCCGGCTTGCTTGATCAGCCGCTTGTGGTGACTACTCCTGTGGGAGAGTCGTTTGTGGCTAGGCACGTGTTCCGATCCTGTATCGTCTGTATTGGCGAGAGAGAGTTGCCTGTCGACTTGATCCTTCTGGAGATGTTGGACTTCGACGTTCTTTTGGGCATGGATTGGTTAGCCACGTGCTATGCTTCTGTGGACTGCCGCGAGAAGACAGTTAGATTCTGTTTCCCCGGTGAGTCGGTTTTTGTTGTGTTGGGGGACCGTGGTGCCGCCCCTCACAGTGTGATTTCTTCTTTCCGCGCTGGACAGCTTATGAGGAAGGGATGTCAGGGATTTCTCGCATATGTTTGCGATGCTAGTGCTACACAGGTTCCATTAGATCAGGTTCCGGTTGTTAGCGAGTTTCCTGATGTGTTCCCTGACGAGCTTCCTGGGTTGCCGCCCGAGCGCGACATTTCTTTCAGTATTGAATTGGTTCCTGGTTCGGGGCCTATTTTTATACCGCCCTATCGGATGGCCCCGGCGAAACTTCGAGAGTTGAAGGAGCAGTTACAGGATTTGGTGGACAAGGGACTTATTCGACCCAGTGTTTCTCCTTGGGGTGCTCCAGTCCTGTTCGTCAGGAAGAAGGACGGCAGCTTGCGTCTTTGTATCGACTACCGCCAGCTGAACAGGATGACAGTGCGGAACAGGTATCCTTTGCCGCGTATCGACGATTTGTTCGACCAGCTTCAGGGGGCAGGGTACTTTTCGAGGATCGATTTGCGATCGGGCTATCATCAGCTGCGGGTTCGGCAGGAGGACATTCCTCGGACAGCCTTCCGTACGCGCTACGGCCATTACGAGTTTTTGGTGATGTCGTTCGGACTCACCAATACGCCAGCAGCCTTCATGGATTTGATGAACCGTATTTTCCGGCCTTATTTGGATCTGTTCATCATAGTCTTCATCGACGATATCTTGGTGTATTCCCGGAGTAGTGAGGAGCACGAGCAGCACCTGCGGATTACATTGCAGACATTGAGGGAGCACCAGCTTTATGCGAAATTCTCCAAGTGTGCTTTTTGGCTAGACAGCGTGGACTTCTTGGGTCACGTGATTTCACGAGACGGTATATGTATTGACCCGAGGAAGATCGAGGCCGTTCAGCATTGGCCCAGACCCACATCAGTGACGGAGATTCGCAGCTTTTTGGGATTGGCCGGTTACTACAGGCGTTTTGTGCAGGACTTCTCACGTATTGCTACACCGTTGACCGGGTTGACCCGGAAGGGAGTTCCCTTCGATTGGACGGAGGAGTGCGAGCACAGTTTTCAGCAGTTACGGACACGGCTGACGACGGCACCGGTGTTATCTTTACCTTCCGGATCGGGCGGATTTGTGGTCTTTTGTGATGCTTCTCGAGTGGGATTGAGATGCGTTCTGATGCAGCATGATAGGGTGATCGCGTATGCCTCGCGACAGTTGAAGAAGCACGAGCAGAACTACCCCACTCATGATTTGGAGATGGCAGCAGTGGTCTTCGCACTTAAGATCTGGCGACATTACCTGTACGGCGAGTCGTGCCAGATATTTACGGATCACAAGAGTCTGAAATACATATTCCAGCAGCGGGACCTGAACCTTCGACAGCGTCGATGGATGGAGTTAGTGAAGGATTACGACTGCGAGATCTTATATCACCCGGGCAAGGCAAATGTGGTGGCGGATGCTTTGAGCAGGAGGCCCGGGAGTAGTTTATCTTATTTGAGCGCAGTACAGGAGCAGTCATCCGCAGATTGGCAGATATTATGCGACAGTCGAGTACAGTTCGAGTTCACATCGATTGGAGGACAGATAGCGCATGTCCGTGCACGCCCACAGTTGATCGATCGTATACGTGAGGCACAGCTCAGTGATGACCGATGTTCAGAGATCATGGCACAGATGGGACATGACAGATTTTCCGAGTTCGTGATCGATGATCAGGGGATACTACGGTTTGGAGTCAGACTGTGCGTACCTGATGCTGAGGGACTGAGGCGTGAGATTCTTGAGGAGGCACATCGATCGGTGTATAGCGTACATCCCGGTTCCACCAAGATGTATCATGATATGAGAGATGTTTACTGGTGGGACGGAATGAAGAGGGACATTGCAGATTTTGTATCGAGATGCCTGACTTGTCAGCAAGTCAAGGCTGAGCACCAGAGGCCCGCGGGAGAGCTACAGCCGTTACCCATTCCGGAGTGGAAATGGGAACAGATTTCGATGGATTTCGTGATGGGTCTACCCAGGACTAGTAGGGGGTATGACTCCATCTGGGTGATCGTGGATCGTTTGACGAAAGCGGCTCACTTCTTACCGGTGAAGACGACTTTCGGATTTACTCAGTATGCCCAGATCTATATTGACGAGATAGTGCGACTACACGGAGTCCCGACGTGCATTGTGTCCGACAGAGGCACCCAGTTTACCAGTAGACTATGGCAGAGGCTTCAGGAGGCTTTGAGCACTCGCTTGAGTTTTAGCACGGCATTTCATCCGCAGACCGACGGACAGTCAGAGCGGACCATCCAGACTCTCGAGGACATGCTCAGAGCTTGTGTACTAGATTTCGGAGGTAGCTGGGATCATCATTTGCCCTTAGTAGAGTTCTCCTACAATAACAGCTACCAGGAGACTATTCAGATGGCACCTTTTGAGGCTCTTTATGGGAGGAAATGTAGGTCGCCTACTTGTTGGACAGAGCTCAGTGAGAGCAGTATCTTAGGGCCACAGATCGTTGAGGAGACAACCGCGAAGATCCAGTTGATTCGCGATAGGATGAGAGCAGCGCAGAGTAGGCAGAGGGCTTATGCAGACCGTCGACGACGCAGACTTGAGTTTTCGGTTGGTGATCATGTTTTCTTGAGGGTCTCCCCAATGAAAGGTGTGATGAGGTTTGGGAAGAAGGGGAAGCTCAGTCCCAGGTATGTGGGCCCCTTCGAGATCCTCGAGCGTGTCGGTGCAGTAGCTTACCGGTTAGCCCTTCCGCCCAGCTTTCCAGACGTGCACCCCGTATTCCATGTTTCGATGCTCCGCAGATATCTACATGATCCTTCGCACACGATTCAGCATCCGACGATCCAGCTTGAACGTGACCTTTCCTATGCAGAGCACCCGGTGATGATCTTAGATCGACAAGTGAAGAAATTGAGATCGAAGGAGATTCCATCAGTTAAAGTACTTTGGCGTGGTCAGAACCGTGAAGAGGTCACTTGGGAGACCGAAATCGAGATGATGAAGACGTATCCCCATCTTTTTGAAGGTAACCTTAGTTAGATTTTTGAAATTCGGGGACGAATTTCTTTAAGGGGGAGAGATTGTTACACCTTAGGATAAGGGTTAGTGAATAATTATAATTAAATAATGGTTTTTAATAAAAAGTTTACCAAATTGTGTTTTAAATATTTTTCCTAATTTAATAAACATTTTTCCAAAATTTTCCTAGGCTTGCACACACATGTGCATGTAAACTAGGGTTTTTAAATCAAGTAAATACAATAATTATTAACCATGGTGGGTTAATTATAGGATTAATTCTTTTGGGTTATGAGTAAGTTTAATTAGCTAATTAGCAAGGTTGCTTTATTTTGAATTAGTCTTTGTGTGTTGACTTATGAGAGAGAGAGAGTGCATCATGGCTTTAGGCCATGCTTGCATTAAATGAGGTGAGAGAGAGAGAGGGGTGACTTTTGTTTGAATGATTGTGGTGGCTCTCATTTCTCTTTTGGTTTTCTCTCAAGTCTCACACCAACACACTCACACAACACACCCACTTACCTCTTCCCAGCCCCAGCAGCAGCAAGCAAAGCAACAGCACCAACTGAGCCTGAAGCAGCAGCAGCAGCAAGCACTGGCAGCAACAGAAGAAATCAGCAGCAGCACAGTGAGCAGCAGCAGCTCCTGCACCATGTGCAGCCCCTCCCCTTCACTTCTTCTCCTTCCTGCAGCTCCCTAGGGTCGAGAGTGAGGTATATTTCCTAAACTTATTCCATAGTTTGCCTAGTTAGTGTAGTTTTGCATCGGTTAAAGGATTTTTGTGTGTTTTAGTGCGATATGGGGTGTTTAGTGTGAACTTTGTGCTAATGAGGTGTAGATTAGTTCCAGTAGGATGCTTGAGGTTTGTTGTGACCATGTAAACCTAGTCCAACCCCTATTACACTAAAATACCACCAGATTTCATATTTGATGCAAATGTCGTATTTGGGCAAAATCTGAGTTTTCTGGAACTGCTATTGACCCGGTGAGTGCAGAATGATTTTGAGGATACTGTAGCATGGTGGAGAGGAGCTGATACCATAGGTGAAACCCGACCCCCTGACTCCCCACTCCGGCCGCCAAAACCATCATTCTGGCCGCAAATTGCGGCCAGACAGGAGGTGTTTTGGTGTTTTTTGGGTTCTGTAGGTGTATTTTTGTGTGTAGGGCCCTTTGATATATATATTTTTGTAAGATCAATTCTGTGGGAAAATCTGGGACCAAATACCTGTTTTGCCGTTTTTCTAAACCTTCGCGACACGCGTGATACGTGAGTAGGTTTGGGTTCTGCGTATCGCGGCGCGTCGGGGTAGTTTCGTGGCGCGTGAGCACGTTTTAGCGTATCGCGCACACGCGCGATTGGTTTGCGACACAGGTTTCTTGTTGGATTATAATGTCGCGTTTTGTGACTTAAGCTTATGTGTGATATGTGTATGTGATTCTAGGTTCGCAGGCCAGTGAGACGGACGCTGCAAAGAAGGGCAAGCAAGTGGTTGGATACACTTAGCGCGAGACACTGTGAGTAGATTTCACATCTACGGGGATATCGCCCGCATGGCGTTATGCGTCAGGGCTGATAGGACTTATTTACTATATGTTGCATGCACCCCATAGACTGTCATCGCATATTGCATTCTCTGCTGTGTTGATATATATATATTGCTTAGAACTGATAGAACACCGCACTATTACTAACGGTTTATGTTGCACGGGCACTATTTACATGCTACACATACCGTTAGTAATTGCCATGCCACACTCACTATAGAACTGCCATGATTTTATTGCTATAGTTCGCCTCATATGTGATTTGATATGACCTTCATGTATATTGGGAGCCGCATGACATCTTTTAAAACCGGAAATGAAACTACTTTAAAAAGCGGTTTTCCCCTTATACCCATACCATGGATTGATGTATATTGTACCTCGCATTGGATTTTACTATTGGTATTGGATTTTCATGTGATTTCTGTTTTGAGGACCGTGGAATTATTTAAGGAAAGATATGCTATTTTGAAAAAACCCGGGTACCTCGTGGTATGATATTTTGGTGTGTCCACCACGCGTTTTCTCGGTGCTGAGACGTGTGCTTGAAACCCGATTCGAGGAGTGGATGTTCCGTTTGCGGGTTCGTGGTGGGCCCGGTATGGTTCCCCTCGGCGAGATGATCGATGGGATTTGCCGATTGAGCCTGGAGGCGGGCGAGTACCTACCGGTGATTGGTTGGACCTGGCAGTTGTCCGGAGGATACTGACCAGAGTCGAGTGATGGATGCGGGAGGATCCGTGCTGCCGGGGCCGATACCGCAGACAGACCCCGTGGGGCCGGTCCGGACTGACGGCGCCCGATGTTCGAGGATTTACGTGTCGATGCTGGACACGGGCATTTTATGATGTTTTGGGTGCCGATGTTGGGCACTCGTGATTCCTCCGAGATATACAGGATTTGAGGGCCGATGGGTGTGCCGGCGCCTGAGTATATGTGGGATTTGGGTGCAGTTTGAGGCACCGATCATTGTTTTCCATGTTGACATAGTCCATGTAGATATTAATTATCCCATACTCAGTACTGATTACTATACATCTCATCCTGTGGCATTTACCTGTTAGAGTACATGCATTACTATTGTATCCACTGTTGACATGCCTTGATATCATCTGCTGGCATGAGTAGAGCCACGCTATATGTGCATGCTTGCGATCACCTTTATATGTTATCTCTATTCACGAGTTGGCAACTCACCCCCGTTGTGCCACAGTGTTTGCAGGTTGCCCTTGGGAGTAGTCACGGCTGGCTGTTACCGCATCTTTTGGCACAGATACCCCTTTTGAGCAGAGATAGTCTTTTGCTGATAGGTGGGTTTTGTACGGTATCTGTTATCTTTCAGTTGTATATTGATGTATCTAGTACTCTCCATCTACCATCTGTATTGACTTAGAGACAGTTGTGAGGACGATATGTATGATTTTATATTCTGGTGTCGAGCTCGCATGTGAGCCGACGTTACTTTACTTTTGCAGTCTTAGCTTTTATGATATTGTCCTTGCTTTACTGTGTATTCTTCGCTACGACGTCGTATATCTCATTGTGATGCTTCATTCAGTTTACTTGTTATTTCTGCTACACCTTGCTTTTACCCGACTTTTCGGGGCTAATGTTTTAAAAAGGGGAAATGTTACCAAAATTATAAAACTTATAACTTTTGAACTTAAAAAGGATTGCTACTAAATAAATGGAAGTTTTTCGGACATGTATGATTGTTTTTACAAAATGTTTTAAAATCATTCTATATTTATTGGTTTTGATTTCTGGGTTCGGCTTACTTAGCCGCGTTACGCCTGTAGACGTTGCGTGGTTAAGTGCCGGTCACGAGTCGAATTCTCGGGTCGTGACAATATGCTACTCCTCGGGAAATTTCTCACTTAACGATCAATGCTATAAACCAAGTAGGTGTCTAGAAAGGTGTTAGCGGGGCTATGCCCCCAGGTAAAAGTGGTTCTTAAATTAAGGAACTTCGCGAAAGCGTTGGAAAACCTCTCTCGAAGTACCGACACCAGCCTGGCCGAACGGTTAAGCAAGTATTGTACGGTGAGATTGATCCTGACTAATTCTTCCTTTTTGGTTTGAGGAGGGATTCGAGAAACAGTGGGAGCCATCCTGTTTAGACAAACTAAAAATCACTCTAAACTTGCAAGAGCATCATGCTGAGTGTTTCTTCTTCTCTCTCCTAATTGCAGCGACTAATCGACATGACTGGACTTAAGTTACTTCTAGATAAAAACATACTGACAGGGCCAAACTATAAAGATTGGCTCAGAAATGTCAAAATGGCAATCACTTACGACAAGCTGGGGTATCTTCTTACCACCAAAGCTCCCCCGTCCCAGGTCCCACCTCCAGCGTCGCGGATAAGGAAATCCGTAAGACTTGGGAGATTGATAGCGCGAAGGCCAAGTGCCTCGTACTTGCCTCTATGGACAACGAACATCAGAGGAGGCACGAGAATATGGACCTCGAGTCCATATTTCTCCATACAAAAGAACTGTATGGAGAGCAGTCTCGTATCGTAAGATACGAAGTGTCGAAGAAGTTATTTTCGGCAAGATTGGCCATCGGATCATCGGTAGCGGAACACGTGCTTAAGATGATTGGCTTCATTGAGGAGCTCGCGGAACTTGGGACCACGTTAGAGAACGAGCTCTATACGGACTTGATTCTCCAGTCCCTTCCTTCCACTTACGCCCAGTTTATCCTGAACTTCAACTTACAAGAAAAAGAAGTTGAACTTTCAGAACTCCTCAACATGCTGAGGAGTGCAGAGGGCACCCTACAGAAAGGTAGGGAAACATCAACTTTGTTTGTAGGAGGATCTTCCTCTTCTAGGTCCAAGGCGAAAGCCAAGGAAAAGAAGAAGAAAGCCCCCGCCAAACCAAGAGGCGGTGTTAGTAAAGTGGATACGAAGGGAAAAGCAAAAGCAACAAAGAAAGCGGGGCAGCTTGTGGATAAAGAAGAATGCTTCTATTGTCATAAGAAAGGACACTGGAAGATGATTGCAGGGCTTGGAAAGCCAGGACACAGGAATTGAAGCAGGTTGCGGCTTCAGCTTCAGGTGTGTATGTTATTGAAAACTGTCTTTTAATAAACTCTACTTCCTGGGTATTGGATACCGGATCAGGATCTCATATCTGTAATTCTTTGGAGGCGTTGAGAAACCGTAGGGTTTTGAAGGCAGGTGACATGACCCTCAAAGTTGCAAACGGAGCTAGCATGGATGCTAAGGCTGTGGGGGACTATCACCTGGGGTTGTCAGATGGACACGTTTTGGTTTTGCGTAATTGCTTTTTTGTACCCAACGCAACTTGTAATATCATTTCTGTATCTTTGACTTCTAAAGAAGGTTATGAATTTGCATTTGTAAATAATGTTGTGAACATTCACCTTAATCAAGTTCTGATTGGGTCAGGTACATTAAGCAATGGTATATACGTATTAAACCAACCACAGATTTTCAATGTCCAGAATACATACAAAAGAAAGTCTCCGGAAATAAATCAGACTTTCTTATGGCATTGTAGACTGGGTCACATCAATGAGAGAAGGTTGACGAAGTTACATATAAAAGGATATTTGAATCCGTTCGAATATCAATCGTATGCCACTTGTCAATCCTGTCTCAAAGGAAAGATGACAAAGGCTCCGTTCACTGGACACGGAGTAAGAGCGAGCGAGCTCTTGGGACTCGCACACAGCGACGTGTGCGGTCCAATGTCTACACATGCGCGAAGCGGTTATTCTTACTTCATTACTTTTACGGATGACTTTTCAAGGTACGGTTATGTCTTCTTAATGAAACATAAATCCGAAGCCTTTGGAAAGTTCCAGGAATATAAGAATGAAGTAGAAAAACAAACCGGCAAAAGTATTAAGATTCTAAGATCGGATCGAGGTGGAGAATACTTGAGTGCCGAGTTCCTGGACTATTTAAAAGAGAACGGAATTCTCTCTCAGCTTACTCCTCCATACACTCCGCAACATAACGGTGTATCGGAGAGACGGAACCGAACCCTATTGGATATGGTACGGTCCATGATGAGTAACGCTGAGTTACCGCGATCATTCTGGGGGTGTGCACTAGAACCAGCTGCATACCTTTTGAACCGAGTTCCAACTAAGACTGTGCCTACTACACCATATGAGATGTGGTGTGGGAAGAGACCCTATCTTAAGCACATTAAGACATGGGGATGTCCAGCTTTTGTTAAAAAGCAGCATGCGGTCAAGCTCGATGCACGCTCAGTACAGTGTAAGTTCGTGGGATATCCAAAGAACTCCAAGGGATATTTCTTCTACTGCGAAGAGGAATAAAAGGTTTTTGTTTCTCGTCATGCCTACTTCTTGGAAACTGAGTTTTTGGAAACCCAGATAAGTGGGAGCACAGTAGAACTGGAAGAAATTCCAGAACCACGAGCTATTACTGAAAGCTTAGTGGAACCAGAGGGTTCAAAAGAACAGGACATTCCTACGCCGCTCCGCAGGAGTAGTAGGCAGTCTCATCCGCCCGAGAGATACTACGGTTTTCTCATAGACGGGGATAGAGAGGATTGCATCATAGATTATGATGAGCCTACTAGCTTCCAGCAGGCCGTTCAGAGCGTTGACTCGGTAAAATGGTTGGATGCAATGCGGACCGAAATGGAGTCCATGTATACCAACAAAGTATGGACGTTGGACATTGCTCCAGACGGGGTAAAACCCGTAGGATGCAAGTGGATCTTCAAAAGGAAGATTGGTGTAGATGGACAGGTTGAGACCTATAAAGCTAGACTGGTTGCAAAGGGTTTTCGTCAAAGACCTGGTTTGGACTATGACGAGACTTTTTCTCCAGGAGCTATGCTGAAATCCATTCGGATCCTTTTTGCCATTGCTGCCTTCCACGATTATGAGATTTGGCAGATGGACGTAAAGACTGCTTTTCTAAATGGAAATTTAGAGGAGTGTGTCTATATGGACCAGTCAGAGGGTTTCATTCAGAGTGGGAGCAGCGGAAAGGTGTGCAAGTTGCTTAAGTCCATTTATGGACTAAAGCAGGCATCGCGGAGTTGGAACATCTGTTTTGATGAGACGGTCAAGGAATTTGGCTTTATCAAAAATCCAGATGAACCATGCATCTATAGTAGATTTGTAGCGAGAACTGTAGTATTCCTCGTTTTATACGTGGATGACATTCTCTTAATAGGAAATGACATTCCTATGCTACAATCTGTCAAGGGGTTCTTGTCACACAGGTTCTCCATGAAAGACTTGGGTGATGCCTCATACATCCTGGGGATCCGGATCCATCGTGATAGATCCAAGAGAATATTAGGACTTTCACAGTCCAGGTACATCGACACAATGCTGAAAAGATTCAGTATGGAAGATTCCAAGTGCGGTAACCTACCGGCTTGTCACGGGATCACCCTCTCCAAAGAGATGTCTCCCAAGACTGATTTGGAGAGGGATCGCATGTCTATTATACCCTACGCTTCTGCGGTAGGCTCTATAATATATGCGATGTTGTGTACCAGACCGGATGTAGCTTATGCACTGAGTGTGGTAAGCCGGTATCAGTCAAACCCTGGGGAGAAACACTGGATAGCGGTAAAGAACATTCTCAAGTACCTGAGAAGGACTAAGGAGATGTTCTTGGTGTATGGCGGAAAAGACCTCCAGATCGAGGCCTTTGCTGACTCCAGCTTCCAGAGTGACAAGGATGATTCCAAGTCCATGTCGGGTTTTGTCTTTACCCTCAATGGAGGGGCGGTGTGTTGGAAGAGTTCCAAACAGGAAACCGTTGCAGACTCGACGATGGAAGCGGAATACATCGCTGCATCTGATGCTGCAAAAGAGGCTGTCTGGATGAGAAAGTTCTTGAAAGAACTTCAGGTGGTTCCGTCCATTGTTGATCCAATACCTATGTATTGCGACAACAACGGGGCTATAGCTTTAGCGAAGGAACCCAGGTCCCATCAGAGATCCAGACACATCTTGAGGCGGTATCACCTGATCAGGGAGATCGTGGATCGCCAGGAGATCGAGATTCGGAGGGTCGCTTCAGAAGATAACACTGCAGATCCATTCACCAAGGCCTTGCCCCAGACTCAGTTCAAGCGGTTGATCGAGATGATAGGTCTTCGATACGCCAGTACATGGCCTTAGTGCAAGTGGGAGATTGTTAGTGTATATGCCCTAGAGGCCATTACTGTATCATACTAGTTTGTATATACTTAATGGAAGCTTGGGATATTCATCTTGTATAAACAATCTTGCTCAATATAGTAGTATGCTACTTGGTTTGTTTCTACTTCAATGTGCACATGTGTTTATTTTAGTATATCACCTATACACATTAGTGGAGCCCTTAGGATCTTTGCTTGATTACCAGCGTTGTGATGGCAACCACACTAGTGGGGGCTGGGTAATCTATAAGCACATCCTTATGCAGGTCCCTAGTCGCAGGACTATCGAGACAGGGCATCGATACTCCGGAGTAGACTAGCGCATGCGCTTCTCATCCCAGAGTGGGAGATGGTCTGTCCCACAGCCATCAGTACGTCGTACTGGAGATAGTATACGGGTGCTCGTTAGGTTACGAGCACACTGGACAGGACTCGTCGGGAACTGACCGGTTGGTACTATACCTATCGTCAGTTATCAGTTCCCAGGTGACATGAGTACAGCTTAGTCCGCTGACTTGACACTGTCACTTCGCCTCGAGTGTGTTCCCACTGCACTTTGATTACTACCCTACCACGGCTCAAAGGAGTCGTGCAAACAGGTAGTAGTTGGGTACAGTCCCGAAGCACTTGGAGGCAGTGACGGTTAGGCATGATTCGTCTTTCCCGGTATTGGGGGTTGACGTCGCGCTGTGTCTAGGAGAGCCATTACACGAGTAGTCCCTGGCCAGGGCAATCGAGATATACTTGTAGGCTTCCAGTATTATCTCAGGGTGTTTTGGGCTTTACTCCGACACGACTTGTACCGCTATTAGGGGACTGACGTTTACCGCCCCCTAGGCCCGCCATGCGATGTATCAGACGAACAGACCGGACTGTACGGAGATTGTCACATTCAGGCTCAGTAGGAGTTCAGATGGGTTTTCACCTCGTCAGTCTTCTTGTCGGCTTCTACCTGGGGGCCGTTACGCACAGCTAGTGCCGCTTGCGGTCTGTGGTTAAACCCACTGCCAGCATAGTGTCGAGTCTTTAGAGTCCCACACAGAAAGCTATCCGCCTTTAGGCAAAAGAGTAGAGGTCGCATGGTTTTGCAACAGGTCGCATGGTTTTGCGACAGGGTTCGGTCATATCCGTGCACTTGTTCACGTACAGTGTCCGGACAATTAACACTAGCGGGCTTTGGTTTAAGCCAGATCCTAGTGTACGTTTTGGGATTGGTTTTATCCAGTATGTATTCGTGTTCCTCGGAACGCGGATGCGGGTGTGTATGCACAGTTGACGAAGAGACAGAGGCGGAGGATTCTCATTAGGGTTGTTGACGGTTGACTATTGACTTTTTTGCTCAACCCTAATGAGAATACGATATATGATTAACAATAATATTAATTAAGTATTATGGTGACATGGTTGTTGAGGGGTTGACTTGTTGACTTTGTTGACCGGTTGACTAGGTTTGACTAGTTGACCATCATGATGACAATGGCAATCATTTCATGGAAAAGACTTTTTACTTGCTTGTTTCTCTTGTGAGAAATGAGTGCATGAAATGATATGGCTATTGTAGCTTAAACCATTTACACAATACTTGATTACTATTTTTGTGATGATGGCTTTGGATTATGTGAGCCAAGAGAGAAAAGTCTTTCTCATTCTATCATTTTCATTCTCTCTCTTGTGTTCTTGAGCTCTCATCTTCTTCCTCTTGCTCTCCCTCTCTTTAGTCTATGGTTCACTTGTCTCATGTGTTGAGAACCAAGAACCATAGAGAAAATCCCAACACACTCTTCTCTATTCACTCTAGTTCACAAGGTTTAGCAAACCAAGTGAACTAGTTTTTTCAAAGATCGAAGAAGAAGCCAAAGGTAGAAGCTTTCGAGGTGGATCGATCTTCGGCGCAAGGAGACGACGGGGTGAAGCCGATCCGGACAACCATCGAGGCTTGAAGACGAAGGAGTTCAAGAAAGAAATGTATAACCCCCTAACCGAGTAGTTAACAACTCCTAGTTAGGTTGTTAGTTAGATGTTTAACAAAGATCCGGTTTTGAGTCCATGTTACCACCTCTAGAAAATTGTTTTTTTTCAAATTCCGCATGCCCGAAAGTACCGGGAGAGGTAGCATGGACTTACAATTCATACACTTGATCTTGCTCAAACGAGGTTCTATACAAGGTATGTGGTAGGAATAGTAAGGTGATTGGCATACCATGGTTCTATGAGATTGTCAATGTTCAATATCATGTGAAGTTAAAATGCCTGACATTGCGAAGACTCCATTTTTGTGCCTTTGGTGATGTTTTGGAGGTTTAAAGACTCAAAGTGTTAATTTGTTTATTTGATGACCGGTGCAAGTGGGTTCTGTATAAAGAATACCTATCTAGCACGAGTTTAGATACGGATTCGCGAATTCGAAATTTCCCAAAAATCTAGGATTCAGGATACGTTTTAATATCGATTTTAAATTAACTAAATATGAATATATATTAAGGTATACATTCCAATATATAATGATATAAATAAATAATGGCATTATGCTAGCTATTTAATGCACTTTCAAACTTCAAGTGCCTTAATTTTCGAGAGAAAGAGAAGATGTGTCGATTTGAAAAAGGTACGTAATACATTTACAAGTCCGAGCGAATCCGAGAGTTTCAGACTCCGATACGCGATCGGGGACGATTCATGAGGCTTATACAAGTATTCATGCTTCATAGGAGAATACTATGTAGGAAAGGTTCAATTCATCAGGAAGAAAATTTGGAGAAGATTTGTTGCTATAAAAATAAATACATCATTTGTTTACCGAGCCGATCTAAGATTTGTTTGATGCACTGACATTTGACAAATCCAATTTTCTCCTTGTCTATTATATATGGGATAGTTGTTGGAGATAGTGCCCTCAGAGTCAATTATTGGATCACAGGCACGTGATTGCAATGATTGAGGGAGGATCTATACCGGTAGGACAGTCTTACTCAAGATGATAGTATGCTATCTGGTTTATCTTTATCATCGTGTACTGTTTTAGGTGACCTTGCAGGTCGCTATTACACGTTGATAGAGCCCCTAGGATTCTTGCTTGACTGCCAGCAGTATGAGGGTGATCATATACGTGAGAGCTGGGGTCTATAAGCACATCCTTAAAAAGTCGCTAGTCGTAGGAGTTTCGAGACAGGGCACCGATACTCCAGAGTAGACTAGTGTATACAGTTGAGACCCCGACGAGGGGCGGTGGCCGGTCTCACAAGCCACTGGTGTCAGTTGGTTCACCTAAGATGTATACATGTGCTCATTGGGTTATGAGTACACCGGACATGACTCGCCGGGAACATGCTAGTTGGTCTTATACCTGACGTCAGATAGCAGTTTCCTGGTGACATGTATACATGTTAGTTCATCGACCTGAGATCGTCATTTGTCTCGTGTGGGTTCTCACTGTACTTTGATTACTACCCTACCACGCTCAAAGGAGTTGTGCAAACAGGTTTTAGTTGGGTACAGTCCCGAGCCACATGGAGGCAGTGAGCGGATCTGTAGGGGTTCGTCTCTTCCGGTATTGGGGGTGAGGTCGCGCTGTGTCTAGGAGAGCCATTACACGAAGTCCTTGGCCAAGGCAGGAGATTTACTGGTAGGTATTCCAGTAATATCTCAGGGTGTTCTGGGCTGCACTCCGACACGACTTGTACCGCTTATGGGGGTCTGACTTTTACCAACCCCCTAGGCCCGCCATGCGATGTTCATAGACGAACGGACCGGACTGTACAGATATTGTCACTGACAGGCTCAGTAGGGTGTCAGGATGAGTTCGCTCATCGACGTCCCTTTTGGTCAATACCTGGTAGCCCGTCACGTATGGCTAATACCTCTGACGTGTAGTGGTTAAATCCGCAGCCAAAGTATTGACGAGTCTTTAGAGTCCCCCACAGACCGTTTTCTCAAGTTTCGGGCGAAACGCTGTAGAGGCCGTATGGAGATATGGCAGGGTTCGATCATATACGTGCGGTATTGCACGGATCATGATCGGACGGATAATACTAGTGGGCTTTGGTTTAAGCCGGATCCTAGTATTGTACAGTGTAGATTTTGTCTCGTTGCATTTGTATTCGGCCGGAATACAAATGCGGGTATGTATATACAGTCGCGGGGTTTTCCTGTAATTTATTACGGGATCGGTATTTTGAAGTTGCCAGTTTGCATTCCGTTTCGGCCAGCTTTCCTTTGTTCCTTTACGGCCGGATTTTTCTGATGGAGGGGCTAATTTGCAAGTTTGCAAATTAGCTATGTGGAGGGGTTTATTTGTTGTTGAGGGATTATGATATTTCTAGCATCATTAGATTCCTTTTGCTTCATGATGGCTAGCATTTATGGTGATGGATTTTGAAAGGAGTTGATTTGGATTTGTGTGTGACATATATTTCTTGTGATCATACATTTTCTTTTGCCTTTTTCCCCCTCCAATTTTTCCATGGCCGGCCACATATTAGAGAGAGAGAGGGTGAGATTTTAGTGGGTGGAATTTTTTATCTCATTTCTCATCTTTTGCATCAAAAGTTCATGGCTCCATTTCAAAACCTCTCAAAAAGTTCATTCTCCTCCTCCATCATGGCAACCCATGAGACAAAGTTACTACACTTAGCCTACAGCATTTCTTGGGCATGTCGGCTTGCCAACTTCGTGCGCGAGTTGTGTCGGTCCAGAGGTGGGAGCCCGTAAAAGAACCCCGCGATGTGGTGCCCGTTCCGACGAGGAGCTGAAGACCGGAGATTCCGCGAGGAGATCGGAGTGGAGGCCGATGACCGAAGGACACGGATCGCTCGGTATAGCTTTCTACCTATTCTTTAGTTTGCTAGGATTAGGTTAATGGCCCGATCCGGGTTTATAGTGCGCGGTAGTGCCGGTTTTTAAAGTTCTAGAAAAGTTTCGTTTCCGCATTCCGGCGTCGGATTGACGGCCGGGGGGCTGCCGTGCACTTACATTGGTATCAGAGCCACGCCATTAACCTAGTCTAGCTTGCTCTAACGTGTTTACAAGTTCGATCGAACGGATTTTCCGAAAACCCGATTTCAAAAGTGCACTTTCAGTCGATTTTGTTTACTGCTCTAAAAATTATTTGGTATATGGGAAAAATACGTGCAGGGTTTTTGGTGAACACTGTAGAAAAATGGTCACGTGATGCCACTGTAGCGCCGCGGAACCGCGGCTGTAACCCCCTTTTGGTCGCGGTTCCACCGCGGAACAGTGTCATCAATGCACCAGATTTCTACAGTGGTTCTCTGACTTGAAAATGGGGTTTTTGGTATATTCTTTTTGGGCCCAGATTTTCTTTGAGTGCTACAGTAGTGCTTGGGGCCCACTTCGATAAATTTGATCGATCGTAAATTTTAAACATGTTAGTTCACTGTATTTACATTATATTTGCGACCGTGAATGTCATTTGATCGGTAAATCCTGTCTAACTGCTATAGCCCTTTTAGACGGATTTGCGAACGTGACATTCACGTTGATGTTCTGTGTTGTGCTGTGATGTTGCGGATTGGTCGTGGGGGATAGCCTGGATGCAATGTTAGTACAGTTTGGTTATTTATGTACATTTGGTATTGCGGGGCGAGCATCCGACATGTGGACTGCCGTCACTGCCTGTTTGTATATTATTCTTTTGGGGCACGACCGGGCTGAGGTCGATGTACCCGTTGTATGTATATTTTTACTTTTTGTATTAGGATTACCCTGCGGAGGGGTGCATGGATAGCCGGGTTCTAGAGGGCAACGAGCCCGCATCTCATGGCGTTGAGACGGAGGGGGCTTCACTCTAGAATTGGCGGGCTATTCGCCGCACTCGTAGGGGATACAGGTCGACCCAAGGAGGGGTGTCCAAGTTACCGGATTCCGTGAAGTGCTGGGTGGTCCATTCACGTTGTTGAAGAGGGCTGCCTTGCTTCAGGTTTTGGCGGGTAACTTGCCGCGCCCGTAGGGGTTTAGGATTTCATTGCACAGGCTACCACACGACCAGGGGAACGTCGGGTTTCAGTAGCGGCTCTGTGAAACCCGGGGATCCTAGATATCTGTATTGTTCTGTGATACTTATTACATTTCTGTGATGTTGCATTTTATCACGCCTTGAGCGAATATTATATATTGATATATATATACTAGTAGATGTATATGTTTTGCATCCGCGCTAGTCCAGTCCTCGTTCTGTCGTTAGTTAAGTAAACCCAACGAGTGATGATGGGACCCAGTGGTAAATGCGGATGGCATATACGTACATCATATTTTCGTTCTTTTGTGGTGTGATCAATTGATGTGACTGTGCTGATTCGGATCAATGCAAGCTAAACAAACCTATTTTGATGTTGTTGGAACATTTAAAAAAAAAAACTGTTATTGCAAGGACGTTCTTTTTTGTTTTGCACAGTGGCATTTAGTTGGAATATCCTGCACCTCAGTCGACGAGGCAAGGGCCGAGATCCCTTCACCTGGAGTGACCCATTGGAGAGAAGTTTGCGTCAGGGAAATAACTTCACTATAGTCGTTTACTTTTGCTTTGCATCGTGGTATTCAGTTGGAATATCCTGCACCTCATTCTACGGGGAAAGAGCCGAGATCCCTTCACCGGGAGTGACCTCTTTAGCAAATGTTTTCGTCACTATATTTTTATAAAAAGCTATCCGGTTCCTTCAATGATATCAAGTTCATTACGTTAAAGGTTTTCTCCAGAAACCATTCGTAGCCCTCCGTCGTTTCATATGGATACTCAATAGTATTCAAGCTGTGTTTGTTGGCCAAAGTCAAGGCACAGTGATTGGTAGTTGTTGGGTATTCATATGCAGCATAGATAGATGCGTTGGTTTGGGACAGTCGTACAGCCTTGTTGGCCAAAGTCAAGGGTAGGTACGGGTGGGTTCAAATTAACCTGGAGAATGACGGGTAGAACTTGACATGTGACTTAAGATTTGTTGGCCAAAGTCAAGGTCATAGGAGCATGGGGTAAAAATCACATCGGGAGTTTCTAAAGAAACTGAAACTTGCCAGATATGCGCATACCTTCTGGAGTGTGATTACGTGAGCGGATTCTGTCACGTTATCATGCGATGATAGTTGGATCCCGATTCCCACTGATGAGTTGGTTTACTCCTCGGGTGATCCCGACTAATTCTTCTTTCAGGTTTGGAGGAGAATTTGACGGTACAGTGGAAGGTTTCCAGATTAGATAAAGTGATAACCATTCCGATCTAGGTTAGAGTGCACGCTGAGTGTTTCTTTTCTCTCTCTCTCTCTCTTTGGCAGCGACCATGACCCGACCTTTGACTATGACTCAGTGACCAAGATTAACCGAACCTTCTTAAAACACTGACTTTTGGATTGTCAGAGTTGCATACCTCATTGCCACACCTACTTTTACCCTTTTCTCCAGGACACCCCGTATTACTACGAACGTCCACTTCCATTGGATAAAACCATCGTATGGTTATATACGAACTCGAAGGAATTTATTCGAGGATGGTTTCCGGTTCTGGAGAAAACGAATAGGACTATTCAGCTGTCTTTTCCTTTTACCTTCTCTCAGGTTGCGAGTGCCCCTTAGATTAGGGGATAGTACACCTATTACGCAAATTGGATAGTCTTCTTCCAAACCATAGGCAGGTGCCGACCGGTAGGGAATGAAGAAAACCAATTAGCCTAACGATGGTGTACAGAAGGTATTATGTAAAGACAAATAAAGGGATTAGAAGGAGGGCAAAGTAAATTGCGACTGTTATTCACGACCAAACCAAGTATTTCATTACCACTCCCACTTCACCTTTGTATTTCTTCAGGACACTCCGTATCACTACGAAGATCCACAGTTACTTGGATACTCCATCGTATGGTTATATACGAACTCGAAAGGAACTTGTTCCAGTTCGGGGATGGATTCTGGTTCTGGAGAAATAGGAATAAGGTTTTATTCAGTTGTCTTTTATCTTCACCTTCTCTCGCATTGCGAGTGCTCCTAGGATTAGGACAGTACACCCATTATGCTTATTGGAATAGTCTTCTTCCAAACCATAGGCTGGTGCCGAACGGTAGGGAAGGAAGAAAACCATTTGGCCTAAAGGGGTGTACAGAAGGTAATGACTAAAGACATATAAAGGGATTTGGAGAGATGGCAAAAAGATATACGGTTACAGTTGTGAATCTGATAATGGAAGATGCATTACTAGGAATATCCGGACACCCCTACGAAACATTTCAATGATTCAGCTTCACTGTGTACTGTTAAAAGAAAACTGATTTCCTAATTAGACACTTGCTCCAGGGTATGTATTTACCAGGTATGATTCTCGCATCTGTATGGTTTTACAGATGATGAGTGGGAGTAAGTTATTGGGAATTAGGTGATTATCCTCATTATATCGGAATTCGTTGTAATTGGTGATATTTGAGGAAACCACCTGGGTTGTTTGCCAGACGGTAAATATTTGGTTTTGAATATCCGCTGTTATGCACCAATTTTAAATTGATATATCTGTACGTCTATTTTTATAGAGTGATATATCTTTTTGAAATTATGTCTATGACATTTACCTATATCAGTGGATGGTTAGGTAAGGAGCATTAAACAGCGGTGTAATTTTTCTTAACCATAAATACAGTTTTCAACCTACGACACACAGGGAATGGGTTATTAGACTCAGGGGACTTATACAGAGTATTGTATGTTGTCCAGTGTTTATGAGGACAGAGGGGTTGGTTCTTGTACTATATTCGTTTTACTTATGACTTCTCTAGTTTTTAGACAGGTGTTTCGTAGAAACACAGGGTCCAAGTTTTGAGAAGTTATAGGTATATGAATAAAGTAGAGAACCAGGTAATGCAAGTATCAAGACTCTTCAAGGTGATCGAAGATGTATATACTTGTGTATGGTATTCAGTTGATAGTAATGATTAAGAGAACTTGCTTCTCTTTCAGATTACTCATAATTGGAAGCACTCCTAAGTTGAGTAATGCTGATCGGCCTCTCTCCATTTAGTTGACATGCACTGGAGACAGTTGCATGATTTGAATCTGGTTCAATTAAATCAGTGCCTCTGTTTCTGTATTGGATATAGAACAGTTCATATCTTAACATTGTTAAGGTACGGGGAGTTGTCCGGCTTATGCTTAAAACCAGACTCTGGATAACTCAAGGCACGTTTCTGTAATGGTTGTTTGTGGGTTGACCCAGGCTATGACGAGGGTTGACTTTCTACCATCTGGAAGATCAATAATAATATTGTTCTTGACTCGCCACAGTTTTAACAAAAATGGATTTTTTTTTTCAGAAAACAGTAGTGGGAGTATGGTAGAACTGGAAGTGATTCCAGAACCGTAAACGATTACTGAAAATTTGATAAGAACCTCAAGATTCAATCTGGTTTGACATTCCATTAACCACTCCACAGATATGGTGGGTAACCTCAGGCATCCGAGAGGTACTCCGGTAGCCTCAAGGACGGTGACAAGGAGGTTCTTGTTTACCCAGACTTGCCATTGCTGTTGTTCCAGACTGTGAGACCCGGCAGGAGGATGAGTATAGTGTCCTTCTAAACTAGCTTTAGAAGTGCACGTGTATATGAATCTGCCAGAGGGTTGTCGTAGTCAGTGGGAGCAGCGGAAGCATAGTGGACAAGTAGCTTATGTCTATTTATGGACTAAAGCAGATATAGCGGAGATAGATCATCTATTTCTGATGTGACAGTCATAGGTTTGACTTGATCAGAATAGGGGATGGATCTGTTAAGAAGGTAGTAGAGTGTGATGTCCTGGTGTTTGGATGACATACACAGAGTAGGAAGTGAAATTCCTATACTACGATCGGTTGTACTTTGGTTGTCACACAGTGGTTTCTCCACATGAGGAATTGGATTTTATATCAGACATTCTGGTTACTAGATCTATGGTTTTAGATCTAGATTTGGGAAGTGTCCCAATCTGGGTACTTAGACAACATTCTAAAGGTGTTTTAGAATGGATGATGTTTCCCCCAATCAGAGCAAAGCTCTGCTGGAAATTCAAGATTCAAAATTTTGAAGCAACGCTTCAAATCCCGGGCGCAATGCGCCATGTGCCAGGCGCAGACACATCAGTGCAGTGCCCAAAGCAGCGCACCCAATCAGAGCAAAACTCTATTTAAAGAAAAATTAAAGGAAGAAACGCTTCAGTAGCGCAAGCGCTGCGCTGCGCGACACGTGTCAGCGCAGATGCGCTGCACGACGCGTGTCAGCGCGCAGATACGCTAGCGCAGTCGCGCTGCGCTTTGCGCTGCGCGACACGTGTCAGCGCTTGCGCTGTGCGTTGTTTGACACGTATCACGCGCTGGGGCGTTTGCGCCAAACAGAATTAAGATTTCAAAGAAATCTTTCTGTTCTTGTCAAAACAAGAAGATTTTCTTCTGTAAAACAGAAGCTCTTGGATCAAAAGATCCAACGGTGGGGAAAATTCCCCAAATCACTCAGAGAAAGATCTCTTTAACAAATTTATGGGCACTATAAAAAGGACCCCAGACCTCAATTCAAAGGCATGAACATTCTTGAAAAATCAAGAGCTTCAAACAGAGAGAACTCTGAGAAAAATTTCAAGATAAAGGTAAAAACCTTCACAAAAGAGAAGAAATTTCTTCTAATAGATTATGGATCTAAAAACCAGATCAATGATCTCCATATAAAAAACAGTGCTTTGCATTTCTCATGAACCACTGGTTCTTTAAAACAAGAAAAAACAAAAATAAAGAACAGTACTTTGCACTTTTATGAACCTTTGGTTCTCGAAATAAAAAGAAAAACTTGTTTTTCTTTGATTTAAATTAGATCAAGGAAACGAATAAGTGCTTTGCACTTCTTTTATGAACCATTGGTTCTTGAATCTAAAAGATTCTTAAATCATAGTGCCTTGCACTTGCAAACTGCGCTGTTGCGCTCTTGGATTGGCGCAAACCACCAGAGTGCGCCACGTGTCAGCAGCGCAGGCGCAGCGCATTAGCGCAGCGCACTGTGCTTGCGCGACACGTGTCAGCACTACAAGCGCTTGCGCTCTTTGATTGGCGCAAAGCGCTTGATAAATTCAAGGCATTTCCTAAAGGGCCAAGCCCAAATCAAAAAGACCAAGCAAGCCTAATTAAATTGATGCTCTGCATCATTTATAAATGGGCAGAGCCCAAACGAGATAATAAAAATGCTACGCATTTTAAAATGGGCAGAGCCCAAACAAAGTATATACCTTGCATCATTCATAAATGAGCAGAGCCCAAACAAAAAAATAATAGAAGCAATGCAATGCATTATTTAAGTGTGGGCAAAGCCCTAGCACAGGTCTAATAGACCAAAAATAAATAAAGGTGTTGAACATTTTCAACTGGACTTAGCCCAATTTTGGCCGTAAGTTCTCAAATTAAATTGACTGAGCACAGCTGCTCTCATAAATCAATTTATATCCGGTTCGAGGGTACATCTCCGAACTCCTCTGACACATGTTGTAATCATTCAACGTCGTTAGAGAGGTGACGGGTCCCGACGACCACACCCATCAATATGGACCGCGGGGTCCTTAAACTCATGGACCGAGACGTCCTTAAACTAATAGTGGACCGAAACGTCCCTAAACTAATGATGGACCCCCACGTCCTTAAACTGGAATATGGACCCCCCACGTCCTTAAACTGGAATATGGACCCCCACGTCCCTAAACTGGCGATAGACCACCACGTTCTTAAACTGGAACATACACCACTACGTCCCTAAACTGGAACAATAGAGCCTCCAAATGCTCTTTTATCGGATCTAAACGATCCCGTTTAAGTCGATCTTAGCCCCAAACACGGCTAACGTATCCTTAAACATTCGAACGGACTATAAAACTCCAAATCAACTCTGGTTCGAGGGTACATCTCCGAGCTCCTCTTACACCTATCGTTGTAATCTTTCAACGGTATCAGAGAGGTGACGAGTCCTGACGGCCATATATTAAACGGATCACTACGTTAAGTCGATCTTAGTCTCAAACAAGACTAACGTATCCTTAACAAACGTTTAAGTCGATCTTAGCCTAAATACGGCTAACGTATCCTTAAACCAAAACACCAAACCCGAATCTAAGTAAACACAGATTTGGACTAATCCACGTCTTACGGGCGACGACATAAATTAGTCCCCGTATACAATCCACGGGCAACCACAAACAAAACAAACACACACAACACGAAGTGAAATTCTGGAGAAGGAGAAAGTTGTTACCGCGATGCGGTAGCGTAATTAACTGCAGGGGCTTGCGCCTGCAGGGAAGAGCGTCCTCACAATCAAAAACCCCTCAAGCGAGGGGGAATCTGACGAAGTCTGCTACATCGGCCGCATCCGTCTAAACCTCTGATACACGGCGCTATAAATCAACTTGGCATCCTCGGAGAGGTAGACAGATAAAACCAAATAGCATCTGCCCCGAATCTCAGGCAAGACAAACCTACGCGGTACTCGTCACTGTATTCGGAGGGGAACAGATTCTGGCACGCCCGGTGGGACCTTTTCCTCTTTCCACTCCACACTTCGTGTGTCGTCCTCGCGAACCAATCGCGGTTTGTTAAATGGTTGCCTTTGGATTTCAAGTTACTAAGATTTGGTCTTTTACCCGGCGCAGAACTCAAGCATCAATGGCCTCTAACTGCACCAACTGCTCAAAGTGCCACTGCAACGGACGCTCCACCTCCCCCGGAGGCGTAGCATATGGGCCCCAAGCGGCTTCCTTCCTCGCTCTACCGGTAGATCAGGTGACTCAGGCCACCACTGGCCTATTTTTCGGGACCATGATCCCACCTACAAGCTTCTCTATGCCAATACCTACACCGGAAGTGAACAAGAAGTCGGTCTTCGACCGGCTCACTGCTACGACGGCCCCTGTCAACGGGTCACCAACTACCAAACCAACAGCCTCTGTTTTCGCCAGGATGGATCAGGACTCTAAATTGGCTGTCCTGAGGAAGGCAATAACTGTTGTTCCAGAAGTCGTCAAGGCGGCTTCCCCTGTCAAATCAGTCTTTTCAAGACTGACGATTCCTGCTCCTGCCCTTGCTCGAGGATCCGTCTTCGACAGGCTGAATATCACCCCTCAAAAGACAAACTCAGTCTTTAAGAGGTTAACACCCGCGGCGCCTCATTCCGACAGGGGCAAAAAGAAGCTATCTCTATCTCCGAGCCAGTCCCAACGGCTCGTCATGCTCGACGTCGCCATTGGCGACGAGTAAGGAAGGCAGGGGGCAACTCTCCCTCAGGGCTAACTCCACCGGCTCCAGTGGTGGAAGTCAACGCTGCTGTTCTAACTGGGAACAGCTTTGAACCGCTGAGGAGGGTACGTAAGAATTCTCCAACTGCTACACTGAAAAGATCTTCTCCATCTGTGGAGAGAGTTCCAGAAACGAAACAAGAACAGCCCCCTCAACGGATGTCCTCAAAAGTTTATAAAGTTTGGCGGAGAATTCAAAACTCCGTAATTGACCCAGATTGCTCTCGTCAACAGAAAAGAGCGAAGGTACAAGAAGAAAAAGACCGTCTGATCAAACAGGAAAGGACAACAATCGCTAGGATGCCCACTACAACGGCCCCTTCAAAAAATGAGAACCCGTATTCAGGCGCATGAAATGATGCAGCGTGTTCTTCATCCCTTCTTCAGTGGCAGCGGGTTCCAGCAAGAAAGCTTCCAAGGGTACCCCTTGATCGTAGCCCAGTTGTTGGGCGAAACGATGCGGGTTATATCTCATAAAAATTGCCGCACCGTTCTGCCTGAAGACTAGAAAGCCCGGTTTGATAGAGTACAAGTGGAGGGTCTCCCGGGCCGTTAAAACTGAAGCTCCATCCTTAAAGGAATCCTGTAATGGTCGCACCGCAGCGGTGGACGCTTTTCCAATGGTCAATACCTTGTCGATGAAGGACATCCCGGCTCCAACGGTGTGAGGGCGGAGGAGTAAACCCCTGGCGTTCCATGGTGATGGGGTCACAATTGATGTGCCAATCAGCTGTATGATGCGAGGGAAACCACACTTGTCGAAGAACGAGGGCCTTTTGTGCATGCCGAAGACACCCGCCGTGTGTAGCTCGAGCCACGATATAAAGTAGTGCATCGGGAAGACCACGTGCAGTACCCCAGGTTCATTAGCATCCGCTGCTCGGCTGAGGCCATGATATAAATACGCCAAACCGGCGATCCCGACGGCCACCTTTACCCCGATAGTCATCCGGTGGGCTGGGTAAAAAACTGAGGACCGCATGCGGTGAGAGTGCATTGGAAGTGCAAACCAACTCAACCATAACCCGAGAAATCCTAAGAAAAAGGCCTCCTCATCCATTCCAGGGGCCGCAATTTCTGCAAAAGACATAGTAGGGAAGTCCGGAAGAAAAAAACCCTTTTGATCTATCTCCTTCTCCGGTAGGTTATCCAAACCTAGACCGAAAAGGTCATCCAGAGTAGCGAACTTGGCAGCCTCTAATGAGAGAACACTTGGACGAAGAAACCGAGCGACGAAATCCTCAAAGTTAACTCCTCGACTCCCATGTTCGACGAAAAGAGACTCATATATGTTCAACACTTTAATCAAGCTTGGGAACTGGTGTTGAACAGCATTCTCCGGCGTGAGCCCCCTTACCATCGGCTTAGCACCAAAGACGTACTCATCTGTCGGGAGCAACTCCTCATAATGTTCCCCCATGACTGGTAAACCGGATACCTCTGTGAACTCCTCCAAAGAGATTGACACTTCCCGATCCATGGCAAGGAAAGTGTGGGTGAGAATATTCCACTGCTCCAAGAAAGCCTTGAACCACCAGGTGGGGAGCGTGGGATACTGGAAGAGAGAGACGTAGACCGCAGTGTACAGTCCTAACCTTATCAACTGCGACTTCTTCGTCGACAGGATGTACCGGGCCCATGGCAGATAGCCAATCGGGTGGCGGGGGATCAGACCAATGTTATATGATTGCCCCCAGGGTCTCGCCTCGCCCTGACAGATACGGCGTCCTAAGATATCCAAGACCATAGGACGCTGGATCGGAACCGCATCCATAGCGGGATGAAGAAAGCTCTTTGCGGTCCAATCCACCATCTCCATGGCATACTGCACCGAGGGTGGGGTAGCATAATGAATCGCCGTTATGGGTTCTGACGGCACCGCGCATGTGAAGCTCCGTCGGCCCATGATGATCTGATTATACCACGACCCCCAAAGGTGGAGACTCTTGTATCCCGGGTCGTATTTCTTAATCATGGCCAGGACATCACGGTCCAAGGGCGCTTCAGGAAACCTTTCCTCCGAGCGGACAAACGGAAACGAGGTGTCGAGAGACATGATCGCTGCAAGTGAACAGAAATTAGCCGTTAGTGTTGCAATCCCAACACTTAGCGTTTATAAAAAAAATACATTAATTAATCAATTAAATTAAAAATTAATTAAATTAAAGTTAATTGATTATACCACACAGCAGTGCAGTGAGTAGGAGACCGAGGGGGGACCCACAAAATCTGGATGACAATACGTCAGTTAATAAGACAACCTCATCATTGAATGAGATTGTCAGTTGGTCCCCAGGAAAATATTCCCACTAATAATAATGATACAAAAAAAATCCCTAGAGACAAGGAGAAAATCTCCTCTTTCAGAGCAAAGCTCTGTCACAGAGTGACACTTGTCAAACTCTGGTCTCAGGGAAATAAGATTCCTTAAAAGAGCCTAGCTCTGTGGTGATGATGGGAAATTTATTTAAAACTCCTAAAGAAATTAAAACATTTTGAAGACTCTTAGAAGTTCTTCATTTTCAGATCAAAAAGATCTATTTTTGGATCCATGAGCAAAGCTCTGCTCATAGGTTAAAACCCATGAACAAGATCTCTGTAGATCTATAGATTCATGAGAGCAAAGCTCTGTTTATGAAACCCCAATAGGGATCTCTTTAGATCAAAAGATCTGTGAGAGCAAAGCTCTTTGGCTGAGATTAATTTAAATTAATTTGATTTACATTAATTTTTACCTAAAGTTTCTAACTTTGAAAATGAGCAAAGCTCTGAAGTTCTTGAGTGAGAGCAAAGCTCTGGAAAATCAAAATCTTGAAATGGTGAAGATTTCCTAAGGGCCATAGGTCCTATTTATAAGGCGCTTGCGCCCCTTCAGCTCACCCCTTGATCCAACGGTCAAGAGCTTATCACCGCTGCACTCACGTGCGTGCCACGTGAGCGCAACGGTGGGGGGGCATTTGTTTCCCCCAATCAGAGCAAAGCTCTGCTGGAAATTCAAGATTCAAAATTTTGAAGCAACGTTTCAAATTCCGGGCGCAACGCGCCATGTGTCAGGCGCAGACACATCAACGCAGTGCCCAAAGCAGCGCACCCAATCAGAGCAAAGCTCTATTTAAAGAAAAATTAAAGGAAGCAACGCTTAAGTTGCGCAAACGTTGCGCTGCGCGACACGTGTCAGCGCAGATGCGCTAGCGCAGTCGTACTGCGCGACGTGTGTCAGTGCAGATGAGCTAGCGCAGTCGCGCTGCGCTGTGCGCTGCTTAACACGTGTCACGCGCTGGGGCGTTTGCGCCAAACAGAATTAAGATTTCAAAGAAATCTTTTTGTTTTTGTCAAAACAAGAAGATTTTCTTCTGTAAAACAGAAGCCCTTGGATCAAAAGATCCAACGGTGGGGAAAATTCCCCAAATCACTCAGATAAAGATCTCTTTAACAAATTTATGGGCACTATAAAAAGGACCCCAGACCTCAATTCAAAGGCATAAACATTCTTGAAAAATCAAGAGCTTCAAATAGAGAGAACTCTGAGAAAAATTTCAAGAAAAAGGTAAAAACCTTCACAAAAGAGAAGAAATTTCTTCTAATAGATCATGGATCTAAAAACCAGATCAATGATCTCCATATAAAAAACAGTGCTTTGCACTTCTCATGAACCACTGGTTCTTTAAAACAAGAAAAAACAAAAATAACTAACAGTGCTTTGCACTTTTATGAACCTTTGGTTCTCGAAATAAAAAAAAAACTTGTTTTTCTTTGATCTAAATTAGATCAAGAAAACGAATAAGTGCTTTGCACTTCTTTTATGAACCATTAGTTCTTGAATCTAAAAGATTCTTAAATCATAGTGCCCTGCACTTGCAAACTGCGCTGTTGCGCTCTTGGATTGGCGCAAACCACCAGAGCGCGCCACGTGTCAGCAGCGCAGGCGCAGCGTATTAGCGCAGCGCACTGTGCTTGCGCGACACGTGTCAGCACTACAAGCGCTTGCGCTCTCTGATTGGCGCAAAGCGCCTGATAAATGCAAGACATTTCCTAAAGGGCCAAGCCCAAATAAAAAAGACCAAGCAAGCCTAATTAAATTGATGCTCTGCATCATTTATAAATGGGCAGAGCCCAAACGAGATAATAAAAATGCTATGCATTTTAAAAGAGGCAGAGCCCAAACAAAGTATATACCTTGCATCATTCATAAATGAGCAGAGCCCAAACAAAAAAATAATAGAAGCAATGCAATGCATTATTTAAGTGTGGGCAAAGCCCTAGCACAGGTCTAATAGACCAAAAATAAATAAAGGTGTTGAACATTTTCAACTGGACTTAGCCCAATTTTGGCCGTAAGTCCTCAAATTAAATTGACTGAGCACAGCTGCTCTCTTAAATCAATTTATATCCGGTTCGAGGATACATCTCCGAACTCCTCTGACACATGTCGTTGTAATCATTCAACGTCGTCAGAGAGGTGACGGGTCCCGACGACTACACCCATCAATATGGACTGCGGGGTCCTTAAACTCGTGGACCGAGACGTCCTTAAACTAATAGTGGACCGAAACGTCCCTAAACTAATGATGGACCACCACGTCCTTAAACTGGAATATGGACCCCCACGTCCCTAAACTGGCGATAGACCACCACGTCCTTAAACTGGAACATACACCACCACGTCCCTAAACTGGAATAATAGAGCCTCCAAATGCTCTTTTATCGGATCTAAACGATCCCGTTTAAATCGATCTTAGCCCCAAACACGGCTAACGTATCCTTAAGCATTCAAACGGACTATAAGACTCCAAATCAACTCTGGTTCGAGGGTACATCTCCGAGCTCCTCTGACACCTATCGTTGTAATCCTTCAACGACATCAGAGAGGTGACGAGTCCTGACGGCCATATATTAAACGGATCACTACGTTAAGTCGATCTTAGTCTCAAACAAGACTGACGTATCCTTAACAAACGTTTAAGTCGATCTTAGCCTAAATACGGCTAACGTATCCTTAAACCAAAACACCAAACCCGAATCTAAGTAAACACGGATTTGGACTAATCCACGTCCTACGGGCGACGACATAAATTAGTCCCCGTATACAATCCACGGGCAACCACAAACAAAACAAACACACACGACATGAAGTGAAATTCTGGAGAAGGAGAAAGTTGTTACCGCGATGCGGTAGCGTAATTAACCGCAGGGGCTTGCGCCTGCTGGGAAGAGCGTCCTCACAATCAAAAACCCCTCAAGCGAGGGGGAATCTGACGAAGTCTGCTACATCGGCCGCATCCGTCTTAAACCTCCGATACACGGCGCCATAAATCAACTTGGCATCCTCGGAGTGGTAGACAGATAAAACCAAATAGCATCTGCCCCGAATCTCAGGCAAGACGAACCTACACGGTACTCGTCACTGTATTCGGAGGGGAACAGATGACTCCTGGCACGGTAGTGTACCTGCAGGTGATGGAGTCACCCTCTCTAAAGGTGTCTTGCAGACTAAAGGGGAAAGGGATATGCATGATTGGCAGATCACTTGCTTAGGCAATTGAGTCAATCATGAGATGTCAAGTACCACACCAGATGTTTTTGCGCGAGATGCAGTAAGTTGATATTAATCCAATCCTGGAGAAACGATCGGAAGCAGTTTTAGAACATAAGTTGATGTTCTAGGGAAATGATAACGGCAGCCTCCTTTGGGATACAGTTATCATTCCAAGCTTCCAAGGTGACCTGGATGACAGAGTGACTGTCAGAGTTATAGTTCTCCCTCTGAAGAGGGGCAGTATTTTGGACAGGTGGTCCAGGAGGATACTGAGGGAGGCATGACGCAGGATACTGATTAAGTTCAGTTGATGATACAGTCTAAGAAGTTTGGATTTGGAGTTCACTTATGAACTAGGTCCCATCAGACATCCAAACATATTCTAAGACAGGTATTGCTTATTTCGGGAGATGGGTTTATCCGCGAACTTGAGATAAAGAGAGACATAGAAAGAAACATCACAGCGGATCCACTCACTGAGGCTATTCCTCGAACGCAATAGTTTCGCAAACGAGCTTTGTGAGACTGACTAGTAGAGGAGTTTGGTGTTCGGTATCACACGGGCTGTGAGTATGCGACATCGCAATAATTAGCCTTGAGTGCAAGTGGGAGATTGTTGGAGATAGTGCCCTCAGAGTCAATTATTGGATCACAGGCACGTGATTGCAATGATTGAGGGAGGACCTATACCGGTAGGACAGTCTTACTCAAGATGATAGTATGCTATCTGGTTTATCTTTATCATCGTGTACTGTTTTAGGTGACCTTACAGGTCGCTATTACACGTTGATAGAGCCCCTAGGATTCTTGCTTGACTGTCAGCAGTATGAGGGCGATCATATACGTGGGAGCTGGGGTCTATAAGCACATCCTTAAAAGGTCCCTAGTCGTGGGAGTTTCGAGACAGGGCACCGATACTTCAGAGTAGACTAGTGTATACAGTCGAGACCCCGACGAGGGGCGGTGGCCGGTCTCACAAGCCACTGGTGTCAGTTGGTTCACCTAAGATGTATACATGTGCTCATTGGGTTATAAGTACACCGGACAGGACTCGCCGGGAACATGCTAGTTGGTCTTATGCCTGACGTCAGATAGCAGTTCCCCAGTGACATGTGTACATGTTAGTTCATCGACCTGGGATCGTCATTTGTCTCATATGAGTTCCCACTGTACTTTAATTACTACCCTACCACGCTCAAAGGAGTTGTGCAAACAGGTTTTAGTTGGGTACAGTCCCGAGCCACATGGAGGCAGTGAGCGGATCTGCAGGGGTTTGTCTCTCCCGGTATTGGGGGTGAGGTCGTGCTGTGTCTAGGAGAGCCATTACACGAAGTCCTTGGCCAAGGCAGGAGATTTATTGGTAGGTATTCCAGTAATATCTCAGGGTGTTCTGGGCTACACTCCGACACGACTTGTACCGCTTTTGGGGGTCTGACTTTTACCAACCACCTAGGCCCGCCATGCGATGCTCATAGACGAACGGACCGGACTGTACGGATATTGTCACTGACAGGCTCAGTAGGGTGTCAGGATGAGTTCGCTCATCGACGTCCCTTTTGGTCAATACCTGGTAGCCCGTCACGTATGGCTAATACCTCTGACGTGCTAGTGGTTAAATCCGCAGCCAAAGTATTGACGAATCTTTAGAATCCCCCACAGACCGTTTTCTCAAGTTTCGGGCGAAACGCTGTAGAGGCCGTATGGATATATGGCAGGGTTCGATCATATACGTGCGGTATTACACGGATCATGATCGGACGGATAATACTAGCGGGCTTTGGTTTAAACGGGATCCTAGTATTGTACAGTGTAGATTTTGTCTCGTTGCATTTGTATTCGGTCGGAATACAAATGCGGGTATGTATATACAGTCGCGGGGTTTTCCTGTAATTTATTATGGGATCAGTTTTTTGAAGTTGCCAGTTTGCATTCCGTTCCGGCCAACTTTCCTTTGTTCCTTCACGGCCGGATTTTTCTGATGGAGGGGCTAATTTGCAAGTTTGCAAATTAGCTATGTGGAGGGGTTTATTTGTTATTGAGGGATTATGATATTTCTAGCATCATTAGATTCCTTTTGCTTCATGATGGCTAGCATTTATGGTGATGGATTTTGAAAGGAGTTGATTTGGATTTGTGTGTGACATATATTTCTTGTGATCATACATTTTCTTTTGCCTTTTTTTCCCTCCAATTTTTTCATGGCCGGCCACATATTAGAGAGAGAGGGTGAGATTTTAGTGGGTGGAATTTTTGATCTCATTTCTCATCTTTTGCATCAAAAGTTCATGGCTCCATTTCAAAACCTCTCAAAAAGTTCATTCTCCTCCATCATGGCAACTTCATACCCCATGAGACAAAGCTACTACACTTAGCCTACAGCATTTCTTGGGCACGTCGGCTTGCCAACTTCGTGCGCGAGTTGCCTCGGTCCAGAGGTGGGAGCCCGTAAAAGAACCCGGCGATGTGGTGCCCGTTCCGACGAGAAGCTGAAGACCGGAGATTCCGTGAGGAGATCGGAGTGGAGGCCGATGACCGAAGGATACGGATCGCTCGGTATAGCTTTCTACCCATTCTCTAGTTTGCTAGGATTAGGTTAATGGCCCGATCCGGGTTTATAGTGCGCGGTAGTGCCGGTTTTTAAAGTTCTAGAAAAGTTTCGTTTCCGCATTCCGGCGTCGGATTGACGGCCGGGGGCTGCCGTGCACTTACAATAGTGACCAAGAAAGTGAATTGTGCTATGTAGGATAGAAGGTCAGTATTCACATTCTATAATTTGGTGCATATTATGTTAGATACGGATCTTGAGAAGATTGAAATATCAGAAAACTATAATCTTGGAACTTTTAGCCAAAATGTGAATTGTTTCGTACTCAAACGATGAATTTTTCCATTCCGAACAACACGGGCATATGATTGGTTCATATAGTATCGTGAAGGTGCAACCATGTCAATGGCGGATATATGTCATAGTTGTACACGGATACAACTTGTGGGTGTTTGTGCTTAATATCTAAGTTTATTTCACTTGTTATATTACAAACATATCAAAAGTATTACACTTCTTGTACAAGTCTTGTTTTAAATTCTGTCCATGTTAAATATATTCTTGATCTTAACTGAATAAACCTAGATTATTTAAGATAAAAAATAAGTGTTTGACAATAATATAATGTGTCTAAGAAGTGTCAAAAAATTGTCCGACATTTCAATATATATTTTAAAGGGGACCCGCTTGAGAAGTATCCAACGTGATGTCCATGGAGTACCAATGAAGTGTTGGTAACATGTACATGCTTGACTCGGGTACGGTTCATTTGGATGTGTCTGTGCTATATAGATGTTGGACCATGCGGCACTTGATAAAATGTAAAGAGGAAGTAAATATAAAGGGAGATCAAGGTTCAGTTCATGGGAAAGAAAGGGATGCAATATCTAATCTCATTCTTTCGTGTGAAAAATGGGAAGCCAAACAGCTAAATCCTGAATTTATCTGATGTTATCGGAAAAGACATACTTTGGCCAAATTTTATCTGGTCATTACAATCTTGATATGTCAAGTACTTTCTGGGTTTCTAAACAGGCAAACATGTAATTCATAATTCAAAAGATAAGAATGTGTGTAATATATTTCTTTTCTATCCTATATGCAATGTAGTTTTCACGAGAGGCGTTTAGATGTCTTTCTTTATCCTTATACTGCAGAGTGAAGACTACATAGCATAAAAGCAATATCCTAGGTATCAATATCAGTCTTTGACTTGTCAGCCAAATCAAACCTTCTACACATCCCAAGACCTTTTTTGCCCATCCAGTTTTGTATTCTTAAAATACTCCTAAATGATTCTTTGTTGTTTTGTTGACCTACAGGTACGTGGGGATATAGCGAGGTCTATACTATACATGGCTGTATGTTATGGATTCCTTGAGCCTGATGGAAATCCGTATCTGCTTCTTTCCGATACGCCTAACATTGGTAAGATGATGATGCTATAACACAAATGCAAGTCATCATAGATTAGTCCATTCACAAGTAGAAAACGAAATAATAAAAGGAAACCGAACTTGGTAGTAAATAAGCCTAATAGAAATTCACATTATCTTCATGTATCTAAGAAACTATAGTTGAGTTACATCTTATTATTCCTCTTAATTTCCAATTCCACTCTGTATGGGAGTTCAGTAAGGAGAGGAATTCTCCTTCGTTGTTTTCTATTTTGTTTTTTGGTATGCTACTAGCTCTAATTTAATTAGTTCTTAATATATGTCGCAACATCATCTCTTGAAAAGAAATTTATGCAAGTGCTTTGGTGATGAACATCAGTTTGAGCATGCAATGGAAAATCTTTTCTATTACAGAATAAAAGTCTAGAAATATACATCAAGCTACACTCAGCTCAGACTCGTGTTTCCCGATGCTGATTTATCATTTAACTTTTGTAGTAGAAAGGTGATGTCACTGGACTTTACAAGAAAAATTAATGATGCCTAAGGCGGCCTTGTTACAATGGCTGCATATGAGAAGAAGTAATGTACCTAAGTTTGTTTAAATCTTGATCACATTATCCCAATGGTTCACAAAGTAGCTTGGAGGAACTGAAACAGCCCCTAGATCTGAATTATTACCCGAACTGATTAGACAATGATAATTAAGTTAATTATGTTGGCCTAAATACCAAAGATCAGCACTGGGCGATTTGTATTTCATCAACCATATCTTGAAAGTTAATATTCATAAGACAAAATTTATTAATATCCTCTCAGATCATGAATGTTTTGCCTCGGTTCTTGTACCACTGATGTCTTTTTCGCTTAATATTATTTTTCTTTACCTTCTAAATGTTAGTGTATTACTCCAATATAGTCAAATTCTAACATGAATAGCCAAAATTATATAGTTGTATCATCCTCGGGGATTAAGGAAACAAAGAATTCAACACAATAAGTTGTTTCACCATTTTTTCGATTTTTTTTTTTGAACAGAAAGAAGGGAGATGGGGCTCCTTTCAGCATTACTACAATGGAACGAGCTGGATCCACCATCAAGGGAAGAACAGTTGAGAAACGACAGAATATGCAGGCTCTACCAACACAACAGGAATCCCTTTGGTGAGCATCCGG
The DNA here is from genome assembly GCA_030015575.1 of Agapanthus africanus. Taxonomy (NCBI): domain Eukaryota; kingdom Viridiplantae; phylum Streptophyta; class Magnoliopsida; order Asparagales; family Amaryllidaceae; genus Agapanthus; species Agapanthus africanus. Next base: position 514,157,187 of record JASDDO010000014.1, read on the forward strand.
AATTTGCTAACCTCATTTGGAGCCATGCTTCTGTAAATCTAAAGGCTTGGATAAATAAATTTCATTAACAAAGCCGAAATGAGGTTTGGTTACCAAAACCAATCGTTTCTTTTGAACGGTAGAAAAATATGCGAGGCTTCACTTGTAGCAGCAGGAGGAGCAGTAGCAGCAATTAGTGAAATCTCGTCCCCCTCCCTTTTCATATGCGTAGGTATATCATGTAATCTCCTTTTTAATTGATATGATGTCCCCATGAAGTTCTTCGGCAAGAGCTGAATAAAGAGTTTAAATCAGGCTAAATTTCAACCTTGCCATAAACTGTGCTCGTTTTCCATGTACACTACCTTCAATCTGTAGAACTACGAGATCTACCATGAATATTCATAATGTCAGTTGGCTTTCTATAAGAGTAATTTTTGGTAAGTTGATTGTTTTGACCATTTATTCTCCTCTCGTCCTTTTCTCCATTGTCAAGCTAAGCTCGAAGCTCACAATTCTATTCTATTTAGATCTAATTCAGGGTTCTCTTGTTTTTCTTTGTTAATCAAAGCTGTGAAATCATGATAAGCTTTTTTATTTATCGTATGGGAAAAAAATTCCCTTTACAATACCGAAGCAAATATGTATAGGACTAATTATAATTTAAAAAACAATCAATTTTGCAGAATAGAGCCACATACAAGTCAAAACAAATTTTCAAATTACCACCCTACAGATACATACATATAAATCAAACAAACTCGTATAAATTAAACAAACTCGTGTATGTAAATTAATACTGAAAGGGTTCATCAATAACTCATGATTTATAAACATAAACAATTTATAAACATGATGATACATAAACAATTTATAAACATGATGACACGTTTCATAATTTATAAGTAATAACTGAAATATTCCAACCAAAATTTCAAAACATCACAGCCAAATAAAAAGTTAATGCTACGAAAATCAATTTTCTTCGATTAGCTCATCACTATCGTCAAACGAGAGATTCGAAATGCGAATTATTACTAAGAAATTTAGGTATAGGTTATTAGAAACCAAGTAGATTATTAATAATTTAATATAGCCGAGAAGGTTTTAAACCCTTATACCCATCCAACTATGATTTTATTGGTTAAACAGTGTATCGTGTGTTTCGTTTCATTTCCTATGATACAAAATGTGTATCGAACGATATATTAATAACCCGATACAGACTTACGATTTGTATCGAATTGTCTCCGTTTCGTTTGGTTTCGTACGATACGTTTCGTGTTTCACACGAACAACACTGCTTATAAGTATGAAATTTAATGTTTTAGTGGTTTTTATCTTCCTATTTTTATAGTTGCAAGGCTATTTGATTAAATCCTATGTACCATTCAAAAAGTGAGGGAGAACTGGGTTTCCTGTTAATAGGTTTAGGAGATACAATGGAAGAGGCGAGAAAACGGAAGGAAAGAACTTGAGAGATGAAGAAGATGTTAGTGTTTGGTTTTAGGTTCGCTGCACTTGCGGACCGCGGCGGAACAGTGAACAAAAATTTACACGAGCATAGAACCAAACACAACTCCATAATCATCCAAATACTACAAGTTGTATGCTAACTAGAGAACTAAACCAAGAGTTTAGAGTATACAACCTTTGTAGTGTGTCTATCCAATTGTAGAAGACCATAGCTAGACTCCTTGAGCGCCGGAACGAGCTAGTTTGCAGACCTCCTTGCTGAAGACGATCCACTTCGAGAGAAACCGAACCCAAACTTCAAGTTCACTTCAAGAACACTCTCAAGTGAAGCAACTTGCTCTCACTTTTTGATAGAAAGCGAGAATAAGAAGATGTAGTAAAAAATTACTCTTTCTCTTTCTCTTTCTCTTTCCTCTCAACTCTCACATGGAAAATGAGGAGAGAGAAATGGAATGAACAAAATGAAGGATAAGCATGAGAGAGGAGAGGCAACCATACTAGAATAGGGAAATAATTTCTAATAAAAAAAATGCCCATACCTCTCTACAACATTCCTCATTTCTTAATTAATAAAAAATAAATGAGTCATTTCCTTTTTATTAATAAGAGAAATGAGGTGTCCCATCTAGATGCATACATGCATCATATACATGTATTTGTATATGTATCAAATATATACACATTTATTTGCATCATAAACAAATAAATAAGAGAGAAAACGAGAGTGCAGAATACATGAATACACACACACACACACACACACACACACACACACACACACATATATATATATATATATATATATATATATATATAATGGCAGCTAATATTATAAATGTCCTATTAATGTATGCGTATCAAATACACATATTTAATCAACCTCCCGCACGTATCAACATACACACACTATATCGTTTCGCCTGAGCGGGGAAACCCTCTGTGTGGGACTCTAAAGACTCGATAATACTCCAGCAGTAGGTTAGGATCATATCCGATTCAGATCAATTCCCTCACGGGTTAACCCACAAGCACGGTATTAGCTGTACGTAACGGCTACCCAGGTATTGATCGAAAGAAAGGTCGACAAACAAACTCATTCATACCCTACAGAGCCAATCAGTGACAATCACTGTACAGTCCGGTCTCTTCATCAGAGAGTGTTGCATACCTGTAACGTTTCAAAATAATAAAATATTATTTTTGGGAATTTTTATAATTTAATATTATTTTAATGAATATTTTAATATTCTGGTATAATTAAATACAAATAAATGGGGAAAAATTATGGAAAATTCTAAAATAGGGTATTTCATGGAATTATGCCATTTTAAAGTTTTTATGATTAGTTATGTGCTAATTTAGTGCTAATCGCGATTAAAAATCGCTAATCGGATTTTTAGCAATTTTGTGCAAAACATGCACATATCTTTTCTACACTTGTGTTACATTTTTCTTGCCATGGCTTTACTTTGGGGTTACTATTCTTGTGAGAAAGGAAATTGGGGAAAAAGAAAAAAGAAAAAGAAAAGAAAATAGGTATGGTGAGAGAGAGGGTAGGTGAGGGTGTTGACTTAGCATTTTTTCCTCTCATTTCTTCACCACATTTTTCTCTCCCTCTCCTTCATTGCTGCTGAGCTGCTGCTCCCTCTTCTCCCTCCCCTTTTCAAACCCCAAATCATCATGAAATTAACTCCAAAACCCTACTCCCATTTCACTAAAAAGGTGCACGAGCTCAAGATCTACACATTGGACCAAGAAAGCAAGGATTTTGGCCACTTGAGGCAACTCAAGAAAATTCTTGAGTTGCCAAATGAGGTAATTTCTGGACCTATTAGAGTAGTATTTCATTTCTTGTGCATCAATTCTAGTTTCATGTTGATATGGTGTCGTTTGGTGGATTTGTGAAACATCAAGTTAGGGTTTAGGGTTTGATCTGAAATCAAAGTGAAATTGAGGCTTGTTGTGACCTTAGAACCCCTTGTATCAATTGGACCCAAACCTGAACTAGAAACCAGAATACGGATTTATGGAATTGATATCGGGGAAAACTGTAAATCTGGGAGTGTATTTTGTAATCTGCTATCACCCGAGACATCCTAAAATAAAATTGATTGGACAGCGAGATGTGCAGACACCCTAGAACTGCCACACAAAACCCCAGACCCCAACTCCTTCTTCAGGCCGCAGATTTATCCTGTTTGGCCGCAAATTGCGGCCTGGACCCCACCATTTTGCCTCGTTTTGGTTCTGTAGCTCCTACATGTGTAGACTAGACCCCTGGCATGTATAGATTTGTCTAATTTGACCTAGGGTGAAATCTGGAGCCTATTTCCTAAGTTGTTGTTTTGGATTCGTGTTTCCGTATTTTTGTATTGTGAATTCTGAGTTGCGTATGGTGTTTTACCTCGACTACTTGGCGTTTACACGACGATATCGAGGGTTGTTGATAGTTTTGGAAAGCGTTGTCCATAGGTTCTAACCTATAGATCATAGCGTATCGTTTTGGGTTTCGTATGCCGTTTTAGTCTTGGATTGGTTTTGATACGCATTTGCGATACGTTAATATGTAGGTACCCCATGAAGACTTCGGGACGACAAGCAAAAGCGTGGTGACGTCGACAGATAAAGACGCAAGGTGAGTAGATTTATATCTACGGGGAGAAGTCGGGTGGATGGCGTTTAGCACCCCCGCAATCCGTGATGATGTATACGAATACGTATACACACATATATTTATTATATGTTGTTTAAGATTATTGATGATAAGGATGTATTGGTTTAGTATAGTGCGAAACCCTAGAGTAGGGGTTGCACACCTATACATACACGTACGCATTGTTGGAGATAGTGCCCTCAAAGTCAATTATTGGATCGCAGGTACGTGATTGCAATGATTTTGGCAGGACCTATACCGATATGACAGTCTTGCTCAAGATGATGGTATACTATCTGGTTTGTCTTTATCATCGTATACATGCTATTGCATGATTGATAGAGCCCATAGGATTCTGCTTGACAGCCAGCAGTATGATGGTGATCATATACGTGGGAGCTGGGGTCTGTAAGCATATCCTTAAAGTGTCCCTAGTCGTGGGAGTTTTCGAGATAGGGCATCGATACTCCAGAGTAGACTAGTGTATACAGTCGAGACCCCGACAAGGGGCAATGGCCGGTCTCACAAGCCATTGGTGTTAGTTGGTTCACCTAAGATGTATACAGATGCTCATTGGGTTATGAGTACACCGGACAGGACTCGCCGGGAACATGCTAGTTGGTATTATACATATCGTCAGATAGCAGTTCCCTGGTGACATGTGTACAGGTTAGTTCATCGACCTGAGATCGTCGTTTGTCTCATGTGAGTTCCCATTGTGCTTAGATTACTACCCTACTACGCTTAAAGGAGTTGTGCAAACAGGTTTTAGTTGGGTACAGTCCCGAGCCACATTGGAGGCAAGTGAGCGGATCGTCGGGGATTCGTCTCTCCCGGTATTGGGGTTGATGTCGCACTGTGCATGGGTGGCCATCACTAGAAACCCTCGGCCGATCTAGTGGATAATTACTGATTTGGATCAGTAGTTTCTCAGGTGGTGATGGGCTTCATGCCGACACGATTTATCGCGTTATTAGGGGTCTGACTTTATCCACCCCCTAGACTCGATATGCGATACTCTTTAGACGAATGGACCAGACTGTATATACATTGTCACTGTCAGGCTCAGTAGGGGTTATAGATGAGTTCGCTCATCAGCTTCCCTTCCAATCAATACATAGGCAAAACGTTACGTGCAGCTTGTACCTCTGACGTGCTAGTGGTTATACTCAGTGCCAGTGTATTGATGAGTCATTAGAGTCCCCCACATACACTTTCCTAAGTTCGGGCGAAACGTTGTAGAGGCCGTATAGGTTTATGGCAAGTTTCGGAAAATGCACGTGCGTTTTCGCACGTGTCGTTTTTCGGGCAGATAATACTGGTCGGCTTTGGTTTAAGCCGGATCCGAGTATTATTCTGTGTAGATATAATATCTTTGTCTCAGATGCATTTTTATTCGGTCATAATACAAATGCGGGTATGTTTATACTGATACGGGGTTATCCTGAAATTCGTTTCAGGATCTCTTTTGGAAGTTGCTAGTTTCCAGTTTTCTATCAGCCATATTTTGACATTCGGTTAAATGCGGATTTATCTTTTCTTGATGAGGGTGAGTCATGGTTATGGAAGGTTCTAGAATTGGTGACAAGGCTTGATGATTCATTGTTAGCATTAATTGTTCATTTAATGCTTGATGACTAAGCTTAATGATTCATCACTTGCTTTAATGCTTTCATACTAGGTGTTATGATAAGCTTTGTGGTTTATGGTCACCCTCTTATCTCTCCTACATTCACCTCCCTCCTACAAATATGTGGTCGGCCTTCCCCCCTCTCATGCTCATGGAAAAACATTATGATAGCTTCACTTCATTTCATATAGCTCATTTTTCCATCACCCGATTCCAAAAAGGCAACTTCATTAACCGTTCGTCCATAGCCTTGGACGTAACGAGACAAAGTGTTCTACTCATTCTCTACTTCATCTTGGTCGTCTCTTTTAGCAAACTTGACGACCGAGTTGCCTCGGTTCAGAGGCGGGAGCCCGTTTAAAGATCCGTCGACGTGGTGCCACCTGGACGACGAGACTGGAGATCAAGGAGATCGGAGCAGCCGCAACAAGCGTGGGATGATGGTTAAAGACCGAAAGACTCGGATCATTCGGTATAACGTTTCTATCCCTTTGTAATTTGTTAGTTTAGGATTAATGGCAGATCCGGGTTACGGTACACGATAGTGTCAGTTCGTAAAAAGTTTTTGTTCCGCATTTGGCGTCTGTTAGACGGCCGGGGCGCTACCGTGGACTTACAGTGGTACCAGAGCCTAACTATTAAGCTATACTAACTTGTGCTAACGCGTTTAAAATATCGATCGAACGGATTTTCAAAAATCGCAATTTTCCAAATTCACAGTTTCTGTCGATTTTAAATGATGTCCTAAAATTATTTTGCATATCACAGAAGACTGAGCAGGTATTTCTAAGCACTCTGAGAAAATTTGAGCAAGTGATCCCTCATTAGGACAGCGGAACCGCGGCCGTTCTGTGGGAGCAGTGCTCCAAATTTTCCAGAGAGCTTAATTTAGGGAAATTGTGGGTTTTGGTATATTTCTTTTGGGCCCAGTTTTTATTACAGTACAGCAGATGTACGTGGGGCCCACTTCGGGAAATTTAGTCGATCGAAATTTTAAACTTATTAGTATGCAGTATTTACATTATATCTCCGACCGGGGAATGTCATTTGATCGGTAAACCGCGTCTGATTGCTATAGTTCTTTTAGACGTGTTTGCGAACGTGACATTCGCGTTGATGTTCTGTGTTGTGCTGTATTATTGCGGATATGTCGTGGTGGATAGCAGGGTGCAATGATAGTGCTGTTTGGATTTGTTTGTACTTTTGATATTGCGGGGCGAGCGTCCAACATGTGGACTGCCGTTACTGCCTGTTTGTATAATATTCTTTTGGGGCACGACCGGGTCGAGGTCGATGTTGTAAGTCGATGTGCAACACCCCACGACTTGCGGGGAGGCGGAAATATGAAAAACGATCTTGTTCTTTACTTAAACATCGACTAACCGCATGAATCGAAGCTAAACGATAACTAACAACAATCATAGAAGTTCTAAACTACTATGTGAAGTGATTATACCTCAAGAACCGTGTCCTTCGGGTCTTCATCGCTGTCCTCCACTCCTCGTAGGCTCCTTGGAACATCGGCAACTTCACGGCCTCCTCGAATCAAAGACGATCCACCCGAAAGCTCCTACGCCAAGCTTAATCTCAAACTTGAGATAACTAGGTTGCTTAAAGTGCTAATCTAAGCTACCTAGAGGATATAGAGTGAGGTTATGGATGTTTTAGTCTATCTAACCCTTGATCTCAATACATGAGAGGTTAGGGTTAGGGTTTCAAGAGAGAGTGAGCTTGTTGAGAGAGAAGGTGAGAATGATAATCAAAAGAATAATGAACTCATATGAATATATCAACCATAACAATAAATCAAATAAATAATATAAATGATTTATCATCATGGTTAGATTCATTCATCTAGTGTGATTCATCATATGACTCACTAACTCATTAATGAATCATTTAATACAAAGCATGAATCACACAAATGAGTCATTAAGCAATTAATGCTCATGCCACCTTAACCCCTTAGTCACCACTCTTCTAGAATCTTCTCGATAAATTACGAGAACGCCCCTCCAATCCGTGAAAACACGGAAAAACTTTAGACTGTGTAAATCCAATAACCCGATACTAGAATCTGGCTTAAACCAAAGCCGGCTAGTAAAAACTGTCCGAAAAGTCGTACGTGCGTAAACACACGTATGCATCCGAACCCTTGTCGTAAAACCATACGACCTCTATATCGTTTCGCCTGGAGCAGGGAAACTCTGTGTGTGGGACTCTAAAGACTCGACACTACGCTGGCAGTGGGTTTAACCACAGATCGCAAGCGGCACTAGCTGTACGTAACGGTCCCCAGGTAGATGTCGATAAGAAGGCCGATGGGGAAAATCATCCGAACTCCCACTGAGCCTGATGTGACAATCTTCGTACAGTCCGGTCTGTTCGTCTAAGACTATCGCATATCAAGCCTAGGGGGCGGCAAGTGTCAGTCCCCTAATAGCTGTATAAGTCGTGTCGGAGCGAAGCCCATTACACCCTGAGAAGCTACTGGAACCTACCAGTATATCTCGCATGCCCTGGCCAGGGACTTTGCATAATGGCTCTCTGACACAGTGCGATATCAACTCCCAATACTGGGAGAGACGAATCCTATCTAACCGCCACTGCCTCCAAGTGCTCGGGACTGCACCCAACTGCTACCTGTTTGCACGACTCCTTTGAGCCGTGGTAGGGTAGCAATCTAAGAACAGTGGGACACACTCGAGGCGAAGCAGCAGTGTCAAGTCTGCGGACTATGCTGTACTCATGTCATCTGGGAACTGATAACTGACGATGGGTATAATACCAACCAATCAGTTCCTTGGCGAGTCCTGTCCGGTGTACCCGTAACTTAACGAGCACCTGTATACTATCTCTAGTACGACGTACTGATGGCTGTGGGACAGACCATCTCCCCAACTGGGATGAGAAGCGTATACACTTAGTCTACTCCGGAATATCGATGCCCTATCTCGATAATCCAACGACCAGGGACCTGTATAGGATATTGCTTACAGACTACCTGGCGCCCATTAGTGTGACTGCCATCACAACGCTGGTAATCAAGCAAAGATCCTATGGGCTCTACTAATATGTATAAGTGATACGTCACAAGAAACATATGCACATATTAAAGCAGACTCAAACCAAGTAGCATACAACTATTTTTAGCAAGACTGTTATATACAACTGTGAATATCCCAAGCTTCCATTAAGTAATATACAACCTAGTATGATACAATAATGGCCCCTAGGGCATATACACTAACAATCTCCCACTTGCACTAGGGCTATGAGCTGGCATATCGTAAACCTATCATCTTGAATAGCCTCTCGAACTGCGTCTGAGGAAGGGCCTTTGTGAATGGATCAGCAATGTTATTCTGTGTCTCTACTCTCTTCACCTCGATCACCCGGCGATCTACGATCTCCCTGATCAGGTGATATCGCCTTAAGATGTGTCTGGACTTCTGATAGGACCTGGGTTCCTTCGCTAAAGCTATAGCGCCGTTGTTGTCACAATACAGAGGTATTGGACCAACACTGGAAGGAACCACCTGAAGTTCTGTGAGGAACTTCTTCATCCAGACAGCTTCTTTTGCGGCATCGCAAGCAGCTATGTACTCCGCTTCCATCGTTGAGTCTGCAACGGTCTCCTGCTTGGAACTCTTCCAACAGACCGCCCCTCCATTGAGGGTAAAGACATAACCCGACATGGACTTGGAGTCATCTTTGTCACTCTGGAAGCTGGAGTCGGCAAAGGCCTCCATCTGGAGGTCTTTTCCGCCATACACCAAGAACATCTCCTTAGTCCTCCTCAGGTACTTGAGAATATTTTTTACTGCTATCCAGTGCTTCTTGTAAGTCGATGTACAACACCCCACGACTTGCGGGGAGGCGGAAATATGAAAAACGATCTTGTTCTTTGCTTAAACATCGACTAACCGCATGAATCGAAGCTAAACGATAACTTACATCAATCATAGAAGTTCTAAACTACTATGTGAAGTGATTATACCTAAAGAACCGTGTCCTTCGTCTTTACGAACTCCACCTCCTCTTCGGCCTTCTCCAAGTAGTAGACGATCCACCACGAGAGCTTTACTCCAAGCTTTGCCTCTAAACTTGAGACAACTAGGTTTCTTTAAGTGCTAATCAAAGTACCTAGATGATATAGAGTGAGGGTTATGGTTTAATTAGTCTAACTAATCCTTGTACTCAACACATGAGAGGGGAGGATTAGGGTTTGAAGAGAGAGAGCTTGAGGAGAGAGAAGATGAACATAATAATCAAATGAGAAAATGAGCTATCATAATATATATCAAGCATTATTGTTTTTCAAGAAAAGAAAAATCAAATGATTTACAACCATGCTTGATAAATATCTAATGGTGATTCATCTCCATGAGTCATTAAGCATTTATAATGCATTAATGACATGGATGAATCATCCATATGACTCACTAATCTCATTCAATGTATATGCCACCTAAACCTCCTTAGTCACCATCTTCTAGAAGCTTCTCGCGCAATTACGAGAACGCCCCTCCTATCCGTGAAAACATGGAAAAACTTTAGACTGTATAAATCCAATAACCGGATACTAGTAACTGGCTTAAACCAAAGCCGACTAGTAAAAACTGTCTGGATGTCGTACGTGCGTAAACACACGTATGCGTCCGAACCCTTGTCGTAAAACCATACGACCTCTATATCGTTTCGCCTGGAGTAGGGAAATTCTCTGTGTGGGACTCTAGAGACTCGACTACTACGCTGGCAGTGGGTTTAACCACAGACCGCAAGCGGCACTAGCTGTACGTAACGGTCCCCAGGTAGATGTCGATAAGAAGGCCGATGAGGAAACCCATCCGGACTCCTACTGAGTCTGATATGACAATCTCCGTACAGTCCGGTCTGTTCGTCTAAGACTATCGCATATCGGGCCTAGGGGGCGGCAAGCGTCAGTCCCCTAATAGCGGTATAAGTCGTGTCGGAGCGAAGCCGATTACACCCAGAGAAACTACTGGAACCTACCAGCAAATCTCGCTTGCCCTGGCCAGGGACTTTGCGTAATGGCTCTCTGACACAGCGCGATATCAACCCCCAATACCGGGAGAGACGAATCCTGTCTAACCGCCACTACCTCCAAGTGCTTTGGACTGCACCCAACTGCTACCTGTTTGCACGACTCCTTTGAGCCGTGGTAGGGTAGCAATCTAAGAACAGTGGGACACACTCGAAGCAAAGTAGCAGTGTCAAGTCTGCGGACTATGCTGTACTCATGTCACCTGGGAACTGTTCACTGACGACTGGTATAAAACCAACCAACAGTTCCCTGTGAGTCCTGTCCGGTATACCCGTAACCTAACGAGCACCTGCATACTATCTCCAGTACGACGTACTGACGGCTGTGGGACATACCATCTCCCCAACTGGGATGAGAAGCGTACACACTAGTCTACTCCGGAGTATCGATGCCCTGTCTCGATAATACAACGACTAGGGACCTGAATAAGGATGTGCTTGTAGACTACCTAGCCCCCACTAGTGTGACTGCCATCACAACGCTGGTAGTCAAGCAAGATCCTAAGAGCTCTATCAATACGTATACTCACATATTAAGATAGAAAAACCAAGTAGCATACTACCATGTTTAGCAAGACTGTTATATACATGTGAATATCCCAAGCTTCCATTAAGTAATATACAAACTAGTATGATACAATAATGGCCCCTAGGGCATATACATTAACAATCTCCCACTTGCACTAGGGCCATGTACTGGCATATCGAAGACCGATGATCTCGAGTAGCCTCTCGAACTGAATCTGAGGTAGGGCCTTCGTGAATGGATCAGCAATGTTCTCTTTAGAAGCAACTCTCCAAACCTCGATCTCCCGACGATCAATGATCTCCCTGATCAGGTGATACCGCCTTAAGATGTGTCTGGACTTCTGATGCGACCTTGGTTCCTTTGCTAAAGCTATAGCTCCGTTGTTGTCGCAATACAGAGGTATTGGATCAACTATGGTAGGAACCACCTGAAGTTCTGTTAGGAACTTCTTCATCTAGACTGCTTCTTTTGCGGCATCGCAAGCATCAATATACTCCGCTTCCATAGTCGAGTCAGCAACGGTGTCCTTCTTGGAACTCTTCCAGCACACCGCCCCTCTATTGAGGGTAAAGACATAACCCGATATGGACTTGGAATCGTCCTTATCACTCTGGAAGCCGGAATCAGCAAAGGCCTCCAACCTGAGGTCTTTTCTGCCGTAAACCAAGAACATCTCCTTAGTCCTTCTCAGGTACTTGAGAATGTTCTTTACTGCTATCCAGTGCTTCTCCCCTGGGTCTGACTGATACCGGCTTACCACGCTCAGTGCGTAAGCTACATCTAGTCTGGTGCACAACATCGCATACATTATAGAGCCTACCGCAGAAGCGTAGGGTATAATAGACATGCGTTCCCTTTCCAAATCAGTCTTGGGAGACATCTCTTTGGATAGGGTGATTCCGTGACAAGCCGGTAGATTACCGCGCTTAGAATCTTCCATACTGAATCTTTTCAGTACAGTGTCGATATACCTGGACTGCGAAAGTCCCAACATCCTCTTGGATCTATCACGATAGATCCGGATCCCCAGAATATAAGAGGCATCACCCAGGTCTTTCATGGAGAACCTGTGTGACAAGAATCCTTTGACAGATTGTAGCATAGGAATGTCATTTCCTATCAATAGAATGTCATCCACGTACAAGACGAGGAATACGACACTTCTGGCTACAACTTTACTATATATGCATGGTTCATCTGGATTTTTGATAAAGTCATATTCTTTGACTGTTTCATCAAAACAGATGTTCCAACTCCGCGATGCTTGCTTTAATCCATAAATGGATTTAAGCAACTTGCATACTTTCCCGCTGCTCCCACTCTGATTGAAACCCTCTGGCTGATCCATATAGACGCACTCTTCTAAATTTCCATTCAGAAAAGCCGTCTTTACGTCCATCTGCCAGATTTCATAATCATGGAAGGCAGCAATAGCAAGAAGGACCTGAATGGATTTGAGCATAGCCACTGGAGAAAAAGTTTCGTCATGGTCCAAACCAGGTCTTTGACGAAAACCCTTTGCAACAAGTCTAGCCTTATAGGTTTCCACCTGTCCATCTACACCAATCTTTTTCTTGAAGATCCATTTGCATCCTATGGGTTTTACCCCATCTGGAGCAAAGTCCAAAGTCCATACTTTGTTGGTGTACATGGACTCCATTTCGGTCTGCATTGCATCTAGCCATCGTACCGAGTCGCCGCTCTGGATGGCTTGCTGGAAGCTAGTAGGTTCATCATCATTTATGATGCAATCCTCTCTATCCCCATCTATGAGAAAACCGTAGTATCTCTCAGGCGGATGAGACGGCCTACTACTCCTGCGGAAGGGTGCGGGAATGTCCTGTTCTTCTTGAACTACTTGTTCTACCAAACTTTCAGTATTAGTTTGTGGTTCTGGAATTTCTTCCAGTTCTATTTTGCTCCCACTTATTTCTTTTTCTAAAAACTGATGTTCTAGAAAATGGGCATTACGAGAAACAAATACCTTTTGTTCCTCTGCGTAATAGAATAGATATCCCTTGGAGTTCTTTGGATATCCCACAAACTTACATTTTACTGATCGTGCCTCGAGCTTGTCCACATGCTGCTTTTTAACAAAAGCTGGACATCCCCAAATCTTCATATGCTGAAGATGGGGTTTCTTCCCACTCCACATCTGATATGGGGTGGTAGGCACAGTCTTGGTAGGAGCCCTGTTCAGAAGATATGCCGCTGAATCTAGCGCATAACCCCAAAAAGATCGCGGTAACTCAGCATTACTCATCATGGAACGTACCATATCCAATAGGGTTCGATTCCGTCTCTCCGATACACCGTTATGCTGTGGAGTGTATGGAGGAGTAAGCTGAGAGAGAATTCCTTTCTCTTTTAGGTAACCTAGGAACCCGGCACTCAAATATTCACCACCTCGATCAGATCTTAGTGTCTTGATACTTTTTCCGGTTTGGTTTTCTACTTCATTCTTATACTCTTGGAATTTCTCAAAAGCCTCGGATTTATGTTTCATCAGATAAATGAATCCGTACCTTGAGTAATCATCCGTGAAAGTAATGAAATAGGAAAAACCACCTCTTGCATGTGTAGACATTGGACCACATACATCGCTGTGTATGAGTCCTAAGAGCTCGCTCGCTCTTACTCCATGTCCAGTAAATGGAGTCTTTGTCATCTTTCCTTTGAGACAAGATTGACAAGTGTCATAAGTTTGATATTCGAACGAGTCCAAATATTCTTCTCTATGCAACTTAGTCAACCTTCTCTCATTGATGTGACCCAGTCTACAATACCATAAGAAAGCTTTATTTAAATCTGGAGACTTTCTTTTTAGTGTGTTCTGGACATTGAAAATTTGGAGTTGGTTTAACACATATATACCGTTTTCCAGTGTACCGGACCCAATCAAACTATGATTAAGGTGGATGTTAACAACACCACTTCCAAACGTGAAATCATAACCTTTATTTGATAACAAGAAAACAAATATGATATTACACGTTAAGCTGGGTACACAAAAACAGTTATGTAAAACCAAAATATATCCACTCGTCAATCCCAGGTGATAATCCCCTACGGACACAGCTCCCACGCTAGCTCCGTTAGCAACCATCAGGGTCATATCACCTTCCTTCAACACTCTACGGTTTCTCAGTGCCTGTAATGAATTGCAAATATGAGATCCTGATCCGGTATCCAATACCCAGGAAGTAGTGTTGATTGACAGACAATTCTCAATTACAAACACACCTGAAGTCGAAGCCACAGCTTGCTTCGGTTCCTGGTTCTTGGCGTTCCACGCCTTGCAATCCTTTTTCCAGTGCCCTTTCCTGTGACAATGGAAGCATTCATCCTGGCCCACTACCGGTACTGCAAACTTTTTCTTTCCCTTCCCTCCCACCTTACTAACACCTCCTCTAGGTTTGGTGGCGGCCTTCTTCTTCCTTCCTTTGCACCGCTAACAAACATATCGGGTGTTTCCCTTGCTTTCTGCAAGGTGCCCTCTGCACTCCGTAACCTGTTCAGGAGTTCCGGAAGTTCAACTTCTTTTCTTTGAATGTTGAAGTTCAGGATAAACTGGGCGTAGGTGGAAGGAAGGGACTGGAGAATAAGGTCTGTATAGAGCTCATTATCCAAAGTCATCCCAAGGTCTGCGAGCTCTTCTATATAGCCGATCATTTTTAGGACATGTTCTCCTACCGATGACCCGACAGCCAACCTCGCTCGAAACAAGTTCTTAGAGGTCTCGTATCTTGCTATACGAGATTGCTCTCCATAAAGTTCCTTTGTATGGAGAAATATGGCATCTAGTTCCATATCCTCGTGCCTCCTCTGATGTTCATTGTTCATCGAGGCAAGCACGATGCACTTGGCTTTCGCGCAATCGAAATCCCAGGTTTTGCGGATTTCCTTATCCGCATTACTGGATTTGGGACCAGAGACTGCAGGTGCCTTAGCGGTGACGACGTACCCCAATTTGTCATAGGTCAAAGCCATTTTGACATTCCGCAGCCAATCTTTATAGTTTGGCCCTGTCAGTATATTTTTCTCTAAAAGTAACTTAAGTCCAGTCATTTTCAGGGTCGCTGCAATTAGGAGAGAGAGAAGAAAACTCTTTAGCATGATGCTCTTGCAAGTTTAGAGTGGTTTTTAATTTATCTAAGCTGGATGGCTCCCACCGTTTCTCGAATCCTTCCTTAAACCATAAAAGAAGAATTAGCCAGGACTATTCTCACTTTACAATACTTGCTTAACCGTTCAGCCAGGCTGGTGTCGGTACTTCGAGGGAGGTTTTCCAACGCTTTCGCGAAGTTCCTTAATTAAATAACCTCTTTTCTCTCGGGGCGTAACCCCGCAGACACCTTTCTTGACACCTACTTGGTTTATAGCATTGATCGTTAAGTGATGAATATCCTGATGAGTAGCTTATACTCACAGTAGGATCGGGATCCAAATATCATCGTATGATAATGTTGAAGGAATGCTACCAACATTCATCAAACTCCAAATGGTATGCATCTCTTTGCAAATTTCAGTTTCTTTAGAAATTCCCGATATAAGTTTTTGCCCCATGCTCTTATGACCTTGGCTTTGGTCAAAATGTCATAAGTCACATGTCAAGTTCTACCCGTCATTATCTTGTCAATTTGAACCCATCCGTATATACCCCTGACTTTGGTCAAATGATAATACGACTGTCCCAAACCAACTCATCTATCTTATGCAACAAATGAAAACCCAGCAGCTACCAAACATTATGCCTTGACTTTGGCCAAAATGCATAGCTTGAATACTACTGAATACCCAAATGAAATGACGGAGGGCTACGAATGGTTTTGGCGAAACCGTGAACGTAGTGAACTTGATATAACCGAAGGAACCTGATAGCTTTTAGAAGGAATGGTTAAAGCTCCGCATTTAAAAATATCTGTTTTAAAATTAACCGAGTAGTTTCTTTTAAATTGTTCCAATGATTAAACTTTTGGTTTATTTTCCTTTGCATTATAAATAATGCGTCCCATCATTAATCTATCATTGCAGAAAACAACGAAAATACAACGTCCTCTTATGTCATCCGCATTCGCCACGGGGTCCCGTCATCACCCGTTAGGTTACTTAACTAACGGCAGAGCGGGGGCTGGGCTAGCGCGGGTGTAAAACATAAGTGACGTCTAAATAGCTATCATATATAGATATTGTACATTCGTCAGACGCAATAATAGGCATTCCAGATCTCATATGAACTTTATTGGATTTGCAAGCAATCCGCGTTTGTTTAGAGCCTGCAACAAAAGACGGATTACACAGTTGTGATGAATAGCTATTACCCCACCCCAGACCCCTATGGGTACGGCAAACTACCCGCCAAATACCCGGAGTGAAGCGGTCTCCCTCAACAAAGTGAGTAGGCCACTAAACACTTCAAAGTACCCGGTAGTTTGTGCACCCCACCTTGGGTCTATCCTAGGAGCAGAAACAGTAAAATGAAATAATACAACGGTGGCTACAACCGCAACCTGGATGTGCCTCGCAAAAATAATATTACAACATATTACAATTACATCGAATGAATTAAAATAATAACCCATCACAAACCCCGGCTAATCATCACAACAGTCCAATACAGTTCACATCCACAAACAGTAAAAACCATTACAGAAATGTGCAACACCCTGCCAACCGACATACTAGCAGTTAGGGGAGGTTTACGAACACATTATACAAACACAGATATAATCATATTAGCAAACATCGCAAAATTTCGATCGGAAAAACGCTTTTAGATTCTACTCCAATACTTCTCTGTGAACCTGAGATCTTAGCAGAAAATAAAACATCCCAGAAACATCACTATTAACACCTATGAGTTACTGAAGAAATTGGGGCTTACTCGGGCCTAACTCGGCCGTGGATCCGCCGCGGATCGCATGAATCCGCAGCGGTTCCGCGGTGAGATAGCCGAGTCACAGGCCCAAATTTCTTCAGTAGCCCTAATTTTCCCTACTTGTTATTCTGAAGCACCCTGAAAAATATTTAGAACCAGTTTAAAAATCGACAGCAAGTGTGATGATCGGCGATGTTTCCGGTTGCTTTTTGCGTTCGAAATCTTTACGACTTTGCTAATTAGTTATTTATTGTTTAGTGAGGCTCTGATACCACTGTAAGTCGATGTACAACACCCCACGACTTGCAGGGAGGCGGAAATATGAAAAACGATCTTGTTCTTTGCTTAAACATCGACTAACCGCATGAATCGAAGCTAAACGATAACTTACATCAATCATAGAAGTTCTAAACTACTATGTAAAGTGATTATACCTAAAGAACCGTGTCTTTCGTCTTTACGAACTCCACCTCCTCCTCGGCCTTCTCCAAGTAGTAGACGATCCACCACGAGAGCTTTACTCCAAGCTTTACCTCTAAACTTGAGACAACTAGGTTTCTTTAAGTGCTAATCAAAGTACCTAGATGATATAGAGTGAGGGTTATGGTTTAATTAGTCTAACTAATCCTTGTACTCAACACATGAGAGGGGAGGATTAGGGTTTGAAGAGAGAGAGCTTGAGGAGAGAGAAGATGAACATAATAATCAAATGAGAAAATAAGCTATCATAATATATATCAAGCATTATTGTTTTTCAAGAAAAGAAAAATCAAATGATTTACAACCATGCTTGATAAATATCTAATGGTGATTCATCTCCATGAGTCATTAAGCATTTATAATGCATTAATGACATGGATGAATCATCCATATGACTCACTAATCTCATTCAATGTATATGCCACCTAAACCTCCTTAGTCACCATCTTCTAGAAGCTTCTCGCGCAATTATGAGAACGCCCCTCCTATCCGTGAAAACACGGAAAAACTTTAGACTGTATAAATCCAATAACCGGATACTAGTAACTG
Organism: Agapanthus africanus; assembly: GCA_030015575.1. Taxonomy (NCBI): domain Eukaryota; kingdom Viridiplantae; phylum Streptophyta; class Magnoliopsida; order Asparagales; family Amaryllidaceae; genus Agapanthus; species Agapanthus africanus. Next base: position 514,175,428 of record JASDDO010000014.1, read on the forward strand.
GCTTAAACCAAAGCCGACTAGTAAAAACTGTCCGGATGTCGTACATGCGTAAACACACGTATGCGTCCGAACCCTTGTCGTAAAACCATACGACCTCTATATCATTTCGCTTGGAGTAGGGAAACTCTCTATGTAAGACTCTAGAGACTCGACTACTACGCTGGCAGTGGGTTTAACCACAGACCGCAAGCGGCACTAGCTGTACGTAACGGTTCCCAGGTAGATATCGATAAGAAGGCCGATGAGGAAACCCATCCGAACTCCTACTGAGTCTGATGTGATAATCTCCGTACAGTCCGGTCTGTTCGTCTAAGACTATCGCATATCGGGCCTAGGGGGGCGGCAAGCGTCAGTCCCCTAATAGCGGTATAAGTCGTGTCGGAGCGAAGCCTATTACACCCTGAGAAACTACTGGAACCTACCAGCAAATCTCGCTTGCCCTGGCCAGGGACTTTGCGTAATGGCTCTCTGACACAGCGCGATATCAACCCCCAATACCGGGAGAGACGAATCCTGTCTAACCGCCACTGCCTCCAAGTGCTCGGGACTGCACCCAACTGCTACCTGTTTGCACGACTCCTTTGAGCCGTGGTAGGGTAGCAATCTAAAAACAGTGGGACACACTCGAGGCGAAGTAGCTGTGTCAAGTCTGTGGACTATGCTGTACTCATGTCACCTGGGAACTGTTCACTGACGACTGGTATAAAACCAACCAACATGTCCCTGTGAGTCCTGTCCGGTGTACCCGTAACCTAACGAGCACCTGCATACTATCTCCAGTACGACGTACTGACGGCTGTGGCACAGACCATCTCCCCAACTGGGATGAGAAGCGTACACACTAGTCTACTCCGGAGTATCGATGCCCTGTCTCGATAATCCAACGACTAGGGACCTGAATAAGGATGTGCTTGTAGACTACCCAGCCCCCACTAGTGTGACTGCCATCACAACGCTGGTAGTCAAGCAAGATCCTAAGAGCTCTATCAATACGTATACTCACATATTAAGATAGAAAAACCAAGTAGCATACTACCATGTTTAGCAGGACTGTTATATACATGTGAATATCCCAAGCTTCCATTAAGTAATATACAAACTAGTATGATACAATAATGGCCCCTAGGGCATATACACTAACACTTCTCCCCTGGGTTTGCCTGATACCGGCTTACAACGCTTAATGCGTATGCTACATCTGGTCTGGTACATAACATCGCATACATTATAGAGCCTACCGCAGAAGCGTAGGGTATAATCGACATGCGATCCCTTTCCAAATCAGTCTTGGGGGACATCTCTTTGGAGAGGGTGATTCCATGACAAGCTGGTAGTTTACCGCGCTTAGAATCATCCATACTGAATCTCTTCACTATGGTGTCTATGTACCTGGACTGTGAAAGTCCTAACATCCTCTTTGATCTATCACGATAGATCCGGATCCCTAGAATGTAGGTGGCATCACCCAGGTCTTTCATGGAGAATTTATGTGACAAGAATCTTTTGACTGACTATAACATAGGAATATCATTTCCTATTAGGAGAATGTCATCCACGTACAAGACGAGGAATACTACAGCTCTCCCTACAATCTTACTGTATATGCATGGTTCATCTGGATTTTTGATAAAGTCAAATTCTTTGACAGCATCATCAAAACAGATGTTCCAACTCCGCGATGCCTGCTTTAGTCCATAAATGGACTTACGCAGCTTGCATACTTTACCGCTGCTCCCACTCTGAATGAATCCCTCTGGCTGATCCATATAGACGCTCTTTTCCAAATTACCATTTAGAAAGGCCGTCTTTATGTCCATCTGCCAGATTTCATAATCGTGGAAGGCAGCAATAGCAAGAAGGACCCGAATAGATTTAAGCATAGCCACTGGAGAAAAGGTTTCGTCATAGTCCAAACCAGGTCTTTGACGGAAACCCTTTGCAACAAGTCTAGCCTTATAGGTTTCAACCTATCTATCTACACCAATCTTATTTTTGAAGATCCATTTGCATCCTACAGGTTTTACCCCATCTGGAGCAACGTCCAAAGTCCATACTTTGTTAGTATACATGGACTCCATTTCGGTCCGCATTGCATCCAGCCATTTTACCGAGTCGCCGCTCTGAATGGCTTGCTGGAAACTAGTAGGCTCATCATAGTCAATAGTGCAATCCTCTCTATCCCCGTCTATGAGAAAACCGTAGTATCTCTCGGGCGGATGAGGTTGCCTACTACTCCTACGGAGTGGCGTTGGGATGTCCTGTTCTCCTGAACCTTCTTGTTCTACCAAGGTTTCAGTAATAGCTTGTGGTTCTGGAATTTCTTCCAGTTCTATTGCGCTCCCACTCTTCTGATTTTCCAAAAATTCAGTTTCCAAGAAGCGGGCATGTTGAGAAAAAAAGACCTTTTGTTCCTCTGCGTAATAGAAACAATATCCCATGGAGTTCTTTGGATATCCCACAAACTTACACTATACTGAGCGTGCCTCGAGCTTGTCCGCATGCTGCTTCTTTACAAAAGCTGGACATCCCCATGTCTTAAGATACTTAAGACAGGGTTTCTTCCCACTCCACATCTGATATGGTGTGGTAGACACGGTCTTGGTTGGAACTCGGTTCAAAAGATATGCAGCTGACTCTAGTGTATATCCCCAGAATGATCGTGGTAACTCAGCGTTACTCATCATGGAACGAACCATATCCAATTGGGTTCGATTCCTCCTTTCTGATACACCGTTATGTTGTGGTGTGTATGGAGGAGTAAGCTGAGAGAGAATTCCATTCTCTTTTAAGTAACCTAGGAATTCGGCACTTAAGTATTCACCACCTCGATCAGATCTCAGTGTCTTGATACTTTTGCCGGTCTGTTTTTCTACTTCATTCTTGTATTCTTGGAATTTCTCGAAGGCCTCAAATTTATGTTTCATTAAGAAGATATATCCATACCTAGAGAAATCATCCGTAAAAGTAATGAAGTAGGAATAACCACCTCGCGCATGTGTAGACATTGGACCGCACACGTCACTGTGTACGAGTCCCAAGAGCTCGCTCGCTCTTACTCTGTGTCCAGTAAACGGAATCTTTGTCATCTTTCCTATGAGACAAGATTCACAAGTAGCATAAGATTGATATTCGAACGGATTCAAATATCCTTCTCTATGTAACTTAGTCAACTGTCACGACCCGAGAGTTTCGACTCGTGACCGGCACTTAACCACGCAACGTCTACAGGCGTAACGCGGCTAAGTAAGCCGAACCCAGAAATCAAAACCAATAAATATAGAGTGGTTTAAAACATTTTCGTAAAAACAGTCATGCATGTCCGAAAAACATTTTATTAATTTAGTAGAAATCCTTTTTAAGTTCAAGAGTTATAACTTTTATAATTTTGGCAACATTTCCTTTTTAAACATTTGTTCTGCAAGTCGGGTAAAAGCAAGGTGTGGCGGAAATAACAAGTGAAATGAATAAAGCATCACAAGTAAGATATACGACGCCGTAGCGAAGAATACACAGTAAAGCAAGGACAATATCACAAAAGGTAAGACTGCATAAAATAAAGCCGGCTCACATGCGAGCTCGACACCAGAGTACAAAATCATACACATCGTCCTCACAACTGTCTCTAAGTCAATACAGAAAGGTAGATGGAGAGTACTAGATACACCAATATACAACTGAAAGATAACAGATACCGTACAAAAACCCACCTATCAGCAAAAAGGATAACTCGCCTCGGAAAGGGTATCTGTGCCAAAAGATGCGGTAAACAGCCAGCCGCGACTACTCCCAAGGGCAACCTGCAAATGCTGTGGCACAACGGGGGTGAGTTTCCAACTCGTGAATAGAGATAACATATAAAGGTTATCGCGAGCATGCACATATAGCGTGGCTCTACTAATGCCAGCAGATGATATCAATGCATGCCAAACAGTGGATGCAATAGTAATACAAGTGCTCTATCAGGTAAATACTACAAGATGAGATACATAGCAATCAATACTGAGCATGGGATAAATAACATCTACATGGAATGTGTCAACATGGAAACAATAGGCGGTGCCTCAAGCTGCACCCAAATCCCAAATATACTCAGGCGCCGGCACACCCATCGGCCCTCAAATCCTGTACATTTCTGAGAAATCACGAGTGCCCAACATCGGCACCTAAATACCATAAAATACTCGTGTCCAGCATCGACACGCAAATCCTCGTATATCGGGCTCCGTTAGTCCGGATCGGCCCTCGGGGTCCGTCTGCGGTGTCGGCCCTCAGCCCCGGCAGTACGGGTCATCCCGCATCCATCTCTCGACTCTGGCCAGTATCCTCCGGACAACTGCCAGGTCCAACCAATCATCGGTAGGTACTCGCCCACCTCCAGGCTCAATCGGCAAAACCCATCGATCATCTCGCCGAGGGGAACCATACCGGGCCCACCACGAACCCGCAAACGGAACATCCACTCCTCGAATCGGGTTTCAAGCATACGTCTCAGCACCGAGAAAACGTGTGGTGGACACACCAAAATATCATATCACGAGGTACCGGGTTTTCAAAATAATGCATCTTTTCTTAAATATTTCCACGGTCCTCAAAACCAGAAATCACATGAAAATCCATCACCAATAAGTCAATCCAATGCGAGGTACAATGTAAATCAATCCATGGTATGGGTATAAGGGAAAAACCGCCTTTAAAATAGTTCTCTTTCTTAAAGATGTCATGCGGCTCCCAATTTCTAGAAAATCATAACCAATCATATGTAAGATGAACTACAACAGTATAATCATGGAAGCTCTACAGTGAGTGTGGCATGGCAATTACTAACGGTGTGTGTGTAGCATGCAAATAGTGCCCGTACAACATAAATCGTTAGTAATAGTGCGGTGTTCTATCAGTTCTAAGCATATGTACGTAAATACAGCAGGGAATGCAATATGCGATGACAGTCCATGGGGTAGATGCAATGTATAATAATAATAAGGTCCTATCAGCCCTGATGCATAACGCCATGCGGGCGATATTCCCGTAGATGTGAAATCTACTCACAGTGTCTCGCGCTAAGTGTATCCAACAACTTGCTTGCCCTTCTTCGCAGCGTCCGTCTCACTGGCCTGCGAACCTAGAATCACATAACATATATCACACATAAGCTCAATTTCACCAAAAACGCGACATTACGGTCAAATTAGAAACCCGTGTCGCAAACCAATCGCGCGTGTGCACGATACGCTAAAACGTGTGATCACGCGCCTGAAACTACCCCGACGCGTCGCGATACTCAGAAACCCCAAACCCACTCACGTATCACGCGTGTCGCGAAGGTTTAAAATACGAGAAATAGGTATATAGTCCCAGATTTTTATACAGAATCTGAATTACAAAAATATATATACCACAACACTACACACATTAGCAGACACCTATAGGACCAAACCCCAACCCAAACCCTACCCATCTGGCCGCAATTGGCGGCCAGAATGAAGAAATTGGCGGCCAAAGGGGTGAATTAGGGGGTCGGGTTCTAGCTAGGGTATCAGCACATCTCCACTATACTGCAGTATCCTCAATTTCATTCTGAACTCACCGGGTCAATAGCAGTTCCAGAAACTCAAATTTTGCTTTAAAACGACGAAATGCATCAAATAGGGAAACTGGTGGTATTTTAGTGCAATTGGGGTTAAACTAGGTTAATATGGTCCCAATAACCCACTAACAACCTACTGAAACCAAATCACACCACATTAGCACAAGATTCCCACTAAACACCTCAAATCGCACTAAAACGCACTAAAAACCACTAACCGATGCAAAACGACACTAACCAAGCTAACTAGGGAATAAGTTAACGAAATATACCTCACACTTGACCCTTGGGAGCTGGAGGGAGAAGATGAAGTGAAGGGAAGGAGCTGCTGTCGAAGTTGTGTTGCTGTTGCTGCTCACTGACTGCTGCTACTGCTGTGAAGCTTGCTGCTGCTGCTGCTGTGAAGCTTGCTGCTGCTGTGAAGCTTGCTGCTGTTGCTGCTGTGGATGCTTGCTGAAGAGGTAAGTGTGTGCGTGTGTGTGTGAGAGTGAGGTTGAGAGAAAACAAAAACAAATGAGAGGAAAGAAAAACAATCATCACCTAATGTCAACCCCTCTCTATCTCTCTCATGATTGCAAGCATGGCTTAAGCCATGATGCACTCTCTCTCTCTCTCTTTCACAAGTCAACACCCTAACAATTCAAATTAAAGTAACTATTACTTAACTGATTAACTTAATTTAAACCCAAAAGACTTAATCCCAATGATTAACCCACCATGGTCACTAATCATGGTAATAACTCAATTTAAAACCCTAGTTTACATGCACATGTGTGTGCAAGCCTAGGAAAATTTTGGAAAAATGTTTATTAAATTAGGAAAAATATTTGAAACACTATTTGGTAATTTTTATTAAAACCCATTATTTAAATATAATTAGTCACTAAACAAATCCTAAGGTGTTACATCAATCTTCTCTCATTGATGTGACCTAGTCTACAATGCCATAACAAAGCCTGATTTAATTCCGGAGACTTTCTTTTAAGTGTGTTCTGGACACTGAAAATCAGAGCTTGATTTAATACGTATATTGCGTTTTCTAATGTACCTGACCCAATCAAATCTTGATTTAGGTGGATGTGAACCACATCTCTTGTAAAAGAAAAATCATATCCTTCCTTAGAAAGTAAGGGTACAGATATGATATTACAAGTCGTACCTGGTACATACAAACAGTTACGCAGAATCAATATCTGTCCAGTTGTCAGTCCAAGATGATATTCCCCTACGGATTCAGCGTTCATGCTTATTCCGTTAGCAACAGTGAGGGTCATATCACCTATCCCGATAACCCTACGGTTTCTCAATACCTGTAATGAATTACAGATGTGAGTTCCTGATCCGGTATCCAATACCCAGGAAGTAGGGTTAACTGACATACAGTTTTCTATCATAAACACACCCGATGTTGAAGCCACAACATGCTTCGTATCCTGGCTACTGGCTTCTAAAGCCCTGCAATCATTCTGCCAATGCCCAATCCCACAACAATAGGAATGTCCCTTAATAGGGTGGTCCAGCTTGTCATAGGCAATGGACATCTGGAAAGACTTTTGCCAGTCAAATAAGTCAGATTCAGTCAATTTATTATCTAGATGTAACCTATGTGTGGTCACAAGGTCGCTGCAATTAAGTGTCACGACCCGAAAGTACGGAACGTGACCGGCACTTAGATTACGAAGCGTCTAGAGGCGCCACGTAACCTAAGTAAGCCGAAGCCCAGAAATCTAAACCATAAGAGAAGAAAAAGAAGAAAAGAAAAGAAAACAAGTATAAAAAAATCAGTAAATTTTACCAAAAATTTCGGCAGAGTCTCCTCTGTAAAAACTGGCCCCCAAACGGGTACAACAAGTATAATATACATAAACAATAAAAAGCATCCCCAAACGGGAGCTAGCATCAACGCCAACAGGCGGAAACAACCACAACAAGCACCATAATATACAACGCCAATAGGCGAGGTTCAAAACTCAAAAGAAAACAAAACCACCAGATCAGAATAATACATGCGCGACTCTAAGGTCGAAATAAAAGACTGGTCCAATAACTTATCAAGTAATACAAATATGGTTGATGGAGCTTACTAGATACAAATGAAAGAATAAAAGTACAATGGTGGTTCGGATACAAGTGAACCAACCTACCGTGCAAATCACCCTGAAAGAATAGATGTGCCATCAAGCTGCCAGGGAAACCTGTACATCGAACCTGTAATAAAATTTGGCACAACGGGGGTGAGTTGCCAACTCGTGAGTAGAAGACATCTACGAAAAGAAATCGAATGCACGACGCTATCCTAGGTCATAATAATACACTACTATTTCCCAAACATCTAGTAATAGCAGGGTAATACTACGTGTAAGTGCAACTACTCCGTGTCGTGTCAGTACCTCATATAATACTATGTCATATGAATGAAATGCATGCACCATGAATGTAAAGTAACAAATCCTGAAGTCCAGATATATATGTATAAGAAATCTTTAGCTGTTATCATAGTAGAATGTGCATAAGAATCAGAAATCTCAATAATGAAATCCATGGAAATCCGTGTCAAACATCGACACAACACATGTAATCTCAAGTCTCAATATCTCGGGCTCCGTCAGTCCGGATCGGCCCATATCATCAAATCTCACGACAACGGTCGGTATCCTCCGGATATCCGCCGCGCCAGACATCACCGGTAGGTAGTCTTCCCCTGCCAGGCTCATCGTCTACAACTCGATCTTCTTGCCCCGGGGTACCATACCGGGCCCACCATGTACCCGAGACGGTTCATCCACTCCTTGAATCGGGTCTCGAAATCCAACAGAAAACATGAAATCTCATGGTGGACGACACATACATCATGAGAAAACCGCATCTTAATTTAAAAAGAGAGGAGGAGAGAGAGAGGGAAGGTTTTATAATTTCTTGCGGTTTTCCCCAAAAATCCAGAAATCTCATAGAAATCCAAATCTCAAAATCATGAGTAAGTATATGATAAGTGTCGGCATATGCCCATACTACTGTGCGATAACATGAAATATGAATGCATGAATGTCTAAGTAATAAAATCATGTCTTACACTAATGTCAGATAATAATCACAATATTATATCTGTCTAGTTGTTAACTGATTCTATCCATAAAAGACAATATGATCTAGAGTGTACGTGACATAGCAATTACCGATGATGATGTGTGTGAGCCGGAAAATAAGTGTGCATGGAATATGCGCATCATCGGTAATAGTGCTGGTGTCCTAACAGGTAAAGTTTATACTGATTATAGCAACATATAAAAGAACATGCACCATGATGATTACAGTATGAATGTAAATACAGGTGTGCATTATCCACTCCTCTGCGAGATACGAGTACAACTACCACTATGTGAGTCGAACCTAAACCAGTGTCCATCTAACATCCTAAGGAACTAAACCTAATAGACTAGTCAGTAAGAAACTAGAGTCTACCTAAGGTCTAAATCAATATCTCTAATAGTCGGCGATCCTGCCTCAATAACGTCACGTACGTAGTACGGCTTTCTCGAATCAAGAGTGCGGATCAATCATCATATCTATGCCTCGTAGGGTAAAATCCATCATACGACATCCCAATATCGGGGTACGGGTCAAGTATCTCCTAGGTGTCTCATCATTCGTATAATGTCATCATCAACACATCTCATGATCAAGGTGCTAAACTATAATCGCATACATCAATTATATAACATTGCCATCATAATATGCATCATTAGTTTATCCTCAGAAATATCATGTCATATGTATCATATTGTGATTAAGTCATACCTATATCATATCGTGATCAGTCACGAGTTCCAGTTCGGGCTCTATTCTAGAGTCCCATGTACCTCAATATCATCACTACCCATTATAATTTACGTATACCTGTTCATTATCATTTTCTAATGATCCGCTAACATTTTAATACGACTGCATAGCCAATAATCCAGGCATCAAGCCCAGTTACACTGGTTCATCATACCTCAGATATCATATCACATCAATGTATCCCATATACGTGTTGTATATATGTATATACCTATACCTCGTCCTATATGTATACATGCACGTATACACCACGTCAAGTTTCAGTGTATGCGTGTGTGTTTCTACCTGAAACCTACGAACCTCTTCCAAGGTATTCATCCTCTAGTATGCTTTTCCTAAATCAGTCTAGTCCAGCCTAGGGTCATTACTAGGGTCCTACTCATTAAGAATCTAGGGTCACATCTGGTTTCCTAATGTGAATAAGTACTATTCCTATTGTACGTTGCGGGGGTGCTAAACGCCATCCACCCGACTTCCTCCCGTAGATATACATCTACTCACCTGGTCCATGTCTGCCGACGACGGTGTCGCCATCCTCCTCTTCATCGCCCGCAGTCCACTTGAAAGGTACCTAAACGCAAACATATAAATAGTATCGTAAACCGAATCACATACAAAAGTCAAACGATACAAGGAACAAGCATAGGTTAAAACCTATGTCCCGTCCACGCAAAAGAACCAAATACCGCTCAATATCGGCGTACAAACTCTGATGGATCGAGATAACATCATCAAACAACTTGTTGTTTTAAAACACATTACTTATACCATAAAACACGATTAAATCCATCGAAACCCTAAAATCTATCAAACCGTCCAATTTCGCAAAAACCCGAAAATTGCCAATTTACCGTTTTTCATCAAAAATTGACATTTAAATGAAACTAATGGTCATAAAACTCATTAAATAGCATTACTAGACTATAAAAACCATTACTATATTTTTATTACACAATTTTGCATTTATTTGAAATTTCTAGTTTGCAACTTTTAACAATTTTAACAATTTTCAAGCAAAATACCACAATTCCACCACAAAGCATGATTTTGCATGAATTAATGTATTAAACCACAATTCATGATGATAATGATTTAATGAAACCATAATTATATTTTTTTAATCTCATTTATATAGGAATTTCTAAAATCTAGTTTACAAAATTAGCAATTTTATTAGTATTTTCCAATTCTCAAAGTAATCTAGTGATCAAACTAAGTTTTTCACTCAATTAATATGCTAATATCCTTATTAAAACCACCCTCTAATGATAGCAACTTAAATTGGAATTTTATATTACCCACAAACACATTTTAGAAAAATCTAGTTAGCTAATTTCCTTATTTAAAACAATTTTAAATGAAAATTTTACAATTTAACAACCATACCATATTTTCCAATTCTAAAAGTGTTAAACTAACTATTATAACCCTAATTAATTATTAAAAACCCTAACTTGAATTTACAACCCTAACTTGCATTTATAAAAAAAACATAGAATTAATTCATTAAATCTAATTAAGCTTAAATGATCATCTAATAACAATAAATCAAAAGAAGGAAAATTATACCTCCAAAATGTGAAATCCAAACAAGAAATGAGCCTCCAAAATACATGCTTTCCCACTTCAAAATCCATATAAAGAAGGGTAGAGAATAAAGGGTATGAAGAAATTAGGATTTTGTGGAATTTTAATTGAATTTTTTGAAGTATTTTTGATGAATTTTGCACAAAAATGAGGTGGAAAATGGGGGGGGGGGGGGCAGCCATGGGGGTCTTATGTCCGGCCTTGGTGAGGTGAGGGAGAGAAAGAAGTGAGTGTGAAAGTGTGTAGAACTTTCAAGAGAAGAAAACATCACATAAAGTCTTTTCATGCTTTATTTAATTATTTATTTACTATAGCAACTCAAGAAAGCTCTAGAAAATAGGAAAAATTTGCAAATAATTTTTGCATGATACACACTAAATTCTAATATGCCATGGTTCATTTTTACAATTTAAAACCATTCAAATTTGTAATTTACACTAATTTAGTGTAAAAATAAAGCTTATGTTAATATTTAAAATAATTAATTTAGGAAAAATATTTTATTAAACTAAAAATTTATAAGTGACTAAATAAACACTATTTACTAGTAATTACATAATTAAATAGGTATTTTTGAATTTATAATGAAAAACAATTGCGGTTTGATTTTACGAAAAGTACATTTTGCTTTACCGAAAATCAAAAAATTCGCTTAAACACTTTTATTCATTTAATTATTTTTAAAACGTTACATTAAGAGAAAGGGAGAAGAAAACTATTAGCATGATGCTGTTGCAAGTTTAAAGTGGTTTAATTTATCTAAACAGGATGGCTCCCACTGTTTCTCGAATCCCTCCTCAAACTATAAAAGAAGAATTAGCCAGGACTATTCTCACCGTACAATTCTTGCTTAACCGTTCAGCCAGGTCAGTGTCGATACTTCGAGGGAGGTTTTCCAACGCTTTCGCGAAGTTCCTTAATTAAATAACCCTTTTTCTCTGGGGGCATAACCCCGCTGACACCTTTCTAGGCACCTACTTGGTTTATAGCATTGATCGTTAAGTGACGAATCTCCTGATAAGTAGTATATACTCACAGTAGGATCGGGATCCAAAATATTATCGTATGATAATGTTGAAGGAATCCTACCAACATTCATCAAACTCCAAAATGGTATGCTTCTCTCTGCAAATTTCAGTTTCTTTAGAAATTCCCGATGTGGATTTTTTGCCCCATGCTCTTATGACCTTGACTTTAGTCAACAAATCATAAGTCACATGTCAAGTTCTACCCGTCATTGTCCAGGTTAATTTGAACCCACCCGTACATACCCTTGACTTTAGTCAACAAGGTAATATGACTGTCCCAAACCAACGCATCTATCTATGCTGCATATAAATATCCAACAGCTACCAAACACTGTGCTTTGACTTTAGTCAACAAACACAGCTTGAATACTATTGACTATCTATATGAAATGACGGAGGGTTACGAATGGTTTTGGCAAAAACCGTGAACGTAGTGAACTTGATATAATCGAAGGAACCTGATACTTTTTAAAAGGAGTGGCTAAAGCTCCGCAATTAAAAATTCTGCTCTTTTAAAATAACCGAGTGGTTTCTTTTAAATTTGTTCCAACGATTTAAACTTTGGTTTATTTTCTTTGCATTATAATAATGCGTCCCATCTTTAATCTTATCATTGCAGAAAACAACGAAAATACCACGTCCTCTTATGCCATCCGCATTCGCCACGGGGTCCCGTCATCACCCGTTAGGTTACTTAACTAACGACAGAGCGGGGGCTGGGCTAGCGCGGGTGTAAAACATAAGTGACGTCTAATAGCTATTTATATATAGATATTGTATATTCGTCAGACGCAATAATAATCATTCCAGATCACAGATAAACTTTATTGGATATGCAAGTAATCCGCGTTTCTTTTGAGCCTGCAAGGAAAGACGGATTACACAGTTGTGATGAATAGCTATTACCCAACCCTAGACCCCTACGGGTACGGCAAACTACCCGCCAAGTACCCGAAGTGAAGCGGTCTCCCTCAACAACGTGAGTAGGCCACTAAACACTTCGACGTACCCTGTAGTTTGTGTACCCCACCTTGGGTCTATCCTAGGAGCAAAAAAAAACAGTAAAAAGAAATAATACAACGGTGGCTACAACCGCAACCTGGATGTGCCCCGCAAAATAATATTACAAATTATTACATTTACATCGAATGAATTAATACAATAACCCATTATTGAACCCGGCTAATCATCACAACAGTCCAACATAGTTTATATACACAAACAGTTATATATAACATCACAGATATGTGCAACCCCCTGCCAACCGACATACTAGCAGTTAGGGGAGGTTTACGAACACATAAAACATTTCACAGATATAATCAAACAAGCAAACGTCATATAATTTCGATCGATTAAACACATTAAATTTTTGCTCCAATACTTCTCTGCAAATCTGAAACCTGAGCAAAAATAAATCATACCAGAAAACCCTAAATATCACAAAGAAGGCACAGAAGAAAATTGGGCTGAATCGGCCCTAACTTGGCGGCGGAACCGCGGCGGATCGGTGGGATCGGCCGCGGTTCCGCGGCGCTTTGGCCGATTCAGGAGCCCATTTTTCTTGGGTGTTCTTATATTCTCATGCTGGTCATTCTGGAGGTCCTTGAAAAATTTTTGGACCTCATTTAAAATTCGACAGAAACTACAAGATATCGGGGTTTTTCCGGTTTGTTTTTCCGTTCGAAATTCATACAATTTTGCAAGTGTGTTAATTATTGTTTAGCGAGGCTCTGATACCACTGTAAGTCGATGTGCAACACCACACGACTTGCGGGGAGGCGGAAATATGAAAAACGATCTTGTTCTTTGCTTAAACATCGACTAACCGCATGAATCGAAGCTAAACGATAACTAACAACAATCATAGAAGTTCTAAACTACTATGTGAAGTGATTATACCTCAAGAACCGTGTCCTTCGGGTCTTCATCGCTGTCCTCCACTCCTCGTAGGCTCCTTGGAACATCGGCAACTTCATGGCCTCCTCGAATCAAAGACGATCCACCCGAAAGCTCCTACGCCAAGCTTAAACTCAAACTTGAGATAACTAGGTTGCTTAAAGTGCTAATCTAAGCTACCTAGTGTTAGTGTTTATGCCCTAGAAGGCCATTACTGTATCATACTAGCTTGTATATTACTTAATGGAAGCTTGGGATATTCACATGTATATAACAGTCTTGCTAAACATGGTAGTATGCTACTTGGTTTTTCTATCTTAATATGTGAGTGTACGTATTGATAGAGCTCTTGGGATCTTGCTTGTCTACCAGCGTTGTGATGGCAGTCACACTAGTGGGGGCTGAGTAGTCTACAAGCACATCCTCATTCAGGTCCCTGGTCGTTGGATTATCGAGACAGAGCATCGATACTCCGGAGTAGACTAGTGTGTACGCTTCTCATCCCAGTTAGGGAGATGGTCTGTCCCACACCCGTCAGTACGTCGTACTGGAGATAGTATACAGGTGCTAGTTAGGTTACGAGTACACCGGACAGGACTCACAGGGAACTGTTGGTTGGTTTGATACCAGTCGTCAGTGAACAGTTCCCAGGTGACATGAGTACAGCGTAGTCCGCAGACTTGACACTGCTACTTCGCCTCGAGTGTGTCCCACTGTTCTTAGATTGCTACCCTACCACGGCTCAAAGGAGTCGTGCAAACAGGTAGCAGTTGGGTGCAGTCCCGAGCACTTGGAGGCAGTGGCGGTTAGACAGGATTCGTCCCTCCCGGTATTGGGAGTAGATATCGTGCTGTGTCAGAGAGCCATTACGTAAAGTCCCTGGCCAGGGCAAGCGAGATTTGCTGGTAGGTTCCAGTAGTTTCTCAGGGTGTAATGGGCTTCACTCCGACACGACTTATACCGCTATTAGGGGACTGACGCTTGCCGCCCCCTAGGCCCGATATGCGATAGTCTTGGACGAACGGACCGAACTGTATGGAGATTGTCACATCAGACTCAGTAGGAGTTCGGATGGGTTTACTCATCGGCCTTCTTATCGACAACTACCTGGGGACCGTTACGTACAGCTAGTGCCGCTTGCGGTCTGTGGTTAAACCCACTGCCAGCGTAGTAGTCGAGTCTCTAGAGTCCCACACAGAGAGTTTCCTACTCCAGGCGAAACGATATAGAGGTTGCATGGTTTTGCGACAAAGGGTTCGGACGCATACGTGCGTTTACGCGCGTACGACTTTCGGACAGTTTTTACCAGTCGGCTTTGGTTTAAGCCAGTTACTGGTATCCGGTTATTGGATTTTTACATTCTAAAGTTTTTCCGTATTTTTTGCGGATTGGAGGGGCGTTCTCGTAATTGTACGAGAAGCTTCTAGAAGATGTGACTAAGGAGGTTTCTTTTGGATAAGAAAGTGAGTCATGGTGGTGATTCATTCATTTCATTAATGCACATTTATTGCTTAATGACTCATGCTAATGAATCACCACTAGATATTTTATGAAGCATGCTTATTCATTTCTTTTATTCATTATTGATAAATAAGAATGCTTCATAATATTATGATACACTCTCTCTCTTCTCTCATTATCTTATCTCACATTCTCTCTGCTCAAGCTCTCATCTTCAAGTGACTAATCCTTAATCCTCATGTGTTGAGATCAAAGGTTTAGTTAGACTTAAGCATCCATAACCATCACTCTATCTCATCCTTTCATCTTTGATTAGCAATCAAAGTTGATTAGTTACCTCAAGTTAGAGGTGTAGCTTGGTGTCTTGCTCTCGGGTGGATCGTCTACTACCTAGAGAAGGTCGAGGAGAACAAAGTAGAACACAAAGACGAAGGACTAGTTTCGATAGGTATAATCCCTAAGCATAGTAGTTTAGAATAACTATATGTTTGGTTAGTTATCGTTTAGCTTCGATTCAAGCGGTTAGTCGATGTTCGTTCTTTAAACTTGATCGTTTTTGAAAATTCCGCCTCCCCATAAGTACTGGGGTGTACTACATCGACTTACACCTAGAGGATATAGAGTGAGGTTATGGATGTTTTAGTCTATCTAACCCTTGATCTCAACACATGAGAGGTTAGGGTTAGGGTTTCAAGAGAGAGTGAGCTTGAGGAGAGAGAAGGTGAGAATGATAATCAAAAGAATAATGAACTCATATGAATATATCAACTATAACAATAAATCAAATAAATAATATAAATGATTTATCATCATGGTTAGATTCATTCATCTAGTGTGATTCATCATATGACTCACTAACTCATTAATGAATCATTTAATACAAAGCATGAATCACACAAATGAGTTATTAAGCAATTAATGCTCATGCCACCTTAACCCCTTAGTCACCACTCTTCTAGAACCTTCTCGACAAATTACGAGAACGCCCCTCCAATCCGTGAAAACACGGAAAAACTTTAGACTGTATAAATCCAATAACCCGATACTAGAATCTGGCTTAAACCAAAGCCGGCTAGTAAAAACTGTCCGAAAAGTCGTACGTGCGTAAACACACGTATGCATCTGAACCCTTGTCGTAAAACCATACGACCTCTATATCGTTTCGCCTGGAGCAGGGAAACTCTCTGTGTGGGACTCTAAAGACTCGACACTACCCTGGAAGTGGGTTTAACCACAGACCGCAAGCGACACTAGCTGTACGTAACGGTCCCCAGGTAGATGTCGATAAGAAGGCCGATGAGGAAAATCATCCGAACTCGCACTGAGCCTGATGTGACAATCTTCATACAGTCCGTTCTGTTCGTCTAAGACTATCGCATATCAAGCCTAGGGGGCGGCAAGCGTCAGTCCCCTAATAGCTGTATAAGTCGTGTCGGAGCGAAGCCCATTACACCATGAGAAGTTACTGGAACCTACCAGTATATCTCGCTTGCCCTGGCCAGGGACTTTGCGTAATGGCTCTCTGACACAGTGCGATATCAACTCCCAATACCGGGAGAGACGAATCCTATCTAACTGCCACTGCCTCCAAGTGCTCGGGACTGCACCCAACTGCTACCTGTTTGCATGACTCCTTTGAGCCGTGGTAGGGTAGCAATCTAAGAACAGTGGGACACACTATAGGCGAAGCAGCAGTGTCAAGCCTGCGGACTATGCTGTACTCATGTCATCTGGGAACTGATAACCGACGATGGGTATAATACCAACCAATCAGTTCCTCGGCGAGTCCAGTCCGGTGTACCCGTAACTTAACGAGCACCTGTATACTATCTCTAGTACGACGTACTGATGGCTGTGGGACAGACCATCTCCCCAACTGGGATGAGAAGCGTATACACTTAGTCTACTCTGGAATATCGATGCCCTATCTCGATAATCCAACGACCAGGGACCTGTATAGGATATTGCTTACAGACTACCCAGCCCCCACTAGTGTGACTGCCATCACAACGCTAGTAATCAAGCAAAGATCCTATGGGCTCTACTAATATGTATAAGTGATACGTCACAAGAAACATATGCACATATTAAAGCAGACTCAAACCAAGTAGTATACTACCATTTTTAGCAAGACTGTTATATACAAATGTGAATATCCCAACCTTCCATTAAGTAATATACAACCTAGTATGATACAATAATGGCCCCTAGGGCATATACACTAACAGATGTACCCGCTGTACATATTTTTATTTCTGTACTAGGTTTATCCCGCGAAGGAGTGCACGGATAGCCGGGTTTTGGAGGGCAACGGGTCCGTATCTCATGGCTTTGAGAGGCAAAGGGACCTCACTCTAGAATTGGCAGACTATTCGCCGCACTCGTAGGGGGTACAGGTTGACCCAAGGAGGGGTGCTCAATTTACCGGATTCCGTGAAGTGCCGGGTGTTCCATTCACTATGCTGTGGGGACTACCTCGCTTCAGGTTTTGGCGGGTAACTTGCCGCACCCGTAGGGGTCTAGGTTTCATTGCACAGGCTATCCACACGACCAGGGGAACATCAGGTTTCAGCAGCGGCTCTGTGAAACCCGGGGATCCCAGATTATCTGTATTGTTCTGTGATGCTTATTACTTTTCTGTAATGTTGCATATTATCATGCCTGGAGCGATTATTGTATATTGGTATTTATACTATTAGATGTTGTATATGTTTTACACCCGCGCTAGTCCAGTCCCCGCTCTGTCGTTAGTTAAGTAACCTAACGGGTGATGACGGGACCCAGTGACGAATGCGGATGGCATATACGTACATTTTATTTTTCGTTCTTTTCTGGTGTGATTGATTGATGGGACTGCGTTGATTATTATCAATGCAAGTAATACAAACCTATATTTGATGTTGTTGGAACCAATTTTAAAAGGTGTTATTACAAAGATGTTTACTTTTGTTTTGCGTAGTGATATTCAGTTGGAATATCCTGCACCTCATTCGACGAGGCAAGGGCTGATATCCCTTCACCGGGAAAAACCTTTTGGGCAGAAGTTTACGCCAGGGTAGTAACTTTAATACAGTCGATTACAAGTTGCTTTGCATCGCGGTATTCAGATGGAATATCCTGCACCTCATTCCACGAGGAAAGAGCCGAGATCCCTTCACCGAGAGTGACCTCTTTAGCAAAACGTTTTCGTCACTATATTTTTATAAAAAGCTATCAGGTTCCTTCAATGAGATCAAGTTCATTACGTTAAAGGTTTTTTTGCCAAAAACCAGTCGTAGCCCTCCGTCATTTCTTATGGATAGTTAGTAGTATTCAAGCTATGTATTTTGACCAACGCCAAGGCATTGTGTTTGGTAGCTGCTGGGGTATTCATCTGTTGCATAGATAGATGTGTTGGTTTGGGACAGTCATTCTGCCATTTTGGCCAACGTCAAGGGCATGTGCGGGTGGGTTCAAATTGACCTGGACAATGACGGGAAAAACTTGACATGTGACTTATGATATTTTGACCAACGCCAAGGTCATAAGAGCATGGGGCAAAAATCACATCGGGAGTTTCAAACAGCAAACTTGCCAGGCATGCGCATACCTTCTGGAGTATGATAACTTGAGTGGCTTCCATCAAGTTATCATGCGATGATAGTTGGATCCCGATTCTCACTGATGAGTTAGTTTACTCTTCGGGTGATCCCGACTAATTCTTCTTTCAGGTTTGGAGGAGAATTTGAGACTACAGTGGGAGGTTTCCTGATTAGATAAATTGGTAACCATTCTGATCTAGGTTAGAGTGCACGCAGAGTGTTTCTTTTCTCTCTCTCTCTTTGGCAGCGACCTTTGACCGACCCTAGACTATAACTCAGTGACCAAGTTGACCGAACCTTCTTAAAATACTGGCTTTTGGATTGTTCGAGTTGCATAAGTCATTGCCGCTCTTTCCTTTACCCTTTGTATTTCTCAGAACACCCCGTATTACTACGGACATCCACTTCCATTGGATAGATCCATCGTATGGTTATATACGAACTCGAAGGGACTTCTTCAAGGATGGATCCAGGTTCAGGAGAAATAGAATTAGTTTATTCAGTTGTCTTTTATTATCACCTTCTCTCAGGTTGCGAGGGATCCTTAGTCTAGGAGAGTACACCTATTACACTTATTGGATAGTCTTCTTCCAAACCATAGGTAGGTGCCGAAAGGTAGGGAATGAAGAAAACCAATTAGCCTAAGTAGGGTGTGCAGAAGGTAATATGTAAAGACACAATAAAGGGATTAGAAAGAGGGAAAAGTAAATTGCGACTGTTATCATTCACGACCAAACCGCATACTTCATCGCCACTCCAATTTCACCTTTAATAGAATAAGGTATTATTCAGTTGTCTTTTATCATCACCTTCTCTCTAGTTGCGAGTACTCCTAGATTTTGGAGGGTACACCTATTATGCTTACTGGATAGTCTTCTTCCAAACCATAGGCTGGTGCCGAACGGTAGGGAAGGAAGAAAACCACTTAGCCTAAGGGGTGTACAGAAGGTAATGAATAAAGACAAATAAAGGGATTTGGAAGATGGTAAAGAGATATACGGTTAAAGTCATGAATTGGATTATGGAAGAGACATTACTATGAATATCAGGATATCCCTACGAAACATTTTTCATGTTTATGTTTAACCGTGCATTGTTAAAGGAAAACTGATTTCCCGATTACTTACTTACTCTAGGGTATGTATTTACCAAGTTTTCATTTTCATATCTGTATGGTTTTACAGATGATGAGTGGGAGTAAGTTATTGGGAATTGGGTGATCATCCTAATTATATCGGAATTCGTTGTAATTGGTGATATTTGAGGAAATCACCTGGGTACAGTTTTCAACCTACGTTGCACAGGTTTTGAGTTATTCAAACTCAGCGGACTTATACAGAGTATTGTATGTTGTCCAGTGTCCGTCAAGACAAAGGAGTAGGTCCTCATACTATGTTCTATTTACTTATGACTTCTGTTGTTTTTAGACAAGTATTTCGTAGAAATACAATGTCTAAGTTATGAGAAGTTGTGGGTATAAGAATAAAGTAGAGAACCAGATGTCGCAAGTATTGGGATTCTTCAAAGAGATTGAAGATGTAGATTCTTGTGATTGGTATTCAGTTGATAGTAACTGTTTTGAGAAACTCGTTTCTTTTTCAGGTTACTCATAATTGGATGGATTCCTAAGTTGAGTAATCCTGATTAGCCTTTTTTCCATTAAGTAGTTATGCACTGGAGACAGATGCATGATTTGAATCTGGTTCCAATTGAATTAGTGCCTCTGTTTCTATATTGGATATAGAATGGTTCATATCTTAACGATGTTAAGGTACGGGGAGTTGTCCAGCTTATGCTTAAAATCAGACACTGGATAACTCAAGGCACGTTTCTGTAATGGCAGTTTGTGGGTTGACCCTGGCTTCGACGAGGGTTGACATTCTACCATCTGGAAGATCAATAGTGATATTGTTCTTGACTCGCCACAGTTTTATTAAAATGGATTTTTTTCCAGAAAACAGTTGTGGGAGTATGGTAGAACTGGAAGTGATTCCAGACCGCAAACGATTACGGAAAATTTAATAGGACCTATATATTCAATCAGGTTTGACATTCCAATAGCTACTCCGCAGATATGGTGGGTAACCTCAGACACCCGAGAGGTACTCCGGTAGCCTCAAGGACTGTGATAGGGAGGTTATTGCTTACCCAGACTTTACACTACTGTTGTTCCAGACTATGAGACCCGGCAAGAGGATATGTATAGCGTCGTTCTAAACTATTTTTAGAAGTACACGTATATATTATTCTGCCAGAGGGTTGTCATAGTCAGTGGGAGCAGCGGAAGCATAGTGGGCAAGTAGCTTATGTCTATAGACTTCGGCAGTTATGGCGGAGATAAGATCATCTAATTTTGATGTGACAGTCATGGCTTTGACTTCATCAGAATATGGGATGTATCTATTAAGAAAGTAGTAGGGTGTGATGTCCTGGTATTTGGATGACATACACAGAGTAGGAAGTAAAATTCCTGTACTGCGATCGGTTGTACTTTGGTCGTCACACAGTTGTTTCTCCACAAAGGATATGGATATAATATAAGACATTCTGGTTACTAGATCTACGGTTTTAGATCTAGTATTGGGTAGTTTCCCAATTTGGGTACTTTGACAGTATTCTAATGGTATTTAGAATAGATGACTCCTGGCATGGTAGTGTACCTGCAGGTGATGGAGTCACCCTCTTTAAAGGTGTCTTACGGACTAAAGAAAAGAGGGAAGTGCATGATTGGCAGATCACTTGCTTAGGCAATTGAGTCAATTATGAGATGTCAAGTACCACACCAGATGTTGTTTTTGCACTTGATGCGATAAGTTTATATTAATCCAATCCTGAAGAAACATGAGGAAGCAGTTTTAGAACATAAGTGCTTGTTCTACGGATTTGATGACGGCTGCCTCCTTTGGGAGACGGTTATCATTTCAGGCTTCCAAGGTGACCTGGATGACAGAGTGATTGTCAGAGTTATAGTTTTCCCTCTGAGAAGGGATGGTATTATGGACAGGTGGTCCAAGAGGATACTGTGGGAGGCATGATGCTGGATACTGATTAGGTTCAGTTATCGATACAGTCTAAGAAGTTTGGATTTGAAGTTCATTTATGAACTAGGTCCCATCAGATATCCAGACATATTCTAAGACAGGTATTACTCGATTCGGGAGATAGCTTTCTCCGCGAACTTGAGATTAAGAGAGACAAAGAAAGAAACATCAGGGCGGATCCACTCACTAAGGCTATTTCTTGAACACAAGAGTTTTACAAACTAGCTTTGTAAAACTGATTAGTAGAGGAGTTGGATGTTCGGTATCACACGGGCTGTAAGTATGCGACATCGAAATAATTAGCCTTGAGTGCAAGTGGGAGATTGTTGGAGATAGTGCCCTCAAAGTCAATTATTGGATCGCAGGTACGTGATTGCAATGATTGAGGTAGGACCTATACCGATATGACAGTCTTGCTCAAGATGATGGTATGCTATCTGGTTTGTCTTTATCATCGTATACAAGCTATTGCATGATTGATAGAGCCCATAGGATTCTGCTTGACAGCCAGCAGTATGATGGTGATCATATACGTGGGAGCTGGGGTCTATAAGCACATCCTTAAAGTGTCCCTATTCGTGGGAGTTTTCGAGACAGGGCATCGATACTCCAGAGTAGACTAGTGTATACAGTCGAGACCCTAACGAGGGGCAACAGCCGGTCTCACAAGCCATTGGTGTTAGTTGGTTCACCTAAGATGTATACAGGTGCTCATTGGGTTATGAGTACACCGGACAGGACTCGCCGGGAACTTGCTAGTTGGTATTATACATATCGTCAGATAGCAGTTCCCTGGTGACATGTGTACAGGTTAGTTCATCTACCTGAGATCGTCATTTGTCTCATGTGAGTTCCCACTGTGCTTAGATTACTACCCTACCACGCTCAAAGGAGTTGTGCAAATAGGTTTTAGTTGGTTACAGTCCCGAGCCACATTGGAGGCAAGTGAGCGGATCGTCGGGGATTTGTCTCTCCCGGTATTGGGGTTGATGTCGTACAGTGCACGGGTGGCCATCACTAGAAACCCTCGGCCGAGGTAGTGGAGAATTACTGATTTGGATCAGTAGTTTCTCAGGTGGTGATGGGCTTCATGCCGACACGATTTATCGCGTTATTAGGGGTCTGACTTTATCAACCCCCCTAGACTCGATATGCGATACTCTTTAGACGAATGGACTGGACTATATATACATTGTCACTGTCAGGCTCAGTAGGGTTTATAGATGAGTTCGCTCGTCAACTTCCCTTCCAATCAATACATAGGCAAAACGTTACGTGCAGCTTGTACCTCTGACGTGCTAGTGGTTATACCCAGTGCCAGTGTATTGATGAGTCATTAGAGTCCCCCACAGATACTTTCCCAAGTTCGGACGAAACGTTGTAGAGGCCGTATAGGTTTATGGCAAGTTTCGGAAAATGCACGTGTGTTTTCTCACGTGTCGTTTTTCGGGCAGATAATACTGGTCGGCTTTGGTTTAAGCCGGATCCGAGTATTATGCTGTGTAGATATAATATCTTTGTCTCAGATGCATTTATATTCGGTCGTAATACAAATGCGGGTATGTTTATACTGATACGGGGTTATCCTGAAATTTGTTTCAGGATCACTTTTGGAAGTTGCCAGTTTCCAGTTTTCTATCAGCCGTATTTTGACATTCGGTTAAATGCGGATTTATCTTTTCTTGATGAGGGTGAGTCATGGTTATGGAAGGTTCTAGAATTGGTGACAAGGCTTGATGATTCATTGCTAGCATTAATTGTTCATTTAATGCTTGATGACTAAGCTTAATGATTCATCACTTGCTTTAATGCTTTCATACTAGGTGTTATGATAAGCTTTGTGGTTTATGGTCACCCTCTCTTCTCTCCTACACTCACCTCCCTCCTACAAATATGTGGCCGGCCTTCCCCCCCTCTCATGCTCATGGTTGTGTTTTGGAAAAACATTATGATAGCTTCACTTCATTTCATATAGCTCATTTTTCCATCACCCGATTCCAAAAAGGAAACTTCATTAACCGTTCGTCCATAGCCTTGGACGTAACGAGACAAAGTGTTCTACTCATTCTCTACTTCATCTTGGTCATCTCTTTTAGCAAACTTGACGACCGAGTTGCCTCGGTTCAGAGGCGGGAGCCCGTTTAAAGATCCGTCGACATGGTGCCACCTGGACGACGAGACTGGAGATCGTGGAGATCGGAGCAGCCGCAACAAGCGTGGGATGATGGTTAAAGACCGAAGGACTCGGATCATTCGGTATAACGTTTCTACCCCTTTGTAATTTGTTATTTTAGCTTTAATGGCAGATCCGGGTTACGGTACACGATAGCGCCATATTCGTAAAAAGTTTTTGTTTCGCATTTGGCGTCTGTTAGACGGCCGGGGAGCTATCGTGCACTTACACACATATACTTGCATACATTCTTTCTTTTATCTGTGTGCACATGGAGGTGTGTATATCTACACATGGGTATGGGACTATGTGTTCATATACGGGATTTGAGGCCGTGAGATTCGGCGATATGACAGAGTTCGTATTTGAGATGCGACATGATGGCTTTAGCGGGTCTTTGGGCATGTGTTTTACCCCACTTTCATATTTACATAGATGGTATCGATGGTACTAGACTTAGAGTTGTACCCTAGATTATGTGATATGATAGTAGTGATACCTGATATGTGATGAGATAATGTGATATTGACCTGTACCCAGCTATTGGGATGCCGTGCGACAATTTATCGTACGAGCTTTATATTGATGCTAGATCCGCACTCATGACTCGAGGATATTATATGATATACTGTATCGTACGTGATACTATTGAGGCGAGATCACCGACTATTGTATATATATGTTTATATTGACTCAGATTTAGGTGGTTTTCATACCTCTCCTGATTGACTTGATTGTGGGTCCGTAGTTCGCATAGTAGGCGTTAGACTAGACCCGAGTCATACCTATTTCAAAACTAACGAATCGGGGATATTTTAAAGATAGGCAAAAGGGATTCTACGGATATTTTCAAACGACACATCTTTTCTTAAAACACCGTAACCCTTATTTTACCAAAACCCCTGATTCGTCTTATTTCAAAAGGCAAGGCTGCATGATATATTTATTGAGATAGAGTCTTTACTGTTGCGTTGATTATTCGATTCCTCATACTCATGCTATTTACATTGCATTGCTTGTGTTATTGATATATTACAGTCATGTTGCTAGGACACCAGCACCATTATCGATGATGCATATATTCCACGTACACTTGTTTGCCGGCTCACACACTTCATCATCGATAATTACCATGTCACTACACTGTAGTACTGTGGCATTCAGGATATGACTATTGCATGACATACTGATATGTTTACAGTTCCTTTACATGTCGCATACATCATGCTTTCTGATTATACGCATAGAGATATGTTGTTTCCATGATATTTCTAGATTTGGGAACCGTGGGTATTTCAAAAGAGAATATGTAATTGTTTTAAAAACCCGGTTACCCTTGATATGATATTTCAGTGCGTCCACCATGTGTTTTCTCGGTGCTAAGAGCGACATGTGAAACCCGATTCGAGGAGGCGGATGAGGCCGATTGCGGGTACATGGTGGACCCGGTATGGTACCCCGGGGTGAGAACGGATCGTTGTGTAGTAGACGGTGAGCCTGGCAGAGGGACTACTACCTACCGGTGATTGGTTGGACCTGGCGGTTATCCGGAGGATACTGACCAGAGTCGATAGATGGATATGGGCGTACTGCCGGGGCCGAGGGCCGATACCGCAGACAGAGCCCGTGGGCTGATCCGGACTGACGGAGCCCAATATATGAGGATTTACGTGCCGATGCTGGGCACAGCTTTTGTGATATTTTCGAGTGTCGATGCTGGACACTCTGGTTCCATGATTTTGATGTGTCGCGAGAGACACAGATGGTTTATATCCTCATATTTCCATGCATATGCTTTATGGCATTTACATGCATGATGGTTATTTTCATTGGGTGACGAGTGGACAGGATCCACATACATACAGAGTTGATTACATTGATCATACCTCATATTTATGATATGTTATTACTTGAGGCACTGCCACGAACACTTGGCACTACACTCATGTATAGAGATTACATTGCCAGTTTAGCATGCTGCAGACTTGTTCATATGGAGGTTTATATATATCTGATCGTATTGACCTAGGATGGGTCATACATTCGATCTCTGCTTGTAGATATTTTCTATTCATGAGTTGGCAACTCATCACCGTTGTGCTACAGTTCTTGCAGGTTTTTGCCGTACAGATTCTATAGCGGCATTTCTGGCACACTGCTTCCATATGGGTGACTTGCTTGGGTAGGTGGGTTCTTTTGTATCAGAACCGCCATTGTACTTGTACTATTCATTGTATCTAGAAATTCCATCAACCAAAACTTGTATATTGTTCAGACTTAGAAATCAGTTATGTATTATTTCGACCTTAGAGTCGCGCGTAGCAGTATTATGGTTTTTATTTTGATTTTGAGTTCCTTTCTGAGTTTTGATTCTCGCCTTTCGGCGTTGTATATTATATTGCATGGTTGTGACCGTCAATTGACGAAGAGCTAGCTCCCGCTTGAGGATGCCTTTTATCATTGCTTATATGTTATTCTTGTTGTACCCCGTTCGGGGCCAGTTTTTACAAAGGAAGCTCTGCCGAAATTTTCAGAAAAGACTACACATTTTTAAAAATGCATTTTCGGCTTAGTTATTTGAAAAGCTTTGATTTCAAACATGCTTTCTTTACTTTTAAAAAAAAACCAGTTCCTTTATTTACTCCTTAAATGGTTTTAGATTTCTGGGCTTTTGGCTTACTTGGATCAGATGGTGTCCTATAGACTTCATAGGATTCAAGGGCCAGTCACGTGCTCTTTCGGGTCGTGACAAAGTTGGTATTAGAGCGCTAGGTTAACCTTGGTTCGAGTCTAAGTTTGACTATGTGGAGCCTAGGGCGTTTATATATATACGGAACTTAGGCTTGATCTTACGGAACTTAGACTTAGTCGAGGGGGTATTATACCCGAATTTTCGTCGCGTAGGATGACCCTTGGTTGATGGAGTAGGTCGCTTGAGCAGAGGAACGTACCGTACGTATGTTCCGCGGCATACTTACGACATGCCACTCCGCTTAAGAAACCTTAGGATGTACATTTCGTTGCACAGTATTATATTCCTTCCTATGATCTATCCTCATCGATACTGGTTATTATTTTGCTGCCACGATTGCACGGGCAGAGTGAGCTACGGCTCGAGTTGCGTCAGCATGAGCTCATCGTGGACGAGGACTGACCTGGGCGTGTTTCCAGAGACATACGGTTGCATAGAGGCTTCGTATTTTTGTGTTTCCGCATTATGAGCGTTTGACTGATCGCTTTTGCGAGATTTCCCGGACGTGCCGAGCGGTACTAGAGGATTGAGCCACTGATAGAGGCCAGCCAGAATGTGATGACCATTGATATATCGCTTATTTCTGATGATTGAGGCGCTGTTCAGCGTACGAACGAATGAGCCAGTTGTTGCTGCGAATGACGAGATGTCGCCCAGATGATTGGAGCTACTGCAACTTGAGCATATACTTAGAGATATTTATGGTAAGTCGCTAGTCATCCGAGGGTGAATGACTAGGACGTCTGGTTCATTCGCTACCCCGATGCGAGGTCATCAGATAGATTGATTCCAGCTAGAGACGACTTCACGCAGGTTCGTTGAGAGTCGATAGCGACGATCGAATGTCAGAAAACCCATATTCCAAGTTTAAAGTATTCGGAAAGACATGCAAGCGATTCCATAGACCCTCTAAAAGAATGAAACCCTAACTCGACTTAATGACCGTGTGAAAGCCTTGGAACCTTAGGGTTTGCAGCAGTTCCGCGGCGCCATTAGTGAGGCTTGGGTTTGCCCTTCTACGGCTGGACCACCGATGCTATGGTATGTACTCGATACTATTAAACTGTACCCAAGATGTTGAGCTCTTGGGGGATTATGAGGTTCTGACGAGTCGATCGGATTGTTCGACAACATTCAGATATCATGTGATGGGACACACTGCTTGGGAGACTCCAGATACAAGCATAGCCGTTGGAGCACGGTCCATACAGCCGCGATGAGACGAGTCCGAATCAGTCGACATTGGAACAAGGTGGAGTAAAGAGTTTGCACGGGATTTCGATGTGATGACGTTCCACTCCGCTGACATCAGAGACGCGATTTGCACGCTGAGGACGTGTTCGGTTAGATATCTTCTACGGAGTGATGAAGATACCGAGTTCGTGATTTCGAGTCCGTGTGAAAGACTTCGGATGGACCATAGCCGAGGACATTACAGTGCGCAGTTAGAGACGCGATGTCGAAATGGACGATGATACAGACAAGCGGGACAATAAGTTCGTGCGTGATGCAGACGAGCCGTTACTACTCCCCGTTAAGATTAAAGGTCGGATATGCATACAGAGGCGCTGGGATGCGACCAGCTTCTGAGTAGATGTTGTACTAAGGATGCAGATGTCCAGAGAGCGAGAAAAGATTATGCCAGAGTACCAGCCTCCGTACAGTTTGGCTTAGGCGAGATTAGAAGAGACCTTGAGCAGGAATTCCTTCCAGTACACTGCTGCAATAAGATTTGCACCAGAAGCCGATGTGTGATATGCATTCAGAGGACCCAAGGTCGGCGCCAGAGATGTGCTACTTTACGAGCGGTCATGAGGATTGACCGAGAGATGACCAGAAAAGTGCCAGAATGGAATCATTCCCGTTAGCACACCTGACCGGGCCGATGAGCCGATGGATTGCGAGATTGGTAATCCACAGGGAAGATAAGGAACCAAAGGCAGAGGACGCCATCCGTGAGTAGGAGGCAAGTAGATATCTTGCGCCGCTAGCATTGGATGTACCGACACCTTCTCGACTTCGAAGGAGGATATACCGACGGCGGTATTTTTGATTTGTGATTTTGTGATTTGATTATCACGTATCCGTCACTTTGGATTTCGGTATTTTGGGCGATCTATTCGCATGATTTAGTCTTGATGACTGAGTTCCATGATATTTGATTTTGTTCACCATGGTTGCACTTACTGGGTTTTCATATTTTGTGCAGAGTGATTACGCTTGAGGTATTGATTATGATTTCCTGCCTATTTTATGTCGGGGGATTTGATTTACGCTTCCAGCATAGTTTTCATGCACTTTTAGTGTTTTGATTTGATTTGTGCACGCTGATGCACACGGTTGTGAGATTTTCCATCACGGTACATTGATTTTGATTGAGCCGCATTGTATATAGTCGACTTGACCCTGATATTTATGATTCTTGCACTACGTGCTTTTGATTGGACTTACACGTTCAGCGTTTGCTATTGGATTTCGTGATTCCGTGCATGTTGAGTGCGCAAGATTTAGCTTTTATTCGTGCATGATGGATGCACCGATTTGGACTTTCGCGCATGTTGGGCGCGTGTTTTGAGATACGATTTTGGTGCACACCAGATGCACTAAATCGGGATTCTTCATGCATGTCAGATGCACCTGATTTGGCTGTCAGGCACACACGTTGCCTATGACAGATGCTTCATGCACACCCATTGCACCTGGATGTTGTTTCTGTGCACATGTATGGCACATATATTGATTTTGATTTCCGTGCGCACCAGACGCACAGGATGGTGTTATGTGCATTTTTGGGATTTATTCCTTTTAGAGCAGTATATTTTTATGATATTTGATATTCGTTTTGTACTGAGCAGGAGTAGTCAGAGGACAGTACCTGGATATATTTTGCATGCATCGATAGTTATCGAAGGGATTTCCAAAAAAAAATGCAAGCTATAGTCTCAGTATATACCTACGTGTCCGATGTGACACGAAATGTTTTAAAAACAAGAAAACCCTTCTAAATTGTTTTCAAAACGGCGGAACACACCTATTGAACAAAAGTTATACATATATAGTTAATTTTTTTTATGAAAGACGTCCGCCACTGTGCAGTGTTATGCGCATCGCACAGCGACTTAAAAAGATTTGGCATGCATTTACATCCGCTATTCACATGTAAAGATTGGATATCTACATGTATAGTTTTGATCTATATCATATTGGTTTTGTATTGGATATGAAATTTGTATCTTTACCATGACTCCGATGATTGCGGGATGCTTGACGGAGTTTTGTTTTTGAGTTGTCTCTCAGTACTCATGCGCATGCGTTGCGCTATGATGTTTTATGTATTGATGATTCGGAGCCCCGACGACTTGGAATTTGTATTGAAATATTTTAGTATTTGGGGGTTTAAATTTAAATTCGGGGACCGAATTTCTTTAAAGGGGGTAGATTGTAACGTTTCAAAATAATAAAATATTATTTTTGGGAATTTTTTAATTTAATATTATTTTAATGAATATTTTAATATTCTGGTATAATTAAATACAAATAAATGGGGAAAAATTATGGAAAATTCTAAAATAGGGTATTTTATGAAATTATGCCATTTTAAAGTTTTTATGATTAGTTATGTGCTAATTTAGTGCTAATCGCGATTAAAAATCGCTAATCGGATTTTTAGCAATTTTGTGCAAAACATGCACATATCTTTTCTACACTTGTGTTACATTTTTCTTGCCATGGCTTTACTTTAGGGTTACTATTCTTGTGAGGAAGGAAATTGGGGAAAAAGAAATAAGAAAAAGAAAAGAAAATAGGTATGGTGAGAGAGAGGGTAGGTGAGGGTGTTGACTTAGCATTTTTTCCTCTCATTTCTTCTTCACATTTTTCTCTCCCTCTCCTTCATTGCTGCTGAGCTACTGCTCCCTCTTCTCCCTCCCCTTATCAAGCCCCAAATCACCATGAAATCAACTCCAAAACCCTACTCCCATTTCACTAAAAAGGTGCACGAGCTCAAGATCTACACATTGGACTAAGGAAGCAAGGATTTTGGCCACTTGAGGCAACTCAAGAAAATTCTTGAGTTGCCAAATGAGGTAATTTCTGGAACTATTAGAGTAGTATTTCATTTCTTGTGCATCAATTCTAGTTTCATGTCGATATGGTGTCGTTTGGTGGATTTGTGAAACATCAAGTTAGGGTTTAGGGTTTGATCTGAAATCAAAGTGAAATTGAGGCTTGTTGTGACCTTAGAACCCCTTGTGTGATGTTAAATTGGACCCAAACCTGAACTAGAAACCAGAATACGGATTTATGGAATTGATATCGGGGAAAACTGTAAATCTGGGAGTGTATTTTGTAATCTGCTATCACCCGAGACATCCTAAATTAAAATTGGTTGGACAGTGAGATGTGCAGGCACCCTAGAACCACCACACAAAACCCCAGACCCCAACTTCTTCTTCAGGCCACAGATTTATCCTGTTTTGCCGCAAATTGCGGCCTGGACCCCACCATTTTGCCTCGTTTTGGTTCTGTAGCTCCTACATGTGTAGACTAGACCCCTAGCATGTATAGATTTGTCTAATTTGACATAGGGTGAAATCTGGAGCCTATTTCCTAAGTTGTTGTTTTGGATTCGTGTTTTCGTATTTCCGTATTGTGAATTCTGAGTTGCGTATGGTGTTTTACCTCGACTACTTGGCGTTTATACGACGATATCGAGGGTTGTTGGTGGTTTTGGAAAGCGTTGTCCATAGGTTCTAACCTATAGATCATAGCGTATCGTTTTGGGTTTCGTATGCCGTTTTAGTCTTGGATTGGTTTTGATACGCATTTGTGATACATTAATGTGTAGGTACCCCATGAAGACTTCAGGACGACAAGCAAAAGCGTGGTGACGTCGACAGATAAAAACGCAATGTGAGTAGATTTATATCTATGGAGAGAAATCGGGTGGATGCCGTATAGCACCCCCGCAGTCCGTGGTGATGTATACGAATACGTATACACACATATATTTATTATGTGTTGTTTAAGATTATTGATGATAAGGATGTATTGGTTTAGTATAGTGCGAAACCCTAGAGTAGGGGTTGCACACCCACACATACACGTACACATATACTTGCATACATTCTTTCTTTTATCTGTGCGCACATGGAGGTGTGTATATCTACACATGGGTATGGGACTATGTGTTCATATACGGGATTTGAGGCCGTGAGATTCGGCGATATGACAGAGTTCGTATTTGAGACGCGACATGATGGCTTTAGCGGGCCTTTGGGCATGTGTTTTACCCCGCTTTCATATTTACATAGATGGTATCGATGGTACTAGACTTAGAGTTGTACCCTAGATTATGTGATATGATGGTAGTGATACCTGATATGTGATGAGATAATGTGATATTGACCCGTACCCAGCTATTGGGATGCCGTGCGACGATTTACCGTACGAGCTTTATATTGATGTTAGATCCGCACTCATGACTCGAGGATGTTATATGATATACTGTATCGTACGTGATACTATTGAGGCGGGATCACCGACTATTGTATATACATGTTTATATTGACTCAGATTTAGGTGGTTTTCATACCCCTCCCGATTGACTTGATTGTGGGTCCGTAGTTCGCATAGTAGGCGTTAGACTAGACCCGAGTCATACTTATTTCAAAACTAACGAATCGGGGATATTTTAAAGATAGGCAAAAGGGATTCTACGGATATTTTCAAACGACACATCTTTTCTTAAAACACCGTAACCCTTATTTTACCAAAAACCCTGATTCGTCTTATTTCAAAAGGTAAGGCTGCATGATATATTTATTGAGATAGAGTCTTTACTGTTGCGTTGATTATTCGATTCCGCATACTCATGTTATTTTCATTGCATTGCTTGTGTTATTTATATATTACAGTCATGCTTATAGGACACCAGCACCATTATCGATGATGCATATGTTCCACGTACACTTGTTTGCCGGCTCACACACTTCATCATCGATAATTGCCATGTCACTACACTGTAGTACTGTGGCATTCAGGATACGACTGTTGCATGATATACTGATATGTTTACAGTTCCTTTACATGTCGCATACATCATGCTTTCTGATTATACGCATTGAGATATGTTGTTTCCATGATATTTCTGGATTTGGGAACCGTGGGTATTTCAAAAGAGAATATGTAATTGTTTTAAAAACCCGGTTACCATTGATATGATATTTCAGTGCGTCCACCATGTGTTTTCTCGGTGCTGAGAGCGACATGTGAAACCCGATTCGAGGAGGCGGATGAGGCCGATTGCGGGTACATGGTGGACCCGGTATGGTACCCCGGGGCGAGAACGGATCGCTGTGTAGTAGACGGTGAGCTTGGCAGAGGGACTACTACCTACCGGTGATTGGTTGGACCTGGCGGTTATCCGGAGGATATTGACCAGAGTCGATAAATGGATATGGGCGTACTGCCGGGGCCGAGGGCCGATACCGCAGACAGAGCCCGTTGGCTGATCCGGACTGACGGAGCCCGATATATGAGGATTTACGTGCCGATGCTGGGCACAGCTTTCATGATGTTTTCGAGTGTCGATGCTGGACACTCCGGTTCCATGATTTTGACGTGTCACGAGGGACACAGATGGTTTATATCCTCATATTTCTATGCATATGCTTTATGACATTTACATGCATGATGGTTATTGTCATTGGGTGACGAGTGGACAGGATCCACATACATACAGAGTTGATTATATCGATCATACCTCATATTTATAATATGTTATTACTTGAGGCACTGGCACTAGCACTTGGCACTAC
Source organism: Agapanthus africanus (assembly GCA_030015575.1). Lineage (NCBI taxonomy): Eukaryota > Viridiplantae > Streptophyta > Magnoliopsida > Asparagales > Amaryllidaceae > Agapanthus > Agapanthus africanus. Next base: position 514,209,189 of record JASDDO010000014.1, read on the forward strand.
ACTCATGTATAGAGATTACATTGCCAGTTTAGCATGCTGCAGACTTGTTCATATGGAGGTTTATATATATCTGATCGTATTGACCTAGGATGGGTCATACATTCGATCTCTGCTTGTAGATATTTTCTATTCACGAGTTGGCAACTCACCCCCGTTGTGCCACAGTTCTTGCAGGTTTTTTGCCGTACAGATACCATAACGACATTTCTGGCACACTGCTTCCATATGGGTGACTTGCTTGGATAGGTAGGTTCTTTTGTATCAGAACCGCCATTGTACCTGTACTATTCATTGTATCTAGAAATTCCATCAACCAAAACTTGTATATTGTTCAGACTTAGAAATCAGTTATGTATTATTTCGACCTTAGAGTCGCGCGTAGCAGTATTATGGTTTTTATTTTGATTTTGAGTTCCTTTCTGAGTTTTGATCCTCGCCTTTCTGTGTTGTATGTTATATTGCGTGGTTGTGACCGTCAATTGACGAAGAGCTAGCTCCCGCTTGGGGATGCCTTTTATCATTGCTTATATGTTATTCTTGTTGTACTCCGTTCGGGGCCAGTTTTTACAAAGGAAACTCTGCCGAAATTTTCAGAAAAGACTACACACTTTTAAAAATGCATTTTCGGCTTAGTTATTTGAAAAGCTTTGATTTCAAACATGCTTTCTTTACTTTTAAAAAAAACCAGTTCCTTAATTTACTCTTTAAATGGTTTTAGATTTCTGGGCTTTTGGCTTACTCGGATCAGATGGAGTCCTATAGACTTCATAGGATTCAAGGGCCAGTCACGTGCTCTTTCGGGTCGTGACAATACCGGGTATGGGGGTAGATACTGTCAGACCCCCAATAACCCAATAAGTCGTGATGTTGTCTACCGGGAAGACAGATGACCTAGCTTTTGCTGAGATTGATGGGATGTCGTCTCAAGAGTTTATGAGCTGAAACCGCTGGAGCTTTCAGGAAGAGATGTGACAAGAGATAGCTAGTCTATCTCGAGTTGAGCGACTGATATGATTCGTCTGATTTGATGCGCTGACGCAGGCTCAGTTGAATTGAAGATTTCCAGTGTGGAGAATCTTACTCAGGTCTAGAGTAGATCGATCAAGAGAGGATGTTGTTCGTTGGATGCTCCGATAGGAGATCAGTAAGTTGACCAGCTTCGGATATAGGACCTCACCCGGATGCATTGTGAGTTGATCAAGAATAGGCAAATGAAGCGTATTTTCCTTCGATAAATTGGACGAGTTCCCGAGAATGTTTTGGCTTGATATCTTCCACAGAGTGGTGAAGATACCCGAGTTCGAAATTTTGAGTCCTTGTGAGAGACTCCAGATTGATTGTAACCGAGAACAAATTGTAGTACGCAAACAGTGAGACGTGATTTTGATGTGGACGATAATGAAGACGGGTGAAACAAGAGGTTCGCGCAAGATGTTAACGAGCTGTTGTTATTCCCCGTTGAGATTAGAGGTCAGATATGTATACGGAGGCATTTGGATACGGCCTATTCTCGAGGAAAAGCTGTGCTGAGAACGCAAATGTTCAGAAAACGAGAAAGAATTGAGTAAAGAGTGCCAACCTCCATGTAGTTCGGCATAGGAGAGATCGGAAGAGACCTTGAGCATGTTCTATCTAGGGCACTGCTGCGATATGATTTGCACCCTGGATCAGTTGTGTCGCGTGTATTCAGTGGGCCAGATGCCGACATCAGTAACATGCCGTTTACGAGTGGTCATGATAATTGGCCAATAGATGATCTGCGGAGTGCCAGAACGGAACTGTCCGTTAGTATACCTAACCGGGCCGACGAGCCGAAAGATTGCGAGATTAGTAATCCACAGAGGAAACAAGGACCCAGAGACCGAAGACGCCAGACCGTGTGCAGGAAGAAAGTAGATGATCTTGCTCTGCCAGCTTTGGGCGCACCGGCATATTTTCGACATTGAAGGAGGTGTACCTCAGTGTCATTTATTGCGATTCGTGTTTCGTAATCCGAGTATCAGACTTTTATCGCTTGGATTTGAGTTTCATGATATGTTTTTGTGCACCATGACTGCACCTATTGGATATTTTCTTTTATGCACAGTTATTGCACTTGATTTATGTTTATACACCGCTACACTGGTTTATGATTTGTGCATATCTGTTGCACTAAATACTGATTTTGTGCCTTGGCTGCACGTGTTTATGATTTCATGGATTTCATTCGGTTGATTTGATTTTGTGCATGTGGTACGCACTCGATTTGATTTTTGCACTCGGTATAGCTCACAGGTGCTTGCAGTGCATTGATACGTGTTTTGTGCACGCAGTTACACACGTTTATGATTTTATACACCTTGGTACACTCGGTGTTTTTTTTATATGCATTTGAGATATTGATGGTATTTCGTGCATTTGTTGGACCAGATTGGTATTTCGTGCATTTGTTGCACCAGATTGGTATTTCGTGCATTTTTTGCACCAGATTGGTATTTCATGCATTTATTGCACTAGATTTTTATTTAGTGCATGGTATTTCGTGCATTTGTTGCACCAGATTGGTATTTCGTGCATTTGTTGCAACAGAATTGTATTTCGTGCATTGGTTGCACTAGATTTATACTCCATACATTTGTTGCACCAGATTTATGTCTTCCAGCATTTGTGGCACCAGATTTATGTTTTTGTATGCGTTTTCACTTGATGTTCGTTTTGTGCACTTTACTGCACTAGGCATTTGTGCGGACCTGACGCACTTGATTTGGATTTCGCGCATATTAGGCGCATGGTATGGGATTTTGTGCGCACCAGATGCACTTGATTGAGATTTTGTTCATGCATGTCGGATGCACTTGATTGAGATTTTCATTCGTGCAGGTTAGTTGCACTGGGTGGAGATTTTCGTGCATTCTAGATGCACTTGATGTTGTTGTCATGTACACCAGTTGCATTTGACAGATGCTTTCATGCACACCCGTTGCACTTAGTTTGTCTTTTGTGCACATTCGTGGCACTTGTTCAGGGCTTTGATTTCCGTGCTCACCAGCCGCACGTGATGATTGGATACGCCTTTTGAGGATGATTTTTGCTTTTGAGCATTATATTTATTATGTTGGGTACTATATATATATATAGTAACTGAGTAGGACTGATCTGAGGACAGTTCCTGAGTACTTTTGCATGCATTAAAAGTTTACCAAGAGGTTTTCAAAAATGATCTATAGCCTCGCTATTTCTTAAGTGTCCGTAAGTGACACGAATCTTTACAAAGAAAAACCTTCTGGGATATTTCAAAAAATTGGAACGAATATTTTCAGCAAAACATATATAGATATATTTAATACTTTATAATTGAGCGTACGCCACTTGTGCCATGAGCTACGCATCGCACGGCGATTCGGAAAAGATTTGCATGTGTTTTATCCAGTTTTTAGCAGAATTTAAAGATATGTGTACTATATACATATGTCATGATCCGAAATGGCACATGACTGGCACTTGAATCATATGGAGTCTATATGACCCCATCTAATTCAAGTAAGCCAAACCCAGAAATCAAAACCCTTTAAAAGAAGAAGGTGAAGGAAAACTTGTTTTAAAGTTGCATATAACACATTGAAAAGTCTTTGTAAACATTTTTAAAATATCATATTTTTCCGAAAATTTCGGCAGAGTTTCCTTTGTAAATACTGGCCCCAACAGGGTTACAACATGCATAATATGAATAAAGGCATCCCCAAGCGGGAGCTAGCTCTTCGTCAAATGACGGTCACAACCACGCAAACAATATAATATACAACGCCGAAGGGCGAGGATCAAACTCAAAAGGAAACTCAAAATTATCAAGAAAACTATAATAATACAGTACGACTCTAAGGTCGAAATAATAAACACTGATCTTCTAAGTCAATAAATAATACAAGTCTGGTTGATGGAGTTTCTATATACAACTGAATATAAATAAAATGTATAATGGTGGTCACGATGCAAGTGAACCCACCTACCAAAGCAATCACCCGAAAAGAAGCAGCGTGCCAGCAAAGCCGCAACGAACCTGTACGGCAAAACCTGTAAGAAACTGTGGCACAACGGGGGTGAGTTGCCAACTCGTGAGTAGAAAACATCACAGAGCAGAAATCGTATGTATGACTCAATCCTAGGTCAATACAATCATAATATAAATCCTCAAAATGATAAAGCCTGAAGTATGATAAGGTGGCAAGGGTAAACATCTATACAAAAGTGTAATACCAAGTGCTCGTGTCAGTGCCCCAGGTAGCAACATATCATAAATATGATGTATGAATGCAATATAATGAAAATAAAATACATCATGAATGTGAAAACTGTTTTCTTACTTTAGTAAGATTTCTGTATATGTATAAATCGAGGTATCATCAATGAAATCCACATGAAATCAGTGTCAAGTATCGACACAAAACATAAATCCCAATATCTCAATATCTCAGGCTCCGGCAATCCGGACTGGCCTCTAATCTCGAATCTCAATATCTAGGGCTTCGGCTTTCCGGACTGGCCCATATCATCAAATCTCAAAACCTCAGGCTCCGGCTATCCGGACTGGTCTGTACTCCGATCGGTATCCTCCGGATATCCGTCGAGTCACAATAAAATCACCGGCCGGTAGTGCACCCCTGCCAGGCTCAACGCCATCATCTGCGACCATCTTGCCTCGGGGTACCGCACCGGGTCCATCATGCACCCACAGACGGTTCCTCCTCCTCCTCGAATCGGGTGTATGATATCGCTGAAGAGCCGAGAAAACTCATGGTGGACATATCTCAAATCATATCATGAGAAAACCGCAACTTTCATTTTAAAATGATAATCAATTTATAAAATCCTTGCGGTTTCTCCAAATCCAAAAATTTCATGGAAATCTGAAATCCCAATCTCAAGGGTAAATAAACAATGAATTCTATAATATTGGGCTCCGGCAATCCGGACTGGCCCATAATGTCATGGCAAATGAATATATAAATATGCATGAAAATCACAGCAATAAATGCAATGTTTAAGCTATCATATAAAAGCAAGCTCACTAGTACCATGCCGAAACTATCAGCTAACATTTTATACTAATGAAATAGTATTTTCTAATGTGTACATGACATGGCAATTACCGATGATGATGTGTGTGAGCCGGTAAGCAGGTGTACGTGGAGCATACGCATCTTTGGTAATGGTGCTGGTGTCCTGACAGCATGGGTTTCAATATAATAATAAAATACATTTAAGCATGCAATGCGATGCGAATAGCAAGAATATGCGAAAAATGAATAATAAACGCAATAACAAAGAATCTACATTAATATATATGAGTCATACCGTTTTGCCATTTGAAATAACACGAATCGTGGTGTTTAGAAAATAAGGGCTACGGTGTTTTTAAGAAAAAGGTACATCCTTTGAAATATCCGTAGAATCCCTTGGCCTGTCTTTAAAATACTCACGTTTCGTTAGTTTTGAAATAGGTATGAATCGAGTCTAGTCTAACATCTATAAGTAAACTACAGGACTAAACTAACAGGCTAATCAAAAAGGTAAGGAAACCACCTAAGTCTGAGTCGATATATATATATAAATATAATAGTCGGTGATCCCGCCTCAATAGTATCATATATGATACAATATATAATATGACATCCTCGAGTCAATAGTGCGGATCTATCATCAATATATAGATCGTACGGTAAATCCATCATACGGCATCCCAATCTGGGTACGGGTCGAATATCACATTTATCTCATCATTTATCTGGTATCCTTATGATCATATCATGAACTGGGGTACTGATCTAAAGTATAGTACATACTGATACCATCTACACATATATATATACGTGTGTATGAAAACACAATGCCTAAGGACCCGCTATAATCTCATGTCGTATCTCATAATACGAACTGTATCACATCACCAATCTCGTGGCATCATGCCTAATCTCATCGACACATATCCAAGTACCATGTACCATCCTCATCATCCATGTATATGTATACGTATACACACACACACACACATAGTCCCATACCTATGTGTGTGTATATATATATATACATATCCCCATATACGCACAAGTAAAACAATGTAAGTGTGTGTGTGTGCGCGTGTGGGTGTAAACCTTATTCTAGGGTTTCGCGACTAATAATAAACTATAGCATTAACTACCAAATATGCTTACACTAACACAAAGTCCACTAAAGTATTTTCTAGCAATGTATACACATCTTATAATAACATATAAATATATATATATATCATAACGCATTCGCGTTCTATACTACGAAACTGCGGGGGTGCTATACGCCACGCTCTATCCTCGCTTGCCGAGGTCGATGACGCCACGCTCTATCCTCGCTTGCCAAATTCGATGACGCCACGCTCGTCCTTGTCGTTCAAGTCCACTCGAGGGTACCAACATATATACACACAAGATATCGTAAACCGAAATCACGCACGAAAACCAAATCGGCACGAGTATCACACATAGGTTAAAACCTATAGTTTACTTATGCAAGAATGACCAAACAACCCTCGAGATTGACGTGCAAACGTCAAGTGATCGAGATAAAACACAAATACCAAATTCTAATTCATTGAACGCCGCAAAACGAAATCAGAAACTTTGAAAACTAGCTTCAGATTTTACCCTAAGTGAAATTATCCAATTTTGCATATGGGAAGGGTCTAGTTTACTGATGTAGGAGCTACAGAAGAAGCACGAGACCAATCTACCCTAACCTGGCCGCAAATTGCGGCCAGAACTAATTAATCTGCGGCCTGGTAGTGGAGTTAGGGTACAGGGTTTCAATGGTAGCCTCCTAGATGCCTGCATGACTCTCTATGATCGCTAAAATATTTTCAGGTGTCCCGGGTCATAGCAGATATCAAAACAACCTCAAAATTCTCACAATTTTCCAGTATCGGGGTTTCTAAGTTCGCTAATTGGGTTTCTAGTCTCTGGTTTTGGTTTTTAATCACACACCACAGGGGTTTAAGGTCGCTATTAAGTCTCAATTTCACCTTTGGATTCAAATCAAACCCTAATTCTCAACTTGGAAATTTCTAAGTTCACTAAACTCCTCTAAACCACTTCTAAACATGCATGAAAGCTAAAGTGAATGAAATTCTACACTAATGGTGAAGAGATTACCTCATTTGGCAACTCAAGAAAATTCTTGAGTTACCCCAAGTCTTCAAAATCCAATTTTTCATGGTCCAAAGTGTTTGTAGTGAGTTTGTGCATGTCTTTTGTGAAGTGAAGATGAACTTTTGAGGTGGGATTGAGGGTATTTGTGGGGGTGAAGTGGAGGAGGGAGAGAGGGCAACCATGGGAGAGGAGGGAAGAAAATGGTGAATGAAGGGGGAACAAGCCATGATCAAGGTTGACCCCTCACCCTCTCTCTTCTCTTCTCTCTCATGCCCATACTCACTTTTTTATTCATTTTCTTTTTCTTTTCTTTTCTCTTCTCTTCTCTTTTCATTTTAAAACAAATCCATGCATAGAAAAAGAAAAGACACGGTGGGAAAATGTAACAAATGTAAAATGACTTGGTGCATGTTATTTGCACAAATCAAGCATAATGCACGATTAGCGATATTTAATCGCGATTAGCATTAAAATGGAATATAATTAATCATAAAAATTCTTAATTGGCCTAAATCACATAAAACACCCTCATTTCAGAAATTCCTATAATTTTCAAAATATTTCCCAATTTATTGGAAATTAATTATACCACATTTTCAAATGTTCATAATATTTATTATTTTAATCATTTAATTTCCCAAAAACAATATTTTATTTTTCTGAAATGTTACAGTCTTCCCCCTTAAAGAAATTCGATTCCCGAATTTAAATTTAAACCCCACAAATACTAAAACATTTCTGTAAAATAGTTAAGTCGCCGGGGCTCCGAAATCATAAATACACAAAACACATCGTAGCGCAATGCCTGCGCATGAAAAACGAGTATATAAACCAAATCCAAAACTCCGTCAAGCATCCCGCAATCATCGGAGTTATGGCGAAGACGCCAATGTCAAAGCCCAATACGAAAACCAATATGATATAAATCAAACTATACATGTAAACATTGTTAAAACATCTGAAAGAAATGCATGCCAAACTTTTTCAAGTCGCTGTGCGATGCGCGCATCGCTGCACAGTGGCGGACGTCTTTTGTAAGAAAATAACTATATATATATACACACACCCTTGTTTAACATACACGTCCCGCCGTTTTGAAAAAAATAATAATTTAGAAGGGTTTCCTTTGTTAAATGTCTTGTGTCATGTAATATTTCAGAAAATATAAAATATTATTTTTGGAATTTAATATTAAAATAATATTTTTCCCGAAAACTGCCCGATTTGCGAAATTGGGGTTTTCGGAAAAAGGGTATAAATATATACCAATAATTGTGAAATAATTGGAAATTAAAATGATTTATTCATTTAAAAATATATTTAAAGGATTTGGCATTTTTAAAATTTATTATATGCAGTTTTGATAAAAATCCGATTTGTGCACTGCTAATCGCGATTAAGCCAAATCCGTGTTTCTGCAGTTTTCCATGGCTAGTGCACCATGTCATGTTACATGTTGCATTTGTGTTGTTTTATGGGTATTATGTGATTTGTTTTTGAAATTTAGAAGAGAAAAGAAAAAGAAATGAAAAAGGGGTAAAAAGGTAAATGATTGGAGAGAGAGAGAGTGTGAGAATAAGTGAGAGAGAGGGGGGGGGGGGGAAGAGGGGGCTGCCACACTTTTCCCCCATCATTTTCTTCTCCCTCTTCATCTTCCTCAACCCCACTTCCCTCCACTTAAAGCCCTAGATCCATCTCCATATAATCCCCAAAACCCTAAACCCCTTTCACAAAAAATGATCCCCTTTTCATGCTCATCACATTGAACCAAGCAAAATGGGATTTTGGCAACTTTGGGACTTCTAGGGTTTTCTTAAGAGACATCCATGAGGTATATCTCTTTCTATGTTGGTTTAGTTTGAATTCCTAGCTTTTAGTGTAGCTTAGAACTCGTATAGCGGTGATTTGTGGAAATTAGAAATTCCTAGAGAGGGTTTTGAGTGTTGTGTGGATTGGGTGATGCCTAGTGGCTGTTACAAGACCTTAGAGACCAATTCTTGACCTGGACCAGTGACCAAACCCCAAAATATGAACTTTAGATTCGTCGATATCGGGTTTTTGTGGATTTAGTGATGGTATATAGGAATCTGGGATGACCTGAGACCACTATAAAATAAGTTCCCTTGGCAGAGATATGTGCAGGTGATTATGAAGCAACCCCTGAAACCCGAGACCAAAAATCCAAAATCCGACCGCAAATTTATTCATTTTGGCCGTAATTTGCGACCCAATTTTGGTGGAATTTGTTAATTTTTGGTTGGTGGGTCCCTTAGGTGATATATAGAGCAACCCCATATGCAAAATTGGCTAGTTTGACCTGAGTCAAAATCTGGGAGCACTTTGGTGTGTTTTTGGCTATGTTTTCCGTATTTTGAAATGCTAATTCTTGATATTTGGATTTGTATTTGGTTGTTGGATGTTCGTACGTCAACAACAAGGGTTGTTTGGTTGATTTTGTACGCGTAAGCTATAGGTTCTAACCTATGAGCAATGCGCGTGCCGTATTGGATTTTCGAACTTGATTTTAATAGCGTTGCGATATGTGTTGTTATTGTAGGTACCTTCGCGTGGATTCCGAGGCGACGGAGCGTGGCGTCAATGACTTCGGCAAGCGAGGACTACGGTGAGTAGATCTATATCTACCGGGGAAGTCGGGTGGATGGCGTATAGCACCCCCGCAAAGTTTTGATGGAAACTGATTTATAGAATACGGTTAAGGAAACCTAGATTTGGAAACTAAGGTTAGAGTTAAATGATAGTTTGTGAAACCATATTAGAAACTAAGGATAGTTAGAAGTGATATAATACGGCTAATATGTGATGACGGGATTTGAGGATGATGTTTGACGATATTGTCGTTTAGGATACTATAGGACTAGATAGTCGACGTAGATGTGTCATCTGAACCATACATATTTCTAAACTGAATAATCGTATGCATCTTTTAAACAAATACCTTGAGGGACGTTACAGAATTTCAAATGATATCTTTTTCTTAAAAACACCGTAACCCTTATTTTCAAAACTACGATTCGTTTCTTTAAAAATCTGATTGTATGGTTCGGGTGTGTATGTTAGATTAGATACTTATACTTATAGTAGAGATAAAATGTTTATGTAAACTCGACTTGATGTGAGATATAAATGCGATGAAAAGAATATAAGACGAATATGATGATCCGATGATATGTTGGTATACAGATGCTTGTCGATTGAGATGATTGATACCTTGCCGGTCCCCTGATATGAGATTGTGGTGGATGTGACCTGGGACATAGGTATATTAGATATATATTTATATGTGGTGAATCTTGTGTGATTGCCATACGAGACGTTAGGTCCGTACCCCTCATTGTCTTATAGGATGATAGGATCCCATTTGGTTTAATGCCGCTGTACGATGATTTTCCGTACGTGATGAGTTTGACTTGATGATTGATCCATACCCTTGACTAGAGGATGCCGTACGATGGATTATACCGTACGTGATGCTGTGAGGCTAGATGCCGATTGATAGATTCACCGACTCAGACATAGGATAGTTACGTATACCTTATAGCTTTTAGCTAATGATTTACCTTATGCCGCATTCATGATATTATCATTGCATTGCATATACCTGTGTTAGTACACTTACACCATTATCGATGCTGCGTATGTTACACGTACACGGATTTGCCGGCTCACACACTTCATCATCGATAATTGCCATGTCACTACACAGTAGAACTGCTGCATCAGGATATGACTCCTTGCATGATATACTTGCTATAGCTACATATTGTACATCCATACTTGCGTACATACACATATGAACCTCTCTACGATATTGCATTCGATTTTGGAGATTTGGGAACCACATGATATATTTTAAAACGGGATTCTTTTAAAAAGAGCGGTTTTCCCTCGATACGTGCATATTACTGTTCCATGTTGCATGATATACGGATATGCTTACATTTCTGTTATACGTCGCATACATCATGCTTTACGCTTTTACGCATTGAGATATGCTGTTTTCATGAGATTTCTGGATTTGAGAACCGTGGCTATTTCAAAAGAAAACATGTACTGTTTTAAAAACCCGGTTTCTCTTCATATGATATTTCAGTGCGTCTACCATGCGTTTTCTCGGTTTTGAGACGTGTGACATGTGAAACCCGATTCGAGGAGCTGGATGAGGCCAATTGCGGGTACATGGTGGACCCGGTATGGTACCCCGGGGCGAGAACGGATTTGCTGTGCAGTAGACGGTGAGCCTGGAAGAGGGACTACTACCTACCGGTGATTGTATTGGGCTCGGTGGATATCCGGAGGATACCGACCGGAGTCGAGAGATGTTATGGGCCGATCCGGACTGACGGAGCCCGTGGGCCGATCCGGACTGACGGAGCCCGAGATATGAGGATTTGCGTGTCGATGCTGGACACGAGTTTCATGATGTTTTCGGGTGTCGATGTTGGACACCCAAGTTCCATGATTTTGATGTTGTTGGATATATGTATGCCCTAGAGGCTATTATATGATAGTGGATGTATCTGTACATGTATATATATATTCAGTGTACATTCTTGCTCGACATGATAGTATGCTATCTGGTTTTTCTTTATCTGACATGTTGATTTGATCATGCTTTTATTCATTCATACATGCTGATAAAGCCCTGAGGATATCGGCTTGACTACTGTGATTATGATGGAGATCATACTAGTGGGACATCTGTAGTTTATAAGCATATCCTGGAATATCCCTAGTTGTAGGTATATCGAGACGGGGCATCGGTATACCAGAGTAGACTAGCGTATATGATACTACACCCATACGATGGGCGATGAATGTTCCCACATTCATCAATGTTTGACATCAAGATCATATACGGGTGCTCAGTGGTGACTGGGTACACTGGACGGACTCACCGAGAACTCCTATATGGAATTATATCTATCGTCGGATAGCAGTTCTCAGATGACACTGGTGCAGGTTAGTCTGTAGACCCGAGATCGTCATAGAGTCTTGTGTGCTCTCCTACTGTACTTTGATTACCACACTACCACGGCTCTACTGAGTCGTGCAAACAGGTGGCCGTTGGGTACAGTCCCGAGACACACGAAGGCGATGAGCGATAGGAGGGGTTTCGTCTCTCCCGGTATTAGGAGTTGATGCAGTGCTGTGCTCGACTGGTTATATCAGTAAGTCCCTGGCCAGGGCTGCTGAGATTTACTGATAAGTGTTATCAGTAGTTTCTCGATCTGTTATAGACCATTCACCGGCACGACTTATTGAGTTATTGGGGTCGACGTTACCATCCCTAGGCTCGATATACAGCATATCTGACGAAGAGACCGGACTGTACGGTAGTGTTGCCGGTTGGCTCGACGGGAGTTGTAGCAGGTTCGCTTGTTCTCTTCTGATCGCTCAATACCCGGGTGGCCGTTACGTTTAGCTGACCGCTTGCGGCTTGGGGGTGCTTGATATGATCATCACCCACTGCCGGCGTATTGACGAGTCTTAGAGTCCCACAAAGGAGTTACCTAGTCCAGGCGAAACGTTGTGGTGCGCGTATGCGATATGCGCATGGACCCGGTTAAAATGCGCGTATAAGATACCGTATATTAATCGGGCGGCTTGCTTTTGGTTGGGTCGTATGTGATATGGCCGGATTGATAAATCAAGTGTTGATTTATCATTTAACCATTAGTTTCTCACTAGAAATCCTTTCTTGTATTTTTGGATGTATGCATGCATGTATGCATTCTTTCTTGATTCATGTACATATGGATGTGCATGCACACATACATACATACATCATCCTTTATGGTTGTATATACATAGAAAATGATGGCAATATAAGAATCACACCTTATGTTTATATATATGGATATATATATATATATATATATATATATATATATATATATATATATATATATATATTTGCATTTGTTTTTAAAACAAAAGAAAAGATTAATACATGGTTATATTCTACACTCTTCTTTGAACTAATCATGTTCACCTACTCATTAACCATGAGTTAATCTTTCTCTTGTGTTTTAACTCAAGTGAAATAAATATCCATATAATATAACCATGGTTTGAGATGAGAAGTGGAAAATATATATACATATATTTTCTATTTTTTCCTGAGAGATTATCATTTCTCTTCTTCTTTCAAAGCCATCATCTTCTTCTTCCTTGCTCCTTTGCTCTCTAGATCTCTCTAGTAAGAAAAATACTCAACAAGATAGGATTTTGAAGTAAGAAAAAGAACCACAACACCATTCTACACTAGTCTTGCCCATTAGTGGAGAGTGTTAGCTTCCATTTTCTTTCTTGATCTTGTGAAGTTGCAAGCTTGGACAAAGCGGACTCCGGGTGGATCATCGTGGACCTAGAGGAGTTCAAGCGGACCTTTTTCCAAACCCCAAGTAGCCGAGGAGTCTAGCGTAGGGAGCTACAAAGGTTGTACTCTCAAAACCCTAGCTTTACCTACTTGTGATGATGTATTGTTTTTGAAACCCTAATTTTCTAGGAATGATTCTTTGTATGCTTACTTAGCACCCTAAAAATTTAATCTTTGGCACATGTGATGCTTCCAAACCCTTCATGAGGTGCCAGGTAAACCTAACATTGGTATCAGAGCCGACCTTGAACTTTAGGCGACACTTTAGCGAAGTTAGAACTCCGATCGAACCAAAATACGGTTTTTTGGGCCACTCTCTGGACAATTTTTCAAAACTGTTATTTTCCAGAATTAAAAATATGTAAAAAATTCAGCAGGTAAATCTAAGAAACACTATAAAAACGATGCAGTGAACAGTAATTTCCGCCGCGGAAACACGGCCAAAACTTGCTTGGGCCGTGGTTCCGCGGTCGTACAGATGAGTCAATGCATGGTTTTTGGACAGTAATACTTATAACTGCTTGTTGATATTTTTGGGTAGTTTTAATCTGGTTTAAGTGTTATTTGTTCTGGAGATTGTTTTGAATTCAATGATTCGATCGGAATTTTAACTTCATGTTTTTTCCGGATAATTAGAAAGTATTGAATTGTTCGAACGAGTGTCATTTGCTCACTTTTCACGGGGTTTAAATCTTTCGGAAATACGTGCAAGTTTTGTGGTGGACCCTCTATAAGACAACAAACCTTAACTCGATTATGTGACCATCTTGAACTGCCTTTTGAACCTTAGGGTTTGGGGCAGTACGGCGTGCCACATGTGAGGCGTTGGCTTGACCCTTCTACGGCTGGACCGCTACTACTGTGACACACTCCGGGTTTTTTGAACTCCGCTCAAGTGTTGAGCTTTAGGGAATTTTGGGTATTTGATCATTCGTTCGAAAACTTTAATACTGTCTATTTATCTGGAATGTGATGCAATGTGTGGAATTCATATAGCTAGACATGAAATACGAAGTATGTGATATTTCGCATTTACGATGTCTAAAGAGAATGTGGATTCCAGATATTGCAGTTTTACACTTTCTTTTCTGTGACCGTAAGTGTAGTATGTAGTGGTATTGCCGATTGTCGTTGCTATACATCGACGACGATCGGTGTATGCATACTTACTTACGTTGATGATATGAGATATTAAGTGTTGCTGAGATATGATGTGCAGGATTGTCGCGATTGAATAGCCGGTTTTTTTTTTATGTGAGATGAGAGTTTTATATTTTCATTCATATAAATTCAAATGTAATGTAATATTCTTTTATTTGGGGCACTTCCGGATTGAGGTTGATGCCACCAGTGTTGTATATTATTTACTTTTCCGCATTAGGATGGACCCAAGGAGGGGAGCACAGGTGACCGGGTTCTGGGGTTCAGTGGGAGGCCATCTTGAGGAGTCGAGACCGGGTCTCCTAAACTCCAGAATTGGTAGGGTCGCTTGCTGCTCTCGTAGGGGTCCAGGGTGTGGGCTTTGGATATTCATCGCGACTGTGGAATCCGTAGTTTCTATTATTGGCTAAATACTAAATACGGACGTCCTAGTATATCCCACATTATATCTATGTTTCTGCTGCCTGTGTTCTGTGATATCTGAGACGAATGGCATATTATATATATGATATATAGTAGACGTTGCTTATGTTTTACACCCGCGCTAGTCCCGTCCCGGTATGCCGTTAGTTAAGTAACCTAACGGTGCATAACGGAACATTGCGGCGAATGCGGATGGCATAAGCGTACGTGTTATTTTCGTTTCTTTTCTGTGATTGGCTTACGGACTTAAATGATGGGATTACATTAATATGATTAATGTAAAGAAAATAAACCTAAAAAGATGTTGTAGAATCGGATTTGAAAACCACTCGGCTCTTTATGAAAAAGCTACATTTCAAAACTGCGGAGCTTAAGCCACTCCTTTTGAAAACCATTTGATTCTACAACCCTATCAAGTTCAAAGCGTTAAAGATTTTCTTAAAAATCATTCGCAACCCTCCGTCATTTTAGGAAGTAGAGTACTTAGTATTCATGCTACGTTTGTTGACCTTAGCCAAGGCGTAGTGTACGGTAGCTAAGTGATGTCTTCCTACAATGCATATGATGCAGATTAATTAGGACGGGCATATAACTTTGTTGACCTTAGCCAAGGGTTATGTGAACGGGTCTGATTAATCAAGAAATGACGGGTTGAGCTTGACTAGTGCTCGTGATTTGTTGACCTTAGCCAAGGTCACGAGTGCTAGGGGTAAAAACCACATCGGGAATTTCAATAGTTGAAATTTGCAATGAGATTGCATACCTTCCATTTGATGGTTGGATCCCGATCCCACTGTGGGCAATAGTTGCTCCTAGGAGAGTTTTACAGTTTACAATTAGCTAACTCATTAGGTGTCTAGAAAGGTGTCAACGGGGCTACGCCTCTGGGAAAATGAGGTTTACTTTAATTAGGTGTGTGCGAAAGCACGGGGAACCTCCCTCAAGTACCGACACTGGCCTGGCTGAACGGTTAACGAAGTTGTAGACTGTAATTAATCCTGGCTAGTTTTTCTTTTTAAGGTTTGAAAGAAAAACTCGATTAAAGCAGTGGGAAACATCGATTAGACAAGATAATAACCAATCTGATCTATGCAAGAGCTTTCGCTGAGTGTATTCTTTTCTCTCTCTTAATGGCAGATACCCATGACTGGACTCAAGCTTCTACTAGATAAAAACAAACTGAATGGGACTAATTATAAAGACTGGCTGAGGAATCTGAAAATAGCCTTGACTTATGATAAAGTATCATATGTCCTCACGGCTTCAGCCCCGCCCGTCCCAGGTCCAAAATCCTCAGTTGCGGACATTGAAGTCCGTAAGACATGGGACGCTGACTGTGCCACGGCCAAATGCCTCGCGCTTGCATCGATGGATAACACACATCAAAAGCAGCATGAGAATATGGACATTCACGCCATATTGCTCCATACAAAGGAGTTGTATGGAGAGCAATCCCATGTATTACGATACGAAGCATCAAAGAAATTGTTTCAGATGCGAATGGCCCCTGACACACCTGTAGGAGACCATGTTCTGAAGATGATAGCTCTTATAGAAGAGATTGAGGACCTTGGATGGACGATGGACAATGAACAATATACGGATATTATTCTGCAGTCCCTCCCCTCCACCTTTGCTCAATTCATAGTGAACTTCAACATGCATAACATGGAGAAGGAACTACCTGAACTCCTTAATATGTTAAGGAGTGCAGAGAGAACTATGAAATTAGCAAAAACTCCCGTTATGACTGTTGGACAGTCTTCCTCTTCTCGCCCAAAGGCTAAGGCCAAAGGAAAGAAAAAGAAGAAGCCCACCAATCCTAAGGGTGGAGTTAAAAAGGTGAAGGGAAAGGAAAAGTCCAAAGATGGAGACTCGGGGAAAGGGGAATGTTTTCATTGCCACAAGATAGGACATTGGAAACGCAACTGCACGGAGTACTTAAATCTCAAGAAGAAGCATGGGGATGCTTCTGCTTCAGGTGCGTTTGTAACAGAAAACTGTTTTTCAATAAACTCTGCTTCCTGGGTATTGGATACCGGTTCAGGTTCTCACATTTGCAATTCTATACAGGGGTTGAGAAATAGCAAGGTTTTGAAGACAGGTGACCATACTCTCCGCGTTAGAAATTGTTCCAATGTACATGCGGTCGCAGTGGGAGAGTATCACTTGGGGTTGCCATCTGGGTGTATATTGGTTTTGAACCTATGTTATTTTGTACCAAGTATGCTTTGTAATATAATATCCGTTTCTTTGTTAGACAATGAAGGATATAATTTTGTATTGCAGAATAATGTTATGAACATTCACCTGAATCAAATGTTGGTTGGGTATGGTACGCTTAATAACGGGATATATGTCCTAAATCAACACACAGTTTTCAATATACAACACACTAATAAAAGAAAACTTTCAGAATTAAATGAAGCTTTTCTTTGGCACTGTAGACCTGGTCATATTAACGAAACAAGACTAAACAAGTTACACAAAGATGGATATTTAAACCCTTTTGAATATAAATCTTATGCGACTTGCCAGTCTTGTATCAAGGGTAAAATGACCAAAACTCCGTTTACCGGACACGGAGAAAGAGCTACTGAGCTCCTAGGCCTCATACATAGTGATGTATGCAGGCCAATGTCTACACAGGCTAGAGGCGGTTTTTCATACTTCATTACGTTCACTGACGATTTCTCAAGATTCGGTCATGTATTTTTATTAAAGCACAAGTCCGAAGCTTTCGAGAAATTCATTGAATATAAACAAGAAGTAGAAAAACAAACCGGCTTGAGTATCAAGATGCTTCAATCAGATCGAGGTGGAGAGTATCTCAGTACAGAATTCGCAAACTTCCTAAAAGAGAATGGGATTCTTTCTCAGCTCACTCCTCCTTACACACCACAGCATAACGGTGTGTCAGAACGACGGAATCAGACCCTATTAGATATGGTCCGTTCCATGATGAGTGATGCTGAGTTACCCGTCTCATTTTGGGGGCATGCATTGGAGACTGCAGCGTTTCAACTAAACAGGATTCCAACCAAAACTGTGTCTACCACGCCTTATGAGATATGGCATGGGAAGAGACCATCTCTCAAGAGAATTAAGATTTGGGGTTGCCCGGCCTATGTTAAAAAGCAGAATCCGGATAAACTCGAGACACGGTCAGTCATGTGTAATTTTGTGGGATATCCAAGGAACTCTTATGGATATCTATTCTACCACAAGGAGGAACAAAAAGTGTTTGTTTCTCAGCATGCCACATTCTTGGAAAAAGAGTTTTTCACAGATAAAGATGATGGCAAGGTGGTGGACCTAAAAGAGGTTCTAGAAACACAAACTACAAATGACGACTTGGTTGGACCGGCTGTTGCAATAGAAACTGAGGAACCTCGGCCACTCCGTAGGTCTGGTAGGACTTCTCGCCCACCGGAGAGGTACTACGGTTTCCTCATTGATGGTGACA
This sequence comes from Agapanthus africanus, assembly GCA_030015575.1. NCBI lineage: Eukaryota > Viridiplantae > Streptophyta > Magnoliopsida > Asparagales > Amaryllidaceae > Agapanthus > Agapanthus africanus. The sequence goes on from JASDDO010000014.1 coordinate 514,227,796, forward strand.
GAGAAGACTGCATCATGGATGATGATGATCCTACCAGTTTTCAGCAAGCTATCAACAGTGGAGACTCTGTGAAGTGGCTGGATGCCATGAGATCCGAAATGGAGTCTATGTACACCAACCAAGTATGGACTTTGGAAGTTGTACCCCCTGGGGTAAAACCTATGGGGTGCAAATGGATCTTTAAAAGAATGATTGGTGTAGATGGGCAGGTGGAGACCTATAAGGCAAGACTTGTGGCGAAGGGATTTCGTCAAAGACCTGGTTTGGACTATGACGAGACTTTTTCTCCCATAGCCATGCTTAAATCCATTCGGATCCTACTTGCTATTGCTGCTCACTACGACTATGAAATCTGGCAGATGGACGTTAAAACAGCATTTCTAAATGGAAATTCAGAAGAATGCATTTATATGGATCAGCCAGAGGGCTTCATTGACAGTGGGAGCAGCGGGAAAGCATGTAAATTGCTTAAATCCATATATGGGTTAAAGCAGGCATCACGGAGTTGGAACATCTGTTTCGATGATGTCATCAAAGAGTTTGATTTCATCAAAATTCCAGATGAACCTTGTGTTTATAAGATGGCTGTAGGGAGAGCTATCACATTCCTCGTATTGTACGTGGACGACATTCTTCTGATAGGAAATGATATTCCTATGCTACAGTCAGTCAAATCTTTCTTATCACTAAGGTTCTCCATGAAGGACCTGGGTGATGCCACATACATTCTGGGCATAAGGATCTATAGGGATAGATCCAAAAGGTTATTGGGATTGTCCCAAACCAGGTACATCAACACCATCCTAAAAAGGTTTAGTATGGTAGACTCCAAGCGGGGTGCCTTACCCGCTTGCCATAGGGTCACTCTCTCCAAGGACTCTTGCCCAAAGACCGATGAAGAGAGAGCTCGCATGAGCGTTATACCCTATGCTTCGGCAGTAGGATCTATAATGTATGCAATGTCGTGTACACGCCCAGGTGTAGCTTATGCACTTAGTGTTGTAAGCAGGTATCAATCCAACCCAGGGGAGAATCACTGGACAGCTGTGAAGAACATTCTTAAGTACTTACGAAGAACTAAAGAATTGTTCTTGGTATATGGTAATGGAGATCTCCAAATGGAGGCCTTTACCGATTCGAGCTTCCAGAGCGATAAGGACGACATCAAATCTATCTCTAGGTTTGTATTTACCCTCAATGGAGTGGCGGTAAGTTGGAAGAGTTCCAAACAGGATACCGTTGCAGACTCTACGATGGAAGCTGAGTACATTGCTGCAAATGATGCCGCCAAGGAAACTGTCACGCCCCGCTTCCCAGAGTACGCAAGATTGGGCACATGACATAGCCAACCATGCTACCTGTTGGTAGGAAATATCCATCCACAGTCACATTACGGTTGTAGAGATATCAAGAACAAAATAATAAACTAATCTAGTACATGTCCAACTCCATAATAACAAGAATCAATAAACAATAAGTGCGGAAGCAAATGATCCAATATAATAAATAAACAGTACGTCCCATAATGCGGGATCACATCTGGAAATGAAATGAAATAAATAAACTAAACCCTAAGGACTCACAGTTCAGCCTGCTGGCTGAAGTACTCCTGCTCGGTCGTCGATAGTGGTAAGGAATCTGGGCCATGCAAAACCCAGACGTCAGCGCGTCATGTCAACCAAAAGTATAATATAAACATGGTAATAAGCAAGGCAGGGGTAAACATGAATAAAGCAATATTATGAAACAACAGTGCAGGGTAATGTGCAGTGGGTAACTAAACTGTTCTATCAGGTTTCTACTCTAAAGTCTTTGAAATCAATTGATGAATCGTCGATGTAACTCAATAGTATCCCGTGCGTGCCCGGGACCACGGTCAAGGTTCTCGGGGCTGAATCCGAGACATGCCGCTAAGCAGTAATAGGTAGTAGGATGGATGAGTGATGTCAGCATCATCACTCCGGGGCAGGCCAAGCCCGTAAGACTGATCAGAACAAGTATCGAACTGTTGAGTTACAAGTCGGTTTCACCTTTGATTTCCCCATACCCCCAAGTTATGTATGTCAGGTCAGGTATTCAGTAGTCCAGGATTAATGTCAACCCAGAATCAGGTAAAAACAGGTATGTCTGGATAGACAGCAGGAATGGTCTATGAGGACCCCAAGTCAGGTTGTAGTCCAATAGGTTGAGTTAGTATGTATAGGGTGTCATGTCCGGGTATCAGTACATGTGTCAGGTGTATCAAGATCAGGTCAATATGTAATGCAATCAAATGTACGCTTATAACAGGTATAGTAACGAATAAGGAACAACAGCAGGAACAGTAAATAACAATATTATTCCATGTAAACACAGTGATGCTTTGTATTCTCTTATTAACAGGTTCAAGCACCCTTGGGGTGCAATAATCACAGTGTAGCGCAATATTAATAACAGCAGGCAATAAAGATAGAAGTGTGCGACTATTATCCTCTAAATAGTAAAATGATTAGCAGGTAGTTGTTATTAAGGTTACGGTGGCAAAATACGGTTTAGGTGGCAGTATTATAATGTACATCATATTTCGTCTAATGAGACAAGTAGCAATACTTAGTTAATATAGCAAGTTTGTGAGTCAAACATTTAATTAGTTTAACGTAGCATGTAGCAAGAAATCTTGCCTCGACGGTTTCGCAAACCGGAAAACACGAATGCAATGTCGGCGGAAAACACGAGACTGGTGCACGGGCCACGGATCGAGTCCTAACAGCGAACAGCGGGACCACACGGACCAGAGTACTTTGCTGGAGCGTCGGGTCCAAACGACGGCACGGTCGGAATCCGGCAAAAGTCAAAGGCGACGAAGTTAGCAAACACGATACACGTAACAAAGACCAGCGAGGGATTAAACATGAATGGAAAGCTAAAGGGATGCGTACATGGAAGAACCAGGGGGCAACTACGACGGCTCGACGGCGATGGGCGCGCCGGCGGCGAACAGGGGATGCGGCTGGCTGAACTTGGCTGGAGATCGCTGGAAAGGGGTGTTGCTGTGCGTAGGGGAGGTCCTGGCCTGATCTGGATCGTAAGGGAGAAAGAAGAGGTGGCCGTCGGTGCTCTGGCGACGACGAGGGGGTCGACAGCGAGTTTCCCGGTGACCTGGGGTTGGGTGATGGGGTTAGGCTTGGGTGCAGTGCACCGCAGGCGAGGGAAGGAGGAAGAAGATCGGGGCTGATGCGCAGGAGATGAGGAGGACGAGCGGAGGCCGACGAGGAAGTAGGGTCGCCGGCGGTGGGCGGTGCAAGCGACGGTGGGCTCGGCTGTAGCGCTGGAAAGAGAACGGAGGAAGGAGGGAGCAGAGGAGGACGGAGTTGCGGTGTAGGCAAGGTGCTGGTGGTGATCTCGTCGGCGCGGGGACTGCGGCGGCGACGGCGACGAGCGGCTAGGGTTGATGGGGTTCGAGGGTTCTTCTCGTGCTGGAAAGGAGAAGGGACGGCTGCGTAGGGATAAAATATGTAGGGATAGAGAGAGAGAGAGATTGTAGGAAGAAAGAGAGAGAGATTTTAGAGAGAGAGAGAGAAAGAGATTAGAGAGAGATAGAGAGAGACGGTTGAAGGGGGGCCCACGAGGGATTTAAATCCCTTGTGATTGGCTGGAGGGTTTTAAAAGGAGAAATTTTAAAAGATTTTTAGGGGATTTGAAACGTTATAAATAAGGTAAAAGAATATATTATGGTTTAATAATATTAAATTAAAATGGGTATTTCGGCGCTAAATGAAACATTTCCAAATCGCGCCCGGGTTGCGCCCAAATGTTTCAAATTCAAATTATAGGATTTTAAGCGGGTTCCAAATTTTGAAAAGAGGTGTTTAATGATGAAAATGCATGCCCCCAAGTTGGACACTTGCACGCGCGCGTAGTCGTCCAAACTTGCCCGTTTCACCGAACGGGACGAAATCTCGACGCGCGGACGCTACCACGCGACTAGTGGCGACGAGTAGGCCAACATGGATATTTTAAATTTCATTTTAGGTGTTAAAATTTGTTATGTGCTAAAATGACTTAACCGGTTAACATTTAGCAATAAACACCAAACAATCAGGAGAATTGGAATGAGCAATGTATAACACTCAACTAGTAAAAGAAATAGTATTATTGGGCTCGGGTGTTACATCATACCCAACTACAAAAAGAATTTCGTCCTCGAAATTCCAAGAATACAAGATAGCTAACTACCGGAAAAGGTGAGGAAATTTCTGCCGGATCTCGTCTTCTCGCTCCCAAGTGGATTCTCCATGTGATCGATTTCCCCAAGAGACTAGCACAAGGGGGATAACCTTGTTCTTAAGAACCTTTTCTCTTCGATCCTTGATTTCAACTGGTCCCTCCTCAAAAGTTAGGTCCTCTCGTACAGTAAACTCCGAATGATCCAAGACGTGAGTCTCATCTCGGACATACCTCCGTAGTTGAGACACATGAAACACATCGTGCACTCCTGCTAATGATTGTGGTAACGCCAAACGGTACGCTACCTCTCCAACACGCTCCAATATCTCGAAGGGTCCAACGAATCGAGAACTAAGCTTTCCCCGACTCCCAAAGCGAATCACCCCTCTAGTCGGTGATATCTTCAGGAATACCAAATCACCCACGACGAACTCTAGAGGTCTTCTTGACGTGTCCGTCCAACTTTTCTGTCTGTCTTGAGCTGCCTTCATATGCTTCCTGATTGTATTCACCTTCTCGACTGTCTGTACCACTAAATCTGGTCCTAGTAACCTTCGTTCACCAACGTCATCCCAACAAACAGGTGAACGGCACTTACGACCATACAACGCTTCAAACGGAGCCATCTAAATAGTCGCTTGGAAGCTATTGTTGTACGAAAACTCCACCAGGTGTAGATGATCCTCCCAAGAACCTTTGAAGTCCAACATGCAAGCCCTCAACATATATTCAAGGGTCTGGATCGTTCTTTCCGATTGTCCATCAGTCTGAGGATGATAAGCTGTGCTAAAATTCAATCGAGTCCCCAAACTTTCTTGTAAACTCCTCCAGAAGTGCGACAAGAACCGAGTGTCCCGATCGGACACGATGCTCACCGGTATTCCATGCAATCTTACAATCTCCTGCATGTACCGCTCTGCCAAAGTCTCCGTCGACTGACCAACCCGAAAAGGAATAAAGTAAGCTGCCTTGGTCAACCGATCGACAATCACCCATACTGCATTGTTGCCCTTTGGACTCCGCGGTAGAGCCGTCACGAAATCCATGGTTATATGTTCCCACTTTCACTGAGGAATCGGAAGTGGTTGCAATAAACCAGCAACTCTTTGGTGTTCATCCTTGACTTGCTGACACACCAAGCACTTAGCCACGAAGCGAGCAATTTCCCGTTTCATACCTTCCCACCAGAAGTGCTGTCGAATGTCTCGGTACATCTTTGTCCCTCCTGGATGTACCGAGTAAGCTGAATTGTGTGCCTCCCTCATGAGCTCTTCACATACATCCCCCTTTGGCACACACACACGGCTACCATACCTCAACGAACCATCATCGTGGATCAGTAAATCGGTTCGTAGTTCGGCTTCAACCTGCTCTCGAAACTTTCGCAGTCTAGGATCCTGCGATTGTGCCGCTTTAATCTTCTCAACTAAGGACGACTGTACTTGCAATTGCATCAACTGTCCCATAGCATGTGGTAACACAACCTCCAAGTCAAATCTCCGAAAATCCGCAATGATCTCCCTTTATGCGGTCAATACCTGAATCGCTGGTAACCGACTAAGCGCATCCGGCACGACGTTAACCATTCCCGGATGGTACTTAAAATCAAGGTCGTAGTCGGCCATCAGCTCCAACCATCTGCGTTGCCTCATATTCAACTCCTGCTGAGTGAACACATACTTCAAACTCTTGTGATCTGTAAAGACTTCGACTCTCTCGCCCAAAAGGTAGTGTCTCCAAATCTTCAAGGCGAAGATCACGGCCGCAAGCTCCAAGTCGTGAGTCGGATAATTCTTCTCTTGAGTCTTCAGTCGTCTCGATGCGTAAGCGACGACTTTCCCATTCTGCATCAAAACACATCCCAATGCGTCGTTGTGAAACACCAGTCCTCCTGAATTATCTGGTACGGTCAGGATAGGGGCGGTTATCAACTTCTGCTTCAACGTCTCGAAGGCCAATGCACATCCATCTGTCCAACCAAACGGTACCTCCTTGCTCGTGAGCTTGGTTAACGGCTCTGCCAACGAGCGAAGTTCTCCACAAATCTCCTGTAGTATCCGGCCAAACCAAGGAAAATTCTTATCTCAGCCACATTTCTTGGAATAGGCCAATCTCTAACTGCTGCAATCTTCTCGGGATCAATGGCGATTCCATTGCCCGACACACACATGCCCCAGGAGCTTCACTTCTTCCGGCCAGAATTCGCACCTACTCATCTTTGCGAATAATTTCTCCTGTCTCAGCGTCTGCAGTGCGATCTTCAAATGCTCAGCAAGCTCTTCCAAACTCCTCAAGTAGACCAGAATGTCGTCCATGAATACCACAATAAACTGGTCTAAGAATGGTGAAAAGACCCGGTTCATCAAATCCATGAATATTGCCGGCGCATTCGTTACTCCGAAGGGCATCACTAGATACTCGAAATGTCCATATCGAGTTCGAAACGCCGTTTTGCAAATGTCTTATGCTTTCACTCGGACATGATGATATCCTGATCGCAAGTCCAGTTTCGAGAATACCCTCGCGCCACTAAGCTGCTCAAAAGTTCTCCAATGCGAGGGATCGGGTACTTGTTCTTAATAGTCACCCGATTCAATTCTCGATAATCAATGCACATCCTTCTCGTGCCATCCTTCTTCTTTACTAGAAGAACTGGAGCTCCCCAAGGCGAGTTGCTTCTTCGAATCCAACCCTTCTCGAGTAATTCACCAACTTGTTTCTTAACTTCTTCCAATTCCACTGGTGCCATCGGATAATAAGATTTTGATACTGGCGCTGCACCAGGAATAAGGTCAATCGCAAACTCCACATCTCGCTTCGGCGGTAAGCCTGATATATCTTCAAACACATCTATAAAGTCACGAACAACTGCCGGCTCTTCATTACTATTCGCTTCCATTGTCGCAAGAACACTGTTTGTCGGCCTAGCCCTAAACTCGACTGGCCCGACAGAGCTGCTTCCTCCAATGAAAGTAAACTCAGGGTGTCCGGGAATCTGGAAAATTTCTTTCCTTGCCCTACAATCAATGTGTGCGTGGAAAGTGCCAAGAAAATCCATTCCCAAGACTACTTCATAACTGCCCGTATCTATCACCAGGAACTCTGCAAAAAGCTCCCGTCCGCAAACAACAACTGTACAAATGGAGGCCTTTACCGATTCGAGCTTCCAGAGCGATAAGGACGACATCAAATCTATCTCTAGGTTTGTATTTACCCTCAATGGAGTGGCGGTAAGTTGGAAGAGTTCCAAACAGGATACCGTTGCAGACTCTACGATGGAAGCTGAGTACATTGCTGCAAATGATGTCGCCAAGGAAACCGTCTGTATGAAGAAGTTCGTCTCGGAGCTAGGAGTAGTTCCAACCATTATTGATCCAATACCATTGTATTGTGATAATAATGGGGCTATTGAGTTAGCCAAGGAGCCCAGGTCCCATCAGCGGTCCAGACACATCCTGAGGCGTTTTCATTTGATCCGGGAGATTGTAGATCGCCGCGAGATCGAGATTAGGAGAGTAGACACAAAGAATAACGCCGCGGATCCATTCACCAAGGCCCTCCCTCAGCCGCAGCATGAGCGACTTTTTGAGATGTTGGGTATGAGATACGCCAATAACTGGCCTTAGTGCAAATGGGAGATTGTTGGATATATGTATGCCCTAGAGGCCATTATATGATAGTGGATGTATCTGTACATGTATATATATATTCAGTGTACATTCTTGCTCGACATGATAGTATGTTATCTGGTTTTTCTTTATCTGACATGTTGATTTGATCATGCTTTTATTCATTCATACATGCTGATAAAGCCCTGAGGATATCGGCTTGACTACTGTGATTATGATGGAGATCATACTAGTGGGACATCTGTAGTTTATAAGCATATCCTGGAATGTCCCTAGTCGTAGGTATATCGAGACGGGGCATCGGTATACCAGAGTAGACTAGCGTATATGATACTATACCCATACGATGGGCGATGAATGTTCCCACATTCATCGATGTTTGACATCAAGATCATATACGGGTGCTCAGTGGTGACTGGGTACACTGGACGGACTCACCGAGAACTCCTATATGGAATTATATCTATCGTCGGATAGCAGTTCTCAGGTGACACTGGTGCAGGTTAGTCTGTAGACCCGAGATCGTCATAGAGTCTTGTGTGCTCTCCCACTGTACTTTGATTACCACCCTACCACGGCTCTACTGAGTCTTGCAAACAGGTGGCCGTTGGGTACAGTCCCGAGACACACGAAGGCGATGAGCGATAGGAGGGGTTTCGTCTCTCCCGGTATTGGGAGTTGATGCTGTGCTGTGCTCGACTGGTTATATCAGTAAGTCCCTGGTCAGGGCTGCTGAGATTTACTGATAAGTGTTATCAGTAGTTTCTCGATCTGTTATAGACCATTCACCGTCACTACTTATTGAGTTATTGGGGTCGACGTTACCATCCCTAGGCTCGATATGCAGTATATCTGACGAAGAGACCGGACTGTACGGTAGTGTTGCCGGTTGGCTCGACTGGAGCTGTAACAGGTTCACTTGTTCTCTTCTGATCGCTCAATACCCGGGTGGCCGTTACGTTTAGCTGACCGCTTGCGGCTTAGGGGTGCTTGATATGATCATTACCCACTGCCGGCGTATTGACGAGTCTTAGAGTCCCACAAAGGAGTTACCTAGTCCAGGCGAAACGTTGTGGTGCGCGTATGCGATATGCGCATGGACCGGGTTAAAATGCGTGTATAAGATACCGTATATTAATCGGGCGGCTTGCTTTTGGTTGGGTCGTATGTGATATGGCCGGATTGATAAATCAAGTGTTGATTTATCATTTAACCATTAGTTTCTCACTAGAAATCCTTTCTTGTATTTTTGGATGTATGCATGCATGTATGGATTCTTTCTTGATTCATGCACATATGGATGTGCATGCACACATACATACATACATACATCTTCCTTTATGGTTGTATATACATAGAAAATGATGGCAATATAAGAATCACACCTTATGTTTATATATATGGATATATATATATATATATATATATATATATATATATATATTTGCATTTGTTTTTAAAACAAAAGAAAAGATTAATACATGGTTATATTCTACACTCTTCTTTGAACTAACCATGTTCACCTACTCATTAACCATGAGTTAATCTTTCTCTTGTGTTTTAACTCAAGTGAAATAAATTTCGATATAATATAACTATGGTTTGAGTTGAGAAGTGGATAATATATATACATATATTTTCTATTTTTTCATGAGAGATTATCATTTCTCTTCTTCTTCAAAAGCCATCATCTTCTTCTTCCTTGCTCCTTTTCTCTCTAGATCTCTCTAGTAAGCAAAATACTCAACAAGATAGGATTTTGAAGTGAGAAAAAGAATCACAACACCATTCTACACTAGTCTTGCCCATTAGTGGAGAGTGTTAGCTTCCATTTTCTTTCTTGATCTTGTGAAGTTGCAAGCTTGGACAAAACGGACTCCGGGTGGATCATCATGGACCTAGAGGAGTTCAAGTGGACCTTTTTCCAAACCCCAAGTAGCCGAGGAGTCTAGCGTAGGGAGCTACAAAGGTTGGACTCTCAAAACCCTAGCTTTACCTACTTGTGATGATGTATTGTTTTTGAAACCCTAATTTTCTAAGAATGATTCTTTGTATGCTTGCTTAGCACCCTAAAAATTTAATCTTTGGCACATGTGATGCTTCCAAACCCTTCATGAGGTGCTAGGTAAACCTAACAGATGTGTCGCGAGGGACACCGCTGACTTATATCCTCATACTTTCATGCACACTCGTTTATGATATTTACGTGCATACAGACTTTGATCATATAGTTGGACGGGATCCACATGCATACATACATTGAGTTTATGGTTGGATGATATCCGCATACACATAGGTGTTTATTACTTTGTTGGCACATATACGACCCGGTCACCCTAGATATCATAGTATTACCTGTATGATATAGTTGACCTAGGAGTCGTTGTTTATTCGATTTCTACTTGTAGATGTTTTTCTACTCACGAGTTGGCAACTCACCCCCGTTGTGCCATAGTTCTTGCAGGTAGACCGCATGGATCAGTAGAGGCTTCGCTGGCACACAGTTACTTTCGGGTGTTTTGCATTGTTAGGTGGGACATTGTATCGTACCCACTCTTGTATTTATATTTCATATTGTATCTAGTCAACTCCATCAATCGAAACTAGTATTTGTATAAGTAATGAGACTTAGCAAGACTTGTAGTGCGAGACTTGAGCGATGGGTTTTACGTTCGCTTTTGGGGTTTATGTTTTGCTTATTTCTTTATCTTTTGTGGTGATCTTCGCCGTTAGGCGTCGTATACTTATATTTACTGTCTTGTGTGGTTGTGATCCGCCTGTTGGCGAAGAGATAGCTCCCGCTTGGGGATGCCTTTATATTATCTTGTGTTGTGGTTTTGGATCAAAAAATACAAAGGAGGTTCTGCCCAAATTTTTAAAAAGACGAAACATGTTTTCAAACCAGTAAATTTCACTTGCATTATTTATGTCCCTTTTTCCATGTATTTATATATGAAAACTTGATTTCATTATACCTTTATTTCAAAACTTCACCTCTTATTTTCTTAAAAGGGTTTAGATTTCTGGGTTTCAGCTTACTTGACCTCTGTTACGCCTTTAGACATTGCGTGATTCAAGTGCTGGTGACGAGCTAATATTTCGGGTCGTGACATGTCATCTCGGACACATAGGTAAATACTGAGACTATAGCTCCTTTTTGGAAATCCCTTCGACAACTATCAATGCAAGCAAAAATATAATCAGATACTGTCCTCTGACTAGTCCTGCTCAGTACTAAAACAAATAGTACATATCATAAAAACGTACTGCTCCAAAGAAATCAATCCCCAAAATGGGTATAAGAATGCCTCGTGCGTCTGGTGCGCACGGAAATTGAATTCCATGAATGTGCCATACATGTGCACAGAAACAAAATCTAAGTGCAACGGGTGTGCACGAAAACACCTGTCAATGGCAACGTGTGTGCCTGACAGCAATATCAAGTGCATCTGATATGCACGAAGAATCTCGATTTAATGCATCTCGTGTGCACCAAAATCGCATCAAGCGCGTCAAGTCTGCGCAAAATCCTACTCAAGTGCACAAGGTGTATGGAAACAAATATCGAGTATCACAATCGAAATCGACGGTATACAAGACATCTCAATCCAAATCCAAATCAGGTATACCGTGGTATATAAAATCATGTGCATCAGTGTGCACAAAGTCGCATCAAAATACTAAAGTGCATGAAAACTATGCCGAAGCATAAGTCAAAACACATGCATACCATAGGTATGAAATCAAAATCAACATCTCGAATGACATCAAATCGAAGTCAAGTGCAACTGTAGTGCACAAAATCTCAATCATGTAAATAAATCCCCCAAATTACCGAAATCAAAGATGGCGGAAATAGTCCCTCTCTGGCATATCCTCTAAAAATCTCTAGCCAACTGTCATGGTCATTCATAACATGTCTCGTCGACGATGCCGAACTCTGGCCTACTGGGTGTGCGTAATATGACCGATCATGGGTCCAAGTCTTCTCGTATAGTATTCCCGAAAGGTTCTGTCAAGGTCTCTCCTAGATCTCGTTTCTGCCGAACTGTCCGGAAGTCATCATCTTTTACTAAATCTATTTCTTGTTCCGGAACGGCTGCATACTCATCGCGACTCCTTCTGGAAGATATATCCATATACAACGCTTATGCATGCGTATCACATCTCTTATGTCAGCGGAGTGGAACGTCATCTCATCAAGATCTCGCACGAACCTCCTACTCCACTTTTCTCTAATGTCGACTGATTCAGACTCATCTCTTCGTGGCTTCATGGACTGCGCTCCAACAGCTATACTCGTATCTGGAGTCTCCCAAGCAATGTATCCCATCACATGATATCCGAATGACGTCGAACTTTTTGATCGATTCGTCAAAGTTCCATAATCCCCCAAGAGCTCAACATCTTGAGTACAGTTTAATAGTATTCCAGTACATTCCACAGCTCCTATGGACCAGCCGTAGAAGGGCAAACCACCGATGAACTGCTGTAAACCCTAAGGTTTCAGAGCGTTCTCATGGTCATTATGCCGAGTTAGGGTTTCATTCTTCTAGAGGGTCCATGGAAATACTTGCATGTTTTTCCGAATACTTTAAACTTGGAAAGTGGGTTTCTGAAATTCGATCATCTTCTATCGACTCTCAACGTACCTGTGTGAAGTCGTCTCTAGCTGGAATCAATCAATCCGATGACCTCGCATCGAGATAGGCAACGAATCACATGTCCTAGTCATTCTTCCTTGGGTGATTAGCGATCATCTATCATATCTCTAAGTACAACTGGTGCGGCGTTAGCTCCAAACATCTGGGCGACATCTTGTCAGTCTCAGCAACAACTAAATCGTTCGTCCACACGCTGAACAGTACTTCAATCATTAAAATAATCGGTGCATCGACGGTCATCACATTCTGGCTGGCCTCTAGCAGTGGCCCAATCCTCTGGTGCTGATCCGCACGTCCGAGAAATCTTGTAAAAGCGATCCATCAAATCCTCATGGCGCGAAAACACAGTAGGACGAAACATCTATGCAATCATATGTCCCTAGAATCACGCCCTGGTCAGTCCTCGTCCGTGACGAGCTCATGCCGACCGTAACTCTAGCCGTAGCTCTCTCTACCCGTGTAATCGTGGCAGCAAAACCATAAACCGATATCGATGAGGATAGATCATGAATGAATATAATATAGTGCAAGGAAATGTACATCCTAAGGCTTCTTAAGCGGAGTAGCGTATCGTAAGTATGCCGCGGAACATATACACGGTACGTCACTCTCCTTAAGTCACCTACTCCATCAACCAAGGTCAACCTATGCGACGAATGTTCGGGTCTAATACCCACTCGACCATGTCTAAGTTCCGTAAGGTCAAGCCTAGGTTCCACATATATATAAACGCCCTAGACTCCGCATAGTCAAACATAGACTCGAACCAAGGTTAACCTAGCGCTCTGATACCAACTTTGTCACGACCCGAAATGGCACGTGACTGGCACTTGAATCATATGAAGTGTATATGACACTGTCACGACCCGAAATAGCTCGTGACTGGCCCTTGAACCATATGAAGTCTATAGGACTCCATCTGATCCAAGTAAGCCAAAAGCCCAGAAATCTAAAACCATTTTAAGGATAAATAAACATACAAGCAATATACTATACAACGCCGAATGGCGAGGATCAAAATTCAAAAGAAACCCAGATAAGCATGAAAACCATAACACTACTAAGCGCGACTCTAAGGTCGAAATAATACATCATTAGGGTCTGAGTCTGAAACAATATATAAGTTTTTGGTTGATGGAATTTCTAGATACAAGGAATAATACATATACAATGGTGGTTCTGATGCGAAGAACCCACCTACCAAGCAACCACCCGCAAAGGAAAGCAGTGTGCCAGAAAAGCCGTTATGGAACCTGTACGGCAAAACCTGCAAGAACTGTGGCACAACGGGGGTGAGTTGCCAACTCGTGAATAGAAAATATCTATAAGCAGAAAACGAATGCAAGACATAATCTTAAGTCAATACATCAGTATATAATATAAACCTCAAGAGTAAGTCTGAAGCATGCTAAGGTGGCAATGTAACATCTAAACATTTAGGTAGTGCTAAGTACTCGTGCCAGTGCCTCAGGTAATAACAAGTCATAAATATAAGGTATGTCTGCATGAAGTAAATGTGATGAAGTATCAAAATGGATATCAATACACATATATTAGCGTCCCATTCCACTAATATTGGTGTAAGGGTATATATAACAGCGCCCTCATACCCTATTATATATACAAATGAAGTATGATCAATGTAGTCAAAGTCTGTATGTGATCAATGTCTGTATATATATGGATCCCGTCTACCCGTCACCCAATGACAATAAGCATCATGCATGTAAATGTGAGGATGTAATCAAAATCATGGAAAACATCATGAAACCTGTGCCTAGCATCGGCACGTAAATCCTCATATATCGGGCATCCATCAGTCCGGGTCAGCCTACTCTCTCATATATCGGGCATCCGTCAGTCCGGGTCAGCCTACTCTCTCATATATTGGGCATCCGTCAGTCCGGGTCAGCCCACTCTTTCATATATCGGGCATCCGTCAGTCCGGGTCAGCCCACTCTCTCATATATCGTAATATAATCAGAACCGATAAATCTCATAGTGGCGGCGCAAATATCATATCAAGGAAACCGGGTTTTTCAAATAAGTACATACTTTCCTTTGAAATTATCCACGGTTCCCAAATCCAGAAATATCATAGAAACTACAAATGTCTCAATGCGCATAATCATAGGCACAATGTATATGACATATAAATGAAATGCAAGTATAACAATATATTATGCAACATGGAATAATAGTATGCACATACAAGGTCATATCATGATGCAATAATACTACTGTATAGTGACATGGCAATTATCGATGATGAAGTGTGTGAGCCGGCAAGCAAGTGTACGTGGAACATACGCATCATCGATAATGGTGCTGGTGTCCTAGAAACATTATAGTAATATAGCAATAAACATATGTAAAGCAATGTGAATAGCATGAATATGCGAAAATAAAATAATCAACACCACAGTGAAGAATCTACACCAATATGTATATATCATGCAGTTATGCCATTGAAATAAGACGAATCAGGATTTTAGTAAAATAAGGGCTACGGTGTTTTTAAGAAAAGATGCGCCTTTTTAAAGTATCCGTAGAATCCCTTTTTCTTGTCTTTAAGATATCCCCGATTTGTAGTTTTTGAAATAGGTATGACCCGGGTCTAGTCTAACATCTACTATGCAACTACAGATCTAAGTTTCAAGGCAATCGGGAGGGGTATTGAAACCACCTAAAGCTGTATTGATATGTATATATAGTAGTCGGTGATCTCGCCTCAGTAGTATCGCGTGTGATACAGTATATCATATGACCTCCTCAAGTCATGAGTGCAGATCTACCATCAATATAAAGCTCGTACGGTAAATCGTCGTACGGCATCCCAAATAGCTGGGTACGGGTCAATATCACATTCCTCTCATCAAATATCAGGTATCATTATCATCATATCACCTAATATGGGGTACAGATCTTAAGTCTAGTACAAATCAATACTATCTATATAAGTATGAAAGCGGGGGTAAAACACATGCCCAACGGCCCGCTAAGATCACATGTCGTATCGCAAGTACGAATCACATCACATCACTGATCTCACGGCACAATGCCTAAAATCATCGACTCATCTCCAATGTCATCCAATATCATCATCAACACAGTGTAAGTATAGTGAATATGCAAGGGTGCGCGTGTGGGTGTAAACCTATTCTAGGCTTCGCGACTATGAACTATACTAGTTTACTTTTAACCCTAAGCTATCCATAATACACGTAACACAATATCCATGACACACTATAACTATCATATATAAAATTTAGTTTATCAACTACGGACTGCGGGGGTGCTATACGCCATCCACCCGATTTCCTCCTGTAGATATAATCTACTCACTTTGCATCTTCATTTGTCGATGTCGCCACGCGCTTGCTTGTCGTCCTGAAGTCTTCATTGGGTACCTACACGTCAAAGTATCGTAATGCGCATTAAAACCAAATCAAATCTAAAACGGCACACGAAACCCAAAACGATACGATAAGGAGCCTATAGGTCAGAACCTATGGGCACGCCTTCAAAACCATCATCAATCCTCGATATCGTCGTATAAACACTAAATGGTCGAGGTAAAACACAATACACAATTTCATAATTAAAAAATACGGAATACGGAAACACGAATCCAAAACAGCAACTAAGGAAATAGGCTCCAGATTCTACCCTAGGTCAAAATAGACAAATCTGCACATGTCAGGGGCCTAATCTACTGGTAAGGGGGCACCAAAACTAAAACAAGCAAGTTTGGTGGGGCTTTGGCTGCAATTTGCGGCCAAACAGGATAAATCTGCGGCCTGCAACGGGGGTTAGGGGCTAGGGTTTTGGGTTTAGTATCCTGGGTGCCTGCACATGTGTAACACCTTATAATGTGTTTTGTAGCTAATTATATTTTAATGTGTGGTTTTTAATAAAAAGTTTACCAAATTGGTTTTTAAATATTTTATCCTAATTATTGTGTATTTTATTAGAATTTTGTTAGGCACACACACACTTGTGCATGATAACTAGGGTTAGAGATGGGTTAGACCATGATTAGCTGGCATGATGGATTAACCCATTCTCTTTAAGTTATTTGTTTTGTTTAAGTGTAATGGTTGTTTTTATTTAAAATGAATTTAAAAGGGCTTTTTTTTATATGGTTTGACTTTGTGTGAGAGAGAGAGAGGGCATGGGAGCATGGTGTGACCATGCCTCATTAGTGAGGAAAGAGAGTGAGAAGGGGGAGGGGTCCTTGTTGTTTCACTCATTCTCCCTCTCATTTTCCTTCTCTCATTCACTCACACTCTCAACACACA
Source organism: Agapanthus africanus (assembly GCA_030015575.1). NCBI lineage: Eukaryota > Viridiplantae > Streptophyta > Magnoliopsida > Asparagales > Amaryllidaceae > Agapanthus > Agapanthus africanus. The sequence continues at coordinate 514,244,596 of JASDDO010000014.1, forward strand.
CACACACAGCACTCATCAGCAGCAGCAACAATAGCAAGAGCAGCAGTAGAAGAGGCAACAACAACATCAACAACAAGATAACAACAACATCAAAAACAAGATCAACAACAACAACAACAGCATCACCATCATCAGCTCCAGCATCATCATCATCTCAGCAACAACAACAACAAGAACAGCAAGCAGCATCAGCAGCAACTTCTGGAGCAGCAGTGGAGTTCCAGCAACTGCGGCAGCCATCATCTCCTCCACACACCCCTTCACCTGCTTCCTAGGGTTGCATAGGGTATATTTTCTGAACCCTATTGCTTGTTGTGTAGCTTGTGTGTTAATTAGCTCGATTAGTGCTAAATTAGCTAGTTTAGTGCTAGTTTAGGTGTTTTGTGTGGAATTTTGGTTGGAATGTGTTGGAATTGGTTAACCTAGCTCTTTGTAGTGTTGTTGGTCACCTTCATCTGAGAAATAGCCAGATTACACTAAAATACCATAGGTTTTCCTTTTTATGCAAAATTGTCGTTTTTATGCGATATAGTGGATATCTGGAATCTGCTATTGACCCGGACCTTACAGAGTGAAATTGAGAAGACTGGGACATGATACCTAGGTCTAGATACCACCACCAGAGCACGAGCCCCTATCTCCCTACCCAGGCCGCCAAATTCCTCATATTGGCCGCAAATTGCGGCCCAGAAGGGGACTGGGGTGTTGGGGTTTTGTGTAGGGTTCCCTGCTGTGTTGTCTAGGTCTTTGGCATGTATAGTTTTGTGATATCTTACCTGTAGGAAAATCTGGGGTCATATATCGTTTTTGGTGTCCGTTGTGTTTGCGCGATACGCGCGATACGTGAGTGGGTTCTGTGATCCAGCGTATCGCGGCGTGTCGCGATGGTTTTAGACGCGTACACACACGATTCAGCGTATCGTGCACACGCGCGTTTAGTTCGCGACGCGAGTTTATCGTTTTGGTTCGATATCGCGTTTCGCGGAATATTTTGGCTTATATATGATTTTCATGTCGTATTTGCAGGTTTGCAGGCAGGAACTACGAACACGGCTACAGGGGGAGCAGATGGTAGGATTCACCTAGCGTGGAGTGTAGGTGAGTAGATTTAACATCTACAGGGGAATCGCCCGCATGGAGTTATGCGTCTGGGCTAGGATTCAATTACCTGTCGCACATTCTACGTCATTGTAGAATTGCGCCTTTACTTTATTTCCTTGATATAGTTATACTGTGACTAGCAGCCGTAGGACACTGCACACATTATTGACGGTTCATGTTGCACGAGCACGGATTGTATGCTACACACACACCGTCAATAATTGACATGTCCCACACTACCCCTTATAACTACTATTGCTTACCACACATGACATCTAGCTTACCGGTATACCTATAGTGTATTATACCTTTAGTGATAGTACATTTACACCTTGCGATACAGCTACAGGTATACCTTGCACATATTTTAGTTATACCGGGGGATATCTTACTCATATTTTCTTATACCCAGGGGGGTATACGACATCAGTTCTTAAGGGTAGATACCTATACTTGGATGTACCTTATTGATTTTGCATACATCTGGTTCAGCTATATACTTTTGTTTACCTGCTCGCATTCAGATATATCGCATTGTTATTTAGATTTTATATGATGTTTTCGGGATTTGGGAACCGCGGGAGTTCATGAAATTATGCATACATTGAACAACCCGGTTTCCTTGATATGATATTTGCGCGTCCACCATGAGTTTTATCGGTGTTGATTATATACTCCATACGAGGTGTGGTTGCCGTATGAGAGTACATGGTGGGGCCCGGTATGGTTCTCCTCGGCAAGAAGATCGATGGGTTTGCCGATTGAGCCTGGAGGCGGGCGAGTACCTACCGGTGATTGGTTGGACCTGGCAGTTGTCCGGAGGATACTGGCCAGAGTCGAGAGATGGATGCGGGATGATCTGTACTGTCGGGGCCGAGGGCCGACACCGCAGACGGACCCCGTGGGCCGATCCGGACTGATGGAGCCCGATATACGAGGATTTCTGTGTCGATGCTTGGCACACTGTTTTCATGATATTTCTTTAACCCCTTTGTATATATAATAGGGGATTTAGCCGTTGTTATATATACCCTTACACCAATATTAGTGGAATGAGACGCTAATATATGTGTATTGCCCCCATCATACTTATTTCTGTGTATTTACCTTTAGGATGTTAGAAACTTACTTGAGATTCGACTTGGGATATAGGTGATTCATTGAGATTGGATATTGGATGTGAAAGATATGGTTGATCTGTACATTCGAGATATAGGAGAGCTTTTCGATATTGTACTTTGAGGTGATGTGAGACCTGTATATTGTGAGAGCCCAATGTGGGGGCTGATTTGAGGATTTGGGATTTGAGTGTCTTGATGGATTGTGATCCTGCCACGATGTCAGGTTTCCATGGAAATGACATATTCCATCCTATTACCTCACCCTTATCTATTTTTATGCACAGTTTCATACATTGGTAGTACATGTTAGTGTACCCTTATGATAGTTGCATATTTACATTCTCATATCCCTACTGCATGGTTATTGCATACTATTGTCATGTTACTATTGCTTCACATATTGATTGTACCTGCTAGTGTACTCTCCTTTATTCAGCATTTGCATGACATGTTATTACTGTAATCGCATATCTTAGATTCATACTGTACGTGCATTCCTGTGATTACCTGCATATGTTTTATACTATTCACGAGTTGGCAACTCACCCCCGTTGTGCCACAGGTGTTTCAGGTTGTTCCCCAGAGTAGTCGAGGCAGGCTATTTCTCTATTCCGCTATTCAGCTGCTATCTTTTTCCACAGATACCGCATCAGCTCACAGTATACCGTTTTGCTTAGGTGGGTTAGATGATTATCTGTATTTCCTATTGTACCTTCATTGTATTTGTACTCTCCATCTACTATTGTATTGTGGACTTAGAGACTTGGTGAGGACGTATTTGTATATTATTGTGGATTTGTTGTCTTTTATATACAGCTTTCTCTCTACTGTCTTTATTTCTTCGCTACGGCGTCGTATATTTGTATTGTATTCATCTTGGCTGGGTTTTTACAAAAAGGGGTGTTGCTAAAATTTTAAAGAAAGAAAGTAAGACTTTTAAAGAATTTGGGTTGCGATTTCAAATGTTTCAAAACTTATATTATCTTTTCCGTATTTTTATGGTTTAGACTTCTGGGTTTTGGCTTTCTTTTACTACGTTACGTCTTAGGGCGTTGCGTAGTATTAGGGCCGTCACGGGCCAATTTTGGGTCATGACAAAGTTGGTATCAGAGCGCTAGGTTTTACCTTTCGGAGTGTAGGATGACCTTAGTATGATGGAGTACGTAGCTTAAGCAAAGTAACGTAGTGTGTATGTCTGCAGCATACCCACGATGCGATACTTCGCCTAAAGTGACCTAAGTACAATTTGCTTGACATTCCTTCCTTGATGATTCGTATCCTTGAGATTCGATTTCCTTATTCTTATCGCATCTCATCTTATATCTATTTATAGCCTTGCCGTCGATGACTATAGGGACTCAGAGTGATGCAGCGAGGGCCGAGGTCAGAGTTAGCTCGGGTGAGACGAGTACTGACCAGGATGGCACTCTAGTTGCATAGGTGCAGACGGATCAGCCTACGACCTATACTATGGATAGACTTTTGGTAGAGATGCAGGACTTCCGCCAGACGATGAGTTCTTTGGTTGATATCGTTTGGGAGCTACAACAGGAGGTTGTCACCCCTGTCACTCAGTTGTCGCTTACGGTCAGTATGCAGCAGTCCGTCACTTACATAGCACCAGTGGTTGCAGCTCCAGTTGATGAGGCGCATATTCCAGAGGCTCAGAGAGTTCCAGGACGGTGGAGGAATCGTACCAGTGTACCAGCCCAGAGGCAGAGGTTTGGTCATCGAGGCAGATTTCGTGGCCGTCGCGGGAGTAGCAGAGGCTTAGGACGAGGACAGTCGTTCAGCTCTCAGCCCCAGGATGGTTAGCAGTCAGCACGTGGATGTTTTCGATGCGGGAGCCTTCAGCACTTCGTCATGGATTGTTCTTTGGCACCTCGTCAGGATCGTTTTCAGAGAGGCCGTGGACGTGGAAGATTCGCTCAAAGGGCTCAGTCTACCAGAGGAGTTCATCCAGCTGCGAGTAGAGGGCAGACACAGGAGTTTGCTTCTACTCATCGGGACGCGCAGACGTCCAATGTGGAGTTTTCAGGTACCCTTGATTTATATGTTCTTTTCATGTATTCGTTTGTTTTCTTGCTTGTACCGTGGTTGGGTAGATTAGTCGTAATGGTGTTAACTTTGTAAGTCTACGCTAGCGTCCCGGCAGTCTACAGACGCCAAATGCGGAACAAAATCTTTTTAACTGGCGCTATCGTATACTTTAACCCGGATCTGCCATTATTGCTAAACTAACAAACTGTAAAGAGTGTAGAAAGGTTATACCGAACGATCCGAGTCCTTCGTTCTTCAACCATCATCCCACGCTCCGTTGCGGCTGCTCCGATCTCGTCGATCTCCGATATCCTCGTCGAGGTGGCACCACATCACCGATTCTTTAAACGGGCTCCCGCCTCTGACTTGAGGCAACTCGATCGTCTAGTTTGCTAAAAGAGACGACCAAGAATGATGTAGAGAAAGAGTAGATGACTTTGTCTCACTTCGTCTAAGTCCGTGGACGATCGGTTAATGAAGTTGCCGAGGGAATCGGGTGATGGAATGAAATGAACTGTAAAATTCCATGCACCCCAAATACTATCATAATCTTTTCTCTCTAAAATGAAATCAACAAGTGAAGTGAGGAGGAGAGAGAGGGCCGGCCACTTTATAGAAGGAGGGAGGTGACCGTAGGAGAAAGAGAGTAACCTTAAGCAAAATATCATATGTGAACACAAACTAAAATATCTTAAGGAAAAAAAAACCTCTTTGAAATCAAAGCATGAGTCATTAACCTTGTCACCAAATTCTAGAACCTTCTAGAACCTTCTAGAAGCATGACTCACTCTCATCCAAGAAAAGATAAATCCGTCTTTAACCGAATGTTAAAAGACGGCTGATAGAAAACTGGAAACTGGCAACTTCCAAAAGTGATCCTGAAACGACTTTTAGGATAACCCCGAAACTGTATAAATATACCCGCATTTGTATTACGACCGAATACAAATGCAACTGAGACAAAGATATTATACCTACTCAATATAATACTCGGATCCGGCTTAAACCAAAGCCGACCAGTATCATCTGCCCGAAAAATAACACGTGCGTAAACGCACGTGCATTTTCCGAACCCTGTCATAAAACCATACGGCCTCTACAACGTTTCGCCCGAACTTGGGAAACTGTCTGTGGGGGACTCTAATGACTCGTCAGTACCCTGGCAGTGGGTTTAACCACAAACCGTCAGCGGCACTAGCAATGCGTAACGGCTGCTCATGGACTGACCTCAAGGGATGCCGATGAGCGCACTCATCCGGAAAACCCTACTGAGCCTAACAGTGATAATGTCTATACAGTCCGGTCCGTTCGTCTATGAGTATCGCATATCTGCCTAGGGGGCTAGTAACGTCAGACCCCCAATAGCAGTATAAGTCGTGTCGGAGTGAAGCCCAATAACACCCTGAGATACTACTGGAGTACCTACCAGTAAATCTCCTGCCATGGCCATGGAATTTGTGTAATGGCTCTCCTAGACACAGCACGACCTCGCCCCCAATACCGGGAGAGACGAATCCCCTGCCGATCCGCTCACGTGCCTCCATATGGCTCGGGGCTGTACCCAAAAGCTACCTGTTTGCACGACTCCTTTGAGCCGTGGTAGGGTAGAAATCAAAGCACAGTGGGAACTCACATGAGACAAATGACGACCTCAGGTCGATGAACTAACCTGTACACATGTCACCAGGGAACTGCTATCTGACGGTAGATATAATACTAACTAGCAGATTCCCGGCGAGTCCTGTCCGGTGTACTCATAACCCAATGAGCACCTGTATACATCTTAGGTGATCTAACTGACACCAGTGGCTTGTGAGACCGGCCACCGCCCCTCGTCGGGGTCTCGACTGTACACACTAGTCTACTCCGGAGTATCGATGCCCTGTCTCGAAACTCCCACGACTAGGGACCACAATTAAGGATATGCGTATAAACCACCCAACTCTCACGTATATGATCGCCATCATACTGTTGGTGGTAAAGCAAGATCCTAAGGGCTCTATCAAAGTGTAACATGTAATCAGTCACCTGATCATGTATACGACTGATAAAGGCAAACCAGATAGCATACTATCATCTTGAGTAAGACTGTCCTACCAGTATAGGTCCTCAGCAATCATTGCAATCACGTACCTATGATCCAATAATTGACTATGAGGGCACTATCTCCAACAAACTTCTGTCAGCGATTCTTTTGTTGCGCGACACGTATTTCAGTTTCGTGCCAATCGGATAGGAGATAGAGATTCGTCCGTCGTTTGATCCTTCTAGAGATGTTGGATTTGACGTTCTCCTGGGTACAGACTGGTTAACTACGTGCTAGGCGTCTGTGGACTACCGTGAGGAAACAAGTTAGGTTTTTTTTCCCGGCAAGTCAGTTCTTGTTGTGCAGGTGGATAGTTGTGCCGCCTCTTACAGCTTGAATTCAGCCTTTTTCGCTAGTCGGCTACTGAGGAGATGTCGTGGATTCTTGGCGTTCATTCGTGATACCGGAGCCAAAGTGGGATTGTTGGACCGGGTTCCTTTCGTGTGAGAGTTTTTCCGACGTTGTTCCGGGTGAGCCGGCGAAGCTTGGGAGCTAAAGGATCAGCTGCAGAGTTATGGTTTGGGGAGTTTTGTGCGTCTGAGTGTTTCGCTTTTGGAAGCTCCTATTTCTGTTCGTCGAGGAGAAAGACGGCAGTTTAGGGTTGGGTATCGACGGATCGTCAATCGAACCGGCTTACGGTGCGGATAGGTATCCTTCACCTCGCCGTGACGATTTCCTCGATCAGCTCCAGAGTGCGAGACATTTTCTAAGTTTGTTTGGGATCAGGTCATCATTATTGCGGTTTCGGAGTGATGACATTCCAAAGACTGCCTTGTGCGTGCTACGGGCTTTGTGTGTAGCAGTGAGTCGTTGGATTCCCTGGTGCCCTAGCAGCATTCGTAGGTATGATGAACCAGATTTCTGCAGGCCGTTCCTCGACCAGTTTCTGTTGTGTTATTTACGGCATTCTGGTCTATCTAATGTGTCTTGAGGGACATGAGTAACACTTGGGGATTTGTTATGCAGATACTGGGAGAGCACCAGCAGTTGCTAAATTCTCGGAGTGTTTCTTCAGACCTGTTTTGTGTTGACTCCTAGGTCTTATAGTCGCGGAAGACGGTTTTGTATGTTCCCGAGGGAGATCGTGGCCGTACAGCTTAGGTCCAGACTTGTGCGCCGGACGGAGGTCCGCAGATTTTTGGGCTTAGCAGGTTCTTTTCCGCCGTTTCATGCATGATTGCTAGAGTAGTGCTGCACCGTCGACTGAATTGACCAGTAAGGAGGTTTCTTTTCTTTGGACTGAGGCATGTGTACGGAGTTTTCAGCAGTTGAAGATTCAGTTAACAACTGCATCAGTCTTTCTTTGCTTTTGGTTCGGGCGACCTTGTTGTCTAACTGTATTGTTTCTTGAGTGGGCTCGAGGGTGTACTGATGTGACACTATAGAGTTATCACTTTTGCTTCCCTACATCTGGAGGGAGTACGAGGAGGATATTCCATTCATGATCTAGAGATGGCCGCGGTGGTGTTGCGTTGGAAATTTGGGGACACTACTTGTTTGAGAGTCATGTCAGATTTTCACGGAACACCAGAGCTTAATGTACATCTTCCTGCAGCAGATTTGGATTGTTGTGATAGTCTTCTGCAGATTTAAAGTTCTTGTGTGATCGTCGAACATAGCTTAAGTTCGTCTCTACGGAAGGGACAGCTTGCTCATGTCCGCGCCCGACCACTTTCCTTAAATCATTTTCGCGAGACACTGCCCGCCGATGCTCGTTCGTCAGTGATACTTGGGCATACTCGGCTAGGTAATGATTCGGAGACCTTGATTGTGACAATGGTGTGCTAAGTTAGGGACACGTTTGTGTACCTGACATTATCAGGTAGAGACGTGCAATCCTAGAGTAAGCACATCAGTCAACTCTCTGTATTCATTCAAGTTCCACCAGCTTTGGCGTGACTTGTGAGATAGTTATGAGTGGACAGGGATGTAAAGAGAAGTTTCAGGTTTCGTTTCAAGGTGTCAGTCTTGTTGTTTGCTTGAGTCGAGCATCTGAGGCCGGCTGGAGAGTTGCAACCTTTTACCGTTCTGAAGTAGGAGTGGGAGCAGATCTCCACCAATTTCGTTATGGTTTCTACCTAAGTTTAATCAGGGTGTGACTCCATTCGGATTCTTGTCGTCCGGTTATACTCAATGTGCTCAGTTGTTTTTGTTAAGTTGAGTGTTTGTTTGGATTGTTGTCAGCAGTTTGGGATCGTCACTCTCCATCGTTAGGGTTCTCCTTCGATAGCTGTTATCAGGAGACACTCCAATTGGCCACCTTTAGGTTTAGGGGTTAGGTCGTGTCGATCACCGGTCTGTTGTTTTTCTGACTCTGCGTAAGTAGGACTTTGGACCCCAGCTAGTCTAGAGACTTCGGAGATAGTCCAGCTGTGTTAGGGTAAGATGGGAATTGTCCATTGCAAACTGAGGTCTTATGCCGACTGTGTTAGCCATAGACTCGAGTTCGCAGGGACAGATCATATATTCCTATGGACTTTCCAATGAATGACGTGTTGGATGTTGGGAAGCTTATCCCAGGATTTAGGTCCTTCTGAGATCCCATAAGCGAGTTAGTTTCGTTGCCTTTAAATTGGCACTTTCGCCCAGATTATTGGATTTTCACCCCGTATTCCTCGTGATGATACTCTACAATTGTCGTTTTTATGCGATATAGTGGATATCTGGAATCTGCTATTGACTCGGACCTTACAGAGTGAAATTGAGAAGACTGGGACATGATACCTAGGTCTAGATACCACCACCAGAGCACGAGCCCCTATCTCCCTACCTAGGCCGCCAAATTCCTCATATTGGCCGCAAATTGCGGCCCAGAAGGGGACTGGGGTGTTGGGGTTTTGTGTAGGGTTCCCTGCTGTGTTGTCTAGGTCTTTGGCATGTATAGTTTTGTGATATCTTACCTGTAGGAAAATCTGGGGTCATATATCATTTTTGGTGTCCGTTGTGTTTGCGCGATACGCGCGATACGTGAGTGGGTTCTGTGATCCAGCGTATCGCGGCGTGTCGCGATGGTTTTAGACGCGTACACACACGATTCAGCGTATCGTGCACACGCGCGTTTAGTTCGCGATGCGAGTTTCTCGTTTTGGTTCGATATCGCGTTTCGCGGAATATTTTGGCTTATATATGATTTTCATGTCGTATTTGCAGGTTTGCAGGCAGGAACTACGGACACGGCTACAGGGGGAGCAGATGGTAGGATTCACCTAGCGTGGAGTGTAGGTGAGTAGATTTAACATCTACAGGGGAATCGCCCGCATGGCGTTATGCGTCTGGGCTAGGATTCAATTACCTGTCGCACATTCTACGTCATTGTAGAATTGCGCCTTTACTTTATTTCCTTGATATAGTTATACTGTGACTAGCAGCCGTAGGACACTGCACACATTATTGACGGTTCATGTTGCACGAGCACGGATTGTATGCTACACACACACCGTCAATAATTGCCATGTCCCACACTACCCCTTATAACTACTATTGCTTACCACACATGATATCTAGCTTACCGGTATACCTATAGTGTATCATACCTTTAGTGATAGGTACATTTACACCTTGCGATACAGCTACAGGTATACCTTGCACATATTTTAGTTATACCGGGGGATATCTTACTCATATTCTTCTTATACCCAGGGGGGTATACGACATCAGTTCTTATGGGTAGATACCTATACTTGGATGTACCTTATTGATTTTGCATACATCTGGTTCAGCTATATACTTTTGTTTACCTGCTCGCATTCAGATATATCGCATTGTTATTTAGATTTTATATGATGTTTTCGGGATTTGGGAACCGTGGGAGTTCATGAAATTATGCATACATTGAACAGCCCGGTTTCCTTGATATGATATTTGCGTGTCCACCATGAGTTTTATCGGTGCTGATTATATACTCCATACGAGGTGTGGTTGCCGTATGAGAGTACATGGTGGGGCCCGGTATGGTTCCCCTCGGCAAGAAGATCGATGGGTTTGCCGATTGAGCCTGGAGGCGGGCGAGTACCTACCGGTGATTGGTTGGACCTGGCAGTTGTCCGCAGGATACTGGCCAGAGTCGAGAGATGGATGCGGGATGATCTGTACTGTCGGGGCCGAGGGCCGACACCGCAGACGGACCCCGTGGGCCGATCCGGACTGATGGAGCCCGATATACGAGGATTTCTGTGTCGATGCTTGGCACACTGTTTTCATGATATTTCTTTAACCCCTTTGTATATATAACAGGGGATTTAGCCGTTGTTATATATACCCTTACACCAATATTAGTGGAATGGGACGCTAATATATGTGTATTGCCCCCATCATACTTATTTCTGTGTATTTACCTTTAGGATGTTAGAAACTTACTTGAGATTCGACTTGGGATATAGGTGATTCATTGAGATTGGATATTGGATATGAAAGATATGGTTGATCTGTACATTCGAGATATATGAGAGCTTTTCGATATTGTACTTTGAGGTGATGTGAGACCTGTATGTTGTGAGAGCCCAATGTGGGGGCTGATTTGAGGATTTGGGATTTGAGTGTCTTGATGGATTGTGATCCTGCCACGATGTCAGGTTTCCGTGGAAATGACATATTCCACCCTATTACCTCACCCTTATCTATTTTTATGCACAGTTTCATACATTGGTAGTACCTGTTAGTGTACCCTTATGATAGTTGCATATTTACATTCTCATATCCCTACTACATGGTTATTGCATACTATTGTCATGTTACTATTGCTTCACATATTGATTGTACCTGCTAGTGTACTCTCCTTTATTCAGCATTTGCATGACATGTTATTACTGTAATCGCATATCTTAAATTCATGCTGTACGTGCATTCCTGCGATTACCTGCATATGTTTTATACTATTCACGAGTTGGCAACTCACCCCCGTTGTGCCACAGGTGTTTCAGGTTGTTCCCCAGAGTAGTCGAGGCAGGCTATTTCTCTATTCCGCTATTCAGCTGCTATCTTTTGCCACAGATACCGCATCAGCTCACAGTATACCGTTTTGCTTAGGTGGGTTAGATGATTATCTGTATTTTCTATTGTACCTTCGTTGTATTTGTACTCTCCATCTACTATTGTATTGTGGACTTAGAGACTTGGTGAGGACGTATTTGTATATTATTGTGGATTTGTTGTCTTTTATATACAGCTTTCTCTCTACTGTCTTTATTTCTTCGCTACGGCGTCGTATATTTGTATTGTATTCATCTTGGCTGGGTTTTTACAAAAAGGGGTGTTGCTAAAATTTTAAAGAAAGAAAGTAAGACTTTTAAAGAATTTGGGTTGCGATTTCTAATGTTTCAAAACTTATATTATCTTTTCCGTATTTTTATGGTTTAGACTTCTGGGTTTTTGGCTTTCTTTTACTACGTTACGTCTTAGGGCGTTGCGTAGTATTAGGGCCGTCACGGGCCAATTTTGGATCGTGACAACATGTCACTGTCCAACCAGAATAATTTTCAGAGTCTTGGGGTGATAGCAGATCCTATAAAACCTTCACAGATTCACACATTTTCCAATATCGGTTTCTAAATCCATATTCCGGGTCTTATGTCTTAGGTTTGGGTCTCAATTCATGCACTAGGGTGTTTATATAACCTCTACTGAGCTCAATTTCACGTCATAACTCAAATTTCCCCAAAACCCTAACTAGGTTTTCCTTAAGTCCATAAAGCACACAATATCGGTTCTATCACAACATGGGGGTATATGTAACGCTAAAACTAAGCAAATGGTTCAGTAATTACCTCATTTGGCAACTCAAGAATTTTCTTGAGTTGCTCCTAGTGGCCAAAATCCTAGCTTTCTTGGTCCAATGTGTAGATCTTGAGCATGTGTACACTTTTAATGAAATGAGAGTAGGGTTTTGGTGTTGTTTGTGAGATGATTTGGAGCTTGAAGAGGGGAGGGAGATGAAGGAGCAGCAGCAGGAGGAGAAGGGGAAGAGGGAGAGAGAAAATGAGAGGAAGAATGGAGAGATGGCTAAGTCCAAAGTCAAAGGAAAACCATACCTCTCTCTCTCTCTCTCACCATACCTCAATATAAAAGTCCTTTTCCATTTCTTTTTCTAAACCCTTCTCACTAGAATAGTAACCCCAAAAGGAACATGGTGGAAAAATGCACAAGTGTAAGAAAATGATATGTGCATGTTTTGCACAAAAAGCTTAAAAAAACCGATTAGCGATTTTTAATCGCTATTAACACTAAATTAGTATATAATTAATCATAAAAACTTTAAAATGGCATAATTCCATAAAATAACCTATTTTAGAATTTTCCATAATTTTTCCAAAATTTTTCCTATTTATTTGTATTTAATTATACCGAATTATTAAAATATTCCACAAAATAATATTAAATTATAAAAATTCCCAAAAATAATATTTTATTATTTTGAAATGTTACAGACACCATCTAATTCAAGTAAGCCAAACCCAGAAATCTAAACCCTTTAAAAGAAGAAGGTGAAGGAAAACTTGTCTTAAAGTTGCATATAATCACTTTGAAAAGTCGTTGTAAACATTTTTAAAACATCATATCTTTTCCGAAAATTTCGGCAGAGTTTCCTTTGTAAATACTGGCCCCAACAGGGGTACAACATGCATAATATGAATAAAGGTATCTCCAAGCGGGAGCTAGCTCTTCGTCAATTGACGGTCACAACCACGCAAGCAATATAATATACAACGCCAAAGGGCAAGGATCAAACTCAAAGAAAACTCAAAATCATCAAGAAAACCATAATAATATAGCACGACTCTAAGGTCGAAATAATAAACACTGGTCTTCTAAGTCAATAAATAATACAAGTCTGGTTGATGGAATTTCTAGATACAACTGAATATAAATAAAAGGTACAATGGTGGTCAAGATGCAAGTGAACCCACCTACCAAAGCAATCACCCGAAAAGGAGCAGTGTGCCAGCAAAGCTGCAACGAACCTGTACGGAAAAACCTGCAAGAAACTGTGGCACAGCGGGGGTGAGTTGCCAACTCGTGAGTAGAAAACATCACAGAGCAGAAATCGTATGTATGACTCAATCCAAGATAAATACGATCATAATATAAATCCTCAAAATGATAAAGCCTGAAGCATGATAAGGTGGCATGGGTAAACATCTATACAAAAGTGTAATATCAAGTGCTCGTGTCAGTGCACCAGGTAGCAACATATCATAAATATGAGGTATGAATGCAATATAATGAAAACAGAATACATCATGAATGTGAAAACTGTTTTCTTACTTTAGTGAGATTTCTGTATATGTATAAATCGAGGTATCATCAATGAAATCAACATGAAATCAGTGTCAAGTATCGACACAAAACTTAAATCCTAATATCTCAATATCTCAATATCTCAGGTTCCAGCAATCCGGACTGGCCTGTAACCTCGAATCTCAATATCTAGGGCTCCGGCTATCCGGACTGGCCCATATCATCAAATCTCAAAACCTCAGGTTCCGGCTATCCGGACTGGCCTGTACTCCGATCGGTATCCTCCGGATATCCGTCGAGTCACAATAAAATCACCGGCCGGTAGTGCTCCCCTGCCAGGCTCAACGCCATCATCTGCGACCATCTTGCCCTGGGGTACCGCACTGGGTCCACCATGCACCCACAGACGGTTCCTCCTCCTCCTCGAATCGGGTGTATGATATCGCTGAAGAGCCGAAAAAACTCATGGTGGACATATCTTAAATCATATCATGAGAAAACCATAACTTTCATTTTAAAATGATAATCAGTTTATAAAATCCTTGCGGTTTCTCCAAATCCAGAAATCTCATGGAAATCCGAAATCCCAATCTCAAGGGTAAATAAAAAATGAATTCTATAATATTGGGCTCCGGCAATCCGGACTGGCCCATAATGTCATAGCAAATGAATATATAAATATGCATGAAAATCACAGTAATAAATGCAATGTCTAAGCTATCATATAAAAGCAAGTTCACTAGTACCATGTCGAAATTACCATCTAACATTTTATACTAATGAAGTAGTATTTTCTAATGTGTACGTGACATGGCAATTATCGATGATGGTGTGTGTGAGCCGGCAAGCAGGTGTACGTGGAGCATACACATCATCGGTAATGGTGCTGGTGTCCTGACAGCATGGGTTTCAATATAACAATAAAACATATTTAAGCTTACAATGCGATGCGGATAGCAAGAATATGCGGAAAATGAATAATAAACGCAATAACAAAGAATCTACATTAATATATATGAGTCATACCGTTTTGCCATTTGAAATAACACGAATCGTTGTGTTTAGAAAATAAGGGCTACGGTGTTTTTAAGAAAAGGTACGTCCTTTGAAATATCCGTAGAATCCCTTGGTCTGTCTTTAAAATACTCATGATTCGTTAGTTTTGATATAGGTATGACTCGAGTCTAGTCTAATATCTGTAAGTAAACTACAGGACTAAACTAACAGGCTAATCAAAAAGGTAAGGAAACCACCTAAGTCTGAGTCGATATATATAAATATAATAGTCGGTGATCCCGCCTCAATAGTATCAAATATTATACAATATATAATATGATATCCTCGAGTCAAGAGTGCGGATCTATTATTAATATATAGCTCGTACAGTAAATCCATCATACGACATCCCAATCCGGGTACGGGTCGAATATCACATTTATCTCATCATTTATCTGGTATCCTTATCATCATATAATGAACTGGGGTACTGATCTAAAGTCAAGTACATACTGATACCATCTACATATATATATATATATATACGTGTGTATGAAAACACAACGCTTAAGGACCCGCTATAATCTCATGTCGTATCTCATAATACGAACCATATCACATCACCGATCTCGTGGCATCATGCCTAATCTCATCGACTCATATCCAAGTACCATGTACTATCTTCATCATCCATGTATATGTATACGTATATATATATATATATATATATATACATACATAGTCCCATACCTATGTGTGTGTATATATATATATACATATACATATATATATATATACACACACACGCAAGTAAAACAATGTAAGTGTGTGCGCGCATGTGGGTGTAAACCTTATTCTAAGGTTTCGCGACTAACACTAAACTATAGCATTAACTACCAAATACGCTTACACTAACCCAAAGTCCACTAAAGTATTTTCTAGCAATGTATACACATCTTATAATAACATATATATATATATATATATATATATATATCATAACGCATTTGCGTTCTATACTAAGAAACTGCGGGCGTGCTATACGCCATCCACCCGACTTCCCCCGTAGATATATATTTACTCACCTCTATCCTCGCTTGCCAAAGTCGATGACGCCATGCTCGTCCTTGTCGTTCAAGTCCACTCGAGGGTACCTACATATATACACACAAGATATCATAAACCGAAATCACGCACGAAAACCAAATCGGCACGAGTATCATACATAGGTTAAAACCTATAGTTTACTTATGTAAGAATGACCAAACAAACCTCGAGATTGACGTGCAAATGTCAAGTGATCGAGATAAAACACAAATACCAAATTTCAATTCATTAAAAGCCGTAAAACGAAATCAGAAACTTTTAAAACTTGCTCCAGATTTTACCCTAAGTGAAATTAGCCAATTTTGCATATGGAAAGGGTCTAGTTTACTGATGTAGGAGCTAAAGAAGAAGCATGAGACCAATCTACCCTAACCTGGCCGCAAATTGCAGCCAGAACTAATTAATCTGTGGCCTGGCAGTGGAATTAGGGTCCAGGGTTTCAATGGTAGCCTCCTAGGTGCCTGCATGACTCTCTGTGATCGCTAAAATATTTTCAGGTGTCCCGGGTCATAGCAGATATCAAAACAACCTCACAATTCTCATAATTTTCCGGTATCGGGGTTTCTAAGTTCGCTAATTAGAGTTCTAGTCTTTGGTTTTGGTCTTTAATCACACACCACAGGGGTTTAAGGTCGCTATTAAGTCTCAATTTCACCTTTGGATTCAAATCAAACCCTAATCCTCAACTTGGAAATTTCTAAGTTCACTAAACTTCTCTAAACCACTTTTAAACATGCATGAAAGCTAAAGTGAATGAAATTCTACACTAATGGTGAAGAGATTACCTCATTTGGCAACTCAAGAAAATTCTTGAGTCGCCCCAAGTCTTCAAAATCCAATTTTTCATGGTCCAAAGTATTTGTAGTGAGCTTGTGCATGTCCTTTGTGAAGTGGAGATGAACTTTTGAGGTGGGATTGAGGGTGTTTGTGGGGGTGAAGTGGAGGAGGGAGAGAGGGCAGCCATGGGAGAGGAGGGAAGAAAATGGTGAATGAAGGGGGAACAAGCCATGGTCAAGGTTGACCCCTCACCCTCTCTCTTCTTTTCTCTCTCATGCCCATACTCACTTTTTTATTCTTTTTCTTTTTCTTTTCTTTTCTTTTCTCTTCTCTTTTCTTTTCATTTTAAAACAAATCCATGCATAGAAAAAGAAAAGACATGGTGGGAAAATGTAACAAATGTAAAATGACTTGGTGCATGTCTTTTGCACAAATCAAGCTTAATGCACGATTAGAGATATTTAATCGCGATTAGCATTAAAATGGAATATAATTTATCATAAAAATTCATAATTGGCCTAAATCACATAAAACGCCCTCATTTCAGAAATTCCTATAATTTTCCAAATATTTCCCAATTTATTGGAAATTAATTATACCACATTATCAAATATTCATAATATTTATTATTTTAATTATTTAATTTCCCAAAAATAATATTTTATTTTTCTGAAATGTTACAACATATTATGATTTTGACCATAGTATATTGGATTTCAGTAGTGGATTTCGAGATCTATATCTCCATTGTAACTCCGAAGATTTTGTGGCGCCTAACGGAGTTCGATTTTGAGTTTCACACTCGTTTTCATGCGCACATGATGCGCTGTGGTATTTCTGTGTATTCCGTGATTTCGGAGCCCCGTTGATCTGAACAAGATTATTGAAATGTTTTTGTATTTGGGGGTTTAAATTTAAATTCGGGGACCGAATTTATTTAAGGGGGGAAGATTGTAACATTTCAGAAATATGAAATATTATTTTTGGAATTTAAATATTAAAATAATATATTTCGCGAAAACTATTCGATTTGCGAATAGGGTTTTTTTCCGTAAAATGGTATAAGTATATACCAATATTTGGAAAATAAGTGGAGATTAAAATGATTGACTTATTAAAATGTTATTTATCGGATTTTGGCATTTTTATAATTAATTATATGCAAGTTTAAATTAATCTTGATTAGTGCACCACTAATCACGATTATGCTAAATCCGTATTTTTAATTAGTCATGGCTAGTGCACCATGACATGTCGCATTTTGGTTGCATGTTGTTCATTTGTATTTGTGACTTGTGATTTATTTAGGAAAAGAGAGAGAAAAGAAAAGAGAGAATAATTGAAGAGAGAGAGAGAGGGGACCCATGATGAGGCATTGCATGCCATGTGAGGGTATGAGAGAGAGGCTCCTACCCTTGACCATTTCTCCCTCATTCATTTTCCTTCATCACCTCATCTCCTTCATCTTCATCTTTATGCTTCCTCCACCTCCTCTACCCCATCAAAACATCTATAAATCTTCATCAAAATCTCATGCCACCTTCATTAAAAATGATCCCACCTCTTCCTAAATCTTATGGACCTTTCAAGTTTGGATTTTGGAGACTTTGGGAATCTATGGTTTTTCTTGAGTTGCATCCATAAGGTATAACCTTCTTTTCTTATCTTGTAATTAGTTTCTTAGCCTTGAAGTTTAGTTTAGAATTCGATTTAGTGAGTTTTGTGATCTTGGAATTTTCCAAGATCATGTTTAGTGGATGTTGGGGACTTGAAAGTGTTATATTGAAGTGTAGTGAGTGTTTACAAGACTTAGGTGGTGATTTTCTATCCAAGACCAGAGACTAGAACCCAAAATACGAACTTAGAATTTGCCCGACCTTGATTATTTGACAGTCTGTGATGGTATATGGGAATCTGGGATGACCCGAAACCACTATAAAATAAGTTCCTATGACAGTGAGACGTGCAGGCAACCATAAAGCAACCCCTGAAACCCGAGCCCATTCCTACCTATTTTGGCCGCAGATTTATTGCTTGTGGCCGCAATTTGCGTCCACATTATGGTAGAATTTGATGTTCTTCGGTCTATGGGTCCCTTATCTTATATCTAGACCAACCCTATATGCAAAATGTCTTGATTTGACCTAAGGAGAAATCTGGGAGCAATTTCCTATGTTGCTGAATTTGGTATTTGCGATTTATGAACTTGGGTTTTGGTATTTAATATTGTATTTGGTTGTTGGACGTTTGTACGTCAACGACGATGGTTATTTAGTCGTTGTTGCATGCGTAAGCTATAGGTTCTAACCATTTCGTGTGCCGTATTGGTTTTCAGACTTGGTTTTCATAACGTTGCGATATGTGTTGATTTGTAGGTACCTCGCGTGGACTTCCGAGACGACGAAGTACATCGACTTCGGCTTAACGAGGAGTATTGCAGGTGAGTAGATTTATATCCACGGGGAAAGTCGGGTGGATAGCGTATAGCACCCCCGCAATTATAAAATGGAGACCGATATATATATATATATATATATATATATATATATATATATATAATAGTTGGAGAAACCTATACTAGGAAACTATGGATATTATCAAAATGTTAGTTGGAGATAATATGAATGATTGAATACATATACCAAGATATGAGACGAGATCTATAAGGATATGACACGAGATCGATGAATATGATAAGATTGAGATAGATGTGTTATGAGATCGGTAAAATAAGATAAATATATATAAGATTACTTGATATGAGATATTGATGTGATGAAAAGAGAATATGATGAAATAAGAAGACTTGGCTTAATATGTCAATATGCGGATGCTAGGCGATATATGAATATAGATACTGTTGCCAAGACAAGATATGAGATTGACACGGATGTGACTTGAGATATATATATATATATATATATATATTTATTTATGAGAATAATGAGTGATATACCGTACGAGATGTTAGATCCGTACCTTCATTGTTGTATAGGTTGATAGAATCCCCATTTGTTTAATGCCGCCGTACGATGGATTACCGTACGTGATGAGTTTTACCTGATGATTGATCCATACCCTTGACTTGAGGATGCCGTACGATGGATTATACCGTACGTGATGCTGTGAGGCTAGACTGCCGATTGATAGATTCATCGACTCGGATATGTTATAGATATTGTTAATCCTAGCCCTTATGTAGATGTTAGATTAGATACGTATACCTTATAATAGTGCGCTAACGATTTACTTTCTGCTACGTTTACGATATTCTCATTGCATTACGTATACCTGTGCTTCCATTATTTGTTATGATATCGTCGGCTAGTACACCTGCACAATTATCGACGATACGTATGTTACACTTACACAGATTGCCGGCTCACACACTTTCATCATCGGTAATTGCTATGTCACTTACACAGTCAAATTGCTATATCATGCTATTACTCTTAATTGTTTAGTATTATCATATAACTCGTTTGCATGATATACTGATATGCTCACATCATTATTCTATGTTGCATGATATACTGATATGCTCACATTTCTGTTCTATGTTTGCATACATCATGCTTTACAATTATACGCATTGAGATGCTGTTTTCATGAGATTCTGGATTTGAGAACCATGCTTATATTTCAAAAGAAAGTATGTATTGTTTTAAAAACCCGGTTTCTCATGATATGATATTTCGATGCGTCCACTATGAGTTTTCTCGGTTATGAGCTATGTGATACCCGATTCGAGGAGCTGGATGAACCTTTTGCGGGTACATGGTGGACTCGATATTGTACCCCGGGGCAAGAAAGGTATGTTGTATAGTAAACGATGAGCCTGGCAGAGGGACTACTACCTACCGGTGATAGTTTGGACCCGGCGGTTATCCGGAGGATACCGACCGGAGTCCTGAGATGGATATGGGTCGATCCGGACTTACGGAGCCCATGGGCCGATCCAGACCGACGGAGCCCGAGATATGAGGATTTACGTGTCGATGCTGGACACGGGTTTCATAATGTTTCGAGTGTCGGTGTTGGGCACCCAGGTTCCATGATTTTGATGTGTCGTTGATGGACACACCTTGGTTGATATCCTCATACATACATGCATATGCTTTCATGATGTTGCGAGTGTGATATCCACCTGCATATAGGCATATGATTCAGATGTTTATTTGTATATGGCATTGGCATTGATTTTATTGTTGAGATATATGCATACATGGTCACCTTAGATATCACAGTATTACCTTCTTGATATAGTGACCTAGGAAATCATTATTTTATTCGATTTCTACCTGCTGATGTTTTCTACTCATGAGTTGGCAACTCACCTCCGTTGTGCCATAGTTCTTGCAGGTTTGACCGTTTAGGATCATTAGCGGTATCGCTGGTACACAGCTTGCATTCGGGTGTTTTGCTATGGTAGGTCGGACATATTGAATCGTGCCCACTCTGGTATTTATTATTTCCTATTGTATCTAGATAACTCCATCAATCAAAAACTAGACTTTGTATATTTAGTGGACTTAGACGGACTTGTGGTTGCGCGACTCAGAGCGATCGGTATATGTTCGCTATGTGTGGATTTAATATCTTGCATTATTCATATTATTCTTTCTGGGATGATCTTCGCCGTTGGGCGTCGTATATATTGCTTGCGTGGTTATGATTCCACCATTTGGCGAAGAGCTAGCTCCCGCTTGGGGATGCTTTTTATATTGTTATGTATATGTGGTTTCAATTCAAAATATATAAGGGAGGTGCTACCCAAAATTTTAAAGAAGAAAAATGTTCTCAATTTTAGTACATTCTACTTGCATTTTCTTATCATTAATTATGCATTTATAGATAAACTTTATTTCATTATAACTTTATTTCAAAACTGCACCCCCACTATTTTCTGCAAAAAGGTTTAGATTTTCTGGGCTTCGGCTTATTTGAATTACGTTACGCCTTTAGACGTTGCGTGATTTAAGTGCCGGTCACGTGCTAAATTACGGGTCGTGATAGTGACAATGTCTGTACAGTACAGTCTGTTCGTCTAAGAGTATCGCATATCGAGTCTAGTGGGGTGGATAAAGTCAAACCCCTAATAACACGATATTTCGTGTCGGTATGAAGCCCATCACAACCCGAGAAACTACTGATCCAAATCAGTAATTCTCCACTACCTTGATCAAGGATTTCTGGTGATGGTCACCCATGCACCTCGCGACATCAACCTCCAATACCGAGAGAGACGAATCCCCGACGATCCGCTCACTGCCTCTATGTGGCTCGGGACTGTACCCAACTAAAACCTGTTTGCACGACTCCTTTGAGCCATGGTAGGGTAGTGTTCAAAGCACTGTAGGAACTCACACGAGACAAATGTCGATCTCAGGTCGACAGACTAATCTGTACACATGTCACCAGGGAACTGCTATCTGACAATAGGTATAATACCAACTAGAAGGTTCCCGACGAGTCTGTCCAGTGTACTCATAACCCAATGAACACCTGTATACTATCTTAGGTGAATAAACTAACACCAATGGCTTGTGAGACCGGCCACCGCCTTTCGTCGGGGTCTCAATCAGTATACACTAGTCTACTTTGGAGTATCGATGTCCAGTCTCGATACTCCCACGACTATGGACATTTAAGGATATGCTTATTGACCACCCAGATCCCATGTACATGATCGCCATCATAATGCTGGTAGTCAAGCAAGAATCCTATGGGCTCTATCAATATGTAACAGTGAACTGTAATGCCACCTAAAGAATGTACATGATGATAAAGACAAACCAGATTGTTAGTTATGAATATGCCCTAGAGGCCATTGTTGTATATATGATGTATATTATGATGGATGCTTGGATATATATAGAGAGGACTTTCTCGCTCGTCGTGATAATATGCTATTTGGTTTCACTTTATCTTAACATGTTGACTTATATTGGTTTACTGTCTTTCTCTTACATGTTGATAAAGCCCTTAGGATCTATACTCGACTACTGGGACTATGATGAGATCATACTAGTGGGGCCACGGTAGTCGATGAGTACATCCTATAACTGCTTTTAGTCGAGGGTATATCGAGACAGGGCATCGATACACCAGAGTAGATAAGCGTATACGCATCTTGACCCATATGATGGGCGATGGATGATCCCATATCCATCGGTGTTTGACATCAGATATGGTGTACCGGTGCTCAGTGGAGACTGGGTACACTGGACGGACTCGCCGAGAACTCCCAGACGGTGATATACCACACGTCACATGGCAGTTCTCCGGTGACACTGGTACAGGGTAGTCTGTAGACCCGAGCTCGTCATAGAGTCTTGTGTGATTCCCACTGTGTTTTGATTTCCACCTTACCACGTCTAAGAGGGCGTGCAAAACGGTGGCTTTTGGGTACAGTCCCGAATCACATGGAGGCAACGAGCGATAGGAGGGGATTCGTCTCTCCCAGTATAGGGAGTTGATGTTGTGCTGTGTTCGATTGGCTATAACTGGAAGTCCCTGGCCAGGGCTGATATAGATTTACTGGTAAGTGTTACCAGTAGTTTCTTGACCCATTATGAGCCTCACATCGACACGACTTATCAGTTAACTGGGGTCTGACGTATACCACCCCTAGACTTGATATGCGACATATCAGACGAAGAGACTGGACTGTACGGGAGTGTTACTGATTGGATTCACAGGAGAACGTACAGGCTAGCTTGTTGATCTTCTGATCGCTCAATACCTGGGTGGCTGTTACGTTTAGCTGACCGCCTGCAGCTTGTGGGTGTTTGATATGATCATCCCCTACTACCGGCGTATTGACGATTCTTTAGAGTTCTACACAGAGGTTTCTTGGCTCAGGAAAAACGGAGTAGAGGCAAATATGTGATATGCGCAGGACCGAGGATAATGCGATATGAGATACCGTATTATATTCTCGCGATATTTAGATATGAACCGGGACATCGGATCAAGTGTTGATTCGATGAATCGGTACATGATATATTAGCCGGTTATATTAGATATAGCCGGATTGTCGGATCAAGTGTTGATTCGATAATTTAATGTATAATGATATATATGATATATTGTATTACATTATCTAATATTGGATCGCTTTATTATTTCATTTTTTCCCTGGATAATACATTGATATATATGTGATATATGTTAATTGTATTATTTTCTTTTGTTGCAAATATATAATATATATGTGATATATATTATTGTGACTTGATATGATTTATAATGGAACATGTTTAGTAGAGATTAAGCAAGGTTAGGGGTTGATTAGGGTTAGCTTTTTTTGCACCATCTAGAAGCTTTCCTTTTGTTAAGTGTAAGATATTATGGTTGATATTATCTTATGACTCATTCTTTTAACCTAAGCAAACCCTAGCCCTAGTTTATTCTCTACAAAGGTTATCCTTGTCATTCTTGACCATGGTTCCATGATCAATCATATATTCATTTCTATTATTCATCACAAAAGGATTAACTCTTTCATTATCATCTTCTTCTAGCTTGAGTTTTGAGAAAGCTTACTTGTTTTTCTTTTTGTGATGATTTCTTGTGAGAAAATGATATAAAAAGAAAGCATAAATACTACTCCATCATCCTCATCTAATCTAGCCTACTAGATTAGGGTGTTCACCTCATTAGAGTGAGAGAGCTTGAGTTATAGCAACTTCGACGTAGATCATCGGAGAAATGGAACACTACAAGCTAGCATGGATCGTTCGAGTCGTGGAGCCTCTCTTTAGTCCGGTATATCGTGGATCACGGCGAAGGGACTTCTACTTGGAGCTTATGAAGTGAAGGAGCGGACTACAAAGGTTGTAATCCCTCACACTTAGTAGTAAAGATGTTTACTTACATGTTAAACCCTAATAATCTAGCAAAGATCCCGGCTTTGGGTTGTTCGGCACGTCTAAATTTTTATTCGGGCATGTTTGATGCCTTATGAACCCTCACAAGAGTGCCTAGGAACCCTAAAGTGGTATCAGAGCCTAGCTAGAGTATTAGGCGACGTGTATACGAAGTTAAAACTCCGATCGAACCTGATACGACGGAATAGAACCCCACTCTGGAAATTTTGTAAAAATGTTATTATTTCTGCGTTAAAAATACTCAAAAAAATCACCAGGAAATTCTAAGAATTACCATGAAATACGAGCTCACAATTCAATAAAATCGCCGCAGAACCGCGGCGGGAACCTGCTTCCCGCGGCGGATCCGCGGTCGATCTTTGGCATTGGGACACGTGTCTTCAGGGTAATGTCCGTAGGTGCTTGTTGCTGCTTTTGGGTATTTTTAATTTGACTCAAGTGTTGAGTATTCTGGGATTTATTTTGTAATCGTTAAGTCGATTGGAAAATTTAAATTCGTTATTATTTCCGGATATTTAGAAACTGTTAAAATGTTCGAGCGGATATCATTAACTCACTTTTTCCCGGTACGAAAATTTTCAAGTGTTGAATTTTTATCGGGTTTAAATCTTTCGGAAAACCGTACAAGTAACGCAGTGGACCCTCTAGAAGAACACAAACCTTAACTCGATTATGTGACCGTCTTGAACTGCCTCTAAACCTTAGCGTTTGGGGCAGTACGGCGTGCCACATGTGAGGCGTTAGCTTGACCCTTTTACGGCTGGATCATCGGTACTGTGACAGATTCTGGGATTATTTGAACTCCGCTCAAGTGTTGAGCTATTTAGGAAATTTTAGGTATTTGATTATCTATTCGGAAAGTTTAATACTGTCTATTTATCTGGAATGCGATACAATATGTGGAATTCATATAGTTAGGCATGAAATGCGAAGTATGTGATATTTCGGATTTACGATGTCTAAAGTGATTGTGGATTCCAAATATTGTAGTTTTACAATTTCTTTTCTGTGACCGTAAGTGTAGTATGTAGTTGTATTGCTGGACTTCGTTGCTATACATCAACGACGATCGGTGTATGCATACTTACTTACGTTGATGATATGTGATATTATGTGTTGCTGTAATATGTTATATTGGATCGTCGTGTTCTGAATAGCCGGGGTTTTATGTGAGATGAGGGTTTTTATTTTCATTCATGTAAAATTCATTTGTATGTAATATTCTTTTATTGGGGCACTTCCGGGATGAGGTTGATGTCACCAGTGTATATTATTTACTTTTCCGCATTAGGTAGACCCAAGGAGGGGAGCACAAGTAACCGGGTTCTAGGGTCCAGTGGGAGGCCATCTCGAGGAGTCGAGACCGGGTCTCCTAACCGTAGAACTGGCAGTGTTACTTGCCGCTCTTGTAGGGGTCTAGGGATGTGGGTTTGGCTATTCATCGCGACCGTGGAATCCGTGTTTTATACTGGCTCGTATTGAAAACACGGACATCCTAGTATATCCAATATTTCATATATGTTCTTCTGCTGCAATGTTCTGTGATGAGATCATATTACTTCCTGAGACGAATGCTTATACTATATATATATGCTGATATATAAATATTACTGCTTTCGTTTCTTCTGTGATGCTTAGGAAGCATAAGCTGATAGGATTTTATTAATGAGATTAATAAAAAGAAAAGAAACCTAAAAGATGTTGTAGAATCAAAACTTTATAAAAAGGGTAGCTACAGTTTTTCTTTGCATAGCGGTATATATGATATACCCTGCACCTTATTCGATGAGGAAAGAGCCGAGATCCCTTCACCGGGAGTGACCTCTTTAGAGAAACTGGTAGATGCTACAAACTCGCGGTTTAGTTTTTGACATCTTATATAGTTCTTGCTTTGCACAGCGGTATATATGATATACCCTGCACCTTATTCAATGGGGAAAGAGCCGAGATCCCTTCACCGGGAGTGACCACTTTAGCGAAACTAGAAAAGCCTAAAAAACACTCCTTTTCAAAAACTACTAGATTCTACGACGATATCAAGTTCATTACGCTCATGGTTTTCTGAAAAACCCGCGTAACCCTCCGTCATTTCAGATAGAGACTAGTTAGTATTCGTGCTGCGATTGTTGACCTTAACCAAGGCGTGGTGTACGGTAGCTAATTAGTATTTATCTGCTAAAACATGAGATGTGATTGAGTTAGGGTAGTCGTACGACTTTGTTGACCTTAGCCAAGGGTCGTACGGATGGGTTTAATTCAATCGGGAAATGACGGGTTGAACTTGGCTAGCACTTATGATTTGTTGACCTTAGCCAAGGTCATAAGTTGCTAGGGGCAAAAGCATTATCGGGAATTTCAAGTGTTGAAATTTGCAATGAGATTGCATACCTCCTATGAGATAGTTGGATCCCGGTACCCCATGCGAGTAAGAGTTACTCCTGGGAGAGTTTTACACAGGACAATTAGCCGATCAAGTAGGTGTCTAGAAAAGTGTTAACGGGGTTACGCCGCTGGGAAAACGAGGTTTACTTTAATTAGGTCCGTACGAAAGCACGGGGAACCTCCCTCAAGTACCGACACTGATCTGGCTGAAAGATTGACGAAATTGTAGGGTGTAATTAATCCCGACTAATCTTACCTTTTAGGGTTTGAAGGAAGATTTGATAAAAACAGTGGGAGACATCATGATTAGATAAGATAATTACCAATCTAATCTTGCAAGAGCATACGCTAAAGTGTTTTCTTCTCTCTCTCTCCAGGTAGGGACCATGTCAGGCCATAATCAAGATAATAATATGGATGTATTGACTGAACCCGCTTATTATACTGAGCAAGGGATCGTTGGACCCGTTCTTTCTTATAAGAGTTATAAG
Organism: Agapanthus africanus; assembly: GCA_030015575.1. Classification (NCBI taxonomy): domain Eukaryota; kingdom Viridiplantae; phylum Streptophyta; class Magnoliopsida; order Asparagales; family Amaryllidaceae; genus Agapanthus; species Agapanthus africanus. Next base: position 514,271,822 of record JASDDO010000014.1, read on the forward strand.
ACTGAACAGGAATCAGGAGAATATCTGGATTCTCAAGCCGCCCAAAAGAACATGCATGCTGATGCATCTTCTTCAGGTGTGTTAGTTATTGAGAACTGTTTCTCAGTTCATCCTACGTCCTGGGTATTAGATACCGGATCAGGATCCCACATATGTAAATTGTTACATGGGCTACGTAAAGGTAGAGAACTGGGAAAATGTGATCATTCCGTTCAAGTAGTGAATGGTGCAAGTATTGCAGCCAAAGCAGTTGGCGAATATCATCTAGTATTACCAAGTCGTAATACACTGATTCTGAATGAGTGCTATTATATACCGAACATGATGTGCAACATTATATCAGTTTCTTTATTAAGTAAAGAAGGATATAATTTTGTAGTACAGGATAATGTTATGAACATCTTCCTAAATCAAAAGTTGATTGCATCAGGCTCGTTACATAATAGCATATTCATTCTCAATCAAAATACAGTCCTCAATATAAAAAACACACACAAGAGGAAAAGTTCAGAAATGAACGAATCCTTCTTGTGGCATTGTTGACTTGGTCATATCAATGCGACACAGCTAGCTAAGCTACATAAGGATGGATATTTGAATCCGTTCAAATTATCATCTTATGATACTTTCCATTCATGTCTCAAAGGTAAAATGACCAAAGCTCCGTTTAGTGGACACGGAGAAAGAGTTACCGAACTCTTAGGACTGGTACACAGTGATGTATGCGGTCCCATGTCTACGCATGCCAGGAACGGTTCTTCCTACTTCATTACATTCACTGACGATCTCTCAAGATTCGGACATGTGTTCCTGATGAAACACAAGTCTGAAGCTTTTGAGAAATTCAGGGAATATAAACACGAAGTAGAGAACCAAACGGGCAAAAGTATTAAGATTCTTCGATCTGATCGAAGAGGTGAATACTTAAGCAATGAGTTCCTAGATTATCTACAAGAGAATGAGATTCTCTCTCATCTTACTCCTCCTTATACACCACAGCACAACGGTGTATCGGAGCGGAGGAATCGCACCCTATTAGATATGGTGCGCTCTATGATGAGTACAGCTGAGTTACCTATTTCCTTCTAGGGGTATGCGCTGGAAACAGCAATATACCTATTGAATAGAGTTCCAACTAAATCTGTGCCTACCACTCCATATGAGATATGGAATGGGAAGAGACCATCTCTTAAAAGAGTTAAGATATGGGGTTGTCCGACCTATGTTAAAAAGCAAAATCCGGAAAAACTCGAAGCACGATCAGTTCTTTGTAAGTTTGTAGGATATCCAAGCAATTCGTATGGAAATCTATTCTACCACAGTGAACAACAAAAGGTGTTTGTTGCTCAACATGCCACATTTTTAGAAAAGGAATTTCTTGCAAAATAAATTAGTGGCGATGAGGTAGAGCTGGAAGAGGTTCCAGCAACGCAAACTACAACTGCTGATTTGTTGGAACCAGAGGATTCAGTAGTACCCGACGAACCCCAGCCTCTCCGCCGATCTAGCAGGGTTTCTCGTCCACCTGAGAGATACTACGGTTTTCTCATTGATGGTGGAAGCGAGGATTGCATCATGGAAGATGATGACCCGACTAGTTTCGAGCAGGCCATCACGAGTGGTGACTCTATGAAATGGCTGGATGCAATGCGATCTGAGATGGAATCCATGTACACCAACAAAGTATGGACTTTGGAAAATGCTCCTGAAGGGGTAAAACCCATTGGGAGCAAGTGGATCTTTAAAAAGAAATTTGGTGTAGATGGAAAAGTTAAGACTTTCAAAGCTAGACTTGTCGCAAAGGGTTTTCGTCAACGACCAGGTGTGGATTATGACGAAACCTTTTCACCAGTGGCTATGCTTAAGTCCATCCGGATCTTACTTGCCATTGTTGCATACCATGACTACGAAATCTGACAAATGGATATTAAGACCCTCTTTCTAAATGGTGATTTAGAAGAGTGTGTGTACATGACTCAGCCAGAGGGCTTCATAGATAGTGGGAGCAGCGGAAAGGTGTACAAACTGCTTAAATCGATTTATGGGTTAAAGCAAGCATCGCAGAGTTGGAATATCTGTTTTGATGTTGTAGTCAAAGAGTTTGACTTCATCAAAAATATAGATGAACCTTGTATCTATAAAAAAGTAGCAGAGAGTAAGGTTGTCTTCCTCGTATTGTACGTGGATGACATACTCTTGATAGGAAATGATATTCCTATGCTGCAATCAATCAAGCTCTTCTTATCACAAAGATTCTCAATGAAAGATCTAGGTGATGCCTCCTGCATATTGGGAATCATGATCTATAGAGATAGATCTAAACGGATACTGGGATTGTCCCAATCCAGGTACATTGACACCATACTAAAGAGGTTTAGTATGGAAGAATCCAAGCGTGAGAACCAACCCACGATCTCTGGACTCACTCTCTCCAAAGAGATGTCTCCCAAGACTGATTTGGAGAGAGCTCGCATGCAAGGGATACCCTATGCTTCGGCAGTAGGCTCTATCATGTTTGCGATGTTATGTACCAGATCCGATGTAGCATACTCACTAAATGTAGTGAGTCGGTATCAAGCAGATCTTGGAGAGAGTCACTGGATAGCTGTGAAGAACATTCTCAAGTACTTGCGAAGGACTAGAGACATGTTCTTGGTGTATGGTAACGGAGAACTCCGGGTGGAGTCCTTTACCGATTCCAGCTTCCAAAGTGATAAGGACGACTCTAAGTCGCACTCGAGATTTGTCTTCACCCTCAATGGAGGGGCGGTATGTTGGAAGAGTTCCAAACAGGATACCGTTGCAGACTCGACGATGGAGGCTGAATACATCGCTGCCAACGATGCTGCTAAAGAGGCTGTTTGGATGAAGAAGTTCATCACTGAACTTGGTGTGGTTTCATCCATTGAGCATCCAATACCTCTGTATTGTGATAACAATGGAGCTGTGGCGTTGGCCAAGGAACCCATGTCCCATCAAAAGTCCAAACATATTCTGAGGCGGTATCACCTGATCAGGGAGATAGTTGATCGCCGGGAGATCGAGGTCAGGAGAGTAGATACGAAGGACAACACTGCGGATTCACTCACGAAGGCAATTCCCCAGATACAGTTTGAGAGATTATTCGGGATGCTAGGTATGAGATACTACAACAGCTGGCCTTAGTGCAAGTGGGAGATTGTTAGTTATGTATATGCCCTAGAGGCCATTGTTGTACATATGATGTATATTATGATGGATGCTTGGATATATATAGAGAGGACTTTCTCGCTCGTCATGATAGTATGCTATTTGGTTTCACTTTATCTTAACATGTTGACTTATATTGGTTTACTGTCTTTCTTTCACATGTTGATAAAGCCCTTAGGATCTGTACTCGACTACTGGGACTATGATGAGATCATACTAGTGGGGCCACGGTAGTCGATGAGTACATCCTATAACTGTTCTTAGTCGAGGGTATATCGAGACAGGGCATCGATACACCAGAGTAGACTAGCGTATACGCATCTTGACTCATATGATGGGCGATGGATGATCCCATATCCATCGGTGTTTGACATCAGAGATGGTGTACGGGTGCTCAGTGGAGACTGGGTACACTGGATGGTCTCGCCGAGAACTCCCAGATGGTGATATACCACACGTCAGATGGCAGTTCTCCGGTGACACTGGTACAGGGTAGTCTGTAGACCCGAGATCGTCATAGAGTCTTGTGTGATTCCCACCGTGTTTTGATTTTCACCTTACCACGTCCAAGAGGGCGTGCAAAACGGTGGCTTTTGGGTACAGTCCCGAATCACATGGATGCAATGAGCGATAGGAGGGGATTCGTCTCTCCCGGTATAGGGAGTTGATGTTGTGCTGTATTCGATTGGCTATAACTGAAGTCCTTGGCCATGGCTGATATAGAGATTTACTAGTAAGTGTTACCAGTAGTTTCTCGACCCGTTATGAGCCTCACATCGACACGACTTATCAGTTACCGGTGTCTGACGTATATCACCCCTAGACTTGATATGCGACATATCAGACGAAGAGACCGGACTGTACGGGAGTGTTACTGATTGGATTCACAGGAGAACGTACAGGCTAGCTTATTGATCTTCTGATCGCTCAATACCTGGGTGGCTGTTACGTTTAGCTGACCGCTTGCAGCTTGTGGGTGTTTGATATGATCATCACCTGCTACCGGCGTATTGACGATTCTTTAGAGTCCTACACAGAGGTTTCTTGGCTCAGGCAAAATGGAGTAGAGGCACATATGTGATATGCGCAGGACCGAGGATAATGCGATATGAGATACCGTATTATATTCTCGTGATATTTAGATATGAACCGGGACATCGGATCAACTGTTGATTCGATGAATCGGTACATGATATATTAGTCGGTTATATTCGATATAGACGGATTGTCGGATCAAGTGTTGATTCGATGATTTAATGTATAATGATATATATGATATATTGTATTACATTATCTAATATTGGCTCGCTTTATTATTTCATTTTCTTACTGGATAATACATTGATATATATGCGATATATGTTAATTGTATTATTTTCTTTTGTTGCAAATATATAATATATATGTGATATATATTATTGTGACTTGATATGATTTATAATGGAACATGTTTAGTAGAGATTAAGCAAGGTTAGGGGTTGATTAGGGTTAGCTTCTTCTTGCACCATCTAGAAGCTTTCCTTTTGTCAAGTGTAAGATATTATGGTTGATATTATCTTATGACTCATTCTTTTAACCTAACCAAACCCTAGCCCTAGTTTATTCTCTACAAAGGTTATCCTTTTCATCCTTGACCATGGTTCCATGATCAATCATATATTCATTTCTATTATTCATCACAAAAGGATTAACTCTTTCTTTATCATCTTCTTCTAGCTTGAGTTTTGAGAAAGCTTACTTGTTTTTCTTTTTGTGATGATTTCTTGTGAGAAAATGATATAAAAAGAAAGCATAAATACTACTCCATCATCCTCATCTAATCTAGCCTACTAGATTAAGGTGTTCACCTCATTAGAGTGAGAGAGCTTGAGTTATAGAAACTTCGACGTAGATCATCGGAGAAACGGAACACTACAAGCTAGCATGGATCGTTCGAGTCGTGGAGCCTCTCTTGAGTCCGGGATATCGTGGATCGCGGTGAAGGGATTTCTACTCGGAGCTTATGAAGCGAAGGAGCGGACTACAAAGGTTGTAATCCCTCACACTTAGTAGTAAAGATGTTTACTTGCATGTTAAACCCTAATAATCTAGCAAAGATCCCGGCTTTGGGTTGTTCGGCACGTCTAAATTTTTATTCGGGCATGTTTGATGCCTTATGAACACTCACAAGAGTGCCTAGGAACCCTAGCATACTATCATTTTGAGTAAGACTGTTCTACCTGTATAGGTCCTCCCTCAATCATCTAATCGCGTGCCTGCGATTACAATAATTGACTTGAAGGCACTATATCCAACAATAATACCATCTAGCATGTTCCCGGTGAGTGAGTCCACTGTACACATAACCCATTGAGCACCTGTATACTATCTTAGGTGACAAACTGACACCAATGGCTTGTGACAAACTGTCATTTGTCTTGTCTCTTGAACTGGTATGCGGCACTGGACGGATACGGATGACCGGAACCTGGCTTTTATCTGTCGGTGACAAATGTTCTGGATTTTGGCGTAACTGTGGAGATTTTGTATGATTTGCGTCAATTTCGACTAGGAACCTGGAACCTGTAAATATGTAGCAAACACGGATCAAAAGCACCTGCCTATAAACAAATGAGCAGAAGAATGGGCGGTATTAAATGCAATATTCTGGTATGAACAACTTTCGCCTCTGGCGAAATCAAACGCAACCGGTCACGGTTAGGGATCACCGATACCTTGGTAGGGTAGGGTGCCTAATGAAGTGCTTGCGTAACGTTTGGACGGAGTTCAATGGAAAATATCGGGCAAAGGAAATGAGAAACCAAAACCTTAACTTACACTATCGTTTTCTTTCCTAACAACACCATATTCACAAACCATCAAAACAACAAAGAAAAAGATCAAAGAAAGGATACAAAGAAAAGAGTAAACAACATTGCAAGAAAGTAAATGGCAAGGTAATAAAATGCAAGTAAGTAAATGGCAAGAATTTAAATTGCAAGAAAGAAAAGCAAGTAAGCAAAAGACAAGAAATACTAAGAACCCAAGACCACGTTACAAACCATGAGTTCAATAGCCTAAACTTAAACTTGCAAGCTCAATGAAGAGGTTGCAAGATCAAGAGAAGGCTAAGAACTCAAGGCAAAATGAAGGCACAACAAAAGCTTTATTAATCTTCAAGTAATAATACAAACCTTGAGATCAATTGTAAGTCTACGGTAGCGTCCCGGCAGTCTGTCCGAGGCCAAAATGCGGAAACGAAAACTTTTTCAAAACTTGAAACCGGCGCTATCGTATACTTTAAATCCGGATCGAACCATTAACCTACAACTAGCTTGTCACGACCCGAAATTGGCACGTGACGGCCCTAATACTACGAAAACGCCTAAAGACGTAACGCAGTAAAAGAAAGCCAAAACCCAGAAATCTAAACCAAATAAAGACAAGAAAAGATAATAGCAGTTTTGAAACATTTGAAATCACAACCCAAATTCTTTAAAAAGTTCAACTTGCTTTCTTAAAAATTTTGGCAGTACCCCCTTTATAAAAACTAACCCCGAAACGAGTACATCAATTAAAGATAAATAAAGCATCCCCAAACGGGAGCAAATACACGCCCAAAGGCGGAAAACAATCACCACCACAAATATACGACGCCGTAGCGAAGAAATAAAGACAATAGAGAGAAAGCTGTATAAAAGACAACAAATCCACAATTTATACAATATCGTCCTCACCAAGTCTCTAAGTCAACAATATAATAGTAGATGGAGAGTACAAGATACTACGAATATACAATACAAATACAGATAACCACCAAAACCCACCTGAACAAAACAACACACTGTGAGCCGATGCGGTATCTGTAGCAAAAGATGATAGATGAATAGCCAGCCTCGACTACTCTGGGGAACACTCTGTAACACCTGTGGCACAACGGGGGTGAGTTTCCAACTCGTGAATAGTAAATAACATATGCAGGTAATCGCAAGTATGCACGTAAAGTGTGAATCTAAGATATGCAATTAACAACAATAACATGTCATATGAATGCAGAATAATGGAAAGTACTCTAGCAGGTACAACCAATATATGAAGCAATAATAATATGACAATAGAATGCAATAATCATGCAATAAGGGTGTGAGAATATAAATATGCAACAATCATGAAAGGTACACTAACAGGTACTACTAATACATGAAACAGTGCACAAACAGATAAAGGTGAGGTATGGAGTGAAATATGTCATTTCCATGGAATCCTGACATCGTGGTAGGATCACAATCCATCAAGATACTCAAAATCCCAATTCCTCAATCAGCCCCCAATTGGCTCTCATAACATATAAGTCTCACATCTCCTCAATGTACAACATCAAGTATATCTCGCATATCCCGACTGTACAACATCAAGTAGATCTCACATATCTATCCAGTATCCAATCTCAATGAATCACTTATATCCCAAATCAAATCTCAAGTAACATTCTAACATCCTAAATATATTTGCATAAAAAAATATGATGGGGTCAATACACATATATTAGCGTCCCATTCCACTAATAATGGTGTAAGGGTATATATAACAGCGGCTAAATCCCCTGTTATATATACAAGGAGTAATTAGAAATATCATGAAACCAATGTGCCAAGCATCGACACGAAAATACTAATCTATCAGATACTGCCACCAAGACTAGCATCCTGATAGGTACGTATCATACGCTATCCCGAAAGCACGAGTGCCTAGCTCTGACCCTCGCCTTTCGACGTATCAATACGTGCATGACTCACGTCGGTATCCACATGATAGTCGCTAGGTCATAAGTACTATCACCGGTAGGTACTTGCCCACCTTTAGACTCAATCGGCAAGTCCATCGATCATCTTGCCGAGGGGAACTGTACTGGGCCCCACCATGTACCCTCATACGGCAGCCACTCCTCGTATGGAGTATATAATCAGAACCGATAAATCTCATGGTGGATGCGTAAATATCATATCAAGGAAACCGGGCTTTTTATATAATTGTAGGGTTCCTAGGAACACCAAGGAGGTCTCACAAGGCATCAACCATGCCAATTTCAAAAATTAGAGGTGCCGAGAAACCCTAATACGGACCGTTGGCTAGAAGTTTAGGCGAAAAAGCAACTAGTTAACTACTTTAACTAAGAGTACGGAAATACAACCTTTGTAGATCCGGTCCTCCACCTCCACGGCTCCGTGATGAAGTCCTCTCTGCTGTCCAAATGAAATCCCGGGCTCTAGCGTCGGCTTCATCGGAGAAATGGGCGGGCAAGGTCGTCGGCTTCGTGCCGAAGATGATCTACGTCGAGGCATCACAAGATCAAGCTCCCACTTCACCAAGTCATGAAACTTGTGAAGAAAACACACTCTACTACTTGGCAAGAGGTAGAGGATGAAGAAATAGGAGGTGGGTTCACTTTAGAATTGGATTTCTCACTCATTTCATCAAGTTGCCATTGAAGGAGGCATGCTATCTTCATCTTGAAGAAGAAGAAGAAGATGAAGATGATAAAAGAATTATATGATAAGTTAATTGGAAAATAGAAAATAAAAGAATACTTATCATAATCCAACCATGGTCAAGTGTAGAGAATAGACTAGGGTTAAGTGGAATGGTTAGGGTTAAGCATGAGACAAAATGGTGACTTAGTCAAAGCTTCATGAAGCTTCAACATGCATCCAAAGAAAGCCACCATTTCTCTTTATGCAAATCATTTTCCAAAAAGAATAAATAGATAAATAAATGAATAAGAAAACAAAATGAAACCCTAACCATTCATATAACCATGGTCAATTCTTTACACATGACCAAACTATCATGTATCATCAAACATGATACAATCTTGTGTACAAAAGTATATCACATATACAATGTGCAAAAACCAAGTGAGAAAACCATTTAAAAGTGAACCGATACTAGTTAATGCAAAGTAATATATCAAATATATAATTATACATTAAATCATTAAATCGACACTTGATTTAATGATCCGGTCATATCGCATATAACCGACTAGTATCAACAGTAACAACTTATCGAATCAACACTTGATCCGATAACCCGGCTATATCGCATATAACCGATCAATGTCACAGATCACGAGAATCGAATACAGTATCACATACTGGTATCATTCTCGGTCGCGCACATATCTCATATGCGCTCCTATTTCGTTTCGCTTGAGCCAGGAAACCTCTGTGTAGGACTCTAAAGACTCGTCAATACGCCGGCAGCAGGTGATGATCATATCAAACACCCACAAGCCGCAAGCGGTCTGCTAAACGTAACGGCCACCCGGGTATTGAGCGATCAGAAGATCGATGAGCAAGCCCGCTCACACTCCAATGAATCCAACCAGTAACACTACCATACAGTCCGGTCTGTTCGTCTGATATGTCGCATATCTTGCCTAGGGGTGGTAAACGTCAGACCCCAATAGCTCGATAAGTCGTGTCGATATGAGGTCTATAACAATTCGAGAAACAACTGGTAACACTTACCAGTAAATCTCAGCAACTCTGGCCAGGGATTTCCTGTTATAGCCAATCGAACACAGCGCAACATCAACCCCCTATACCGGGAGAGACGAATCCCCTCCTATCGCTCATTGCCTCCATGTGACTCGGGACTTTACCCAAAAACCACCGTTTTGCACGCCCTCTTGGACGTGGTAAGGTGGAAATCAAAGCACAGTGGGAACCACACAAGACTCTATGACGATCTCGGGTCAACAGACTACTCTGTACCAGTGTCACCAGAGAACTGCCATCTGACGTAAGGTATAATACCATCTGGGAGTTCTCGGCGAGTCCGTCCAGTGTACCCAGTCTCTACTGAGCACCCGTATATCATCTCCGATGTCAAACACCAATGGATATGAGATCATCCATTGCCCATCTGTATGGGTCGAGAAGGTACACGCTAGTCTACTCTGGTATATCGATGCCCCATCTCGATACACCCACGACTAGGGACTTTGAAGGATGTACTTATGGACTACCATGTCCCCACTAGTATGATCCGCATCATAGTCTAGGTAGTCAAGTACACATCCTAAGGGCTTTACCAACATGTAACAGAGAGACAATCAGTATACACGTTAAGGTAAAGATCAACCAGATAGCATACTATCATGTTGAGCAAGAAAGTCCTCCCTATATATGTCCCAGCATCCACTACAATATACATCCAATGTACAGTAATGGCCTCTAGGGCATACATATAACTAACAATCTCCCACTTGCACTAGGGCCATCTGATAGCAGTGGTTGTAGTATCTCATACTCAACCATCCCATCAAAGTCTCTCTCTGGGAATAGGCCTTCGTGAGTGGATCCGCCGTGTTGTCCTCTGAGTCTTCTCTCCTAACCTTGACCCCTTAGAGATCAACCATCTCCATGATCAGGTGATACTGCCTTAGAATATGTCTGGATCACTGATGGGACCTGCGTTCCTTGGCATAAGCCACAACTCCATTGTCACACAATGGGAGGAACATAGTTCATCTCATGAACCAATATACACCCAAACAGCCTCTTTGGTAGCATCTTAAGTAGCGATATATCCTGCCTTTATCGTCTAGTATGTCACGGTATCTATCTTGGAACTCTTCCAACATACCGTCCCTTTACTGAGGGTAAAGACAATGCCTGTGACTGACATTCAGTCGTCTTTATCACCCTGGAACACTTCCAGTGATTCTTCTCAGGATCAATTGATACCATCTCACTACAGCTAGTGAGTGTTCTAACACCCAAATAACATCTATCTCATAGATGAAAACTCAGGATTTAGGAGGTATCACTTTGATCCTATATGGAGAATCCATGTGATAAGCAGAGATCGACCGAGCGTAGCATAGGAAACTCCTTCCCTATCAAGAGTATGTCATCCACGTACTCTACGAGAATCGCCACCATACTCCCTACTACCTTTTTGTTTATACAAGGTTCATCTACCATTTTGATGATGCCAAACTCTTTGACTACTTCATCAAAACAGACGTTCCAACTCCGCGATGTCTGCTTTATCCTATAAAACATCTTGCACACGTTTCCGCTGCTCCCACTGTCTACGAAGCCCTCTGGCTGTGTACTTATAGACGCTTTCTTCCAAATCAACATTTAGAAAAGCAGTCAAGACACCCAACCACCAGATATCGTAGTCATGGTATGTAGCCATGACAAGTAGGATCTGGATGGACTTAAGCATAGCTACTTGAAAATGTTTCATCATTATCCACACCTGGTCAATGATGCAAACTTTTAACAAGTCTAGCTTTAAAAGTCTCAACCTTTCCATCTACACCAAGTAATCTTCTCAAGATATACTTGCTCCTGATGGGGATTTAACCCTTCAGATATAGCAACTAAAGTCCATATTTTGTTGGTGTACATGGATTCCATCTCAGATCGCTAAGAATCCAGCCATTCTTACAGAGTCTTACTCTTGATGGCCAGCTCGAAACTAGTTGGGTCATCATCTCATGACGCAATCCTCGCTCCCACTGTCATAAAGAAACCGAAGTATCTCTCAGGTGGGTGAGGAACCCTACTAGATCGGTGGAGAGGCTGAGGTTCGTTGGAATCTATTGAATCCTTTTGTTAGTTATATGTATGCCCTAGAGGCCATTACTGTACATACGATATATATTGTAGTGGATGCTTGGACATATATAGGGAGGACTTTCTTGCTCCACATGATAGTATGCTATCTGGTTGTACTTTATCTTAACATGTACTCTGATTGTCTCTATATTACATGTTGATAAAGCCCTTAGGATATGTACTCGACTACTGGGACTATGATGAGATCATACTAGTGGGGCCACGGTAGTCGACGAGTACATCCTATAACTGTTCCTAGTCGAGGGTGTATCGAGACAGGGCATCGATACACCAGAGTAGACTAGCGTATACGCATCTTGACCCATATGATGGGCGATGGATGATCCCATATCCATCGGTGTTTGACTTCAAGGATGGTGTACGGGTGCTCAGTAGAGACTGGGTACACTGGACGGACTCGCCGAGAACTCCCAGATGGTATTATACCTCACGTCAGATGGCAGTTCTCCGGTGACACTGGTACAGAGTAGTCTGTTGACCCGAGATCGTCATAGAGTCTTGTGTGATTCCCACTGTGCTTTAATTTCCATCATACCACGTCCTTGAGGGCATGCAAAAAGGTGGCTTTTGGGTACAGTCCCGAATCACATGGAGGCAATGAGCGATAGGAGGGGATTCGTCTCTCCCGGTATAGGGAGTTGATGTTGTGCTGTGTTCGATTGGCTATAACCGGAAATCCCTGGCCAGGGTTGCTGAGATTTACTGGTAAGTGTTATCAGTAGTTTCTCGAACTATTATAGACCTCATATCGACACGACTTATCGAGCTACTGGGGTCTGACGTATACCACCCCTAGGCGAGATATGCAACATATCAGACGACGAGACCGGACTGTACGGGAGTGTTACTGTTTGGATTCACAGGAGAATGTACAGGCTTGCTTGTTGATCTTCTGAGCGCTCAATACCTGGGTAGCTGTTACGTTTAGCTGACCGCTTGCATCTTGTGGGTGTTTGATATGATCATCACCTACTGCCGGCGTATTGACGATTCTTTAGAGTCCTACACAGAGGTTTCTTAGCTCAGGCGAAACGGAGTAGGTGTACGTATGTGATATGTGCGGGACCGAGGATAATGCGATATGAGATACCGTATTCTATTCTCGCGATATTTGATATCAGCCGGGTCATCGGATCAAATGTTGATTCGATGAATCGGTACGGATATATATTAGTTGGTTATATGCGATATAGCCGGATTGTCGGATCAAGTGTTGATTCGATAATTTAATGTATAATAATATATATGATATATTAAATTACATTAACTAATATTTGCTCACTAAAAGATTCTTTTTCTCACTCGGGTAATACATTGATATATATGCGATATATGTTAATTGTATTATTTTATTTTGTTACGATAAATATTATATATGTGATATATAATATTGTAACATTATATGATTACTAATGCAACATGTTTAGTAGAGATTAAACATGGTTAGGATTTGATTAGGGTTAAACCTTTCTAGATGTTTCTAGAAGGTTTTCTTTTTGTTTTGGAAAAGATATTTTTGCATGATATTTCTTAACCCAACCACACCCCTTAACCCTAGTTCAATCTCTACAAAGGTTACTTGACCATGGTTGCATTATTTATCATATTAATTCTTTCTATTCATCACAAAAGGATAATTCAATCATTATTCATCTTCTTCTTCCTTCATTCTTTCATGAAAAAGCTTTCTAGATTTTTTCCAAGTGATGAATAAATGTGAGAAAAAGATAAATAAAGAGAGTAAAATTCCTACTTCATCATCCTCATCTTCTCTTGCCCTTTAGATGAGAGTGTTCACTCAATTTAAGTGAGTGTTAGCTTGTTTTAACGGAACTTCAAGGTAGATCATCTTAGTATCGAAGCTCGGAAGCAAAGGTTGCATCTTTCTCTTCGTGGAACCTCTCGAGAGTCCGGATCCCGATGATCGCAGCGAAGGGGCCACAACACGGAGCATATGAAGTGAAGGACCGGATCTACAAAGGTTGTAATCCCTCTCACTTAGTGTTAAAGTTGTTAACATGTTAGTTTTCGCCTAATCTCTAGTTTAAAGATCCGTATTCGGGTTGTTCGGCACGGCTAATTTTTTAATCGGGCATGGTTGATGCCTCGTAGACCCTTGTGCGCGTGCCTAGCAACCCTACAGTGGTATCAGAGCCAGGCTAGAGCTTTAGGCGAAGTCTAGACGAAGTTTAAAGTCCGATCGAAACCCGAAACCCCGATAAAACCCGCTCTCTGGACTTTTTCTAAAAACTGGGATTTTTCCACATTAAAAATGCTTAAAAAATTCAGCAGAGAATTATAAGAATTACGGTGCAAAAAGTTTTCAATGAACAGTAAAAAGTGCGGCGGAACCGCGGCAGAAGCATGCCTTCTGCGGCGGTTCCGCGGCTAATTGATGACGTCACCCCTCCTATTTTACACAGTAATTCCTATTACACAGTGCTGAGCTTTATGGGAATTTTTAATATTTATTCAAGTGTTGAATTTTCTGGGGTTGTTTTGGGGATTCGATGATTCGATCGGATTATCAGATTTTGTCTATGTGTGTTTTCCCGATAAATTTTAGAAACTGTTAAAAAGTTCGAACGGATATCAATAACTCACTTTTTCCCCTGTCGGAAAATTTTTCAAAGGTTGGATTTTTTCTGGTGTTTAAGAATGTTCTAAGTCATGCAAGTAACGCGGTGGACCTTCTAGAAGACAACAAACCTTAACTCGATTATGTGACCGTCTTGAACTGCCTTTTGAACCTTAGGGTTTGGGGCAGTACGGCGTGCCACATGTGAGGCGTTGGTTTGACCCTTCTACGGCTGGACCATTGGTACTGTGGCATATGATAGATGTTTTTAAACTAATTTCAAGTGTTGTGATATATTGGGGAAATCTTGGGTGTTTGATTATTCGATCGGAAAGTTTAACTTTGTCTATTTATCTGGAATGTGATACATATTTGGAATTCACAGGTAATTATGAGATAACTAATTTGAATATTATAAACATAGCAGTTTAGTCTCAAATGATTGGTTGCCATGGAATTTTGATGTGATCAAAAGTCCGTCGCAATCATGTAGCGTACGCGGATACTCGCCGGGTAAACTTAATAGACAACCACGCCCTATAGCCCCGACCAAGTGACTGTAGGAGAACCCCGTCGCCAAAAGCTTCCGTTAAGGTGCTCGCGGTAGCGGTGTTCTGCCTTAGTGCACTTCGTCGACGGCATCTGGGGGTGCGGCCGTCTACTAAAGTTTGCGATGAGCATTCGATCAGGATGTCGGGAATCTTGTTGAATAGCCCGACTTGATATTGAAAAGAGTTTTCGATAATGAGACTAAAATGCGGGGTTTATAATTGTTAGGCATGCGATGTCTAAGGAATTCATTTGGTTAGGCATGTGATTTATAAGGTAGTTGCGGATTCCAACTGTTGTAGTTTTACACTTTCTTTTCTGTGACCGTAAGCGTAGTATGTGTTGTATCGCCGGCTTCGTTGCTATACATCAACGACAATCGGGATGCGCATACTTGCTTACGTTGATGATATGTGATATTATGTGTTGCTGTGATATGTTATATTGGATCGTCGCTTTTTGAATAGCCGGGGGTTTTATGTGAGATGAGAGTTTTTTCTTTTTCATTCATGTAAAATTCATTTGTATGTAATATTCTTTTATTGGGGCACTTCCAGGTTGCGGAAGATGTCACCGTTGTATATTATTTACTTTTCCGCATTAGGCAGACCCAAGGAGGGGAGCACAAGTAACCGGGTTCTTGGGTCCAGTGGGAGACCATCTCGAGGAGTCGAGACCGGGTCTCCTAACCCTAGAATTGGCAGTGTGACTTGCCGCTCTCGTAGGGGTCTAGGGATGTGGGTTTGGCTATTCATCGCGACCGTGGAATCCGTGTTTTATACAGGCTCGTATTAAAAACACGGACGTCCTAGTATATCCAATATTTCATATATGTTCTTCTGCTGCAATGTTCTGTGATGAGATCTTATTACTGCCTGAGATGAATGTTTATATTATATATGAGATATATGTTATATTGCAGATTTCGTTTCAAATGTGATGCTTGCGAAGCATAATAAAATGGGACTTCATTAATGAGATTAATGAAACTAAAAGAAACCTAAGATGTTGTAGAAACTTGTTTAAAAACTGGTAGCTCTAGTTCTTGCTTTGCATAGCGGTGTTCCTTGTAGAACATCCAGCACCTTATTCGATAAGGAAAGGACCGAGATCCCTTTACCGGGAGTGACTCCTTTAGCAATAACTGGCAGATGCTACAAACCCTCGGTTTGTCTTTTGATTGCTTCTATAGTTTCTGCTTTGCACAGTGATATATATGATATATCCCGCACCTTATTCGATGAGGAAAGGGCCGACGATCCCTTCACCGGGAGTGACCCCTTTAGCAAAACTAGAAAAGCCTAAAAAACACTCCATTTAAAATCACTCGATTCTACAACGATATCAAGTTCATTACGCAAAGGGTTTTCATAAAAACCTGTCGTAGCCCTCCATCATTTTAGGAAGTAGAGTACTTAGTATTCGTGCTACGTATGTCGACTTTAGTTGAGGCGTAGTGTACGGTAGCTAAGTGATGTCTTACTACACAGCATATGATGCGATTTGTTAGGACATTCATGTGATTATGTCGACCATAGTTGAGGGTCATGTAGGGTGGGTCTGATTAATCATGAAATGACGGGTAGAACTTGACTAGTGCTTATGATATGTTGACCTTAGTTAAGGTCATAAGTGCTAGGGGTAAAATATTATCGGGAATTTCAAGTGTTGAAATTTGCAATGAGATTGTATACCTTCTATGAGATAGTTGGATCCCGATACCCGCTGCGAGTAAGAGTTACTCCTGGGAGAGTTTTACACATTACAATTAGCCGATCAAGTAGGTGTCTAGAAAGGTGTCAACGGGGTTACGCCCGTGGGAAAACGAGGTTTACTTTAATTAGGTTCGTGCGAAAGCACGGGGGACCTCCCTCAAAGTACCGACACTGGCCTGGCTTAAAGATTAGCGAACTTGTAGCGTGTAATTAATCCCGGCTAGTCTTTCCTTTTAGGGTTTGAAGGAAGATTTGACTAAAACAGTGGGAGACATCCTGATTAGATATATTAGATAACCAATCTAATCTTGCAAGAGCATACGCTGAGTGTTTTCTTCTCTCTCTCTCCAGGTAGCGACCATATCACGCCTTAATCAAGATAATAAAACGGATATATTGACCGAACCCGCTTGTTATACTGAGCTGGGGAACGTTGGTCCCGCTCCAACTTATAATTGTTATAAGACAGAGCAGGAAATTGGGGAATACCAGATTTCCCGTGCCGCCCAAACGAAGAAAGTGCATGCTGATGCATCATCTTCGGGTGTGTTCATTACAGAGAACTGTTTCTCAGTATCCTTTGCGTCCTGGGTATGTGATACCGGATCAGGATCCCGCATATGTAATCTGTTACATGGGCTACAGAAAGGTAGAGAACTGAGAACGGGTGATAAGTTTCATGAGACAGAAAACGGTGCAAGTGTTGCAGCCAAGTCTGTTGGTCACTATCACCCTGTATTACCAGAATACATTGATTCTGAACGAATGTTATTAGATACCGAACCTGATATACAATATCATATCAATCTCTTTATTAGTAAAGAAATGATATAATTTTATATTGTTGGATAATGTTTTGAACATTTCCTATATCAAAAGTTGATCGGTTCAGGCACGTTATCTAAAAGTATTGATGTTCTAAATCAAACTACAGTTCTTAGTATATAGAACACACACAAGAGGAAGAGTTCAGAAATGAACGAATCCTTCTTGAGGTATTGTAGACTAGGTCATATCAATGCGACCCGACTAGCTAAGTTACATTTAGATGCATATTTAAATCAGTTTGAATTTACATCTTATGAAACTTGCCGGTCATGTCACAAAGATAAGATGACCACAACTCTGTTTATTGGAAACAGAGAAAGAGTTAGTGAACTCTTGGAATTGATACATGTTGATGTATGTAAGGTCCCATGTCTACACATGCCAAGATCGGTTCTTTCTACTTCATTACATTCTCTGATAATCTCTCAAGATTCAGACGTATGTTTCTGTTAAAACACAAGTCCGAACCTTTTGAGATATTCATGGAATATAAGTTAGAAGTAGAGAACCAGAAAAATGGGTATAAGTATTATGTCCTTTGATGAGATCAAGGAGGAGAATACTTGAGCACGGAATTCCTGGACTATTCTAAAGGAGAATGAGATTCTCTCTCAGCATTACTCCTCCGTATACACCATAGCACGATGGTATATCGGGGCGGAGTAATCGCACCCTATTTGATATGGTGCACTCTATGATGAGTACCACTGAGTTTCCTATTTCCTTTAGGGAGTTATGCACTTGTGATGTTGCATACCTATTGAATAGGGTTCAAATCAAATCAGTGGCCTACCATTTCATATGTGATATGGAAAGGGAAGAGCCCATATCTTAAGCTTGTTAAGATTTGGGGTTGTCCGGCCTATGTCTAAAAGCAAAATCCGGACAAGCTCGAGGCAAGGTCTGTTATGTACAACTGGAAAGGTTCCAGCTATACAAATTACAGCTGATGATTTGGTAGAACCAAAGGATTCAATAGTTTCCAACGAACCTCAGCCTCTCCGCCGATCTAGTAGGGTTCCTCACCCACCCGAGAGATACTTTGGTTTCTCTATGACAGTGGGAGCGAGAATTGCATCATGAGATGATGACCCAACTAGTTTCGAGCTGGCCATCAGGAGTAGGACTCTGTAAGAATGGTTGGATGCTTAGCGATCTGAGATGGAATCCTTATACACCAATAAAGTATGGACTTTGGTTGCTTTATCTGAAGGGTTAAATCCCCATCAGGAGCGAGTATATCTTGAGAAGATTACTTGGTGTACATGGAAAAGTTAAGACTTTCAAAGCTATGCTTAAAGTCCATCCAGATCCTACTTGCCACGGCTACATACCATGACTACGATATCTGGCGGTTGGGTGTCATGACTGCTTTTCTAAATGATGTTTTAGAAAAGAGCGTCTATAAGTACACAGCCAGAGGGCTTCGTAGACAGTGGGAGCAGCGGAAACGTGTGCAAGATGTTTTATATGATAAAACAGGCATCGCGGAGTTGGAACATCTGTTTTGATGTGGTGGTCAAAGAGTTTGACTTCATCAAAATGGTAGATGAACCTTGGATATACAAAAAGGTAGTAGAGAGTATGGTGGAAATCCTCGTAGAGTACGTGGATGGCATACTCTTGATAGGGAAGGAGTTTCCTATGCTACGCTCGGTTAATCTCCGCTTATCACAAGGATTCTCCATATAGGATCAAAGTGATACCTCCTAAATCCTGGGTTTTGGATCTATGAGATGGATCTAATTGGATGTTAGGATTCTCACTAGTTGTAGTGAGATGGTATCAATCGATCCTGGGGAGAATCACTGGAAAGGTTCCAGGGTGATAAGAACGACTGAATGTCAGTCGCAGGCATTGTCTTTACCCTCAGTGGAGGGATGGTATGTTGGAAGAGTTCCAAGCTAGATACCGTGACATACTAGACGATTAAAGGCAAGATAGATCATTACCAAGGATACTACTAAAGAGGCAGTCTGGATATATATAAGTTCATAAGATGAACTTCGTTCCTACCATTGTGTGACATTGGGGTTGTGGCTTTAGCCAAGGAACTACCGTCCCATCAGAAATCCAGATATAATTCTTAGGCAGTATCACCTGATCATGGAGATGGTTGATCTCCAGGGAGATCGAGGTTAGGAGAGTAGACACAGAGGACAACAACGCGGATCCACTCACAAAGGCCTTTTTCCCAGTAGAGACTCTTATGGGATGGTTGAGTATGAGACACTACAACCGCAGCTAATTGTTGGGTATGTGATACCATAACAGATGGCCCTAGTGCAAGTGGGAGATTGTTAGTTATATGTATGCCCTAGAGGCCATTACTGTACATACGATGTATATTGTAGTGGATGCTTGGACATATATAGGGAGGAATTTCTTGCTCGACATGATAGTATGCTATCTGGTTGTACTTTATCTTAACATGTACTCTGATTGTCTCTATATTACATGTTGATAAAGCCCTTAGGATATGTGCTCGACTACTGGGACTATGATGAGATCATACTAGTGGGGCCACGGTAGTCGACAAGTACATCCTATAACTGTTCCTAGTCGAGGGTGTATCGAGACAGGGCATCGATACACCAGAGTAGACTAGCGTATACGCATCTTGACCCATATGATAGGCGATGGATGATCCTATATCCATCGGTGTTTGACATCAAGGATGGTGTACGGGTGCTCAGTAGAGACTGGGTACACTGGACGGACTCGCCGAGAACTCCCAGATGGTATTATACCTCACGTCAGATGGCAGTTCTCCGGTGACACTGGTACAGAGTAGTTTGTTGACCCGAGATCGTCATAGAGTCTTGTGTGATTCCCACTTTGCTTTGATTTCCATCATACCACATCCTTGAGGGCGTGCAAAAAGGTGGATTTTGGGTACAGTCCCGAATCACATGGAGGCAATGAGCGATAGGAGGGGATTCGTCTCTCCCGGTATAGGGAGTTGATGTTGTGCTGTGTTCGATTGCCTATAACCGGAAATCCCTGGCCAGGGTTGCTGAGATTTACTGGTAAGTTTTATCAGTAGTTTCTCGAACTGTTATAGACCTCATATCGACACGACTTATCGAGCTACTGGGGTCTGACATATACCACCCCTAGATGAGATATGCAACATATCAGACGACGAGACCGGACTGTACGGGAGTGTTACTGTTTGGATTCACAGGAGAATGTACAGGCTTTCTTGTTGATCTTCTGAGCGCTCAATACCTGGGTAGATGTTACGTTTAGCTGACCGCTTGCATCTTGTGGGTGTTTGATATGATCATCACCTACTGCCGGCGTATTGATGATTCTTTAGAGTCCTACACAGAGGTTTCTTGGCTCAGGCGAAACGGAGTAGGTGCACGTATGTGATATGTGCGGGACCGAGGATAATGCGATATGAGATACCGTATTCTATTCTCGCGATATTTGATATCAGCCGGGTCATCGGATCAAATGTTGATTCGATGAATCGGTACGGATATATATTAGTCGGTTATATGCGATATAGCCGGATTGTCGGATCAAGTGTTGATTCGATAATTTAATGTATAATAATATATATGATATATTAAATTACATTAACTAATATTTGCTCACTAAAAGATTCTTTTTCTCACTCGGGTAATACATTGATATATATGCGATATATGTTAATTGTATTATTTTATTTTGTTACGATAAATATTATATATGTGATATATAATATTGTAACATGATATGATTACTAATGCAACATGTTTAGTAGAGATTAAACATGGTTAGGGTTTGATTAGGGTTAAACCTTTCTAGATGTTTCTAGAAGGTTTTCTTTTTGTTTTGGAAAAGATATTTTTGCATGATATTTCTTAACCCAACCACACCCCTTAACCCTAGTTCAATCTCTACAAAGGTTACTTGACCATGGTTGCATTATTTATCATATTAATTCTTTCTATTCATCACAAAAGGATAATTCAATCATTATTCATCTTCTTCTTCCTTCATTCTTTCATGAAAAAGCTTTCTAGATTTTTTCCAAGTGATGAATAAATGTGAGAAAAAGATAAATAAAGAGAGTAAAAATCCTACTTCATCATCCTCATCTTCTCTTGCCCTTTAGATGAGAGTGTTCACTCAATTTAAGTGAGTGTTAGCTTGTGTTAACGGAACTTCAAGGTAGATCATCTTAGTATCGAAGATCGGAAGCAAAGGTTGCATCTTTCTCTTCGTGGAACCTCTCGAGAGTCCGGATCCCGATGATCGCAGCGAAGGGACCACAACACGGAGCATATGAAGTGAAGGACCGGATCTACAAAGGTTGTAATCCCTCTCAGTTAGTGTTAAAGTTGTTAACATGTTAGTTTTCGCCTAATCTCTAGTTTAAAGATCCGTATTCGGGTTGTTCGCCACGGCTAATTTTTTAATCGGGCATGGTTGATGCCTCGTAGACCCATGTGCGCGTGCCTAGCAACCCTACACCTTTGGTTCTATCAAACACTACTACAAATATGGTTTTCCCCTACGGATTTATCGGTAGGGGCTACCCACTGCCCCTACGGATATATACGTAGGGGCGAAAAAAGACCCCGTAGGTGCAAAGGCTACAGGTGCAAGTTGAGGTCCTGAACGTGCCCCTACGGACAAATTTATGCCCCTACGGATAACTCGGTAGGTGCTATAGCCCCTACGGAGTACCCCGTAGGGGTAATAAAATCATATATTTAATTTTTTTTTTGAATATATTGTAAGTACCTACGGATATAACCGTAGGTCCTATTACGTCTCCTACGGATACAGCCGTAGGGGATATAAAGTAGCCCCTACAAATATATCCGTAGGGGCCACTCCCAACACACTGCACTGAGATCGGGGGGAAAATATCAGGGAACCTGATATTTTGCCCCTACGGTTATATACGTAGGGGATAAACAGTGGCCCCTACGTACATATCCATAGGGGCACCCCCAACACCCTGCACTGATATCAGGTGGGCAAATATCAGGTTTCCTGATAGTTGGCCCCTACGGAGAAATCCGTAGGGGCAACATATATACCTACGGATTAATCCGTAGGTACATTTTGTCTGTATTTTTTTTTAAAAAAGGGCTGCTAGATTTTTTCCCGCCCTATGCACAATACTATATACATCAATCAAATCATATATTGCAGTATTCATAATCACATCCCACGCATATATATAATATACAAAAGAAACCCAAAAACTGAATATGATATAAATTTAAACCAATATCAATATCGTTTCAAAATGTAGTACAATGTGATATAAATAAATACATGTTTCAAAAAATAAATACATCTCTAGGTTTCCATCGGCATACAACACTCCACCCCGGATGCTTCAAACACTGTGAGTAGTATACTTGGAACGCTTGGTTCGGAAAGATAAACGGATCGTCCTGACCGTAAAATCGAAGTGTGTTCATACTGGTCAATCCATATTCATCTTTCCAGGTCCCAAGACTGCTTCTCCACTTGTCTGTATCGGTTCGCGGATCGTACCAAGTACAGTGGAATATATAAAAGGGTTCTGATCGTCCGGGATAGTGGATGCCGAGTATACAATTTAAGTACCCATAGTAAATCACACCGTCCGATCCTACCGTCGCAATCCCACTAATCTGAGTGATTCTAGATGTTTCTATGTCCTTAACTTCGAATTTGTATCCAAGGACACCAAATCCTTTGTAATGTGCAACCTCCATACTAGGAAATTGAGCTAAACATCTTGAATCACTCTCAAATGATGCAGACAAGTTCGGATCGTGGATCTAACAAAACAAATTTTACGATAAATACATAACGATACAAGTTTAGATTAAAACCGACAGCAATAAAATGTAATTCGAATAACTTACATGCTCTGTGACCCAATCACAAAAATTATCCTGATGGTATTTTTCCAAACGCTCTTCGTTCCAATCAGGATGCCCCTCACGTACCTCGTTAAAATGAGTTCTGTTTTCGACAAATAATTGTGACATTAATATTATGTCATTTCATACACACAAACACAGATATAACAATTAATCCAAAAGAACTTACTCTCTAATTTGTTCAAGACATACGCAATTAAGCAAGATAAACCGGTATATCTTGTTGATAAACATAGTGTCTATCCTCTTATACTCGGCTTTACCATATGGCCCGTCTTGAATTCTTCGTGGTCGGTTAAGCCTTGTCTCAATGTTCTCGTCCAGATAGCGGGAACAAAATGTGGTTGCTTCATCAAGAAGATAACCTTGCATGATAGAACCCTCTGGTCGATTTTATTGCGTATATACTTCTTAAGAGTGTAAAGGTACCTAATGAGAATATGTTGAATAAATAAACACGGGCATACATGACAAAAATAAATTTATAAATTGCGCGAAACGAAAAATTTAACGTACCTCTCGACGGGATACATCCATCGATATTGTACCGGTCCGGCTAATTTCGCCTCAGTTGCAAGATGAACCGTCAAGTGTATTATGATATCGAAGAATGACGGTGGGAAAATACGCTCAAACTTGCAAAGTATCAACGCAATAGAATTTTCTAGTTTATCCAGCGTCGCAACCTCCAGCGTTTTAGCACACAACTCCCTGAAAAAACAACATAGGTCGTTGATTACCAGACCAACCGAGTCGGGGAGAGAAGTCCTGAGGGCTAATGGAAGAAGGTGCTCCACGATAACATGGTGGTTATGACTTTTCAGCCCATCGATCTTGCCCTTCACAATTTTTATTTTCTTGCTGAATGATCCTGAGAAGCCTGTGGGGACTTTCAAATCATGCAACACCTGCAGGAATCTTTTCTTCTCCGGTTGTGACATATGATAAGCGGCATTGGGAAGTACAAACTTGCCCGGTTTACCCGCTACCGGTTTAGGGTGCAGTTCACTTCTTATTCCCCACTCTTGTAGATCCATCCGGGCATTCATGTTGTCTTTCGATTTCCCGTCTTTACACAGAAGCAAGTTAAGTATGTGCTCTGATACTCCCTTCTCTATATGCATGACATCCAGACAATGACGCACTGAATTTGTAGACCAGTACGGAAGCTCGAAGAAAATGCTTAACTTGTTCCAATATTGTGGTTTGACCTGTCTCGTCGGATCCATCCCGAAGGTCACGTTATTGTAACCATCCCATTTAGCAGTCACGTCCTCTCCGGACAATGGGGATGGAGGCCCAAGAAGCTCCTGATGACCATCAAAGTGAACCGTGTCTAACCTATAGGGGTAGTCTGGAGGCAGAAAACGTCGATGGCCGCAATAACAAACCTTCCTGCTAAAATTCAAAAATTTTGATGTTGTGTGTTCATGGCAATGAGGACATGCTTTGTGACCATGTACGGACCAACCTGAAAGCATTCCATACGCAGGAAAGTCATTAATTGTCCACATTAAAGCCGCACGCAGTATGAAGGTTGTATTTGTGTTTGAATCATATGTCTCTACACCATCAATGAACAAAGTTTTCAGCTCCTCAATCAGAGGTCGGAGATAGACGTCGATATTGTTCCCCGGTGAGTTTGGTCCGTCGATAAGAAGAGGCATCATAAAGTATGATTGGTCCATAGCCAACCAAGGCGACAGATTATAAATTATCATTACAACGGGCCATGTACTGTGACTTCCAGCCATATAGTTGAATGGGCAGAAGCCATCGGCAGCCAGTCCGAGCCGGACATTGCGAGGATCGCTACTGAATATTGCGTGCCTCCTATCGAAATCCTTCCATGCCGGTGAATCTCTTGGATGGCTCATTTTTCCATTTTCGCTTGGAGGAGCACGGTGATGCCAAATCATTGCCTCGGCTGTTTTCTTGCACCTAAATAGCCTCTGTAGCCTCTGTGTTATGGGAAAATATCGTGCTATCTTCACAGGTATATCAGGCTTCTTATCAGAATCTTTCGGCTTATACCTGGCCTCTCCGCATGTTGGACACTCTTTCAAATCTGAATTCTCTTTCCGGTACAACGCGCAATTTTTAGGACATGCTTGAATCTTCTCGCACTTTAGACCCAAATCAGACATCATTTTCTGGGCTTCGTACCAGCTTTCGGGCACATTATTTCCCGGAGGCATAGAATCTTTCAAGAACGAAAGAAGCATTGTGAATGACTTGTTGCTCCATCCATTTAGGCACTTAATTTGGAAAAGTTGGACGAACCATGAGAGGGTGGAATACTTCGCATTCTCATAAATTGGTTTCCTAGCATCATTCATGAAATTTTCATATTTATCCGCACGCGGTCCTTGACCGGAAGGAATGTCATCTTCGGTACGAATAGATTCACCTAGGGCAGCCTCTACCATATCCTCCATTTCTTCTGATGGAAATAAATTTCCGTATCCTGCCGTATTACCGAATTCTTCTTCTTCTCCTGCCGCATTATCGTGTTCTCCTTCTTTTACCGCAGTACTGCATTCTTCTCCTTCCCCGTGATATTTCCAAATTGAATAAAGTCTAGTAAACCCATATTTTACAATATGAAGCTCTGCCAATTCTACCTTCCGCCAGTACTTATTGCCACATCTATCACACGGACAGAGAATCTTCTCTATTATGATCTTATTATGTGCTCGTGCAAATTCAAGGAAAGCAGCAACTCCTGCGACAAACTTAGGTTGCATACGTTGTTTCCAATCCACATACATCCAGTCCTTAACTCTGACGTACTCATGGGCCATGTTAGACTGAATAACATATAAATTGTAGGTTATGCTGACTATATTGAGAAATATAAGAATGGGATAGTTACTGACAAAGAAGAAAATTCATGTATATGCTTTGTGTGTGCGTTTGTCGTTGAAAAGAATAAATTATCGCACGTTATGTTGACCGATAGACGGGGACTAAGTGGCGCTTTTAGTTTCATATATGGGTATCGATGGGAATATGAAGGTTTCATATTATCATATATTGGTTTTAACCCGAACATCTCGAGTCGCTCTCTGATTATGCGTTTGTATGTATGTGTTCCGGCAGTCGGGGGTAGGCTTCTATCCCATTAAGAATGTATAGAGCGAACGCCCATCACTTGTGCTTTCAACCGTTTCGAGTAAATTTCGGCAGCACCTCCCCGCTGTTCTCCGAGTACACTGTAATAGAATAGATAATCATTTCAAAGCTGTGAAACACGTTGAAATGAACATCTAATCTATCTTTGTACACGGAGAACCAGCGGAAAGGTACCGACGAAATATCTCGAAACGGATGAAAACACAAGTGAATGAAGGCGTTTGCTTTATACATTCTTAACTTGTCCACACGGGACAAATCTATGGGTTACCATACGATTGAATTTTCTCGTCGCGTAGACTATACGACGGTTGTTAGTATCGAGCTATACTGTCCGATATTTAACAACCTTCGTATAGTTCTAGGTCACGACGAGCATCGCACGTATGTTAACCGATAGACGGGGACTAAGTGGCGCTTTTAGTTTCATATACGGGTATCGATGGGAATATGAAGGTTTCATATCATCATCGAGTATCATATATTGGTTTTAACCCGAACATCTCGAGTCGCTCTCTGATTATGCGTTTGTATGTATGTGTTCCGGCTGTCGGGGGTAGGCTTCTATCCCATTAAGAATGTATAGAGCGAACGCCCATCACTTGTGCTTTCAACCGTTTCGAGTAAATTTCGGCAGCACCTCCCCGCTGTTCTCCGAGTACACTGTAATAGAATAGATAATCATTTCAAAGCTGTGAAACAACGTTGAAATGAACATCTAATCTATCTTTGTACACGGAGAACCAGCGGAAAGGTACCGACGAAATATCTCGAAACGGATGAAAACACAAGTGAATGAAGGCGTTTGCTTTATACATTCTTAACTTGTCCACACGGGACAAATCTATGGGTTACCATACGATTGAATTTTCTCGTCGCGTAGACTATACGACGGTTGTTAGTATCGAGCTATACTGTCCGATATTTAACAACCTTCGTATAGTTCTAGGTCACGACGAGCATCGCACGTATGTTAACCGATAGACGGGGACTAAGTGGCGCTTTTAGTTTCATATACGGGTATCGATGGGAATATGAAGGTTTCATATCATCATCGAGTATCATATATTGGTTTTAACTTGAACATTTAACGTGAATAAGTTTTACGTTTACGTTTCGTTATTAAGAGTTCGAAATTTCATGTTTAGGGTAAATTTTTCTTGCGTTTGTGGTAAAGTTGTACGTTTATGTTGTCATCGAGTATCCTATTGTAATGAACTAGTGTATCCTACTAAATAAATTAGTGCACCATAAACCTAAATAACCCAAATTAACCTAATTAACCACAATTAACCATAATTGTTACCCTAACAAAAATTATCACTAATTAACCCAATTTACCCAAATTAACCTAATTAACCCTAATCAACCCAAACTTAACCAAATTTACCCAAATTAACCAAATTAAGCCTAATCAACACCCTAACCTTTTCAAATTATCACTAATTAACCCAAATTAACCCTACACTGCAATTAACCCAAATTAACCATAGCCTCTAACCCTAAACATGACCCTAACCCTAACACTAACCCTAACCCTAAATACCATAACCCTAACCCTAACCCTTAACCCTAACCACAACCCGGCCAACACCAATCCCAACCCCAACCGAACCCTAATCCCAACCCCAACCCCAACCGGCCCCCTCCAAACCCTTACCCTTACCCCAACCCCAACCCCAATCGAACCCTAACCCTAACCACAACCCGGCCAACACCAATCCCAACCCCAACCGAACCCTAATCCCAACCCCAACCCCAACCGGCCCCAACCAAACCCTTACCCTAACCCCAACCCCAATCGAACCCTAACCCTAACTGACCCGATGCCACCCCTACCCGAACCCAGATCCCTGAACCCTACCCCTAACATCATCAAAAGAGGGAAATAACAGTATTAAATTAGAAGTAAAAATTGGAAATTTACTAACCGCGGTGGAGGAGACGACGGAGGAGGCCAGTAGTCGACGATGCGATCGGCGACGAGTCAAGCACGGTTGCGACGTGGAAGTCGACGAGTCAAGCACGGTTGCGGTGGCGAGGTCAGGATGAGGACGTCGATGGCCGACGAGATCGGGATCGAGACGCGGGAACGGTCGTCGCGAGGCGCGGAAGAATAAGAGAGAAGAAAAATTTGGGAACGGTGAGGGATTTTCTGTGCCTTTTTTTTATTATTAACCCGTATACATGCCCCTACGGACTTAGCCGTAGGTTCTTTGTTTGCGCCACCGTAGGGCCAAACAACAAATTATGATTAAATATTTTTAAATTAAAATATAGAAAACCGTAGGGACAACAGTGGGCACCTACGGATTAATCCGTAGGGGCAATAAAAAATTGCCCCTACGGATTCCTTTATCCGTAGGGGCAACCCCTATTTGTAGTAGTGAAATCATCAGCTGCAGTTTGTATAGCTGGAACCTTTCCAGTTCTACTGAACAGACCTTGCCTCGAGCGTGTCCGGATTTTGCTTTTAGACATAGGCCGGACAACCCCAAATCTTAACTAACTTAAGACATGGGCTCTTCCCATTCCATATCACATATGAAGCGGTAGGCAACTGATTTGATTGGAACCCTATTCAATAGGTATGCAACTTCTCAAGTGCATAACTCCCAAAAGGAAATAGGTAACTCAGTAGTACTCATCATAGAGCACACCTTATCATATAGGGTGTGATTGCTCCGTCCCGATATACCATCGTGCTATGGTGTATACAGAGGAGTAATGCTGAGAGAGAATCTCATTCTCCTTTAGAATAGTCCAGGATTTCCGTGCTCAAGTATTCTCCTCCTTGATCACATCAAAGGACATAATACTTATACCCGTATTTTGGTTCTCTACTTCCAACTTATATTCCGTGAATATCTCAAAAGGTTCGGACTTGTGTTTCAACAGGAACATAGATCTGAATCTCGAGAGATTATCAGAGAATGTAATGAAGTACAAAGAACCGGTCTTGGCATTTGTAGACAGGGGACCTCACATACATCAACATGTATCAATCCCAAGAGTTCACTAACTCTTTCTCTGTTTCCAATAAACAGAGCTGTGGTCATCTTATCTTTGTGACATGACTGGCGAGTTTCACAAGATGTAAATTCAAACTAATTTAAATATGCATCTTTATGTAACTCCAGCTAGTCAGGTCGCATTGATATGACCTAGTCTATAATGTCTCAAGAAGGATTCGTTCATTTCTGAACTATTCCTCTTGTGTGTGTTCTGTATACTAAGAACTGTAGTTTGATTTAGAACATCAACGCTTTTAGATAACGTGCCTGAACCGATCAACTTTTGATATAGGAAATGTTCAAAACATTATCCAACAATACAAAATTTTATCATTTCTTTACTAATAAAGAGACTGATATGATTTTGTATGTCAGGTTCGGTATCTAATAACATTCGTTCAGAATCAATGTATTGGTAATACAGGGTGACAGTGACCAACAGACTTGGCTGCAACACTTGCCCCGTTTTCTGCCTCATGAAACTTATCACCCGTTCTCAGTTTTTCTACCCTTTTGTAGCCCTATGTAACATCTTACATATCTGGGATCCTTATCCGGTATCAAATACCCAGGATACGGAGGATACTGAGAAACAGTTCTTTGTAATGAACACACCCGAAGATGATGCA
This sequence comes from Agapanthus africanus, assembly GCA_030015575.1. NCBI lineage: Eukaryota > Viridiplantae > Streptophyta > Magnoliopsida > Asparagales > Amaryllidaceae > Agapanthus > Agapanthus africanus. Next base: position 514,301,977 of record JASDDO010000014.1, read on the forward strand.
TCAGCATGCACTCTCTTCGTTTGGGCGGCACAGGAAATCTGGTATTCCCCTTATTTCCTGCTCTGTCTTATAACATTTATAAGTTGGAGCGGGACCAACGTTCCCCAGCTCAGTATAACAAGCGGGTTCGGTTAATAATCCGTATTATTATCTTGATTAAGGCATGATATGGTCGCTACCTGGAGAGAGAGAGAAGAAAACACTCAGCGTGCGCTCTTGCAAGAATAGATTGGTTATTATTTTATCTAATCAGGATGGCTCCCACTGCTTTTTATCAAATCTTCCTTCAAACCCTAAAAGGAAAGACTAGCCAGGATTAATTACACACTACAAGTTCACCAATCTTTCAGCCAGGCCAGTGTCGGTACTTTGAGGGAGGTCCCCCGTGCTTTCGCACGAACCTAATTAATGTAAATCTCGTTTTCCCAGAGGCGTAACCTCGTTAACACCTTTCTAGACACCTACTTGATCGGCTAATTGTAATGTGTAAAACTCTCCCAGGAGTAACTCTTACTCGCAGCGGGTATCGGGATCCAACTATCTCATAGAAGGTATGCAATCTCATTGCAAATTTCAACACTTGAAATTCCCGATAATATTTTGCCCCTAACCTCTTATGACCTTGACAAAGGCCAACAAACCATAGGATGCTATTCAAGTTCAACCCATCATTTCCTGATTGAATTAAACCCACCCGCACGGCCCTTGACAAAGGCCAACAAGGTCCTACGACTACCCTAACCCAATCTGCATCATATGCATAAGCAGATAAGCACCAGTTAGCTACCGCACACTGCGCCTTGACAAAGGCCAACAAACGCAGCACGAATACTAACTACTACTTATCTGAAATGACGAAGGGCTACGACAGGTTTTTCTGAAAACCTATTGCGTAATGAACTTGATATCGTTGTAGGATCGAATGAATTTTGAAATGGAGTGTTTTTGAGGCTTTTCTAGTTTTGCTAAAGGAGTCACTCCCGGTGAAGGGATCGTCGGTCCTTTCCTCGTCGAATGAGGTGCGGGATATATCATATATATCACTGTGCAAAGCAAAAACTCTTAAAAGCAATCAAAAGACAAACCGAGTGTGTAGCATCTGCCAGTTATTGCTAAAGGAGTCACTCCCGGTGAAGGGATCTCGGTCCTTTCCTCATCGAATAAGGTGCAGGATATATCATATATACCGCTGTGCAAAGCAAGAACTGTAGCTACCTGTTTTATTTTGAAATTCGATTCTACAACATCTTAGGTTTCTTTTATTTCATTAATCACATTAATGAAGTCCCATCATATAAGTACCTAAACATCACAGATAAATACGACGTACACTTATGCCATCCGCATTCGCCTCGATGTCCCCTCGTGCACCGTTAGGTTAGGTAACTAACGGCAGAGCAGGGCAGGGCTAGCACGGGTGTAAAACATAAGTAACGTCTATATAATATATCATATATACTATATGCTGTATCTATCACAGAACATTACATGATCACATCACAGATATCGCAGCAGAAGAAACATATGAAATATTGGATATACTAGGACGTCCGTGTTTTCAATACGAGCCAGTATAAAACACGGATTCCACGGTCGCGATGAATAGCCAAACCCACACCCCTAGACCCCTACGAGAGCGGCAAGCAACCTTACCAATTCTAGAGTTAGTTAGGACACCCAGACTCGACTCCTCGAGTTGGTCTCCCACTGGACTCCAGAACCCGGTTACTTGTTCTCCCCTCCTTGGGTCTATCCTAGTGCGGAAAAGTAAATAATATACAAAGGGTGACATCTTCCGCAACCTGGAAGTGCCCCAATAAAAGAATATTACGTACAAGTTTTTACATGAATGAAAATGAAAAACACTCATCTGACATAAAAAAAACCCGGCTATTCAAACACGACGATCCAATATAACATATCCAGCAACACATAACATCACATGTCATCAACGTAAGTAAATATGCGCATCCCAATTGCCGTTGACATATAGCAACGAAACCGGAGATATCACATATTACACTTACGGTCACAGAAAAGAAAGTGTAAAACTACAACAGTTGGAATCCGCAACCACCTCAGACATCGCATGCCTGACCAAATGAATTTCTTAGACATCGCATGCCTAACAATTATAAACCCCGCATTTTAGTCTCAAAATCGAAAACACTTTTCAATATCAAGTCGGGCAATTCAACAAGATTCCCGATATCCTGATCGCATGCTCGTCGCAAACTTCAGTAGGCGGCCGCACCCCCGATACCGTCGACAAAGTGCACCAAGGCGGAACACCGCTGCCGCGAGCACCCGGACGGATGCTTTCGGCGTCGGAGTTCTCCTACAGTCACTTGGTCGGGGCTATGGAGTGAGGCTGTCTATTAAGTTTACCCGGCGAGTATCCGCGTACGCTACGTGATTGCGACGGACTTTTGATCACTTCAAAATTCCGTGGCAACCCATCAAGTGAGACTAAACTGCCATGTTTATAACATTCATTCAGTTATCTCATAACTTATTGTGAATTCCAATTATTGTATCCCATTCCGGATAAATAGAAAATGTCAAACTTTCCGATCGAACAATCGAACACCCAAGTTTTCCCGATACAGATCAACACATGAAACAAGTCTAAAAACATTCAGTTCGTGCCTCAGTACCAACGGTCCAGCCGTAGAAGGGTCAAGCCAACGCCTCACATGTGGCACGCCGTACTGCCCCAAACCCGAAGGTTCAAAGGGCAGTTCAAGACGGTCACATAATCGAGTTAAGGTTTGTTGTCTTCTAGAGGGTCCATCGTGTTACTTGCACTACTTAGAACGTCGTTAAACTACGGAAAAATCCAACACTTGGAAATTTCCCGGCAGGGGAAAAATTAGGTATTTATATCCGGTCGAACTTTTTAACATATTCAAAAATTATCCGGAAAGCCAAATAGACAAAGTTAAATAATCCGATCGATTCATCGAATCCCCAAAACAACCCCAGAAAATTCAACTCTTGAATGCAGATTAAAACTTCCCAGAGAACAGAGGCAACAGATACGGGCATTACTGTATGAAAACGACTCCCTAATCATTACAGACGGCCGTGGAACCGCCGCAAAAGGAGGCTATTGCCGCGGTTCCGCGGCGCTTTAGTGGAGTTAGGGCTTCGTTTTCTACAGTAACTCTTAGACTTTCCTGCTCTATTTTCTGAGAATTTTTAATTGACAAAAATCCAAATTGTTAGAAAATTTCCAGAGAGCATTTTGGAAATGGGTTTCGATGTTCGTTCGGATTTCAAACGTCGTCTAGACTTCGCCTATGGCTCTAGCTAGTCTCTGATACCACTGTAGAGTTCCTAGGCACACCAAGGAGGTCTCATAAGGCATCAACCATGCCAATTTCAAAAATTAGAGGTGCCGAGAAACCCTAATACGGACCGTTGGCTAGAAGTTTAGGCGAAAAAGCAACTAGTTAACTACTTTAACTAAGAGTACGGAATACAACCTTTGTAGATCCGGTCCTCCACCTCCACGGCTCCGTGATAAAGTCCTCTCCGCTGTCCAAATGAAATCCCGGGCTCTAGCGTCGGCTTCATCGGAGAAATGGGCGGGCAAGGTCGTCGGCTTCGTGCCGAAGATGATCTACGTCGAGGCATCATAAGATCAAGCTCCCACTTCACCAAGTCATGAAACTTGTGAAGAAAACACACTCTACTACTTGGCAAGAGGTAGAGGATGAAGAAATAGGAGGTGGGTTCACTTTAGAATTGGATTTCTCACTCATTTCATCAAGTTGCAATTGAAGGAGGCATGCTATCTTCATCTTGAAGAAGAAGAAGAAGATGAAGATGATAAAAGAATTATATGATAAGTTAATTGGAAAATAGAAAATGATAAGTTAATTGGAAAATAGAAAATAAAAGAATACTTATCATAATCCAACCATGGTCAAGTGTAGAGAATAGACTAGGGTTAAGTGGAATGGTTAGGGTTAAGCATGAGACAAAATGGTGACTTAGTCAAAGCTTCATGAAGCTTCAACATGCATCCAAAGAAAGCCACCATTTCTCTTTATGCAAATCATTTTCCAAAAAGAATAAATAGATAAATAAATGAATAAGAAAACAAAATGAAACCCTAACCATTCATATAATCATGGTCAATTCTTTACACATGCCCAAACTATCATGTATCATCAAACATGATACAATCTTGTGTACAAAAGTATATCACATATACAATGTGCACAAACCAAGTGAGAAAACCATTTAAAAGTGAACCGATACTAGTTAATGCAAAGTAATATATCAAATATATAATTATACATTAAATCATTAAATCGACACTTGATTTAATGATCCGGTCATATCGCATATAACCGACTAGTATCAACAGTAACAACTTATCGAATCAACACTTGATCCGATAAACCGGCTATATCGCATATAACCGATCAATGTCACAGATCGCGAGAATCGAATACACTATCACATACTGGTATCATTCTCGGTCCTGCACATATCTCATATGCGCTCCTATTTCGTTTCGCTTGAGCCAGGAAACCTCTGTGTAGGACTCTAAAGACTCGTCAATACGCCGGCAGCAGGTGATGATCATATCAAACACCCACAAGCCGCAAGCGGTCTGCTAAACGTAACGGCCACCCGGGTATTGAGCGATCAGAAGATCGACGAGCAAGCCCGCTCACACTCCAGTGAATCCAACCAGTAACACTACCATACAGTCCGGTCTGTTCGTCTGATATGTCGCATATCTTGCCTAGGGGTGGTAAACGTCAGACCCCAATAGCTCGATAAGTCGTGTCGATATGAGGTCTATAACAATTCAAGAAACTACTGGTAACACTTACCAGTAAATCTCAGCAACCCTGGCCAGGGATTTCCTGTTATAGCCAATCGAACACAGCGCAACATCAACCCCTTATACCGGGAGAGACGAATCCCCTCCTATCGCTCATTGCCTCCATGTGACTCGGGACTGTACCCAAAAACCACCATTTTGCACGCCCTCTTGGACATGGTAAGGTGTAAATCAAAGCACATTAGGAACCACACAAGACTCTATGACGATCTCGGGTCAACAGACTACTCTGTACCAGTGTCACCAGAGAACTGCCATCTGACGTAAGGTATAATACCATCTGGGAGTTCTCGGCGAGTCCGTCCAGTGTACCCAGTCTCTATAGAGCACCCATATATCATCTCTGATGTCAAACACCAATGGATATGGGATCATCCATTGCCCATCTGTATGGGTCGAGAAGGTACACGCTAGTCTACTCTGGTATATCGATGCCCCATCTCGATACACCCATAACTAGGGACTTTGAAGGATGTACTTATGGACTACCATGTCCCCACTAGTATGATCCGCATCATAGTCCAGGTAGTCAAGTACACATCCTAAGGGCTTTACCAACATGTAACAGAGAGACAATCAGTATACACGTTAAGGTAAAGATCAACCAGATAGCATACTATCATGTCGAGCAAGAAAGTCCTCCCTATATATGTCCCAGCATCCACTACAATATACATCCAATGTACAGTAATGGCCTCTAGGGCATACATATAACTAACAATAATGCATAATTTTATGAACTCCCGCGGTTCCCAAATCCAGAAAATATCATGAAAAATCCATATAACAATGCGAAAATCCATGAATATAATATGTGCTCCATATCTGAAATGCAAGCATATAAAGGAAAAACCACTAATTAACTGCATCAAGTTAATACAAATATCATGCGGTTTCTATTTATCCACTTCTAAATAACATCAAGTGAAGGTAAACATGTAGGTAAAACCAGATGTATGTGAAATCAATAAGGTATAGCAAGATAATGTGTCTACCTATAAGCAATGATATAGTATATCCCCTGGGTATAAGAACAGTATGTGCAAGGTATACCTGTAGCTATGTCAGGGAGTGTGTATGTATCACTAATGGTACAATACTCTATAGGAATACTGGTATGCTAAATTCCATATCTGATAAGCAGTATGAATCAATATCACAATGTCCCTAACCAAGCAATATAACATCTATAAGTGGTTTGCGTGTGACATGGCAATTATTGACGGTGTGTGTAGTATACAATCAGTGCTCGTGCAATATGAATCGTCAATAATATGTGCTGTGTCCTATTACTACTAGTCCAGGCACAACTACATCTAAGTAATAGGGTAAAGGTGTAATTCTAACATTAACGTAGAATATGCGACAAGTAATAAAATCTCTAGCCCTGACGCATAACGCCATGCGGGCGATTCCCCTGTAGATCTTAAATCTACTCACAGATGGTCTCGAGCTATGAAAATCCGACCACCTGCTTCCCCTTGTTTGCGGCACCTGAAGTCCCTGCTTGCGAACCTAAAATTTCATGAATACAACACATAAGCTAAATATCCTATGATGACAAAAAGACAACGAAACGCGATGAAAACGCCCAGAAAATTACACTACGCGCTTAGCGCATCTATCGCGCACGATACTGGTCAAAAACCCTAATTGGGGTCGCTAAACTACAAAACACCAAGTCTGGACCCCGATCGTCCTGATCGCGCAACATAACACAAGAATTACGAGGAATACAATAGATATAATTTCGCAATGACCAATCGAACGCACGTCAGAAAAACCCCGAAATCTACTAAGCAACCTATCGCAATATTTCGCACTAGTTTCAAGCTAATGCATATCTAGCGATTACAAACACCTTAAAATAGCTTAACTAAGCTATCTAAATGTAACACCTTAGGATAAGGGTTAGTGGATAATTATAATTAAATAATGATTTTTAATAAAAAGTTTACCAAATTGTGTTTTAAATATTTTTCTTAATTTAATAAATATTTTTCCAAAATTTTCCTAAGCTTGCACACACATGTGCATGTAACTAGGGTTTTTAAATCAAGTAAATACCATAATTATTAACCATGGTGGGTTAATTGGAGGATTAATTCTTTTGGGTTATAAGTAAGTTTAATTAATTAGTTAACTAAAAGTAACTTTAATTTGAATTTTAGGGTTAAGTGTTGACTTGTGTGAGAGAGAGAAGAGGGCATCATGGCTAGGCCATGCTTGCATTAATGAGGTGAGAGAGTGAGGGGTGACTTTTGTGTGATGATTGTGGTAGCCTCTCATTTCTTTTTGGGTTTTTCACACACACTCTCACATACCCTCACAACATACCAACACACTCACACACACACTTACCTTCAGCCCCAGCAGCAGCTCCAGAACCAGCAACAACAGCAGCAAACTCCACAGCAACAACAGCAGCAGTAGCAAGCACAAACAGCAGCAGCAGAGGCAGTGAGCAGCAGCAGCAGCCCCAGTTCCCAGTGCAGCCACTTCCCTTCACCTCTCCACCTTCCTGCAGCTCCCTAGGGTCGAGAGTGAGGTATACTTCCTATCTTATCCCCTAGTTAGCGTGGATTGTGTAGTTTTGCTTCGGATATCGGGTTTTAGTGCATTTTAGTGTGATATGGGGTAATTTGTGAGATTCTTGTGCAAATGAAGTGAGTTGTGGTTTCAGTAGGTCCTTAGTAAGTTGTTGAGGCCACAGCAACCTAGTCCAACCCCTATTACGCTAAAATACCACCAATTTCACGATTCGATGCAAAATGTCGTATTTGTGCAGATTTTAGGATTTCAGTGATCTGCTTTTACTGCGTGAGTTTTTGAGTGTTCAAAACAACTTCAGAATGTTAGGCAGGCTTTTTCAGGGATTTGAGTGAAGTTCGAGCCCATTCCACCGGGTTTGGGCCGGCGGCAGGCACTGTTTGGCCGGCGACGCCGGCCTCCCTTCCCCCATTTTGGCTCGTTTTGTGCAGGGTGGTTTCTGGGTGTATTTTGCAGTGTTTGGTCCTGTTGATTTTGTGGGATTTCTTCCAGGTAAAAATCTGGGAGCTGTTTCCCTTTGTTGGGGTGTGTGTGTTTAGTGCGACTTGCACGTTTCTACAGGTCTGGTGCGTGCTACGCATCGTAGCGCGTCGGGGTGGTTCTTGGTTCAGCACACACACGCGTCTTAGCGTATCGCGCACACGCGCGATTGGGTTGCGACACGAGTCTCTAGTTTGACCGTGATATCGCGTTTTTGGCGAAATTGAACTTATATGTGTAATATGTGTTTGTGATTCTAGGTTCGCAGGCCAGTGAGACGGACGCCGCGAAGAAGGGCAAGCAAGTGGTTGGATACACCTAGGGCGAGACACGGTGAGTAGATTTCACATCTACGGGGATATCGCCCGCATGGCGTTATGCGTCAGGGCTGATTGGACCTTATTGTTATATACTGTATATACCCTACCATGGATTGTTATTGCATATTGCATTCCCTGCTATATATATACATATATTGCTTAGAACTGATAGAACTGCCATGATCATACTGTGTATATTGTTGTAGCTCATCTATACATGACTTGAATTTCACACTTGATACCTATATCACATTGGATTATTGCATTGTAGCTCATTTTTATGTGACATGACTTGATATACATACTTGATGCACATATCACATCGCAATTACTTGTACTACCGGTTGAGATTTCATGTGATTTCGGGATTTGGGAACCGTGGCCTTTTCAAATAAGTAATCATTTAAAAACCCGGTTCCCTTGATATGATATTTTGGGGCGCCGCCCCGTGTTTTCTCGGTGCTAGAGGCATGTACGGAGAGAGGGCTGACCCGGAATGACGGATGCCCGATGGATTGATATAGGGATGACCCGGAATGACGGATTCCCGATATATACTTTGAGAGAAGGCTGACCCGGAATGACGGATGCCCGATGGATTGATATAGGGCTGACCCGGAATGACGGATGCCCGATGTATTGAGAGAGGGATGACCCGGACTGACGGATTCCCGATATATATATATACTTGTGAGAGGGCTGACCCGGAATGACGGATGCCCGATACAGGATGTTTTACGTGTCGATGCTAGACACGAGTATTTGTGATATTTGGGTGCCGATGTTGGGCACTCGGGATTCTCATGGATATACAGGATTTGAGGGCCGATGGAGTACCGGCGTTTGAGATGTTGGGATTTGTGGTGCATACATACATATGTAGTCCACCTTGATACTTCATGTAGATGCTATATTTCATGCTCAGCTTTTATTATCGCATCTCATCCTGTAGCTATATCACCTGATAGGGGACTTGCATTATTATTATGCATACTGCTTACACCGCATTAATATCATTGTTGGCATTTGTTAGTGTAGTGCTATACGTGCATGCTTGCGATCACCTTTATATGTTATCTCTATTCACGAGTTGGCAACTCACCCCCGTTGTGCCACAGTGTTTGCAGGTTGCCCTTGGGAGTAGTCACGGCTGGCTGTTTCCGCATCTTTTGGCACAGATACCCCTTTTGAGCAGAGATAGCCCTTTTGCTGTTTAGGTGGGTTTTGTACGGTATCTGTTATCATTTCAATTGTATATTGATGTATCTAGTACTCTCCATCTACCTTTCTGTATTGACTTAGAGATAGTTGTGAGGACGATATGTATGGTTTTATATTCTGGTGTCGAGCTCGCATGTGAGCCGACTTTTCTTTATGCAGTCTCATCTTTTATGATATTGTCCTTGTTTTACTGTGTTTTCTTCGCTACGACGTCGTATATCTCATTGTGATGCTTCTTTCAGTTTACTCGTCATATTTATTACACCATGTTTCTATTTGACTGGCGGGGCAAATGTTTTTAAAAGGAAATGTTACCAAAATTATAAAACTTATAACTTTGAACTTAAAAAGGATTTCTACTAAATAAATGGAAGTTTTCAGACAGGTACGATTGTTTTTATAAAAATGTTTTAAATCACTCTATATTTTATTGGTTTTGATTTCTGGGTTCGGCTTACTTAGCCGCGTTACGCCTGTAGACGTTACGTGGTTAAGTGTCGGTCACGAGTCGAATTCTCGGGTCGTGACACTAAACCATTTCTATATGTTTAACACTCGCTAATTATGTTTTAGCAAAAACCTAGTAAGCTAATTGCATAATTAAACAAAGTGCTCATTAGCAAAAATTAACATTTTCTATTAGGTTAATCTTCTCCAAAACACAAATTAACACTTCAAATGAACATAAACAAATAAACACAATTTAACCCTAACATGAATTTCTTAAACCAAATATAAATGAATTAATCATAATTTAAAACTAAACTAAACACATAATTAGCTAACTAAATTAGCTAGATTTAAGATTAAAGCAAGTATAAAAGGATTAAGGTAAGAATTATACCTCCTCAAGAACACCAAAATGAAGCTTAATCCATCGACTTATCATCAAAACCCATGCTTTTTGAAGAACCAAGAAGAATTAGTGAAGGAAAAGTAGGTTTTATTTTTATTTAGGATTTTTGTGGATTTATTTTGGAATTTTTCTTGAAGAATTTTGAAGAAATCATGAAGAAATGAGCTTGGGAAATATTTTGGACAGAAATTTGAGATAAGGGTCGGCCATGGGGATGTTGGGGGTATTTTTGTGAATTTTGGGTGAAGAAATGCTAGAAAAATGAGTAATAAATGCTAATAAATGCACTTTGCCACCTTTACACATTTTCTTTTCTTTTAAAAAAAAACCTTTTGCACTCCAAAAAATATCTATATATTTAAAAAGAAGTTTCCAAAATAATCTAGTGACAAAAATAATTTATTCACAAAAGAAAAAAATTTCCCGATTTACGTGCACCAAATACCGCTTAAAATAATATTTTATTTGGAAAAATTCTATCTGAACCAAAACCTCCCAAATACCCCTAAAGTTCGCGCACAAACTTTATTTTAGCTAAACTAGGTGCCGGCAAGCTTATACGGACGTTTGATCGAAATCGGGTTAAAACGGGAAAAACTGACAATTTTGCCCTAAAACGGGAAAATTCGCAATACGATTTCAGAAACGTTACAATCTCCCCCCTTATAAAAATTCATCCCCGAATTTAAAATTTTCACTAAGCGTACCTTCAAAGAGAAGAGTACAAAACTCCCAATTCTCGCTCACAGCCTCCCGAGTGATCATCTCACTATACGGCTACGTCCAAGAAAACTCTCCACAGATAGCAAGACCCTTGACCGAAGTTTCTCCACCTGCCGGTGCATTAACACCAATGGCTGCCGGTCAGTGAAAACATCGCGTCAAAGCAAATGGTCTAATGCTGAATCATGTGAAAAAAAGTCATGAAGGTAATTGCAAAGTATCAACAAAAAGAATGCGGGGTGAAAACTCAATAATCTAGGCGGAAGTGCCAAATTAAAGACAACGAACTAACTCGCTTAAAGGATCTCAAAAGGACCTACAATCCCGGGATAAGATTCCCAAAACTCCACACGTCATTTATCGAAAAAATCCATAGGAATACATGATCTCCCACTGCGAACTCAGGCCTGCGACCACCCTGGTCGGCATAAGATCTCTGTCTGCATAGGACTGTCATCATCCTGACCTAAACAACTGGATCATCTCCGAAGTCTCTAGACTAGCTGGGGTCCAAAAATCAAACAACGCAGAGTCAGAAAAACAGATTGGTGATCGACACGACCTAACCCCTAAACCTAAAGGTTGCCAATTGGAGTATCTCCTGATAACAACTATCGAAGGAGAATCCTGACAACGGCGAGTGACGATCCCTAACTGCCGACAACAACAAGACGAACGGACAACCATATCCTCCAGAGTCTGGTATAGCCCGCTCTCACAAACCCATCATCCTGCGGATGGAAAGATGGAGCTAAAGCTTAACCAGTACCCAAGGCTTCCTGAAGCTTCTGCCCAAGACGGCAAGCGAACGGGGTGCCTTCATTGGATACGACCCTCGAAGGAACTCCATGCAACGCACAACTTAACAAAGAACAACTGAGTAAACCGAGTAAAACCGGACAACAAGCATCCGAAAGGAGTCACACCCTGACAAAACCTGGGTAGAACCATAACGAAATTCGTGGAAATCTGCCCCCATTCCCACTTCGGAACGGTTAAAGGTTGCAACTCTCCAGCCGGTCTCAGATGCTCAACCCAAAACACACAACAAGACAAACACCTTGAAACGAAACATGAAATTTCTCTTTACATTCCTGCCCATCCGTAACTATCTCACAAGTCACATCAATGTTGGTGGAACTTGAATGAATACAGAGAATTGACAGATGTGCCAGCTCTAGGATTTCACGTCTCTACCCGATAATATCAGGTACACAAACGCGTCCCTAACTTAGCACACTATTGTCATAAATCAAGGACTCCGAATCATTACCCAGTCGAGTATGCTCAAGTATCTCTAACGAATGAGCGTCGGTAGGCAGTGTCTCGCGAAAGAGATTGAAGACAAGTGGTCGGGCACGGACATGAGCAAGCTGTCCCCTCCGTAGAGAATAACTTAAGCTGTACTCAACGATCACACAAGAACTGTAAATCTGCGGACGACTATCACAACAATCAAATCCGCTGCAGGAAGATGCACATTAAGCTCTGCTGGTCCGTGAAAAATCTGACACGACTCTCAAACCAGTAGTGTCTCCAAATCTCCAACGAAAAACCACCACGGTCATCTCCAGATCATGAGTGGAATATCCTGCTAGTACTTCCTCCAACTGTCGGGAAGCAAAAGCGATAACTCTATAGTGCTACCTCAGCAAACAATCGAGACCACTCAAGAAACATTATAGTTAAACCACAAAGTCGCCCGAACCAAAAGCAAAGAAAGAACTGATGCAATTGTTAACCGAATCTTCGACTGCCGAAAACTCTGCACACATGCCTCAGTCCAAAGAAAGAAACCTCCACTCCGGTCAATTCAGTCGACGGTGCAGCACTGCACTAACTATCCTGCACGGGACGGCGGTAGAAACCTGCTAAGCCTAAAATCTGCAGACCTCCTTCCTGCACACAAGTCTGGGCCTAAGCTGTATGGCCACGATCTCTCTCGGAACCATACAAAACCGTCTCCCGTGAATACAAGACTTAGGATTCAACACAAACAAGCCTGAAGGAACACTCCGAGAATCTAACAAACAGCTGGCACTCTCCCAGCATTTGCATAACAAATTCTCAAGTGCTACTCCTGTCCCTCAAGACACATTAAAATAGACCAGAATGTCGTGAATAACACAACAATAACTGGTCGAGGAACGGCCTGAAGATATCCGGTTCATCACATCTACTAATGCTGCTAGGGCATTGGTAAGTCCAATGACACACCAAAACACAAAAAGCCCGTAGCACGCACAAGGCAGCCTTCGGAATGTCCTCACTTTGAACCCGCAACAATGATGACCTGATCCCAAACAACTTAGAAAATGTCTCGCAATGTGGAGCTGATCGAAGAAATCGTCAAGGCGAGGTAAAGGATACCTATCCGCACCGTAAGCCAGTTCAATTAACGATCTATCAATCCACAACCGCAATCTGTCATCTTTCTCCTTGACGAACAGAAATATGAGCTTTCAAAAGCGAAATGCTCAGACGCACAAAACTCCCCAACAAACAACTCTGCAGCTGATCCTTAAGCTTCCTAAGCTTCGCCAGCTCCTCTGGAACATCGTCGGAAAACTCTTGCACGAAAGAAAACCGGTCCAACAACCCTCTGTGGCTACGGTGTCACGAATGAACGCCAAGAATCCATGATATCTCCTCAAAAGCCGAATAGCGAAAAAGGCTAAATTCAAGCTGTGAGAGGCGGCACAACTATCCACCAGCCCAACAAGAATTGACTCGCTGGGAAAAGCAAAACCTAGCTGTCTTCTTACGGTAGTCCACAGACGCCTAGCACATAACTAACCAGTCCATGCCCAGGAGAACGTCAAATCCAACATCTCTAAAAGATCAAAGTGACGGACAAATCTCCTAACCAATTGGTATACGACTGAATTACGTGTCGCGCAACAAAAGAATCGCTGACAGAAGTTAACACAACAAACGACTGATCTAGCTAACACGATTCTCGTCCCAACCACGACACAAAGTGTGAAAAACAAACCAATACATCAAAAGAACATACGAATTAAGGATACCTGAAAACTCTGCATTGGACGCCCGCGCGTCACGATGAGTAGAAGCAAACTCCTGTGTCTACCCTCTACCCGCAACTGACTGAAATCTTCCTCTGCTAGACTGTCCCCTCTGAGCAAACCTTCCACGTCCACGACCTCTATGAATATGATCCTGACGCAATGCTAAAGAACAATCCCTGACGAAGTGCTGAAGGCTTCCGCATCGAAAACATCCATACGATGGCTATTGACTCTCCTGGGGATAAGAGCTGAACGACTGTGTAAGTCCATGCTACCTCTCCCGGTACTTACGGGCTTGCGGAATTTGATGAAAAACGATTTTCTAGAGGCGGTAACATGGACTCAAAACCGGATCTTTGTTAAACATCTAACTAACAACCTAACTAGGAGTTGTTAACTACTCGGTTAGGGGGTTATACCTTTCTTTCTTGAACTCCTTCGTCTTTAGAACTCGATGGTGTACAGATCGGCTTCACCCCGTCGTCTCCTTGCGCCGAAGATCGATCCACCCGAAAGCTTCTACCTTTGGCTTCTTCTTTGAACTTTGAAGAAACTAGTTCACTCGGTTTGCTAAACCTTGTGAACTAGAGTGAGTAGAGGAGATTGTGTTAGGATTTTTCTCTATGGTTCTTGCTTCTCAACTCATGAGACAAATGAAACATAGACTAGAGAGAGGGAGAGCAAGAGGAAGAAGATGAGAGCTCAAGAACAAGAGAGAGAATGGGAATGATATAATGAGCAAGACTTTTCTCTCTTGGCTCTCATAATCCAAAGCCATCATAACAAATCATAGCAATCAAGTATTATGTGATGGTTTAAGCTACAATAGCCATATCATTTAATGCACTCATTTTGCACAAGAGAAACAAGCAAGCAAAAGTCTTTGCCATGAAATGATAGCCATTGTCATCATGATGGTCAACTAGTCCAACCTAGTCAACCGGTCAACAAAGTCAACAAGTCAACAAAGTCAACTCCTCAACAACCATGTCACTATAATACTTAATTAATATTATTGTTAATCATATATCATATTCTCATTAGGGTTGAACAAAAAGTCAATAGTCAACAATCAACAGTCAACAATCCAAATGAGAATCTTCTGCCTCTGTCTCTACGTCAACTGTCCATACACACCCGCATCCGCGTTCCAAGGAACACGAATACATACTGGATAAAACCAATCCCAAAATATACACTAGGATCTGGCTTAAACCAAAGCCCCCTAGTGTAAACTGTCCGGACACTAAACGTGCACAAGTGCACGGATGTGACCGAACTCTGTCGCAAAACCATGCGACCTGTCGCAAAACCATGCGACCTCTACTCTTTTGCCTAAAGGCGAATAGCTCTCTGTGTGGGACTCTAAAGACTCGACACTACGCTGGCAGTGGGTTTAACCACAGACCGCAAGCGGTACTAGCTATGCGTAACGGTCCCCAGGTAGATGCCGACAAGAAGGCTGACGAGGTGAAACCCATCTGAACTCCTACTGAGCCTGAATGTGACAGTCTCCATACAGTCCGGTCTGTTTGTCTGATACATCGCCTGGCGGGCCTAGGGAGCGGTAAACGTCAGTCCCCTAATAGCGGTACAAGTCATATCGGAGTGAAGCCCAAAACACCCTGAGATAACACTGGAAGCCTACCAGTATATCTCGCTTGCCCTGGCCAGGGACTACTCGTGTAATGGCTCTCCGAGACACAGCGCGATGTCAACCCCCAATACCGGGAGAGACGAATCCTGTCTAACCGTCACTGCCTCCAAGTGCTTCGGGACTGCACCCAAAAACTACCTGTTTGCACGACTCCTTTGAGCCGTGGTAGGGTAGTAATCAAAGTACAATGGGAACACACTCGAGGCGAAGTGACAGTGTTAAGTCAGCGGACTAAGCTGTACTCATGTCACCTGGGAGCTGATAACTGACGATAGGGATAATACCAACCAGTCAGTTCCCGACGAGTCCTGTCCAGTGTACTCGTAACCCAACGAGCACCCGCATACTATCTCTAGTACGACGTACTGATGGCTGTGGGACAGACCGTCTCCCACACTGGGATGAGAAGCGCATGCGCTAGTCTACTCCGGAGTATCGATGCCCTGTCTCGATAGTCCTGCGACTAGGGACCTGCATAAGGATATGCTTATAGATTACCCAGCCCCCACTAGTGTGACTGCCATCACAACGCTGGTAATCAAGCAAAGATCCTAAGGGCTCCACTATTTGTATAGGTGATATACTAAAATAAACACATGTACACATTGAAGTAGAAACAAACCAAGTAGCATACTACTATTTTGAGCAAGATTGTATATACAAAGTGAATATCCCAAGCTTCCATTAAGTAATATACAAACTAGTATGATACAGTAATGGCCTCTAGGGCATATACTCTAACAATCTCCCACTTGCACTAAGGCCATGTACATGCGTATCGAAGACCTATCATCTCGATCAGTCGCTCGAACTGAGTCTGGGGCAAGGCCTTGGTGAATGGATCTGCAGTTTTATCTTCTGAAGCAACCCTCCGAACCTCGATCTCCTGGCAATCCACGATCTCCCTGATCAGGTGATACCGCCTCAAGATGTGTCTGGATCTCTGATGGGACCTGGGTTCCTTCGCTAAAGCTATAGCCCCGTTTTTGTCGCAATACAGAGGTATTGGATCAACAATGGACGGAACCACCTGAAGTTCTTTCAAGAACTTCCTCATCCAGACGGCTTCTTTTGCGGCATCAGATGCAGCGATGTATTCCGCTTCCATCGTCGAGCCTGCAATGGTTTCCTGTTTGGAACTCTTCCAACACACCGCCCCTCCATTGAGGGTAAAGACAAAACCCGACATGGACTTGGAATCATCCTTGTCACTCTGGAAGCTGGAGTCAGCAAAGGCCTCGATCTGGAGGTCTTTTCTGCCATACACCAAGAACATCTCCTTAGTCCTTCTAAGGTACTTGAGAATGTTCTTTACCGCTAACCAGTGTTTCTCCCCAGGGTTTGACTGATACCGGCTTACCACACTCAGTGCATAAGCTACATCCGGTCTGGTACACAACATCGCATACATTATAGAGCCTACCGTAGAACCGTAGGATATAATAGACATGCGATCCCTCTCCAAATCAGTCTTGGGAGACATCTCTTTAGAGAGGGTGATCCCGTGACAAGCCGGTAGGTTACCACGCTTGGAATATTCCATACTGAATCTTTTCAGTATGGTGTCGATGTACCTGGACTGTGAAAGTCCTAATATCCTATTAGATCTATCACGATGGATCCGGATCCCTAGGATGTATGAGGCATCACCCAGGTCTTTCATGGAGAACCTGTGTGACAAGAATCCCTTGACAGATTGTAGCATAGGAATGTCATTTCCTATTAAGAGAATGTCATCTACGTATAAAACGAGGAATACTACAGTACTCGCTACAAATCTACTATAGATGCATGGTTCATCTGGATTTTTGATAAAGCCAAATTCCTTGACCGTCTCATCAAAACAGATGTTCCAACTCCGCGATGCCTGCTTTAGTCTATAGATGGACTTAAGCAACTTGCACACCTTTCCGCTGCTCCCACTCTGAATGAAACCCTCTGGCTGGTCCATATAGACACACTCCTCTAAATTTCCATTTAGAAAAGCGGTCTTTACGTCCATCTGCCAAATCTCATAATCGTGGAAGGCAGCAATGACAAGAAGGATCTAAATGGATTTCAGCATAGCTACTGGAGAAAAGGTCTCGTCATAGTCCAAACCAGGTCTTTGACGAAAACCCTTTGCAACCAGTCTAGCTTTATAGGTCTCAACCTGTCCATCTACACCAATCTTCCTTTTGAAGATCCACTTGCATCCTACGGGTTTTACCCCGTCTGGAGCAACGTCCAACGTCCATACATTGTTGGTGTACATGGACTCCATTTCGGTCCGCATTGCATCCAGCCATTTTACCGAGTCAATGCTCTGAACGGCCTGCTGGAAGCTAGTAGGCTCATCATAATCAATGATGCAATCCTCTCTATCCCCGTCTATGAGAAAACCGTAGTATCTCTCGGTCGGATGAGACTGCCTACTACTCCTGCGGAGCGGCGTAGGAATGTCCTGTTCTTTTGAACCCTCTGGTTCTACTAAGCTTTCAGTAATAGCTCGTGGTTCTGGAATTTCTTCCAGTTCTATTGCGTTCCCACTTATCTGATTTTCCAAAAATTCAGTTTCCAAGAAGTGGGCATGACGAGAAACATAAATCTTTTGTTCCTCTTCGCAATAGAAGAAATATCCCTTGGAGTTCTTTGGATATCCCACAAACTTGCACTGTACTGAGCGTGCCTCGAGCTTGTCCGCATGCTGCTTTTTGACAAAAGCTGGACATCCCCATGTCTTAATGTGATTAAGATAGGGTCTCTTCCCACACCACATCTCATATGGTATAGTAGGCACAGTCTTAGTTGGAACTCGGTTCAAAAGGTATGCAACTGATTCCAGTGCATATCCCCAGAATGATCGCGGTAACTCAGCGTTACTCATCATGGACCGTACCATATCCAATAGGGTTCGGTTCCGTCTCTCCGATACACCGTTATGTTGCGGAGTGTATGGAGGAGTAAGCTGAGAGAGAATTCCGTTCTCTTTTAAATAGTCCAGGAACTCGGCACTCAAGTATTCACCACCTCGATCCGATCTTAGAATCTTGATACTTTTGCCGGTTTGTTTTACTACTTCATTCTTATATTCCTGGAATTTTCCAAAGTCTTCGGACTTATGTTTCATTAAGAAGACATAACCGTACCTTGAAAAGTCATCCGTAAAAGTAATGAAGTAAGAATAACCGCTTCGCGCATGTGTAGACATTGGACCGCACACGTCGCTGTGTACGAGTACCAAGAGCTCGCTCGCTCTTACTCCGTGTCCAGTGAACGGAGTCTTTGTCATCTTTCCTTTGAGACAGGATTGACAAGTGGCATACGATTGATATTCGAACGGATTCAAATATCCTTCTGTATGTAACTTCGTCAACCTTCTCTCATTGATGTGACCCAGTCTACAATGCCATAAGAAAGTCTGATTGATTTCCGGAGACTTTCTTTTGTGTGTATTCTGGACATTGAAAATCTGTGGTTGGTTTAATACGTATATACCATTGCTTAATGTACCTGACCCAATCAGAACTTGATTAAGGTGAATGTTTACAACATTACTTACAAACGCAAATTCATAACCTTCTTTTGAAGTCAAAGATACTGAAATGATATTACAAGTTGCGTTGGGTACAAAAAACCAATTACGCAAAACCAAAACATGTCCATCTGACATTCCCAGGTGATAGTCCCCCACGGCCTTAGCATCCATGCTAGCTCCGTTTGCAACTTTGAGGGTCATGTCACCTGCCTTCAAAAACCTACGGTTTCTCAATGCCTGCAAAGAATTACAGATATGAGATCCTGATCCGGTATCCAATACCCAGGAAGTAGAGTTTATTGAAAGACAGTTTTCAATAACATACACACCTGAAGCTGAAGCCGCAACCTGCTTTAGATCCTGTGTTCTGGCCTTCCAAGCCCTGCAATCATTCTTCCAGTGTCCCTTCTTATGACAATAGAAGCATTCTTCTTTATCCACAAGCTGCCCCGCTTTCTTTGTTGCTTTTGCTTTTCCCTTCGTATCCACTTTACTAACACCGCCCCTTGGTTTGGCGGGGGCTTTCTTCTTCTTTCCCTTGGCTTTTGCCTTGGACCTAGAAGAGGAAGATCCTCCTACAAACAAAGTGGATGTTTCCCTACCTTTCTGTAGGGTGCCCTCTGCGCTCCTCAGCATGTTGAGGAGTTCTGAAAGTTCAACTTCCTTTTCTTGTAAGTTGAAGTTCAGGATAAACTGGGCGTAAGTGGAAGGAAGGGACTGGAGAATCAAGTCCGTATAGAGCTTATTCTCCAACGTGGTCCCAAGGTCCGCGGGCTCCTCTATGTAGCCAATCATCTTAAGCACGTGTTCCGCTACCAATAATTTGACGGCCAACCTCGCCGAAAATAACTTCTTCGACACTTCGTATCTTGCGATACGAGACTGCTCTCCATACAGTTCTTTTGTATGGAGAAATATGGATTCGAGGTCCATATTCTCGTGCCTCCTCTGATGTTCGTTGTCCATAGAGGCAAGCACGAGGCACTTGGCCTTCACGCAATCGATTTCCCAGGTCTTACGGATTTCCTTATTCGCGACGCTGGTTTTGGGACCTGGGACAGGGGGAGCTTTGGTGGTAAGAAGATACCCCAGCTTGTCGTAAGTAATTGCCATTTTGACATTCCTGAGCCAATCTTTGTAGTTTGGCCCTGTCAGTATGTTTTTATCTAGAAGTAACTTAAGTCCAGTCATGTCGATTGGTCGCTGCAATTAGGAGAGAGAGAAGAAACACTCAGCATGATGCTCTTGCAAGTTTAGAGTGGTTTTTAGTTTGTCTAAACAGGATGGCTCCCACTGTTTCTCGAATCCCTCCTCAAACCAAAAAGGAAGAATTAGTCAGGATCAATCTCATCGTACAATACTTGCTTAACCGTTCAGCCAGGCTAGTGTCGGTACTTCGAGGGAGGTTTTCCAACGCTTTCGCGAAGTTCCTTAATTTAAGAACCTCTTTTCCATGGGGGCGTAGCCCCGCTAACACCTTTCTAGACACCTACTAGGTTTATAGCATTGATCGTTAAGTGAGAAGTTTCCCGAGGAGTAGCATATACTCACAGTAGGATCGGGATCCAAATATCATCGCGTGACGAAACTGAAGGAATCCTACCAGAATCATCACACTCCAAATGGTATGCAACACTAGTAAGTTTCAGTTCTTTTGAAACTCCGGATGTGGATTTTTGCCCCATGCTCTTATGACCTTGACTTTGGCCAACAAATCATAAGTCACATGTCAAGTTCTACCCGTCATTCTCCAGGTTAATTTGAGCCCATCCGCACATACCCTTGACTTTGGCCAACAAGGTAGAACGACTGTCCCAAACCAACACATCTATCTATGCTGCACATGAATACCCAATAGCTACCAATCACTATGCCTTGACTTTGGCCAACAAACATAGCTTGAATACTATTGACCATTCATGTGAAACGACGGAGGGCTACGAATGGTTTTGGCGAAACCGTGAACGTAGTGAACTTGATATAATCGATGGAACGAGATAGCTTTCAAAAGGAGTGGTTCATGCTCCGCATTTAAAAGTTTGGTTTTGAAAAGAACCGAGTGGTTTTTCAAAGTGTTCCAACGACTTTTACTTGGTTTATTTTCTTGCATTAGTTCTTTTAATGCGTGTTTTTCTTGCATTAGTTCTTTTAATGCATCCCATCATTTAATCCTACCATTGCAGAAAACAACCAAAATATGACGTACGCTTATGCCATTCGCATTCGCCACGGGGCCCCGTCATTACCCGTTAGGTTACTTAACTAACGACAGAGCGGGGGCTGGGCTAGCGCGGCTGTAAAACATAAGCAACGCCTAAATAATATCATATATAGATATATTGCAATGATAGCCATTTCAGATCACAGATGAACACATTGGATATACTAGGAATCCGCAATTCGTACGAGCCTGTAACGAAAAACAGATTACACGGTCGCGGTGAATAGCCAAAACCCCACCCAAGACCCCTACGGGTGCGGCAAACTACCCGCCAAGTACCCGAAGCGAAGCAACCTCCCTCAACTCCGTGAGTAGGCCACTCGGCACTTCGGGATACCCGGTAGTTTGTGCACCCCCTCCATGGGTCTATCCTAGGAGCAAAAATAGTAAAAAGAAATTATACAATGACGGCTACAACCCCGACCCGGTTGTGCGGCCATACAAATAATTATTACATCAATTTACAAATTTACATGAATTGAAAGAAAAGAAAACTCTCGTCTCACAACCCCCGGCTATTCACCCGCGACAATCCAATGAATTCATATACACAAACCAATAACATTACAGATCACAGATTTGTATAACCCCCACTAATCGACATATAGCGATTAGCAGACGTTCAATACAAATATCACATCACAGATAAAAACCAGTCACCTTAAGTCTTTAGAAGTTCGATAAAAAATACGGATTTTTAGGCCCCAAACAAAAAATTTTCTTTCTGGAAAATCTGGGCTGAAGAGACATATTCCAAAAATCCCAAAACAACCCCAGAAACACACTGCACAAAATTTGGACCTCGGCCGAGTCAACTCGGCCGCGGAACCGCGGCGGGAGCATGCTCCCGCCGCGTTTCCGCGGCGCTTTGACCGGTTCGTAGGACCAAATTTTGTGGGTGTTTAATAAAAAGCCTGAGCCGATTTTTAAGATGAAATTTATCAATTTTTGAACAGAAAAAAAATCGGCAGAAACTTGACATATCGGGTTCGTTTCGCGACTTTTTCTTTGATCGATCTTCTAGTTACTTTGCTAACATGTTAGATAGAGTTTAACTACGTTCTGATACCACTGTAAGTCTATGCTACCTCTCCCGATACTTACGGGCTTGCGGAATTTGATGAAAAACGATTTTCTAGAGGCGGTAACATGGACTCAAAACCGGATCTTTGATAGACATCTAACTAACAACCTCACTAGGAGTTGTTAACTATTCGGTTAGGGGGTTATACCTTTCTTTCTTGAACTCCTTCGTCTTCAGAACTCGATGGTGTACGGATCGACTTCACCCCGTCGTCTCCTTGCGCCGAAGATCGATCCACCCGAAAGCTTCTACCTTTGGCTTCTTCTTAGAACTTTGAAGAAACTAGTTCACTCGGTTTGCTAAACCTTGTGAACTAGAGAGAGTAGAGGAGATTGTGTTGGGATTTTTCTCTAGGGTTCTTGCTTCTCAACTCATGAGACAAATGAACCATAGACTAGAGTGAGGGAGAGCAAGAGGAAGAAGATGAGAGCTCAAGAACAAGAGAGAGAATGGGAATGATAGAATGAGCAAGACTTTTCTCTCTTGGCTCTCATAATCCAAAGCCATCATAACAAATCATAGCAATCAAGTATTATGTGATGGTTTAAGCTACAATAGCCATATCATTTCATGCTCTCATTTTGCACAAGAGAAACAAGCAAGCAAAAGTCTTTGCCATGAAATGATAGCCATTGTCATCATGATGGTCAACTAGTCCAACCTAGTCAACCGGTCAACAAAGTCAACAAGTCAACAAAGTCAACCCCTCAACAACCATGTCACTATAATACTTAATTAATATTATTGTTAATCATATATCATATTCTCATTAGGGTTGAGCAAAAAGTCAACAGTCAACAGTCAACAACCCTAATGAGAATCCTCTGCCTCTGTCTCTCCGTCAACTGTGCATACACACCCGCATCCGCGTTCCGAGGAACACGAATACATACAGGATAAAACCAATCCCAAAAAGTACACTAGGATCTGGCTTAAACCAAAGCCCCCTAGTGTAAACTGTCCGGACACTAAACGTGCACAAGTGCACGGATGTGACCGAACTCTGTCGCAAAACCATGCGACCTGTCGCAAAACCATGTGACCTCTACTCTTTTGCCTAAAGGCGAATAGCTCTCTGTGTAGGACTCTAAAGACTCGACACTACGCTGGCAGTGGGTTTAACCACAGACCGCAAGCGGCACTAGCTGTGCCTAACGGTCCTCAGGTAGATGCCGACAAGAAGACTGACGAGGTGAAACCCATCTGAACTCCTACTGAGCCTGAATGTGACAGTCTCCGTACAGTCCGGTCTGTTCGTCTGATACATCGCATGGCGGGCCTAGGGGGCGGTAAACGTCAGTCCCCTAATAGCGGTACAAGTCGTGTCGGAGTGAAGCCCAAAACACCCTGAGATAACACTGGAAGCCTACCAGTATATCTCGCTTGCCCTGGCCAGGGACTACTCGTGTAATGGCTCTCCTAGACACAGCGCGATGTCAACCCCTAATACCTGGAGAGACGAATCCTGTCTAACCGTCACTGCCTCCAAGTGCTTCGGGACTGCACCCAAAAACTACCTGTTTGCATGACTCCTTTGAGCCGTGGTAGGGTAGTAATCAAAGTACAGTGGGAACACACTCGAGGCGAAGTGACAGTGTCAAGTCAGCGGACTAAGCTATACTTATGTCACCTGGGAACTGATAACTGACGATAGGTATAATACCAACCAGTCAGTTCCCGACGAGTCCTGTCCAGTGTACTCGTAACCCAACGAGCACCCGCATACTATCTCCAGTACGATGTACTGACGGCTGTGGGACAGACCGTCTCCCACACCGGGATGAGAAGCACATGCGCTAGTCTACTCCGGAGTATCGATGCCCTGTCTCGATAGTCCTGCGACTAGGGACCTGCATAAGGATGTGCTTATAGATTACTCTGCCCCCACTAGTGTGACTGCCATCACAACGTTGGTAATCAAGCAAAGATCCTAAGGGCTCCACTAATGTGTATAGGTGATATACTAAAATAAACACATGTACACATTGAAGTAGAAACAAAGCAAGTAGCATACTACTATTTTGAGCAAGATTGTATATACAAGGTGAATATCCCAAGCTTCCATTAAGTAATATACAAACTAGTATGATACAATAATGGCCTCTTGGGCATATACACTAACATACTGTCCTCGTCCAAAGCCTCTGCTAGTCCCACGGCAGCCACGAAATCGGTCTCGACGACTAAGCCTCTGTCTCTGGGCTGGTACACTGGTACGAGTCTTCCACTGTTCTGGAACTCTCAGAGTCTCTGGAATATGTGCCTCGTCAACTGGGGCTGCATCCACTGGTGCTAAGTAGGTGATGGACTGCTGCATGCTGATCCCAAGGAACAACTGTGTAACAGGGGTGACAACTTCCTGTCGCTGCGCTCGAACGGCATCAACTAATGATCTCATCGTCTGGCGCAAGTCCTGCATCTCTGCCACAAGCCTAGCGAGCTGCTCTGTCGAAGGCTGATCCGTCTGCACCTGTGCAACTAGCGTGCCATCCTGGTCAGTGCTCGTCTCACCCGAGCCATCTCTGACCTCGGCCCTCGCTGCATCATTCTGAGTCCCCATAGTCATCGACGGCAAGGCTATAAATAGAGATGAGATTTGATAAGGACACGGAAATCGAATCACAAGGATATGAATCATCAAGGAAGGAATTTCAAGCAATTTGTACTTAGGTCACTTTAGGAGAAGTACCGCATCGTGAGCATGCTGTAGACATACACACACTACGTTACTCTGCTTAAGCTACCTACTCCATCATACCATGGTCATCCTACTCTCCGAAAGGTAAAACCTAGCGCTCTGATACCAACTTTGTCACGACCCGAAATTGGCACGTGACGGCCCTAATATTACGCAACGTCTAAAGAAGTAAAGCCAAAACCCAGAAATCTAAACCAAATAAAGACAAGAAAAGATAATAGCAGTTTTGAAACATTTGAAATCACAACCCAAATTCTTTACAAAGTTCAACTTGCTTTCTTAAAAATTTTGGCAGTAAACCTTTTAAAAAAACTAACCCCGAAACGGGTACATCAATTAAAGATAAATAAAGCATCCCCAAACGGGAGCAAATACACGCCCAAAGGCGGAAAACAATCACCACCACAAATATACGACGCCGTAGCGAAGAAATAAAGACAATAGAGAGAAAGCTGTATAAAAGACAACAAATCCACAATTTATACAATATCGTCCTCACCAAGTCTCTAAGTCAACAACATAATAGTAGATGGAGAGTATAAGATACAACGAATATACAATATAAATACAGATAACCACCAAAACCCACCTGAACAAAATAGCACACTGTGAGCCGATGCGGTATCTGTAGCAAAAGATGATAGATGAATAGCCAGCCTCGACTACTCTAGGGAACACTCTGTAACACCTGTGGCACAACGGGGGTGAGTTGCCAACTCGTGAATAGTAAATAACATATGCAGGTAATCGCAAGTATGCACGTAAAGCGTGAATCTAAGATATGCAATTAACAACAATAACATGTCATATGAATGCAGAATAATGGAAAGTACTCTAGCAGGTACAACCAATATATGAAGCAATAATAATATGACAATAGTATGCAATAATCATGCAATAAGGGTGTGAGAATATAAATATGCAACAATCATGAAAGGTACACTAACATGTACTACTAATACATGAAACAGTGCACAAACAGATAAAGGTGAGGTATGGAGTGAAATATGTCATTTCCACGGAATCCTGACATCGTGGTAGGATCACAATCCATCAAGATACTCAAAATCCCAATTCCTCAATCAGCCCCCAATTGGCTCTCATAACATATAAGTCTCACATCTCCTTAATGTACAATATCAAGTATATGTTAGTTATATGTATGCCCTAGAGGCCATTACTGTACATACGATGTATATTGTAGTGGATGCTAGGACATATATAGGGAGGACTTTCTTGCTCGACATGATAGTATGCTATCTGGTTGTACTTTATCTTAACATGTACTCTGATTGTCTCTATATTACATGTTGATAAAGCCCTTAGGATATGTACTCGACTACTGGGACTATGATGAGATCATACTAGTGGGGCCACGGTAGTCGACGAGTACATCCTATAACTGTTCCTAGTCGAGGGTGTATCGAGACAGGGCATCGATACACCAGAGTAGACTAGCGTATACGCATCTTGACCCATATGATGGGCGATGGATGATCCCATATCCATCGGTGTTTGACATCAAGGATGGTGTACGGGTGCTCAGTGGAGACTGGGTACACTGGACGGACTCGCCGAGAACTCCCAGATGGTATTATACCATACGTCAGATGGCAGTTCTCCGGTGACGCTGGTACAGAGTAGTCTGTCGACCCGAGATCGTCATAGAGTCTTGTGTGATTCCCACTGTGCTTTGATTTCCATCATACCATGTCCAAGAGGGAGTGCAAAAAGGTGGCTTTTGGGTACAGTCCCAAATCACATGGAGGCAATGAGCGATAGGAGGGGATTCGTCTCTCCCGGTATAGGGAGTTGATGTTGTGCTGTGTTCGATTGGCTATAACCGGAAATCCCTGGCCAGGGTTGCTGAGATTTACTGGTAAGTGTTATCAGTAGTTTCTCGAACTGTTATAGACCTCGTATCGACACGACTTATCGAGCTACTGGGGTCTGACGTTTACCACCCCTAGGCGAGATATGCAACATATCAGACGACGAGACCGGACTGTACGGGAGTGTTACTGTTTGGATTCACAGGAGAAGTTACAGGCTTGCTTGTTGATCTTCTGAGCGCTCAATACCTAGGTAGCTGTTACGTTTAGCTGACCGCTTGCAGCTTGTGGGTGTTTGATATGATCATCACCTACTGCCGGCGTATTGACGATTCTTTAGAGTCCTACACAGAGGTTTCTTGACTCAGGCAAAACGGAGTAGGAGCACATATGTGATATGTGCGGGACCGAGGATAATGCGATATGTGATACCGTATTATATTCTCGCGATATTTGATATCAGCCGGGTCATCGGATCAAGTGTTGATTCGATGAATCGGTACAGATAAATATTAGTCGGTTATATGCGATATAGCCGGATTGTCGAATCAAGTGTTGATTCGATAATTTAATGTATAATAATATATATGATATATTAAATTACATTAACTAATATTTGCTCACTAAAAGATTCTTTTTCTCGCTCGGATAATACATTGATATATATGCGATATATGTTAATTGTATTATTTTATTTTGTTATGATAAATATTATATATGTGATATATAATATTGTAACATGATATGATAACTAAGGCAACTTGTTTAGTGGAGTTTAAACATGATTAGGGTTTGGATTAGGGTTAAACTTTCTAGATGTTTCTAGAAGGTTTTCTTTTTGTTTTGGTAAAGATATTTACAAGTGACTCATGCTTTAACCCAACCCAAACCCTAACCCTAGTTAATTCTCTACAAAGGTTTACTTGACCATGGTTGCATAATTCATCATATTATTCTTTTCCTATTCATCACAAAAGGAATTCTAATATTGTTCATCTTCTTCCTTCTTCTTCTTTGCTTGAAATGCTTTCTTGCTTTGATTTTTGTGATGGATAAATATGAGAAAAAGATAAATAAAGAGAGCAAAAAATCCTACTTCATCATCCTCATCTTCCCTTGCCATTTAGATGAGGGTGTTCACATCATTTCATGAGTGTTAGCTTGTGTTAAAGAAACTTCAAGGTAGATCATCTTAGTATCGAAGATCGGAAGCAAAGGTTGCGTCTTTCTCTTCGTGGAACCTCTCGAGAGTCCGGATCCCGATGATCGCAGTGAAGGGACTACAACACGGAGCATATGAAGTGAAGGACCGGATCTACAAAGGTTGTAATCCCTCTCACTTAGTGTTAAAGTGTTTAGCATGCTTGTTTTCGCCTAATCTCTAGTTTAAAGTTCCATATTCGGGTTGTTCGGCACGGCTAAATTTTAAATCGGGCATGGTTGATGCCTCGTAGACCCTTGTGCGAGTGCCTAGCAACCCTACAGTGGTATCAGAGCCAAGCTAGAGCTTTAGGCGAAGTCTAGACGAAGTTTGAAACCCGATCGAACCCGAAACCCCAATTTTACGAGCTCTCTGGACTTTTTCTAAAACCTGGGTTTTTTCCACATTAAAAATGCTTAAAAAATTCAGCAGAGAATTATAAGAATTACGGTGCAAAAAGTTTTCGATAAACAGTACAAAGTGCGGCGGAACCGCGGCAGAAGCATGCCTTCTGCGGCGGTTCCGCGGCTAAATGATGACATCATCATCCCCTGTTTGCACAGTAACTCCTATTTTATTATGCTGGATTTTATGGGAATTTTTAATATTTATTCAAGAGTTGAATTTTCTGGGGTTGTTTTGGGGATTCGGTGTTTCGATCGGAGTATCAGATTTTGTCTATGTGGTTTTCCGGATAATTTTTAGAAACTGTTAAAAAGTTCGAACGGATATCAATAACTCACTTTTTCCCCTGTCGGAAATTTTTTCAAAAGTTGGATTTTTCCTCGTGTTTAAGAATGTTCTAAGTCGTGCAAGTAACTCGGTGGACCCTCTAGAAGACAACAAACCTTAACTCGATTATGTGACCGTCTTGAACTGCCTTTTGAACCTTAGGATTTGGGGCAGTACGGCGTGCCACATGTGAGGCGTTGGCTTGACCCTTCTACGGCTGGACCATTGGTACTGTGGCATGTGATGGATGTTTTTAAACTGATTTCAAGTGTTGAGATACATTGGGGAAATCTTGGGTGTTTGATGATTCGATCGGAAAGTTTAACTTTTTCTATTTATCTGGAATGTGATACAATATTTGGAATCCACAGGTAGTTATGAGATAACTAATTTGAATATTATAAACATAGCAGTTTAATCTCAGATGATCGGTTGCCACGGAATTTTGATGTGATCAAAAGTCCGTCGCAATCACGTAGCTTACGCGGATACTCGCCGGGTAAACTTAATAGACAGCTACACCTCTTAGCCCCGACTAAGTGACTGTAGGAGAACCCCGTCGCCGAAAGCATCCGTTCGGGTGCTCGCGGCAGCGGTGTTCCGCCTTAGTGCACTTCGTCGACGGCATCTGGGGGTGCGGCCGTCTACTAAAGTTTGCGACGAGCATTCGATCAGGACGTCGGGAATCTTGTTGAATTGTCCGACTTGATATTGAAAAGAGTTTTCGATAATGAGACTAAAATGCCGGGTTTATAATTGTTAGGCATGTGATGTCTAAGGAATTCATTTGGTTTGGCATGCGATGTCTAAAGAGATTGCGGATTCCAACTGTTGTAGTTTTACACTTTATTTTCTGTGACCGTAAGCGTAGTATGTGGTGTATCGCCGGCTTCGTTGCTATACATCAACGACAATCAGGATACGCATACTTTCTTACGTTGATGATATGAGATATTATGTGTTGCTGTGATATGTTATATTGGATCGTCGCTTTTTGAATAGCCGGGGGTTTTATGTGAGATGAGAGTTTTTCCTTTTTCATTCATGTAAAATTCTTTTGTATGTAATATTCTTTTATTGGGGCACTTCCAGGTAGCGGAAGATGTCACCGTTGTATATTATTTACTTTTCCGCATTAGGTAGACCCAAGGCGGGGAGCACAAGTAACCGGGTTCTAGGGTCCAGTGGGAGACCATCTCGAGGAGACGAGACCGGGTCTCCTGACCCTAGAATTGGCAGTGTTACTTGCCGCTCTCGTAGAGGTCTAGGGATGTGGGTTTGGCTATTCATCGCGACCGTGGAATCCGTGTTTTATACAGGCTCGTATTGAAAACACGGACGTCCTAGTATATCCAATATTTCATATATGTTCTTCTGCTGCAATGTTCTGTGATGAGATCATATTACTGCCTGAGACGAATGTTTATATTATATATATATATGAGATATATGTTATATTGCAGATTTCGTTTCAAAAGAGATGCTTGTGAAGCATAATAAAATGGGACTTCATTAATGAGATTAATGAAATAAAAGAAACCTAAGATGTTGTGGAATCGAATTTTCAAAAACAGGTAGCTACAGTTCTTGCTTTGCATCGCGGTGTTCCTTATAGAACATCCTGCACCTTATTCGATAAGGAAAGGACCGAGATCCCTTCACCGGGAGTGACTCCTTTAGCAATAACTGGCAGATGCTACAAACTCGGTTTGTCTTTTGATTGCTTCTATAGTTCTTGCTTTGCACAGCGGTATATATGATATATCCTGCACCTTATTCGATGAGGAAAGGGCCGACGATCCCTTCACCGGGAGTGACCCCTTTAGAAAAACTAGAAAAGCCTAAAAAACACTCCATTTAAAATCACTCGATTCTACGACGATATCAAGTTCATTTCGCAATAGGTTTTCTTAAAAATCTGTCGTAGCCCTCCGTCATTTCAGATAAGTCCTACTTAGTATTCGTGCTACGTTTGTTGACCTCCGTCAAGGCGTAGTGTGCGGTAGCTGACTAGTATTTATCTGCTTATGCATATGATGCAGATTGGATTAGGATAGTCGTGCTGCCTTGTTGACCTCCGTCAAGGGTCGTGCGGGTGGGTTTAATTCAATCAGGAAATGACGGGTTGAACTTGACTAGTAGCCTATGGTTTGTTGACCTCCGTCAAGGTCATAGGACGCTAGGGGTAAAATATTATTGGGAATTTCAAGTGTTGAAATTTGCAATGAGATTGCATACCTTCTATGAGATAGTTGGATCCCGATACCCGCTGCGAGTAAGAGTTACTCCTGGGAGAGTTTTACACATTACAATTAGCCGATCAAGTAGGTGTCTAGAAATGTGTCAACGGGGTTACGCCTCTGGGAAAATGAGGTTTACTTTAATTAGGTTCGTGCGAAAGCACGGGGGACCTCCCTCAAAGTACCGACACTGGCCTGGTTGAAAGATTGGCGAACTTGTAGCGTGTAATTAATCCCGGCTAGTCTTTCCTTTTAGGGTTTGAAGGAAGATTTGATTAAAACAATGGGAGACATCCTGATTAGATAAATTGATAACCAATCTAATCTTGCAAGAGCATACGCTGAGTGTTTTCCTCTCTCTCTCTCCAGGTAGCGACCAAATCACGCCTTAATCAAGATAATAAAACGGATATATTGACCGAACCCGCTTGTTATACTGAGCTGGGGAACGTTGGTCCCGCTCCAACTTATAATTGTTATAAGACAGAGCAGGAAATTGGGGAATACCAGATTTCCCATGCCGCCCAAACGAAGAAAGTGCATGTTGATGCATCATCTTCGGGTGTGTTCATTACACAGAACTGTTTCTCAGTATCCTTTACGTCCTGGGTATGTGATACCGGATCAGGATCCCGTATATGTAATCTGTTACATGGGCTACAGATAGGTAAAGAACTGAGAACGGGTGATAAGTTTCATGAGACAGAAAACGGTGCAAGTGTTGCAGCCAAGTCTGTTGGTCACTATCACCCTGTATTACCAGAATACATTGATTCTGAACGAATGTTATTAGATACCGAACCTGATATACAAAATCATATCAGTCTCTTTATTAGTAAAGAAATGATAAAATTTTGTATTGTTGGATAATGTTTTGAACATTTCCTATATCAAGAGTTGATCGGTTCAGGCACGTTATCTAAAAGCATTAACGTTCTAAATCAAATTACAGTTCTTAGTATACGGAACACACACAAGAGGATCAGTTCAGAAATGAACGAATCCTTCTTCAGGCATTGTAGACTAGGTCATATTAATGCGAACCGACTGGCTGAAGTTACATTTAGATGCATATTCAAATTAGTTTGAATTTACATCTTGTGAAACTTGCCTGTCATGTCACAAAGATAAGATGACCATAGCTCTGTTTATTGGAAACAGAGAAAGAGTTAGTGAACTCTTAGGATTGATACATGCTGATGTATGAAGGTCCCCAGTCCACACATGCCAAGACTGGTTCTTTGTGCTTCATTACATTCTCTGATGATCTCTCAAGATTTAGACATATGTTCCTGCTGAAACACAAGTCTGAACCTTTTGAGATATTCACAGAATATAAGTTAGAAGTAGAGAACCAAAATACGGGTATAAGTATTATGTCCTTTGATGTGATCGAGGAGGAGAATACTTGAGCATGGGATTCCTGGAATATTCTAAAGGAGAATGAGATTCTCTCTCAGCATTACTCCTCCGTATACACCACAGCACGTCGGTGTATCGGGGTGGAGCCATAGCACCCTATGTGATATGGTGTGCTCTATGATGAGTACTACTGAGTTTCCTATTTCCTTTAGGGAGTTATGCACTTGTGAAGTTGCATACCTATTGAATAGGGTTCAAATCAAATCAGTTGCCTACCACTTCATATATGATATGGAAAGGGAAGAGCCCATATCTTAAGTTTGTTAAGATTTGGGGTTGTCCGGCTTGTGTCTAAAAGCAAAATCCGGACAAGCTCGAGACAAGGTCTGTTATGTAGAACTGGAATGGTTCCAGCTATACAAACTGCAGCTAATGATTTGGTAGAACCAAAGGATTCAATAGTTTCCAATGAACCTCAGCCTCTCCGCCGATCTAGTAGGGTTCCTCACCCACTTGAGAGATACTTCGGTTTCTCTATGACAGTGGGAGCGAGAATTGCATCATGAGATGATGACCCAACTAGTTTCGAGCAGGCCATCAGGAGTGGGACTCTGTAAGAATGGCTGGGTGCTTATTGATCTGAGATGGAATCCTTATACACCAACAAAGTATGGACTTTGGTTGCTTTATCTGAAGGGTTAAATCCCCATCAGGAGCAAGTATATCTTGAGAAGATTACTTGGTGTACATGGAAAAGTTGAGACTTTCAAAGCTAGACTTGTTAAAGGTTTGCATCATAGACCAGGTATGGATTATGTTGAAACCTTTTCTAAGGATCTATGCTTAAGTCCATCCAGATCCTACTTGCCACGGCTACATACCATGACTACGATATTTGGTGGTTGGGTGTCATGACTATTTTTCTAAGTGATGTTTTAGAAGAGAACGTCTATAAGTACACAGCCAGAGGGCTTCGTAGACAGTGGGAGCAGCGGAAACGTTTGCAAGATGTTTTATATGATAAAACAGGCATCGCGGAGTTAGAACATCTGTTTTGATGTGGTAGTCAAAGATTTTGACTTCATCAAAATGGTAGATGAACCTTGTATATACGAAAAGGTAGTAGAGAGTATGGTGGTGATCCTCGTAGAGTACGTGGATGACATACTCTTGATAGGGAAGGAGTTTCCTATGCAACGCTCGGTCAATCTCCGCTTATCACAAGGATTCTCCATATAGGATCAAAATGATACCTCCTAAATCCTGGGTTTTGGATCTATGAGATAGATCTAATTGGATGTTAGGAAACTCACTAGTAGTAGTGAGATGGTATCAATCGATCCTGGGGAGAATCACTGGAAGGGTTCCAGGGTGATAAGGATGACTGAATGTCAGTCGCAGGCTTGTCTATACCCTCAGTGGAGGGACGGTATGTTGGAAGAGTTCCAATCTAAATACCGTGACATACTAGACGATTAAAGGCAAGATACATCGTTACCAAGGATGCTACCAAAGAGGCAGTCTGGATATATATAAGTTCATAAGATGAACTTCGTTCCTACCATTGTGTGACAATGGAGTTGTGGCTTTAGCCAAGGAACTACCGTCCCATCAGAAATCCAGATATAATTCTTAGGCAGTGTCACCTGATCAAGGAGATGGTTGATCTCCAGGGAGATCGAGGTTAGGAGAGTAGACACAGAGGACAACAACGCGAATCCACTCACAAAGGCCTTTTTCCCAGTAGAGACTTTTATGGGATGGTTGAGTATGAGATACTTCAACCGCAGCTAATTGTTGGGTATGCGATACCATAACAGATGGCCCTAGTGTAAGTGGGAGATAGTTAGTTATATGTATGCCCTAGAGGCCATTACTGTACATACGATGTATATTGTAGTGGATGCTATGACATATATCGGGAGGACTTTCTTGCTCGACATGATAGTATGCTATCTGGTTGTACTTTATCTTAACATGTACTCTGATTGTCTCTATATTACATGTTGATAAAGCCCTTAGGATATGTACTCGACTACTGGGACTATGATGAGATCATACTAGTGGGGCCACGGTAGTCGAAGAGTACATCATATAACTGTTCCTAGTCGAGGTGTAGGGTTCCTAGGCACTCTCAAGAGGTCTCACAAGGCATCAACCATGCCAATTTCAAATATTACGGTGCCGAGAAACCCTAGACTACGGATCGTTGGCTAGATTTCTAGGCGACAAATCAAACTAGTTAACAAATTAACTAAGTGAACGGAAATACAACCTTTGTAGATCCGGTGCTCCACCTCCATAGCTCCGTAATGATGTCTCTCCGCTGTCCAAAATGAATCCCGGGCTCAAGCGTCGGCTTCATCGGAGAAATGGTGGGCTAGGTCATCGACGGCGTGCCGAAGATGATCTACGTCGAGGCATCGTTAAATCAAGCTCCAACTTCACCAAGTCAAGAAACTTGTGAAGAAAACACACTCTACTACTTGGCAAGAGGTAGAGGATGAAGAAATAGGAAGTGGGTAGACTTTAGAATTGGATTTCTCACTTGTTTCATCAATCCACCATTGATGAAGTCAAGCTTCTTCATGGAAGAAGAAGATGAAGAAGAAGAAGACGTTATGATAAGTTATTTTGAAAATAGAAAATTAAAAGAATACTTATCATAATCAACCATGGTCAAGTGTAGAGACTAAACTAAGGTTAAGTGAATGGTTAGGTTAGGTATGAAGACAAAAATGGTGACTAAGTCAAAGCTTCATGAAGCTTCAACATATATCCAAATAAAGCCACCATTTTTCTTTTCATTTTCCAAAAAGAAAATAAATAAATAAATGAATAAATAGATATGAAAAACAAAACCCTAACCATTTAATTAACCATGGTTTAATCTTTACACAAACTCAAGTAAGCATGTATCATCAAACATGATACATTCAAGTGCACAAAAGTATATCACATATACAACTTGTGAACTTCAAGTGAGAAAATCCATTTAAAGTGAACCAATACTAGTTAATGCAAAGTAATATATCAAATATATAATTATACATTAAATCATTAAATCAACACTTGATTTAACGATCCAGTCATATCGCATATAACCGACTAGTATCCTATGTATCGGCTTACCGAACCAACCCTTGATTCGATAACTAGGTTATATCGCATACAACCTTTCGATACATTCATCGTGAGAATGGAATACGGTATCACATACACGAATCATTCTCGGTCCTGCACATATCTCATATGCGCTCCTATTTCGTTTCGCTTGAGCCAGGAAACCTCTGTGTAGGACTCTAAAGACTCGTCAATACGCCGGCAGCAGGTGATGGTCATATCAAACACCCACAAGCCGCAAGCGGTCTGCTACACGTAACGGACACCCGGGTATTGAGCGATCAGAAGATCGACGAGCAAGCCCGCTCACACTCC
This sequence comes from Agapanthus africanus, assembly GCA_030015575.1. Lineage (NCBI taxonomy): Eukaryota > Viridiplantae > Streptophyta > Magnoliopsida > Asparagales > Amaryllidaceae > Agapanthus > Agapanthus africanus. The sequence continues at coordinate 514,338,002 of JASDDO010000014.1, forward strand.
AGTGAATCCAACCAGTAACACTACCATACAGTCCGGTCTGATCGTCTGATATGTCTCATATCTCACCTAGGGGTGGTAAACGTCAGACCCCAATAGCTCGATAAGTCGTGTCGATATGAGGTCTATAACAATTCAAGAAACTACTGGTAACACTTACCGGTAAATCTCAGCAACCCTGGCCAGGGATTTCCGGTTATAGCCAATCGAACACAGCGCAACATCAACTCCCTATACCGGGAGAGACGAATCCCCTCCTATCGCTCATTGCTTCCATGTGATTCGGGACTGTACCCAAAAGCCACCGTTTTGCACGCCCTCTTGGACGTGGTAAGGTGGAAATCAAAGGACAGTGGGAACCACACAAGACTCTATGACGATCTCGGGTCAACAGACTACTCTGTACCAGCGTCACAAGAGAACTGCCATCTGACGTAAGGTATAATACCATCTGGGAGTTCTCGGCGAGTCCGTCCAGTGTACCCAGTCTCTACTGAGCACCCGTATATCTCCTCTGATGTCAAACACCAATGGATATGGGATCATCCATCGTCCATCTGTATGGGTCGAGAAGGTACACGCTAGTCTACTCTGGTATATCGATGCCCCATCTCGATACACCCACGACTAAGGACTTTCAAGGATGTACTTATGGACTACCATGTCCCCACTAGTATGATCCGCATCATAGTCCAGGTAGTCAAGTACACATCCTAAGGGCTTTACCAACATGCAATAGAGAGACAATCTGTGTACACGTTAAGGTAAAGAGCAACCAGATAGCATACTATCATGTCGAGCAAGAAAGTCCTCCCTATATATGTCCCAGCATCCATTACAATATACATCCAATGTACAGTAATGGCCTCTAGGGCATACATATAACTAACAATCTCCCACTTGCACTAGGGCCATCTGTAGCAGTGGTTGTAGTATCTCATACTCAACCATCCCATAAAAGTCTCTCTCTGGGAATAAGCCTTCGTGAGTGGATCCGCCGTGTTGTCCTCTGTGTCTACTCTCCTGACCTCGATCCCCTGGAGATCAACCATCTCCATGATCAGGTGACACTGCCTTAGAATATGTCTGGATCACTGATGGGACGGACGTTCCTTGGCATAAGCCACAACTCCATTGTCACACAATGGGAGGAACATAGTTCATCTCATGAACCAATATACACCCAAACAGCTTCCATGGTAGCATCTTAAGTAGCGATGTATCCTGCCTTTATCGTCTAGTATGTCACGGTATCTAGCTTGGAACTCTTCCAACATACCGTCCCTTTACTTAGGGTAAAGACAATGCCTGTGACTGACACTCAGTCATCTTTATCACCCTGGAACACTTCCAGTGATTTTCCCCAGGATCAACTGATACCATCTCACTACAACTAGTGAGTATTCTAACACCCAAATAACATCTATCTCATAGATGAAAACTCAGGATTTAAGAGGTATCACTTTGATCCTATATGGAGAATCATGAGATAAGCGGAGATTGATCGAGCGTAGCATAGGAAACTCATTCCCTATCAAGAGTATGTCATCCATGTACTCTACGAGGATCACCACCATACTCCCTACTACCTTTTTGTTTATACAAGGTTCATCTACCATTTTGATGATGTCAACTTCTTTGACTAATCTATCAAAACAGATGTTCCAACTCCGCGATGCCTGCTTTATCTTATAAAGCATCTTGCACACGTTTCCGCTGCTCCCATTGTCTACGAAGCCCTCTGGCTGTGTACTTATAGACGCACTCTTCTAAAACATCATTTAGAAAAGCAGTCATGACACCCAACCACCAGATATCGTAGTCATGGTATGTAGCCGTGACAAGTAGGTTCTGGATGGACTTTGTAGGGTTCCTAGGCACCCCAAGGAGGTCTCACAAGGCATCGAACATGCCAATATAAAATTTTACGGGTGCCGAGAGACCCGACTACGGATCGTCGGCTAGAAATCTAGGCGAAAATGAAAACTAGTTAACACTTAACTAAGGGAATACGGATATACAACCTTTGTAGATCCGGTGCTCCACCTCCACGGCTCCGCAATGAAGTCTCCTCGCTGTCCAAGACGGATCCCGGGCTCTAGCGTCGGCTTCATCGGAGAATGGACGGGCTAGGTCATCGACGACGTGCCGAAGATGATCTACGTCGAAGCATCACTAGATCGAGCTCCACCTTCACCAAGCCATGAATACTTGTGAAGGAAACACACTCTACTACTTGGCAAGATGTAGAGGATGAAGAAATAGGAAGTGGGTAGACTTTAGAATTGGATTTCTCACTCATTTCATCAATCCACCATTGATGAAGTCAAGGTTTTCTTTTTGAGTTCAAGGAAGAAGAAGAAGAAATGTTATGATAAGTTAATTAAAAAATGAAAAGAAAATGAAAACATATCATAATGTAAACCATGGTCAAGTGTAGAGATTAAACCAAGGTTAGTGGGAATGGTTAGGGTTAAGGATGAGATAAGAATGGTTGACTTGATCAAAGCTTCAAGAAGCTTCAACATAAAACAAAATAAGCCACCATCCTTAAATAATTTCCAAAATGAATATGTAAATAAATGAATGAATAAATAATCATAACCCTAGCCATTCATATAACCATGGTTCAATCTTCACACAATCACAAGTAAACATGTATCATCAAACATGATACAATCTAGTGTACAAAAAGTATATCACGTATACAATGTGCACATCCGAGTGAGAAAATCCATCTTAAGTAAACCGATACTAGTTGATGCAAAGTAAAATATCAAATATATAAATATGCATTAAATCATTAAATCAACACTTGATTCAATGATCCGGTCATATCGCATATAACCGACTAGTATCCTATGTATCGGCTTATCGAATCAATACTTGATTCGATAACTAGGTTATATCGCATACAACCAAGCGACACATTGATCGCGAGAATAGAATACGGTATCACATACACGCATTATTCTCGGTCCCGCACATATCTCATATGCGCTCCTATTTCGTTTCGCTTGAACCAGGAAACCTCTGTATAGGACTCTAAAGACTCGTCAATACGCCGGCAGCAGGTGATGATCATATCAAACACCCACAAGCCGCAAGCGGTCTGCTAAACATAACGGCCACCCGGGTATTGAGCGATCAGAAGATCGATGAGCAAGCCCGCTCACACTCCAGTGAATCCAACCAGTAACACTACCGTACAGTCCGGTCTGTCCGTCTGATCTGTCGCATATCTCGCCTAGGGGTGGTAATCGTCAGACCCCAATAGCTCGATAAGTCGTGTCAATACGAGGTCTATAACTGTTCGAGAAACTACTGGTAACACTTACCAGTAAATCTCAGCAACCCTGGCCAGGGATTTCCTGTTTTAGCCAATCGAACACAGCGCAACATCAACTCCCTATACCGGGAGAGACGAATCCCCTCCTATCGCTCATTGCCTCCATGTGACTCGGGACTGTACCCAAAAACCACCGTTTTGCATGCCCTCTTGGTCGTGGTAAGATGGAAATCAAAGCACAGTGGGAACCACACAAGACTCTATGACGATCTCGGGTCAACAGACTACTCTGTACCAGTGTCACCAGAGAACTGCCATCTGACGTGAGGTATAATACCATCTGGGAGTTCTCGGCGAGTCCGTCCAGTGTACCCAGTCTCTACTGAGCACCCGTATATCATCTTCGATGTCAAACACCAATGGATATGGGATCATCCATCGCCCATCTATATGGGTCGAGAAGGTACACGCTAGTCTACTCTGGTATATCGATGCCCCGTCTCGATACACCCATGACTAGGGACTTTGAAGGATGCACTTATGGACTACCATGTCCCCACTAGTATGATCCGCATCATAGTCCAGGTAGTCAAGCACACATCCTAAGGGCTTTACCAACATGTAACAGAGAGACAATCAGTGTACACGTTAAGGTAAAGAGTAACCAGATAGCATACTATCATGTCGAGCAAGAAAGTCCTTCCTATATATGTCCCAGCATCCATTACAATATACATCCTATGTACAGTAATGGCTTTTAGGGCATACATATAACTAACAATCTCCCACTTGCACTAGGGCTTTCTGTAGCAGTGGTCGAAGTATCTCATACTCAACCATCACATAAAAGTCTCTCTCTGGGAATAAGCCTTCATGAGTGGATCCGCCGTGTTATCCTCTGAGTCTGCTCTCCTAACCTCGATCACCCTGGAGATCAACCATCTCCTTGATCAGGCGATACTGCCTTAGAGTAAGTCTGGATCACTGATGGGACGGGGGTTCCTGGCATAAGCCACAACTCCATTGTCACACAATGGTAGGAACTAAGTTCATCTCATGAACTAATATACATCCAAACAGCCTCTTTGGTAGCATCTTAAGTAGCGATGTATCCTGCCTTTATCATCTAGTATGTCACGGTATCTAGCTTGGAACTCTTCCAACATACCGTCCATTTACTGAGGGTAAAGACAATGCCTGCGACTGACATTCAGTCGTCTTTATCACTCTGGAACACTTCCAGTGATTCTCCCCAGGATCGATTGATACCATCTCACTACTTCTAGTGAGTGTCCTAACATCCAATTAGATCTATCTCATAGATCCAAAAACCAGGATATAGGAGGTATAACTTTGATCCTATATGGAGAATCATTGCGATAAGAGGAGATTGACCGAGCGTAGCATAGGAAACTCCTTTCTTATCAAGAGTATGTCATCCACGTACTCTACGAGGATCACTACCATACTCCCTACTACCTTTTTGTTTATACAAGGTTCATCCACCATTTTGATGATGTCAAACTCTTTGACTACTACATCAAAACAGACGTTCCAACTCCGTGATGCCTGTTTTATCACATAAAACATCTTGCACAAGTTTCCGCTGCTCCCACTGTCTACGAAGCCCTCTGGCTGTGTACTTACAGACGCACTCTTCTAAAACACCATCTAGAAAAGCAGTCATGACACCCAACCACCAGATATCGTAGTCATGGTATGTAGCCGTGACAAGTAGGATCTGGATGGACTTAAGCATAGCTACTTGAAAAGGCTTCATCACTATCCAAGCCTGGTCGATGATGAAAACCTTTAACAAGTCTAGCTTTGAAAGTCTCAACTTTTCCATGTACACCAAGTAATCTTCTCAAGATATACTTGCTCCTGATGGGGATTTAACCCTTCAGATATAGCAACCAAAATCCATACTTTGTTGGTGTATATGGATTCCATCTCAGATCACTAAGCATCCAGCCATTCTTACAGAGTCTTACTCCTGATGGCCTGCTCGAAACTAGTTGGGTCATCATCTCATGATGCAATCCTCGCTCCCACTGTCATAGAGAAACTGAAGTATCTCTCAGGTGGGTGAGGAACCCTACTAGATCGGCGGAGAGGCTGAGGTTCGTTGGAATCTACTGAATCCTTTGGTTCTGTTAAATTATCAGTTGCAGTTTGTATATCTGGAACATTTCCAGTTGTACATAACTGACATTGCCTCGAGCTTGTCCGGATTTTTCTTTTCAGACATAGGCCGGACAACCCCAAATCTTAACTAGCTTAAGACATGGGCTCTTCCCTTTCCATATCACATATGAAATGGTAGGCAACTGATTTGATTGGAACCCTATTCAATAGGTATGCAACTTCTCAAGTGCATAACTCCCAAAAGGAAACAGGTAACTCAGTAGTACTCATCATAGAGCACACCATATCAAATAGGGTGTATCTGCTCCGCCCCGACATACCATCGTGCTATGGTGTATACGGAGGAGTAATGCTGAGAGAGAATCTCATTCTCCTTTAGAATAATCCAGGAATTCCATGCTTTAGTATTCTCCTCCTTGATCTCATCAAAGGACATAATACTTATACCCGTATTTTGGTTCTCTACTTCTGCCTTATATTCCGTGAATATCTCAAAAGGTTCGGACTTGTGTTTCAACAGGAACATAGGTCTGAATCTCGAAAGATTATCAGAGAATGTATTGAAGTAAAAAGAACCGGTCTTGGTATGTGTAGACAGGGGACCTATATACATCAACATGTATCATCCCAAAAGTTCACTAACTCTTTCTCTGTTTCCAATAAACAGAGCTATGGTCATCTTATCTTTGTGACATGACTGGCGAGTTTCACAAGATGTAAATTCAAACTGCTTTAAATATGCATCTAAATGTAACTCCAGCTAGTCGGGTCGCATTGATATGACCTAGTCTACAATACCTCAAGAAGGATTCGTTCATTTCTGAACTCTTCCTCTTGTGTGTGTTCTGTATACTAAGAACCGTAGTTTGATTTAGAACATTAATGCTTTTAGATAACGTGCCTGAACCGATCAACTTTTGATATAGGAAATGTTCAAAACATTATCCAACAATACAAAATTTTATCATTTCTTTACTAATGAAGAAACTGATATGATTTTGTATATCAGGTTCGGTATCTAATAACATTCGTTCAGAATCAATGTATTGGTAATACAGGGTGACAGTGACCAACAGACTTGGCTGCAACACTTGCCCCGTTTTCTGCCTCATGAAACTTATCACCCGTTCTCAGTTTTTCTACCCTTTTGTAGCCCTATGTAACAGATTACATATCTGGGATCCTGATCCGGTATCATATACCCAGGATTCAGAGGATACTGAGAAACAGTTCTGTATATTGAACACACCCGAAGATGATGCATCAGCATGCACTCTCTTCGTTTGGGCGGCACGGGAAATCTGGTATTCCCCAATTTCCTGCTCTGTCTTATAACAATTATAAGTTGGAGCGGGACCAGCGTTCCCCAGCTCCGTATAACAAGCGGGTTCGGTCAATAATCCGTATTATTAACTTGATTAAGGCGTGATATGGTCGCTACCTGGAGAGAGAGAGAAGAAAACACTCAGCGTGCGCTCTGTCAAGAATAGATTGGTTATTATTTTATCTAATCAGGATGGCTCCCACTGCTTTTTATCAAATCTTCCTTCAAATCGTAAAAGGAAAGACTAGCCGGGATTAATTACACACTACAAGTTCGCCAATCTTTCAGCCAGGCCAGTGTCGGTACTTTGAGGGAGGTCCCCCGTGCTTTCGCACGAACCTAATTAATGTAAACCTCGTTTTCCCAGAGGCGTAACCTCGTTAACACCTTTCTAGACACCTACTTGATCGGCTAATTGTAATGTATAAAACTCTCCCAGGAGTAACTCTTACTCGCAGCGGGTATCGGGATCCAACTATCTCATAGAAGGTATGCAATCTCATTGCAAATTTCAACACTTGAAATTCCCGATAATATTTTACCCCTAGCGTGCTATGACCTTGACGGAGGCCAAACAACCCATAGTCCGCTAGTTAAGTTCAACCCGTCATTTTCTGATTGAATTAAACCCACTCGCACGACCCTTGACGGAGACCAAACAACGCCGTACGAATACCCTAATCCAATCGCATCATATGCTAGCAGATAAGCACTAGTTAGCTACCGTACACTACGCCTTGACGGAGGCCAAACAACCGCAGCATGAATACTAACTAGTATGTATCTGAAATGACGTAGGGCTACGACAGGTTTTTCTGAAAACCTATTGCGTAATGAACTTGATATCGTTGTAGAATCAAATGAATTTTGAAATGGAGTGTTTTTGAGGCTTTTCTAGTTTTGCTAAAGGAGTCACTCCCGGTGAAGGGATCGTCGGTCCTTTCCTCGTCGAATGAGGTGCGGGATATATCATATATATCGCTGTGCAAAGCAAAAACACTTAAAAACAATCAAAAGACAAACCGAGGGATGTAGCATCTGCCAGTTATTGCTAAAGGAGTCACTCCCGGTGAAGGGATCTCGGTCCTTTCCCTATCGAATAAGGTGCAGGATATATCATATATACCGCTGTGCAAAGCAAGAACTGTAGCTACCTGTTTTATTTTGAAATTCGATTCTACAACATCTTAGGTTTCTTTTATTTCATTAATCATATTAATGAAGTGTCACGACCCAAATTAGGAACGTAACCGGCACTTAAATTACGTGACGTCTAAAGGCGTAACGTAACTCAAGTAAGCCGAAACCCAGTAATCTAAACCATGAAAAGATTAGAGTGATAAAGCTTTAAAACATTTGTTTAAAAGATTAGTTAAAACATTTAGAATCTTAGTTTAAAAATCGTAGAAAAAAACTTAAAGTTTCATTTTTTCCTTTGTATATTTCGGCAGCATCTCCTTTGTAAAAATCAATCCTGAATGATACAAATCATAGAGATGAAACACAACTACAATATGTGTGCAAATGTCGCCATAGCGAAGAAATAACATAATATGAATCAAATCCGGCTCATACGAGCACAACAACCAAAGTCACATAAGGTACAAATACCGAACCTCTCAGTCTCTAAGTCAATACAGATGAATAGTAGATGGAGAGTACTAGATACAATAAGATACATAAATGGATAACCGCACAAATCCACATACCAAAAGAAAGGGTCTCGACCCAACAGTAGCGGTATCCACGGAAAAGATGCAATAAGAAGCCTGACGCTTCCAAACTGCAGATGAAACCTGCACAAATGCTGTGGCACAACGGGGGTGAGTTGCCAACTCGTGAGAAGTAAATAACATCGTACAAGTAATCGCATGTATGTACGATAAACAACCATTTCTACATATGTGTCATGATAAGGTATATATGTCAATATGAACTGCAGTAAATCATGATCTGGTAAATGACTATATGTAGAGAATGCATCATAAATACCTGAGTATAGGGTAAACATAATACTCATCCATAATCACTATCAGTAAAATAAACCCAGTGTCCATCAACGACACGTAAATCTCAATATCTAAGGCGCCGTCACTATGACCGGCCCTCTCATCTGTAAATCTCATGGAAAACCTGAGTGTCCAACACCGACACTCGAAATATCATGAAAAACCCCGTGTCTAGCATCGACACGTAAATCCATATATATCTCTCTCTGGACTTCGTCATTCCGAATCGGTCCATATCTCTGGGTTTCGTCATTCCGAATCGACCCATATCGCATGACTTCGGCCGGTATCCTCCGGACAACCGCCGAGTCCAACCAATCACCGGTAGGTAGTATGCCCTCTGCCAGGCTCATCGGCTACACCACAATATCATTCTTGCCCCGGGGTACCATACCGGGTCCACCATGTACCCGCAGACGGTTCCCACGCCTCCTCGAATCGGGTCTCGAAAACAAAGCTCATAACCGAGAAAACTCATGGTGGACATCCCCAAATCACATCAAGAGAAACCGCGTTTAAAACAATTTATAGCTTTCTTTGAAAAATACCAGCGGTTCTCAAATCCAGAAATCTCATGAAAACAATATCTCAATGCATATATTCATGAACTACAATGTATGCAATATGGAAGTAATGTGATCATATCAAGGGAAATCCACACTTTTATAAACGAATCCCAGTATTTAGAAATTATCTTGTGATTTCTCAAATCCATGATATCGAATAAAACATCATATAAAAATATTACTACATCAATGTAAGTATCATAATGTGAACTAATACAAGAATGGTTCAATATATTTATCTAAGGCCATTTCTATAGTGTGCGTGACATAACAATTACCAACGGTGTGTGTGTAACATATAGTGCTTGTGCATCATGAACCGTTTGTAATGGTGCAGTGTCCTATCAATATTATATCAATGTTTAACATGAAATATGATGTACTAATTATTACTAGTTCAATATATGTTTTTATCTATGTGTGGTCAATAGGCATATCACTTAAAGTAATTCATTTGAATCCTAGCCTTGGCGCTTAGCGCCACACAGGCGATTTCCCCGTAGATGTTAAATCTACTCACCAGACAATCCTGAATTAGGTGAATCCAATCACCTCCTTTCCTTTCCTTCTTTCGTCTGAAGTCCCTGCTTGCGATCCTAATATCACACAAATAACGCCAATACTTACCAATATTAGTAAACTAAAGATAACATACTGACACGAACACCTAGCTAACGATTTAGTTCACACAAACTATTTGGTGATAGCTCGGTGACTAAACGTGTGAGGCGACATGACTGAAAAACACGCACGCGCAGAACCGATGCGATGCGCAGAACTGACTCGAACCACAGAACTGAATCATAAGCTCAAAATTTAGCGAAACTATACAAATACGGTAACAAGTACACTCTATCGGAAGTTCATCAAAATTTGTTTCAGGACAATCGGATTTCGGGTTCGCAAGATACAGTCGTTTCATTTTAAGTGTTCGCTGCTGGAATTTCAGTTTCTGAACTGAATGTCCATTTCGCAACACAGTTTTCACCCTGTTGTGATCAAAATTAGGCGATGCTATAGTTGAACAAAATTTTGGTTTATCAGTTAGGTTTCCAACGCATCATACGGATCAATAATATCCATTGTGTACTGGAAGTTATGCACTGAAAAACAAAGGGGTATACGTTCTGTCCCTGTTTGGGACTGCTATACGTTCTGTTGATTTAAAATACAGTTTAAATAGTAAACGACATTAGAAATGAATGAAATCACTTTCATTGGTTAGCTAACAGATTTATCTTCACTATGATATATAGTTCCGCACTATAACATTTTCATACAGAAGATTGAAAGCATTGTAAAACGAGAATCAACAACCAGAACTGCTCTGGACAGCAGTCCAGAACCGCACTCCGAACCAGTTTCTGTCATCTTTTTAAAACCGAAACAGACTAAAATCATACCTCACCAAAACATTACTGAATTCCTATCCATCCATGCTCCAAAACAACATAACCATGATTTTTTTTGAAGGTTTGTGAATGAGAGAATGTAGAGGGTGAGGGTGGGTATTTATAGCCAAATTCCTTCTCTTTAATGATTCTTCATAACACTTATGCATGTTTCCACCATACCTACCATTCCTTTACACTCATGCCACTCATGCCTTGATTCCATGACAACCTTGCATATTCATTATGCCTCCCATGCCACAAATTTTAAAATCCTTCTCTTTAACATTTTTGATATTTAATGAAAATGTAAATAAAACTTATCTTAAAGGTAAACTTTTTTAAGTAAAAGTTAATATGGAATGGTTAAAAGTAAAATGTCATGGTTAACCTAGCATGGTTAACATCTCCAAAACCCTAGATTAACATGCACAAGTGTGTGCATGTCACAAAATAATTTAATAAAATATTAATTAATTCAAATAAAATATATAAAAACAGTTTTGGTTAAATTTTATTAAAAATCCGCATTCATTCGCTTAATTATTCTAAACGCATTCTAAAGTGTTACAATCTCCCCCCCTTAAAGAAATTCGGTCCCCGAATTTAAAAATCTTAATATGCATACCTTCGAAAAGATGAGGGAATTTCTTCCGCATCTCGCCCTCAGCTTCCCATGTAACCTCTTCGCTACTTAGGCCACGCCAAAGAACTTTCACTGACGGTAAGACTTTTGACCGAAGTTTCTTCACCTGCCGATCCAAAATTACTACCGGCTGCTCGGTGAAAGAAAGATCGTGCTCCAGTTGGACGGTCTGGGGCTGAATCACGTGTGAAGGGTCATGAAGGTACTTGCAAAGCATTGATACATGAAAAACGGGGTGAACAACCGAAAAACTAGGTGGAAGTGCCAAACGATAGGCAATGGTACCAACTCGCTCAAGGATCTCAAAAGGACCCACAAATATAGGACTAAGCTTCCCTTTCTTACCAAATCTCATCACGCCTTTCATCGGAGAAATCCGTAGGAATACATGATCACGTACAGCGAACTCAAGTCTGCGACGACGACGGTCGGCATAAGACTTATGTCTGCACTGGGATGCTCTCATCCTATCTTGGATTAGCTGAATCTTCTCCATTGTCTCTTCGACTAGCCGTGGTTCCAAAATCCTGCTCTCGCTGAGTTCGGTCCAACAGATTGGTGATCGACACTTTCTACCATATAAAGCCTCAAAAGGTGCCATTTGAATCGTCTCCTGAAAACTGTTATTGTAGGAGAATTCAATTAAAGGCAAGTGACGATCCCAACTGTCACCAAAATCAAGCACGCATGCTCGAAGCATATCCTCGAGAGTCTGAATAGTCCGCTCTGACTGACCATCGGTCTGTGGATGGAAAGCGGTGCTAAAACTCAATCGAGTACCCAAGGCTTCCTGAAGTTTCTGCCAAAGACGGCTGGTGTCAGTTACAATGCATGTAGGAACACCGTGCAAACGCACAAGCTCGTCAATGTACAGTTGAGCATACTGAGAAAATCCGAAAGTGGTCTTCACTGGAAGGAAGTAAGCCGCTTTCGTCAACCGATCAACAATCACCCAAATGGAATCATACCCTCGACTGGTCCTGGGTAGACCCACAATGAAATCCATAGAGATTTGCTCCCATTTCCACTCCGGAATAGGCAAAGGCTGCAATTCTTCTGCCGGTCTTTGATGTTCAGCCTTGACCTGCTGACAAGTCAGGCACTTCGAAACGAAGTCCGAAACATCTCTCTTCATCCCTTCCCACCAGTAGACATCTCTCAAATCACGATACATCCTGGTGGAACCTGGGTGGACACTGTAAGCTGATTGATGTGCCTGCTCTAAGATATCGCATCTCAGCTCTTTGGAATTTGGTACACATAAACGAGTCCCAAAACGTAGCACACCCTGGTCATCAATCACAAACTCTGAACCTTTACCTTGTCGAACAAGTTCAAAGATCTCGGACAAACGATCATCGTCGGATTGTGCATCACAGATAAGATCCAACAGAAGTGGACGAGCACGGACATGAGCAAGCTGTCCACCGGCTGAAGTGAACTCGAATTTAACTCTACTATCACACAAGATCTGCCAATCTGTAGAAGATTGTCTCAGAACCGCGTTCAAATGGAACAAGCTACCTCCGGGTCTACGACTTAAAACATCAGCTACTACATTCGCCTTTCCCGGGTGATAAAGAATTTCACAATCATAATCCTTTACAAGCTCCATCCAACGACGCTGTCTCAAATTCAGATCCCGCTGCTGGAAGATGTACTTCAAGCGCTCGTGATCCGTGAAAATCTGGCATGACTCTCCGTACAAGTAGTGTCTCCAAATCTTAAGAGCAAATACCACCGCGGCCATCTCAAGATCATGGGTAGGATAGTTCTGCTCGTGCCTCTTCAACTGACGAGAAGCATAAGCGATAACCTTATCCTGTTGCATTAACACGCAACCAAGTCCCACTCGAGAAGCATCACAATAGACGACATAGCCACCCGGTCCAGAAGGTAAAGATAAAACTGGTGCAGTCGTCAACCGCGTCTTCAACAGCTGGAAACTCTGCTCGCAAGCCTCGGTCCAAAGAAAAGGAATCCCCTTCCGGGTCAGTCCGGTCATCGGTGCAGCGATACTTGAAAAATCCTGCATGAAGCGTCGGTAATAACCGGCTAATCCCAAGAAACTACGGACCTCCGTCACCGATACGGGTCTAGGCCAAAGTTGTACGGCTTCAATCTTCTTCGGATCCACTCGGATACCGTCTCCCGTAACCACATGACCCAAAAAGTCAACACTATCAAGCCAAAATGCACACTTTGAGAACTTAGCAAACAACTGGTGTTCTCTCAATGTCTGCAATGCAATTCTCAAGTGATGCTCATGCTCATCATGACTTCTAGAATAAACCAGAATGTCATCAATAAACACAATAATGAACTGGTCGAGGAATGGCTTGAAAATTCGGTTCATCAAGTCCATGAACGCTGCTGGGGCATTGGTAAGTCCTAACGACATCACCAAAAAACTCATAATGCCCGTAGCGCGTATGAAAAGCAGTCTTCGGAATGTCATCCTTCCGGACTCGCAATTGATGATAACCCGACCTCAAATCAATTTTGGAAAAATGTCTTGCACCGTGGAGTTGATCAAATAAATCGTCAATGCGAGGTAAAGGATACCTAATTCGCACAGTGACTCGATTCAATTGACGATAGTCAATGCACAGTCTCATACTTCCGTCTTTCTTTTTGACGAAAAGAACAGGAGCTCCCTAAGGTGAAACACTCGGACGAACAAGTCCCTTGTCCAGCAACTCTTGCAGTTGATCCTTAAGCTCTTTAAGCTCAGCCGGAGCCATCCGATAAGGAGGTATAGAAATTGGCCCCGTGCCGGAAATCAGATCGATGCAGAACTCGATGTCGCGCTCTGGCAGCAATCCAGGTAACTCATCAGGAAAAACGTCGGAAAACTCTCTCACAATAGGAACCTGGTTCAATGGTTCTACTGTGTCTCCCGTATCACGAATAAAAGCTAAAAAACCCGTGATATCCTATCCTCAAAAGCCGATTAGCGCAAAGGATAGAAAGAAAATTGTGAGGAGTGGCACTACGGTCCCCCTGCACAACAAGAACCGTTTCTCTCGGAAAACAGAACTTGACTGCTTTTTCACGGCAGTCCACAGACGCATAACATGTAGCTAATCAGTCCATGCCGAGGAGAATGTCAAAGTCCAACATATCAAGAAGGATCAAGTTGACAAACGAAACTTTATATCTAATATGAACGGTACATGACCGAAACACATGTCGAGCAACAAAAGACTCTCCAACAGGAGTAATCACGACAAGTGGCTCATCTAACAAGGATGAGTCTCGGCCTAACCTCGGTAAAAAGTGTGTGGATACATAAGAGTGTGTATATCCTGGGTCGAATAATACACGCGCATGGAAAGAACACACTAAAAGTGTACCTGACACAACGGCATTCGATGCTCGCGCATCCTGCGGAGTCAATGCAAAAACTCGGGCCTGTCCTCTACTAGCATCTGGCTTTCCTCCGCCTCTGCCACCTCGTCCTCTATGAATAGGACCGCCACGACCACGGCCTCTCTGAGCATGGGTCTGGCGTGGAACAACAACGGTCGAAAGGGGAAAAGCTCTCTGAGGTGGTGAAGTAACATGCTGAACTGGTGCATCGCTCTGGTGCCTCGCTGGACAATCCCTGATGTGGTGTTGTAGACTCCCACATCTAAAATATCCAGACGTCGATTGCTAACCCTATGGATAAGAGCCTAAAAACTGACCTTGTCTAAAGCCTCTTCTACCATCATCACTTGGAAAGAATCTGTCACGGCGTATACCAAGCTGCTTCTGAGCTGGCATACCGGTACGAACTCTCTTCGATCCTTGAACAATTGAAGTCTCTAAAACACGCCCTTCTACCAGTAGAGCTACGTCTACTGCGGCTGCATACGTATCGAAGTGTTGAGCTCCAACAGAAAGAAATAACTGAGTGTTAAGGCCTCGACTAGAGATCCAATCATCAGACGTAAGTGTTGAACATTGGCTTCAAGCCTAGAAATACGTCCTGGAGAAGGTGGATTACTCTTCTCATGAACACAAGGTATATCATCCAGGTCAATCCTCGTCTCAAACGGGCCTGCTCTGACCTCATCTCTAGCAGCAGCTCTTTGCGCCCTAGTAGTTTTTGGCGGCACAAAGGCTCAAAAAGGAAACATGATTCGATAGGTATATAGATTCGAATCATAGGGATACAAGGAATCAAGGAAAGAATTACAAGCAAAAATGTCCTAAGGTCACTTAGGTGGAGTTCGTATCGTAAGTATGCCGCGGAACATACCCTCGCTACGTCACTCTACTCAAGTTACCTACTCCATCATACTAAGGGTCATCCTACACTCCGAAAGGTAAAACCTAACGCTCTGATACCAACTTTGTCACGACCCAAATTAGGAACGTAACCGGCACTTAAATTACGTGACGTCTAAAGGCGTAACGTAACTCAAGTAAGCCGAAACCCAGTAATCTAAACCATGAAAAGATTAGAGTGATAAAGCTTTAAAACATTTGTTTAAAAGATTAGTTAAAACATTTAGAATCTTAGTTTAAAAATCGTAGAAAAAAACTTAAAGTTTCATTTTTTCCTTTGTATATTTCGGCAGCATCTCCTTTGTAAAAATCAATCCTGAATGATACAAATCATAGAGATGAAACACAACTACAATATGTGTGCAAATGTCGCCATAGCGAAGAAATAACATAATATGAATCAAATCCGGCTCATACGAGCACAACAACCAAAGTCACATAAGGTACAAATACCGAACCTCTCAGTCTCTAAGTCAATACAGATGAATAGTAGATGGAGAGTACTAGATACAATAAGATACATAAATGGATAACCGCACAAATCCACATACCAAAAGAAAGGGTCTCGACCCAACAGTAGCGGTATCCACGGAAAAGATGCAATAAGAAGCCTGACGCTTCCAAACTGCAGATGAAACCTGCACAAATGCTGTGGCAAAACGGGGGTGAGTTGCCAACTCGTGAGAAGTAAATAACATCGTACAAGTAATCGCATGTATGTACGATAAACAACCATTTCTACATATGTGTCATGATAAGGTATATATGTCAATATGAACTGCAGTAAATCATGATCTGATAAATGACTATATGTAGAGAATGCATCATAAATACCTGAGTATAGGGTAAACATAATACTCATCCATAATCACTATCAGTAAAATAAACCCAGTGTCCATCAACGACACGTAAATCTCAATATCTAAGGCGCCGTCACTATGACCGGCCCTCTCATCTGTAAATCTCATGGAAAACCTGAGTGTCCAACACCGACACTCGAAATATCATGAAAAACCCCGTGTCTAGCATCGACACGTAAATCCATATATATCTCTCTCTGGACTTCGTCATTCCGAATCGGTCCATATCTCTGGGTTTCGTCATTCCGAATCGACCCATATCTCATGACTTCGGCCGGTATCCTCCGGACAACCGCCGAGTCCAACCAATCACCGGTAGGTAGTATGCCCTCTGCCAGGCTCATCGGCTACACCACAATATCATTCTTGCCCCGGGGTACCATACCGGGTCCACCATGTACCCGCAGACGGTTCCCACGCCTCCTCGAATCGGGTCTCGAAAACAAAGCTCATAACCGAGAAAACTCATGGTGGACATCCCCAAATCACATCAAGAGAAACCGCGTTTAAAACAATTTATAGCTTTCTTTGAAAAATACCAGCGGTTCTCAAATCCAGAAATCTCATGAAAACAATATCTCAATGCATATATTCATGAACTACAATGTATGCAATATGGAAGTAATGTGATCATATCAAGGGAAATCCACACTTTTATAAACGAATCCCAGTATTTAGAAATTATCTTGTGATTTCTCAAATCCATGATATCGAATAAAACATCATATAAAAATATTACTACATCAATGTAAGTATCATAATGTGAACTAATACAAGAATGGTTCAATATATTTATCTAAGGCCATTTCTATAGTGTGCGTGACATAACAATTACCAACGGTGTGTGTGTAACATATAGTGCTTGTGCATCATGAACCGTTTGTAATGGTGCAGTGTCCTATCAATATTATATCAATGTTTAACATGAAATATGATGTACTAATTATTACTAGTTCAATATATGTTTTTATCTATGTGTGGTCAATAGGCATATCACTTAAAGTAATTCATTTGAATCCTAGCCTTGGCGCTTAGCGCCACACAGGCGATTTCCCCGTAGATGTTAAATCTACTCACCAGACAATCCTGAATTAGGTGAATCCAATCACCTCCTTTCCTTTCCTTCTTTCGTCTGAAGTCCCTGCTTGCGATCCTAATATCACACAAATAACGCCAATACTTACCAATATTAGTAAACTAAAGATAACATACTGACACGAACACCTAGCTAACGATTTAGTTCACACAAACTATTTGGTGATAGCTCGGTGACTAAACGTGTGAGGCGACATGACTGAAAAACACGCACGCGCAGAACCGATGCGATGCGCAGAACTGACTCGAACCACAGAACTGAATCATAAGCTCAAAATTTAGCGAAACTATACAAATACGGTAACAAGTACACTCTATCGGAAGTTCATCAAAATTTGTTTCAGGACAATCGGATTTCGGGTTCGCAAGATACAGTCGTTTCATTTTAAGTGTTCGCTGCTGGAATTTCAGTTTCTGAACTGAATGTCCATTTCGCAACACAGTTTTCACCCTGTTGTGATCAAAATTAGGCGATGCTATAGTTGAACAAAATTTTGGTTTATCAGTTAGGTTTCCAACGCATCATACGGATCAATAATATCCATTGTGTACTGGAAGTTATGCACTGAAAAACAAAGGGGTATACGTTCTGTCCCTGTTTGGGACTGCTATACGTTCTGTTGATTTAAAATACAGTTTAAATAGTAAACGACATTAGAAATGAATGAAATCACTTTCATTGGTTAGCTAACAGATTTATCTTCACTATGATATATAGTTCCGCACTATAACATTTTCATACAGAAGATTGAAAGCATTGTAAAACGAGAATCAACAACCAGAACTGCTCTGGACAGCAGTCCAGAACCGCACTCCGAACCAGTTTCTGTCATCTTTTTAAAACCGAAACAGACTAAAATCATACCTCACCAAAACATTACTGAATTCCTATCCATCCATGCTCCAAAACAACATAACCATGATTTTTTTTGAAGGTTTGTGAATGAGAGAATGTAGAGTGTGAGGGTGGGTATTTATAGCCAAATTCCTTCTCTTTAATGATTCTTCATAACACTTATGCATGTTTCCACCATACCTACCATTCCTTTACACTCATGCCACTCATGCCTTGATTCCATGACAACCTTGCATATTCATTATGCCTCCCATGCCACAAATTTTAAAATCCTTCTCTTTAACATTTTTGATATTTAATGAAAATGTAAATAAAACTTATCTTAAAGGTAAACTTTTTTAAGTAAAAGTTAATATGGAATGGTTAAAAGTAAAATGTCATGGTTAACCTAGCATGGTTAACATCTCCAAAACCCTAGATTAACATGCACAAGTGTGTGCATGTCACAAAATAATTTAATAAAATATTAATTAATTCAAATAAAATATATAAAAACAGTTTTGGTTAAATTTTATTAAAAATCCGCATTCATTCGCTTAATTATTCTAAACGCATTCTAAAGTGTTACATGAAGTCCCATCATTTAAGTACATAAACATCACAGAAAAATACGACGTACACTTATGCCATCCGCATTCGCCTCGATGTCCCCTCGTGCACCGTTAGGTTAGGTAACTAACGGCAGAGCGGGGCAGGGCTAGCACGGGTGTAAAACATAAGTAACGTCTATATAATATATTATATATACTATATACTATATCTATCACAGAACATCACAGATATCGCAGCAGAAGAAACATATGAAATATTGGATATACTAGGACGTCCGTGTTTTCAATACGAGCCAGTATAAAACACGGATTCCACGGTCGTGATGAATAGCCAAACCCAGACCCCTAGACCCCTACGAGAGCGGCAAGCAACCCTACCAATTCTAGAGTTAGGAGACCCGGACTCGACTCCTCGAGTTGGTCTCCCACTGGACTCCAGAACCCGGTTACTTGTGCCCTCCTCCTTGGGTCTATCCTAGTGCGGAAAAGTAAATAATATACAAAAGGTGACAACTTCCGCAACCTGGAAGCGTCCCAATAAAAGAATATTACATACAAGTTTTTACATGAATGAAAATGAAAAACACTCATCTCACATAAAAACCCCCGGCTATTCAAACACGACGATCCAATATAACATATCCAGCAACACATAACATCACATGTCATCAACGTAAGTAAATATGCGCATCCCAATTGTCGTTGACATATAGCAACGAAACCGGCGATATCACATATTACACTTACGGTCACAGAAAAGAAAGTGTAAAACTACAACAGTTGGAATCCGCAACCACCTCAGACATCGCATGCCAGACCAAATGAATTACTTAGACATCGCATGCCTAAAAATTATAAACCCCGCATTTTAGTCTCAAAATCGAAAACACTTTTCAATATCAAGTCGGGCAATTCAACAAGATTCCCGACATCCTGATCGAATGCTCGTCGCAAACTTCAGTAGGCGGCCGCACCCCTGATACCGTCGACGAAGTGCACCAAGGCGGAACACCGCTGCCGCGAGCACCCGAACGGATGCTTTCGGCGACGGGGTTCTCCTACATTCACTTGGTCGAGGCTATGGAGTGAAGCTGTCTATTAAGTTTACCCGGCGAGTATCCGCGTACGCTACGTGATTGCAACGGACTTTTGATCGCATCAAAATTCCGTGGCAACGATCAAGTGAGACTAAATTGCTATGTTTATAACATTCATCCAGTTATCACATAACTTTTGTGAATTCCAATTGTTGTATCCCATTCCGGATAAACAGAAAATGTTAAACTTTCCGATCGAACATTCGAACACCCAAGTTTTCCCGATACAGCTCAACACATGAAATAAGTCTAACAACATTCAGTTCGTGCCTCAGTACCAACGGTCCAGCCGTAGAAGGGTCAAGCCAACGCCTCACATGTGGCACGCCGTACTGTCCCAAACCCGAAGGTTCAAAGGGCAGTTCAAGACGGTCACATAATCGAGATAAGGTTTGTTGTCTTCTAGAGGGTCCATCGCGTTACTTGCACTACTTAGAACGTCGTTAAACTACGGAAAAATCCAACACTTGGAAATTTCCCGACAGGGGAAAAATTGGGTATTTATATCCGGTCGAACTTTTTAACATATTCTAAAATTTATCCGGAAAGCCACACAGAAAAAATTTGATAATCCGGTCGAACATTCGAATCCCCAAAACAACCCCAGAATACTCAACTGTGTAGTAAAGGTTAAAATATCCCAGAAAATACAGCACTAAGGATTAGGAATTACTGTGCAGAAATCACTAAACAATGGAACAGTACTGCCGCTGAAGCGCCGCACCATGCATAGCACGTGCCGCGTTTCCGCGGTGGAAAAGTCGATTCAGACCCTCGTATTTCACAGTAATTCATAAAAAACCCTGCTTGATTTTCTGCATATTTTTATTATTTAAAAATCACAGATTTTAGAAAAAGGACAGAGAGCATTTTTGAGTTGGGTTTTCGGGTCGTTCGGACTTCAAATTCCGTCTGGACTTCGCCTAAGGCTCTAGCTAGGCTCTGATACCACTGTAGGGTTCCTAGGCACCCCAAGGAGGTCTCACAATGCATCGAACATGCCAATTTCAAAAATTAACGGGTGCCGAGAGACCCTAACACGGACCGTCGGCTAGAAATCTAGGCGAAAATGAAAACTAGTTAACACTTAACTAAGGGAATACGGATATACAACCTTTGTAGATCCGGTGCTCCACCTCCACGGCTCCGCAATGAAGTCTCCTCGCTGTCCAAGACGGATCCCGGGCTCTAGCGTCGGCTTCATCGGAGAATGGACGGGCTAGGTCATCGACGACGTGCCGAAGATGATCTACGTCGAAGCATCACTAGATCGAGATCCACCTTCACCAAGCCATGAATACTTGTGAAGGAAACACACTCTACTACTTGGCAAGATGTAGAGAATGAAGAAATAGGAAGTGGGTAGACTTTAGAATTGGATTTCTCACTCATTTCATCAATCCACCATTGATGAAGTCAAGGTTTTCTTCTTGAGTTCAAGGAAGAAGAAGAAGAAATGTTATGATAAGTTAATTAAAAAATGAAAAGAAAATGAAAACATATCATAATGTAAACCATGGTCAAGTGTAGAGATTAAACCAAGGTTAGTGGGAATGGTTAGGGTTAAGGATGAGATAAGAATGGTTGACTTGATCAAAGCTTCAAGAAGCTTCAACATAAAACAAAATAAGCCACCATCCTTAAATAATTTCCAAAATGAATATGTAAATAAATGAATGAATAAATAATCATAACCCTAGCCATTCATATAACCATGGTTCAATCTTCACACAATCACAAGTAAACATGTATCATCAAACATGATACAATCTAGTGTACAAAAAGTATATCACATATACAATGTGCACATCCGAGTGAGAAAATCCATCTTAAGTAAACCGAAACTAGTTGATGCAAAGTAATATATCAAATATATAAATATGCATTAAATCATTAAATCAACACTTGATTCAATGATCCGGTCATATCGCATATAACCGACTAGTATCCTATGTATCGGCTTATCGAATCAATACTTGATTCGATAACTAGGTTATATCGCATACAACCAAGCGACACATTGATCGCGAGAATAGAATACGGTATCACATACACGCATTATTCTCGGTCCCGCACATATCTCATATGCGCTCCTATTTCGTTTCGCTTGAACCAGGAAACCTCTGTGTAGGACTCTAAAGACTCGTCAATACGCCGGCAGCAGGTGATGATCATATCAAACACCCACAAGCCGCAAGCGGTCTGCTAAACATAACGGCCACCCGGGTATTGAGCGATCAGAAGATCGACGAGCAAGCCCGCTCACACTCCAGTGAATCCAACCAGTAACACAACCGTACAGTCCGGTCTGTCCGTCTGATCTGTCGCATATCTCGCCTAGGGGTGGTAATCGTCAGACCCCAATAGCTCGATAAGTCGTGTCGATACGAGGTCTATAACTGTTCGAGAAACTACTGGTAGCACTTACCAGTAAATCTCAGCAACCCTGGCCAGGGATTTCCTGTTATAGCCAATCGAACACAGCGCAACATCAACTCCCTATACCGGGAGAGACGAATCCCCTCCTATCGCTCATTGCCTCCATGTGACTCGGGACTGTACCTAAAAACCACCGTTTTGCATGCCCTCTTGGTCGTGGTAAGATGGAAATCAAAGCACAGTGGGAACCACACAAGACTCTATGACGATCTCGGGTCAACTGACTACTCTGTACCAGTGTCACCAGAGAACTGCCATCTGACGTGAGGTATAATACCATCTGGGAGTTCTCGGCGAGTCCGTCCAGTGTACCCAGTCTCCACTGAGCACCCGTATATCATCTTCGATGTCAAACACCAATGGATATGGGATCATCCATCGCCCATCTATATGGGTCGAGAAGGTACACGCTAGTCTACTCTGGTATATCGATGCCCCGTCTCGATACACCCACGACTAGGGACTTTGAAGGATGTACTTATGGACTACCATGTCCCTACTAGTATGATCCGCATCATAGTCCAGGTAGTCAAGCACACATCCTAAGGGCTTTACCAACATGTAACAGAGAGACAATCAGTGTACACGTTAAGGTAAAGAGTAACCAGATAACATACTATCATGTCGAGCAAGAAAGTCCTCCCTATATATGTCCCAGCATCCATTACAATATACATCCTATGTACAGTAATGGCCTCTAGGGCATACATATAACTAACAGACTTAAGCATAGCTACTTAGAAAAGGTTTCAACAAAATCCATACCTGGTCAATGATGCAAACCTTTAACAAGTCTAGCTTTGAAAGTCTCAACTTTTCCAAGTACACCAAGTAATCTTTTCAAGATATACTTGCTCCTGATGGGGATTTAACCCTTTAGATATAGCAACTAAAGTCCATACTTTGTTGGTGTATAAGGATTCCATCTCAGATCGCTAAGCATCCAGCCATTCTTACAGAGTCTTACTCCTGATGGCCAGCTCGAAACCAGTTGGGTCATCATCTCATGATGCAATCCTCGCTCCCACTGTCATAGAGAAACAGAAGTATCTCTCAGGTGGGTGAGGAACCCTACTAGATCGGCGGAGAGGCTGAGGTTCGTTGGTATCTACTGAATCCTTTGGTTCTGTCAAATCATCAGCTGCAGTTTGTATAGCTGGAACATTTCCAGTTCTACATAACTGACCTTGCCTCGAGCTTGTCTGGATTTTGCTTTTCAGACATAGGCCGGACAACCCCAAATCTTAACTAACTTAAGAGATGGGCTCTTCCCTTTCTATATCACATATGAAGTGGTAGGCAACTGATTTGATTTGAACCCTAATTCAATAGGTATGCAGCTTCTCAAGTGCATAACCCCCTAAAAGGAAATAGGTAACTCAGTATTACTCACCATAGAGCACACCTTATCATATAGGGTGTATCTGCTCCGCCCTGATATACCATCGTGCTATGGTGTATATGGAGGAGTAATGCTGAGAGAGAATCTCATTCTCCTTTAGAATAGTCCAGAAATTCTATGCACAAGTATTCTCCTCCTTGATCTCATCATAGGACATAATACTTATACCCGTATTCTGGTTCTCTACTTCTCGCTTATATTCTGTGAATATCTCAAAAGGTTCGGACTCAAGTTCCAACAGGAACATATGACTGAATCTCGAGAGATTATCAGATAATATAATGAAGTATAAAGAACCAGTCCTGGCATGTGTAGACAGGAGACCTTACATACATCATCATGTATCAGTCCCAAGAGTTCATTAACTCTTTCTCTGTTTTCAGTAAACGGAGCTATGGTCATCTTATCTTTGTGACATGACTGGCGAGTTCCACAAGATGTAAATTCAAACTAATTTAAATATGCATCTTTATGTAACTCTAGCTAGTCGGGTCACATTGATCTGACCTAGTCTACAATACCTTAAGAAGAATTCGTTCATTTCTGAACTCTTCCTCTTGTGTGTGTTCTGTATACTAAGAACTGTAGTTTGATTTAGAACATTAATGCTTTTAGATAACGTGCCTGAACCGATCAACTTTTGATATAGGAAATGTTCAAAACATTATCCAACAATACAAAATTTTAGCATTTCTTTACTAATAAAGAGACAGATATGATTTTGTATATCAGGTTCGGTATCTAATAACATTCGTTCAGAATCAATGTATCGGTAATACAGGGTGACAGTGACCGACAGACTTGGCTGCAACACTTGCCCCGTTTTCTGCCTCATGAAACTTATCACCCGTTCTCAGTTTTTCTACCCTTTTGTAGCCCTATGTAACATCTTACATATCTGGGATCCTGATCCGGTATCAAATACCCTGGATACGGAGGATACTGAGAAACAGTTCTTTGTGATGAACACACCCGAAGATGATGAATCATATGTACTTTCTTCGTTTGGGCGGCACGGGAATTCTAGTAATCCCCAATTTCCTGCTCTGTCTTATAACAATTATAAGTTGGAGCGGGACCAACGTTCCCTAGCTCAGTATAACAAGCGGGTTCGGTCAATAATCCGTATTATTATCTTGATTAAGGCGTGACATGGTCGCTACCAGAGAGAGAGAAGAAAACACTCAGCGTGCGCTCTTGTAAGAATAGATTGGTTATTATTTTATCTAATCAGGATGGCTCCCACTGCTTTTTATCAAATCTTCCTTCAAACCCTAAAAGGAAAGACTAGCCGGGATTAATTACACACTACAAGTTCGCCAATCTTTCAGCCAGGCCAGTGTCGGTACTTTGAGGGAGGTCCCCCGTGCTTTCGCACGAACCTAATTAATGTAAACCTCGTTTTCCCAGAGGCGTAACCTCGTTAACACCTTTCTAGACACCTACTAGATCGGCTAATTGTAATGTGCAAAACTCTCCCAGGAGTAACTCTTACTCGCAGCGGGTATCGGAATCCAACTATCTCATAGAAGGTATGCAATCTCATTGCAAATTTCAACACTTGAAATTCCCGATAATATTTTACCCCTAGTGTCCTATGACCTTGACGAATGCCAAACAACCCATAGTCCACTAGTCAAGTTCAACCCGTACATTTCTTGATTGAATTAAACCCACCCGCACGACCCTTGACGAATGCCAAACAACGCCGTAAGAATACCCTAATCCAATATGCATCATATGCATAAGCAGATAAATACTAGTTAGCTACCGTACACTACGCCTTGACGAATGCCAAACTACCGCTGCACGAATACTAACTAGTACTTATCTGAAATGACGGAGGGCTACGACAGGTTTTTCTGAAAACCTATTGCGTAATGAACTTGATATCGTTGTAGGATCGAATGAATTTTAAAATGGAGTGTTTTTGAGGCTTTTCTAGCTTTGCTAAAGGAGTCACTCCCGGTGAAGGGATCGTCGGTCCTTTCCTCGTCGAATGAGGTGCGGGATATATCATATATATCTCTGTGCAAAGAAGAACTCTTAAAAGCAATCAAAAGACAAACCGAGTGTGTAGCATCTGCCAGTTATTGCTAAAGGAGTCACTCCCGGTGAAGGGATCTCGGTCCTTTCCTCATCGAATAAGGTGCAGGATATATCACATATACCGCTGTGCAAAGCAAGAACTATAGCTACTTGTTTTAATTTGAAATTCGATTCTACAACATCCTAGGTTTCTTTTATTTCATTAATCACATTAATGAAGTCCCATCATTTAAGTACCTAAACATCACAGATAAATACGACGTACACTTATGCCATCCGCATTCTCCTCGATGTCCCCTCGTGCACCGTTAGGTTAGGTAACTAACGGCAGAGCAGGGCAGGGCTAGCACGGGTGTAAAACATAAGTAACGTCTATATAATATATCATATATACTATATACTGTATCTATCACAGAACATCACATGATCACATCACAGATATCGCAGCAGAAGAATCATATGAAATATTGGATATACTAGGACGTCCGTGTTTTCAATACGAGCCAGTATAAAACACGGATTCCACGGTCGTGATGAATAGCCAAACTCACACCCCTAGACCCCTACGAGAGCGGCAAGCAACCCTACCAATTCTAGAGTTAGGAGACCCGGACTCGACTCCTCGAGTTGGTCTCCCACTGGACTCCAAAACCCGGTTACTTGTGCCCTCCTCCTTGGGTCTATCCTAGTGCGGAAAAGTAAATAATATACAAACGGTGACATCTTCCGCAACCTGGAAGTGCCCCAATAAAAGAATATTACATACAAGTTTTTACATGAATGAAAATGAAAAACACTCATCTCACATGAAAACCCCCGGCTATTCAAACACGACGATCCAATATAACATATCCAGCAACACATAACATCACATGTCATCAACGTAAGTAAATATGCGCATCCCAATTGTCGTTGACATATAGCAATGAAACCGGCGATATCACATATTACACTTACGGTCACAGAAAAGAAAGTGTAAAACTACAACAGTTGGAATCTTCAACCACCTCAGACATCGCATGCCTGACCAAATGAATTACTTAGACATCGCATGCCTAACAATTATAAACCCCGCATTTTAGTCTCAAAATCGAAAACACTTTTCAATATTAAGTCGGGCAATTCAACAAGATTCCCGACATCCTGATCGGATACTCGTCGCAAACTTTAGCAGACGGCCGCACCCCCGACGCCATCGACGAAGTGAACCAAGGCGGAACACTGCTACCTCGAGCACCCGAACGGATGCTTTCGGTGACGGGGTTCTCCTACAGTCACTTGGTCGGGGCTAAGGAATGTAGTTGTCTAATAAGTTTACCCGGCGAGTATCCGCGTACGCTACGTGATTGCGACGGACTTTTGATCACATCAAAATTCCTTGGCAACCGATCAAGTGAGACTAAAGTGCTATGTTTATAACATTCATTCAGTTATCTCATAACTTCTTGTGAATTCCAATTATTGTATCCCATTCCGGATAAATAGAAAACGCTAAACTTTTCGATCGAACAATCGAACACCCAAGTTTTCCCGATACAGCTCAACACATGAAATAAGTCTAACAACATTCAGTTCGTGCCTCAGTACCAACGGTCCAGCCGTAGAAGGGTCAAGCCAACGCCTCACATGTGGCACGCCGTACTGCCCCAAACCCGAAGGTTCAAAGGGCAGTTCAAGACGGTCACATAATCGAGTTAAGGTTTGTTGTCTTCTAGAGAGTCCATCGAGTTACTTGCACTACTTAGAACGTCTTTAAACCATGGAAAAATCCAACACTTGGAAATTTCCCGACAGGGGAAAAATTGGGTATTTTTATCCGGTCGAACTTTTTAACATATTCTAAAATTTATCCGGAAAACACATAGACACAGTTTGACAATCCGATCGAAAATACGAAGTCCCAACACTACCCCAGAAAACTCAACTATTGAGTAAATATTAAAAATTTCCAGAAGACTCAGCACTACAAGACAAGAATTACTGTGCAAGACACGTGGTGTAACTCAACAAAGTGGCCGCGGAACCGCCGCGAAGCCCATGGTGGGGGCCGCGGTTTCGCACCTCTTTTGTGGAGTTAACATCACGTGCTTCACAGTAACTCATACAATTCCCTGCTGAATTTTTTGGCAATTTTTAATATGGAAAAAGCCCAATTTTTAGAAAAAGTCCAGAGAGCTATTTTGGGGTTAGGTTTTCGGTTCGTCCGGCTTTCAAACTCCGTCTAGACTTCGCCTAAGGCTCTAGCTATGCTCTGATACCACTGTAGGGTTCCTAGGCACTCTCAAGAGGTCTCACAAGGCATCAACCATGCCAATTTCAAATATTACGGTGCCGAGAAACCCTAGACTACGGATCGTTGGCTAGATTTCTAGGCGACAAATCAAACTAGTTAACAAATTAACTAAGTGAACGGAAATACAACCTTTGTAGATCCGGTGCTCCACCTCCATAGCTCCGCAATGATGTCTCTCCGCTGTCCAAAATGAATCCCGGGCTCAAGCGTCGGCTTCATCGGAGAAATGGCGGGCTAGGTCATCGACGACTTGCCGAAGATGATCTACGTCGAGGCATCGCTAAATCAAGCTCCAACTTCACCAAGTCAAGAAACTTGTGAAGAAAACGCACTCTACTACTTGGCAAGAGGTAGAGGATGAAGAAATAGGAAGTGGGTAGACTTTAGAACTGGATTTCTCACTTGTTTCATCAATCCACCATTGATGAAGTCAAGCTTCTTCATGGAAGAAGAAGATGAAGAAGAAGAAGAAGTTATGATAAGTTATTTTGAAAATAGAAAATTAAAAGAATACTTATCATAATCAACCATGGTCAAGTGTAGAGACTAAACTAAGGTTAAGTGAATGGTTAGGTTAGGTATGAAGACAAAAATGGTGACTAAGTCAAAGCTTCATGAAGCTTCAACATATATCCAAATAAAGCCACCATTTTTCTTTTCATTTTCCAAAAAGAAAATAAATAAAAAAATGAATAAATAGATATGAAAAACAAAACCCTAACCATTTAAATAACCATGGTTTAATCTTTACACAAACTCAAGTAAGCATGTATCATCAAACATGATACAATCAAGTGCACAAAAGTATATCACATATACAACTTGTGAACTTCAAGTGAGAAAATCCATTTAAAGTGAACGAATACTAGTTAATGCAAAGTAATATATCAAATATATAATTATACATTAAATCATTAAATCAACACTTGATTTAACGATCCGGTCATATCGCATATAACCGACTAGTATCCTATGTATCGGCTTACCGAACCAACCCTTGATTCGATAACTAGGTTATATCGCATACAACCTTTCGATACATTCATCGCGAGAATGGAATACGGTATCACATACACGAATGATTCTCGGTCCCGCACATATCTCATATGCGCTCCTATTTCGTTTCGCTTGAGCCAGGAAACCTCTGTGTAGGACTCTAAAGACTCGTCAATACGCCGGCAGCAGGTGATGATCATATCAAACACCCACAAGCCGCAAGCGGTCTGCTAAACGTAACGGCCACCCGGGTATTGAGCGATCAGAAGATCGACGAGCAAGCCCGCTCACACTCCAGTGAATCCAACCAGTAACACTACCGTACAGTCCGGTCTGATCGTCTGATATGTCGCATATCTCACCTAGGGGTGGTAAACGTCAGACCCCAATAGCTCGATAAGTCGTGTCGATATGAGGTCTATAACAATTCGAGAAACTACTGGTAACACTTACTAGTAAATCTCAGCAACCCTGGCCAGGGATTTCCGGTTATAGCCAATCGAACACAGCGCAGTATCAACTCCCTATACCGGGAGAGACGAATCCCCTCCTATCGCTCATTGCCTCCATGTGATTCGGGACTGTACCCAAAAGCCACCGTTTTGCATGCCCTCTTGGACGTGGTAAGGTGGAAATAAAAGCACAGTGGGAACCACACAAGACTCTATGACGATCTCGGGTCAACAGACTACTCTGTACCAGTGTCACCAGAGAACTGCCATCTGACGTAAGGTATAATACCATCTGGGAGTTCTCGGCGAGTCCGTCCAGTGTACCCAGTCTCTACTGAGCACCCGTATATCTCCTCTGATGTCAAACACCAATGGATATGGGATCATCCATCGCCCATCTGTATGGGTCGAGAAGGTACAAGCTAGTCTACTCTGGTATATCGATGCCCCATCTCGATACACCCACGACTAGGGACTTTCAAGGATGTACTTATGGACTACCATGTCCCCACTAGTATGATCCGCATCTTAGTCGAGGTAGTCAAGTACACATCCTAAGGGCTTTACCAACATGCAATAGAGAGACAATCTATGTACACGTTAAGGTAAAGAGCAACCAGATAGCATACTATCATGTCGAGCAAGAAAGTCCTCCCTATATATGTCCCAGCATCCACTACAATATACATCCAATGTACAGTAATGGCCTCTAGGGCATACATATAACTAACACGAGGGTGTATCGAGACAGGGCATCGATATACCAGAGTAGACTAGCGTATACGCATCTTGACCCATATGATGGGCGATGGATGATCCCATATCCATCGGTGTTTGACATCAAGGATGGTGTACGGGTGCTCAGTGGAGACTGGGTACACTGGACGGACTCGTCAAGAACTCCCAGATGGTATTATACCATACGTCAGATGGCAGTTCTCCGGTGACGCTGGTACAGAGTAGTCTGTCGACCCGAGATCGTCATAGAGTCTTGTGTGATTCCCACTGTGCTTTGATTTCCATCATACTACGTCCAAGAGGGCGTGCAAAAAGGTGGCTTTTGGGTACAGTCCCGAATCACATGGAGGCAATGAGCGATAGGAGGGGATTCGTCTCTCCCGGTATAGGGAGTTGATGTTGTGCTGTGTTCGATTGGCTATAACCGGAAATCCCTGGCCAGGGTTGCTGAGATTTACTGGTAAGTGTTATCAGTAGTTTCTCGAACTGTTATAGACCTCGTATCGACACGACTTATCGAGCTACTGGTGTCTGACGTTTACCACCCCTAGGCGAGATATGCAACATATCAGACGACGAGACCGGACTGTACGGGAGTGTTACTGTTTGGATTCACAGGAGAAGTTACAGGCTTGCTTTTTGATCTTCTGAGTGCTCAATACCTGGGTAGCTGTTACGTTTAGCTGACCGCTTGCAGCTTGTGGGTGTTTGATATGATCATCACCTACTGCCTGCGTATTGACGATTCTTTAGAGTCCTACACAGAGGTTTCTTGACTCAGGCAAAACGGAGTAGGAGCACATATGTGATATGTGCGGGACCGAGGATAATGCGATATGTGATACCGTTTTATATTCTCGCGATATTTGATATCAGCCGGGTCATCGGATCATGTGTTGATTCGATGAATCGGTACGGATAAATATTAGTCGGTTATATGCGATATAGCCGGATTGTCGAATCAAGTGTTGATTCGATAATTTAATGTATAATAATATATATGATATATTAAATTACATTAACTAATATTTGCTCACTAAAAGATTCTTTTTCTCGCTCGGATAATACATTGAAATATATGCGATATATGTTAATTGTATTATTTTATTTTGTTATGATAAATATTATATATGTGATATATAATATTGTAACATGATATGATAACTAATGCAACTTGTTTAGTGGAGTTTAAACATGATTAGGGTTTGGATTAGGGTTAAACTTTCTAGATGTTTCTAGAAGGTTTTCTTTTTGTTTTGGTAAAGATATTTACAAGTGACTCATGCTTTAACCCAATCCAAACCCTAACCCTAGTTAATTCTCTACAAAGGTTTACTTGACCATGGTTGCATAATTCATCATATTATTCATTTCCTATTCATCACAAAAGGAATTCTAATATTGTTCATCTTCTTCCTTCTTCTTCTTTGCTTGAAATGCTTTCTTGCTTTGATTTTTGTGATGGATAAATATGAGAAAAGGATAAATAAAGAGAGCAAAAAATCCTACTTCATCATCCTCATCTTCCCTTGCCATTTAGATGAGGGTGTTCACATCATTTCATGAGTGTTAGCTTGTGTTAAAGAAACTTCAAGGTAGATCATCTTAGTATCGAAGATCGGAAGCAAAGGTTGCGTCTTTCTCTTCGTGGAACCTCTCGAGAGTCCGACCCCCGATGATCGCAGCGAAGGGACCACAACATGGAGCATATGAAGTGAAGGACCGGATCTACAAAGTTTGTAATCCCTCTCACTTAGTGTTAAAGTGTTTAGCATGCTTGTTTTCGCCTAATCTCTAGTTTAAAGTTCCGTATTCGGGTTGTTCGGCACGGCTAAATTTTAAATCGGGCATGGTTGATGCCTCGTAGACCCTTGTGCGAGTGCCTAGCAACCCTACAGTATATCTCGCATATCCCGACTGTACAACATCGAGTAGATCTCACATATCTATCCAGTATCCAATCTCAATGAATATCTTATATCCCAAATCAAATCTCAAGTAACATTCTAACATCCTAAATATATTTGCATAAAAAAATATGATGGGGTCAATACACATATATTAGCGTCCCATTCCACTAATAATGCTGTAATGGTATATATAATAGCGGCTAAATCCCCTGTTATATATACAAGGAGTAATTAAAAATATCATGAAACTAATGTGCCAAGCATCGACACGAAAATACTAATCTATCAGATACTGCCACCAAGACTAGCATCCTGATAGGTACGTATCATACGCTATCCCGAAAGCACGAGTGCCTAGCTCTGACCCTCGTCTTTCGACGTATCAATACGTACATGACTCACGTCGGTATCCACATGATAGTCGCTGAGTCATAAGTATTGTCACCGGTAGGTACTTGCCCACCTCCAGACTCAATCGGCAAGTCCATCGATCATCTTGCCAAGGGGAACCGTACCGGGCCCCACCATGTACCCTCATACGGCAGCCACTCCTCGTATGGAGTATAATCAGAATCGATAAATCTCATGGTGGATGCGCAAATATCATATCAAGGAAACCGAGCCTTTCATATAATGTATAATTTTATGAACTCCTGCGGTTCCCAAATCCAGAAAATATCATGAAAAATCCATTTAACAATGCGAAAATCTATGAATATAATATGTGCGCCATATCTGAAATGCAAGCATATAAAGGAAAAACCACTAATTAACTGCATCAAGTTAATACAAATATCATGCGGTTTCTATTTATCCACTTCTAAATAACATCAAGTGAAGGTAAACATGTAGCTAAAACTAGATGTATGTGAAATCAATAAGGTATAGCAAGATAATATGTCTACCTATAAGCAATGATATAGTATACCCCCTGGGTATAAGAACAGTATGTGCAAGGTATACCTGTAGCTATATCAGGGAGTGTGTATGTATCACTAATGGTACAATACTCTATAGGAATACAGGTATGCTAAATGCCATATATGATAAGCAATATGAATCAATGTCACAATGTCCCTAACCAAGCAATATAACATCTATAAGTGGTTTGTGTGTGACATGGCAATTATTGACAGTGTGTGTAGTATACAATCAGTGCTCGTGCAATATGAATCGTCAAAAATATGTGCAGTGTCATTACTACTAGTCCAGGCACAACTACATCTAAGTTATAGGGTAAAGGCGTAATTCTAACAATAACGTAGAATATGCGACAAGTAATAAAATCTCTAGCCCTGACGCATAACGCCATGCGGGCGATTCCCCTGTAGATGTTAAATCTACTCACAGATGGTCTCGAGCTATGAAAATCCAACCACCTGCTTCCCCTTGTCTGCGGCACCCGAAGTCCCTTCTTGCGAACCTAAAATTTCATAAATACAACACATAAGCTAAATATCCTATGATGACAAAAAGACAACGAAACGCGATGAAAACGCCCGGAAAATTACACTGCACGCTTAGCGCATCTATCGTGCATGATACCGGCCAAAAACCCTAATTGGGGTCGCTAAACTACAAAACACCAAGTCTGGACCCCGATCGCGCAACACAACACAAGAATTACGAGGAATACAATAGATATAACCTCGCAACGACCAATCGAACGCACGTCGGAAAAACCCCTAAATCTACTAAGCAACCTATCGCAATATTTCGCACTAGTTTCAAGCTAATGCATATCTAGCGATTACAAACACCTTAAAATAGCTTAACTAAGCTATCTAAACCATTCCTATATTTTTAACACTCGCTAATTATGTTTTAGCAAAACCTAGTAAGCTAATTGCATAATTAAACAAAGTGTTCATTAGCAAAAATTAACATTTTCTACTAGGTTAATCTTCTCCATAACACAAATTAACACTTCAAATGAACACTAAACACATAAACAAAATTTAACCCTAACATGAATTTCTTAAACCAAATATAAATGAATTAATCATAATTTAAAACTAAACTAAACACATAATTAGCTAACTAAATTAGCTAGATTTAAGATTAAAGCAAGTATAAAAGGATTAATGTAAGAATTATACCTCCCCATGAACACCAAAATGAAGCTTAATCCATCAACTTAGCATCAAAACCCATGCTGGTTGAAGAACCAAGAATGATTAGTGAAGGAAAAGATGGTTTTATTTTTATTTAGGATTTTTGTGGATTTATTTTGGAATTTTTCTTAAAGAATTTTGAAGAAATCATGAAGAAATGAGATTGGGAAATATTTTGGACAGAAATTTGAGATAAGGGTCGGCCATGGGGAGGTTGGGGGTATTTTTGTGAATTTTGGGTGAAGAAATGCTAGGAAAATGAGTAATAAATGCTAATAAATGCACTTTGCCACCTTTACACATTTTCTTTTTTTTTTTAAAAAAAACCTTTTGCACTCCAAAAAATATTTAGATATTTAAAAAGAAGTTTCCAAAATAATCTAGTGACAAAAAAAATTTATTCACAAAAGAAAAAAATTTCCCGATTTACGTGCACCAAATACCGCTTAAAATAATATTTTATTTGGGAAAAATTCTATCTGAACCAAAACCTCCCAAATACCCTTAAAGTTTGCGCATAAGCTTTATTGTAGCTAAACTAGGTGCCGGCAAGTTTATACGGACGTTTGATCGAAATCGGGTTAAAACGGGAAAAACTGACAATTTTGCCCTAAAACGGGAAAATTCGCCAAACGATTTCAGAAACGTTACATAGCTAAATAGAGAAAGGTTAGAAAAGCTATACCGATCGATCCGTGTCCTTCAGTCTTTGGCCACCAACCCAAGCTCCTCGCGGCATCTCCGGTCTCGATCTCCTCGTCGGAATGGGCACCACATCATCGAGTTTTTTTACGGGATCCCGCTTCGTCCGAAGCAACTCGGGCACGAAGTTCGCTAGCCGACGTGTCCAAGGTAATGTAGAGAATGTGTGTGATAACTTTGTCTCTTGAATCCATTGTATGGATGGAGGTTAGAGATGATGCCATTAATGGAGGTTGTGAGCTAGAGGAAGAAGAAGAAGAGGAAGAAGAAGAAGTTCCCTTTTCTTTTTCTTATGTCTTGTGATGATAATGTGAGTGAGTGTGTAGCACCAAAAATACAAGACTAAAAGCTCATGACGGATCACAAGGTTACCCCTCACCTGTATATACATACCTGCATTCGCATTCCGACCGAATGCGAATCCGATGAGACTAAAGTAATCCAACAAATCTAATACTAGGATCCGGCTTAAACCAAAGCCCACTAGTATGATCCGCCCGATCATGATACGTGCACTACTGCACGTATATGATCGGACCCTGCCATATATCATACGGCCTCTACAACGTTTCGCCCGAAACTTGAGAAACTGTCTGTGGGGGACTCAAAGACTCGTCAATACTTTGGTTGTGGATTTAACCACTAGCACGTCAGAGGTACTAGCTGTACGTAACGGGCTACCAGGTATTGACCAAAAGGGAGGTCAATGAGCGAACTCATCCTGACACCCTACTGAGCCTGTCAGTAACAATATCCGTACAGTCCGGTCTGTTCGTCTATGAGCATCGCATGGCGGGCCTAGGGGTTAGTAAAAGTCAGACCCCCAAAAGAGGTACAAGTCGTGTCGGAGTGTAGCCCAGAACACCCTGAGATACTACTGGAATACCTACCAGTAAATCTCTTGCCTTGGCCAAGGACTTCGTGTAATGGCTCTCCTAGACACAACGCGATCTCACCCCCAATACCGGGAGAGACGAAACCCCTGCCGATCCGCTCACTGTTTCCGTGTGGCTCGGGACTGTACCCAACTAAAACCTGTTTGCATGACTCCTTTGAGCCGTGGTAGGGTAGTAATCAAAGCACAGTAGGAACTCACATGAGACAAATGACGATCTCAGGTCGATGAACTAACTTGTACACATGTCAGCAGGGAACTGCTATCTGACGTCAGGTATAATACCAACTAGCATGTTCCCGGCGAGTCCTGTCCGGTGTACTCATAACCCAATGAGCACCTGTATACATCTTAGGTGATC
This sequence comes from Agapanthus africanus, assembly GCA_030015575.1. NCBI lineage: Eukaryota > Viridiplantae > Streptophyta > Magnoliopsida > Asparagales > Amaryllidaceae > Agapanthus > Agapanthus africanus. The sequence continues at coordinate 514,374,457 of JASDDO010000014.1, forward strand.
CAACTAACACTAATGGCTTGTGAGACCGGCCATCGCCCCTTATCGGGGTCTCGACTGTATACACTAGTCTACTCCGGAGTATCGATGCCCTGTATCGAAAACTCCCACGACTAGGGACCTTTTAAGGATGTGCTTATAGACCCCAGCTCCCACGTATATGATCGCCATCATACTACTGCCAGTCAAGTAAGAATCCTAAGGGCTTTATCAACGTGTAATAGCGACCTGTAAGGTCACAGTACACGATGATAAAGACAAACCATGGTAGCATACTATCCTTTATCAACGTGTAATAGTGAACTACAATGTCACCTAAAGCATGTACACGATAATAAAGACAAAACAAATAGTATACAAACCTCTCGAGTAAGATTGTCCTACCAGTATAGGTCCTCCCTCAATCATTGCAATCACGTGCCTGCGATCCAATAATTGACTCTGAGGGCACCATATCCAACAATCTCCCACTTGCAGTCAAGGCTTATTATTGCGATGTCGCATACTCACAGCCCGTGTGATATCGAACACCCAACTCCTTTACCAATCAGTCTCACAACGCCCGTTTGTGAAACTATTGTGTTCGAGGAATAGCTTCGGTAAGTGGATCCGCCCTGATGTTTCTTTCTATGTCTCTCTTTATCTCAAGTTCGCGGAGAAAGCCATTTTCCGAAATGAGCAATACCTGTCTTAGAATATGTCTGGATATCTGATGGGACCTAGATCATAAATGAACTCCAAATCCAAACTTCTTAGACTGTATCGTCAACTTAATTTAATCAGTATCCTGCGCCATGCCTCCCTCAGTATCCGCTTGGACCACCTGTCTAAACTACTGCCCCTCGTCAGAGCGAAAACTATAACTCTGACAGTCACTCTGTCATCTAGGTCACCTTAGAAGTCTGGAATGATAACCGTCTCCCGAAAGAGTTTGTTGTTATCATATCCCTAGAACATCCACTTGTGTTCTAAAACTGCTTCAGAACGTTTCTCCAGGATAGGATTAATATCAACTAATTGCATCTAGTGCAAAAAAAACAACATCTGGTGCGGTACTTGACATCTCATGATCAACCCAATTGCCTAAGCAAGTGATTTGCCAATCATGCACATCCCTCTCCCCTTTAGTCTGTAAGACACCTTTAGAGAGGGTGACTCCATCACCTGCAGGTACACCACCATGTCAGGAGTCGTCCATTCTAAAACACCTTCAGAATGTTGTCTAAGTACCCATATTGGGACTTTTCCCAAATCTAGATCTAAAACCATAGATCCATTAACCAGAATGTCTGATAATATCCAAGCCTTATGTGGAGAAACCACTGTGTGACATCCACAGTATAACCGATCGTAGTGCAGGAATATCACTTCCTACTATGTGTATGTCATCCAAATACCAGGACATCATACCCTACTATCTTCTTAACAGATCCATCTCCTATTCTGATGAAGTCAAACCTATGACTGTCACATCAGAAATAGATGATCTATCTCCGCTATTTCTGCTTTAGTCTATAAATAGACATAAGCCACTTTTCCACTATGCTTCCGCTGCTCCCACTGACTACGACAACCCTCTGGCAGAATCATATAGACGTGCATTTCTAAAGCCAGTTCAGAACGACGCTATACTCATCCTCCTGCCGGGTCTCATAGCCTGGAACAACAGTAGTGTCAAGTCTGGGTAAACAAGAACCTCCCTGTCACCGTCTTTGAGCATACCGAAGTACCTTTTGAGTGCTTGAGGTTACCCACCATATTTGCGGAGTGGCCAATGGAATGTCAAATCAGATTGAATCTTTAGGTTCTTATCAAATTTTCAGTAATCGTTTGTGGTTCTGGAATCACTTCCAGTTCTACCATACTCCTACTACTATTTTCTGAAAAAAAATCCATTTTTATTAAAACTGTGGAGAGTCAAGAACAATATCACTATTGATCTTCCAGATGGTAGAAAGTCAACCCTCGTCATAGCCCGGGTCAACCCACAAACAGCCATTACAGAAACGTGCCTTGAGTTATCCAGAGTCTGGTTTTAAGCATTAGCCGGAAAACTCCCCGTACCTTAACATCGTTAAGATATGAACCGTTCTATATCCAATATAGAAACAGATGCACTGATTTAATTGGAACCGGATTCAAATCATGCAGCTGTTTCCAGTGCATGTCAACTAAATGGAGAGAGGCCGATCAACATTACTCAACTTAGGAATACATCCAGATATGAGTAACCTGAAAGAGAAGCTAGTTCTCATAATCATTACTATCAACTGAAAACCATATACAAGTATCTACATCTTCGATCACCTTGAAGAATCCTGATACTTGCAATACCTGGTTCTCTACTTTATTCATATACCTATAACTTCTCGAAACTTGGACCTTGCATCTCTATGAAACACATGTCTAAGAACTAGAGAAGTCACAAGTAAACAGAATATAGTACGAGTACCAACCCCTCTGTACTTATGGACACCGGACAACATACACTACTCTATATAAGTCCCCTGAGTCAAATAACTCATTCCCTCTATGTCGTAGGTTGAAAACTGTACTTATGGTTAAGAAGAATTACATCGCTGTCTAATGCTCCTTACCTAACCATCCACTGATATAGGTAAATGTCATGGACATAATTTCAAAAAGTTATATCTCACTTTATAAAAATAAACGTACAGATATATCAATTTAAAATTGGTGGATAACAACGGATATTCAAAACCAAATATTTTTCGTCCGGCAAACAACCCAGGCGATCTCCTCAAATATCACCAATTACAACGAATCCCGATATAATGAGGATGATCACCCAATTCCCAATAACTTACTCCCACTCATCATCTGTAAAACCATACAAATGTGAGAATCAAACCTGGTAAATACATACCCTGGAGCAAGGGCTAATTGGGAAAACAGCTTTCTTTTAACAATACACAGTGAAACTGAAACATGTAAATGTTTCGTAGGGGTATCCGGGTATTCCTAGTAATGCCTCTTCCATTATCCAGATTCATGACTGTAACCGTATACTTCCTTTGCCATCTCTCCAAATCCTTTTACTTGTCTTTAGTCATTACCTTCTGTACACCATCTTTAGGCTAAATGGTTTTCTTCCTTCCCTACCGTTCGACACCAGCCTATGGTTTGGAAGAAGACAATCCAATAAGTGTAATAGGTGTACCTTCCTAAACCTTAGGATTACTCGTAACCTGAGAGAAGGTGATGATAAAAGACAACTGAACAAACCTTATTCCTATTTCTCCTGAACCAGAATCCATCCTCGAAAAAGTTCCTTCGAGTTTGTATATAACCATACGATGGATTTATCCAATGGAATTGGATGTTCGTAGTGATAAATGGTGTTCTAGAGAAATACAAAAGGTGAAGTAGGAGTGGCGATGAAATACTTGGTTTGGTCGTGAATAGCAGTCGCAATTTACTTTGCCCTCTTTCTAATCCCTTTATTTGTCTTTACATAATACCTTCTGTACACCCCACTTAGGTTAATCGGTTTTCTTCATTCCCTACCTTTCGGCACCTGCCTATGGTTTGTAAGAAGACTATCCAATTAGCGTAATGGGTGTACCCTCTCCTAATCCTAGGAGCCCTGGCAACCTGAGAGAAGGCAAAAGGAAAAGAAAACTGAATAGTCCTATTCATTTTCTCCAGAACCGGAAACCATCCTCGAATAAGTTCCTTCGAGTTCGTATATAACCATACGATGGTTTTATCCAATGGAAGTAGATGTTCGTAGTGATACGAGGTGTTCTGGAGAAAAGGGTGAAAGAAGGAGTGGCAATGAGGCATGCAACTAAGACAATCCAAAAGCCAGTGTTATAAGAAGGTTCGGTCAACTTGGTCACTGAGTCATAGTCAAGGGTCGGGCCATGGTCGCTGCCAAAGAGAGAGAGAAAAGAAACACTCTACGTGCACTCTAACCTAGATCAGAATGGTTATCAATTTATCTAATCAGGAAACCTCCCACTGTAACCTCAAATTCTCCTCCAAACCTGAAAGAAGAATTAGTCGGGATCAACCGAGGAGTAAACCAACTCATCAGTGGGAATCGAGATCCAACTATCATCGCATGATAACGTGATGGAATCCACTCATGTTATCATACTCCAGAAGGTATGCGCATGCCTGGCAAGTTTCAGTTTCTTTAGAAACTCCCGATATGATTTTTACCCCATGCTCTTATGACCCTGACTTTGGCCAACAAATCATAAATCACATGTCAAGTTCTACCCGTCAATTTCCAGGTTAATTTGAACCCACCCGTACCTATACTTGACTTTGGCCAACAAAGCAGTACGACTGTCCCAAACCAACACATCTATCTATGCAACAGAAAGGTAACAAATAGCTACCATATACTATGCCTTGACTTTGGCCAACAAACATAGCATGAATACTAAGTGCTACCTGTCTGAAATGACGGAGGGCTACGAATGGTTTTTGGCGAAAAACCTTTAACGTAATGAACTTGATATCGTTGAAGGAACCGAATAGATTTTTATAAAAATATAATGGCGAAAACCTTTGCTAAAGAGGTCACTCCCGGTGAAGGGATCTCGGCTCTTTCCCCATAGAATGAGGTGCAGGATATTCCAACTGAATACCACGATGCAAAGCAAAAAGGCAATCGGCTATAGTGAAGTTATTACCCTGATGCAAACTTCTGTCCAAGGGGTCACTCCTGGTGAAGGGATCTCGGCCCTTGCCTCGTCGACTGAGGTGCTGGATATTCATGACCGAATACCACTATGCAAAACAAAAGAGAACGTCCTTGCAATAACAGCTTTTTGAAAAAATGTTCCAACAACATCATAATAGGTTTGTTTAGCTTGCATTGATCAGAATCAACGCAGTCCCATCAATTAATCACACCACACAAGAACGAAAATATGATGTACGTATATGCCATCCGCATTTGCCACTGGGTCCCGTCATCACCCGTTAGGTTACTTAAGTAACGACAGAGCGGGGACTGGACTAGCGCGGGTGCAAAACATATACAACATCTACTAGTATATATATCAATATATAATAATCGCTCAAGGCATGATAAAATGCAACATCACAGAAATGTAATAAGCATCACAGAACAATACAGATAATCTAGGATCCCCGGGTTTCATAGAGCCGCTACTGAAACCCGACGTTCCCCTGGTCGTGTGGATAGCCTGTGCAATGAAATCCAAGACTCCTACGGGCGCGGCAAGTTACCCGCCAAAACCTGAAGCGAGGCAGCCCCTTTCAACAAAGTGAATGGACCACCCAACACTTCACGGAATCCGGTAACTTGAGTACCCCTCCTTGGGTCAACCTGTACCCCCTACGAGTGCGGCGAATAGCCCGCCAATTCTAGAGTGAATCCCCCTCCGTCCCAAAGCCATGAGATGCGGGCCCGTTGCCCTCTAGAACCCGGCTACCCGTGCACCCCACCGCGGGGTAATCCTAGTATAGAAAGTAAAAATATACAACGGGTACATCGACCTCAGCCTAATCGTGCCCCAAAAGAATAATATACAAACATGCAGTGACAGAAGTCCACATGTCGGATGCTCGCCCCGCAATATCAAATGTACAAATATAACCAAACTGTACTACCATTGCATCCAGGCTATCCACCACGACAAATCCGCAATATCACAGCACAACACAGAACATCAACGTGAATGTCACGTTCGCAAATCCTTCTAAAAGGGCTATAGCAATTAGACAAGATTTACCGATCAAATGACATTCACGGTCGCAGATATAATGTAAATACTGTGAACTAACATATTTAAAATTTTCGATCGACAAAATTTCCCGAATTGGGCCCCAAGCACAATACCCAGTACTAAAAAAAATCTGGGCCAAAAATAAAATTACCAGAAACCCCAATTCCAATTCAGAGACCACCTCAGAAAATTTGGTGCAGTGTGGCTACAGTACTGCGGTGGAACCACGGCCAAAACGTGGGTATGGCCGCGGTTCTGCGGCGCTACAGGGATATCAGTGTACCAAATCTTCTCAGATCTCTTAAAAAGCCTGCCTGATTTTCTGTAATACTCAAAATAATTTTTCGACGACAAAAAAATTTCGACAGAAACTGCAGACTTCGAAATGCGGTTTTGGAAAATTTCGTTCGATCGATGTTTTAAACACGTTGGATCAAGCTAGTAAAGGTTAATGGCGTGGCTCTGATACCATGTAAGTCTACGGTAGCGCCCCGGCCGTCTGTCCGAGGCCAAAATGCGGAAACGAAAACATTTTCAAAACTAGAAACTGGCGCTTTCATATACTTTAAATCCGGATCGAACCATTAACCTACAACTAGCTAAATAGAGAAGGGTTAGAAAAGCTATACCGATCGATCCGTGTCCTTCGGTCTTTGGCCACCAACCCAAGCTCTTCGCGGCATCTCCGGTCTCGATCTCCTCGTCGGAAAGGGCACCACATCATTGAGTCTTTTTACGGGCTTCCGCTTCGTCCGAAACAACTCGGGCACGAAGTTCGCTAGCCGACGTGTCCAAGGCGATGTAGAGAATGTGTGTGATAACTTTGTCTCATGCATCCATTGTATGGATGGAGGTTAGAGATGATGCCATTAATGGAGGTTGTGAGCTAGAGGAAGAAGAAGAAGAGGAAGAAGAAGAAGTTTCCTTTTCTTTTTCTTATGTCTTGTGATAATAATGAGAGTGAGAGTGTAGCACCAAAAATACAAGACTAAAAAGTATCATATGGCAGCCCCTCTCTCTCTTCTCATCATATCAAGCTCAAATCCATCAAATAATGTGACATTAGCACAAGAAAAGAGACCATGAGTCACTAATGAAGTCTATGACACATTAAATGCACAAAATGATGATTTCTAGCTCATAATTTCCATATGCAAATATTAATCCAAATGTTTGCAATAATAAAAAGATACGGCAACATCTAAAGTAAACTCGTGACGGATCACAAGGGTTCCCCTCACCTGTATATACATACCTGCATCCGCATTCTGACCGAATGCGAATGCGATGAGACTAAAGTAATCCAACAAATCTAATACTAGGATCCGGCTTAAACCAAAGCCCACTAGTACGATCCGTCTGATCATGATACGTGCACTACTGCACGTATATGATCGGACCCTGCCATATATCATACGGCCTCTATAACTTTTCGCCCGAAACTTGAGAAACTGTCTGTGGGGGACTCTAAAGACTCGTCAATACTTTGGCTGTGGATTTAATCACTAGCACGTCAGAGGTACTAGCTGTACGTAACGGGCTACCAGGTATTGACCAAAAGGGAGGTCGATGAGTGAACTCATCCTGACACCCTACTGAGCCTGTCAGTGACAATATCTGTACAGTCCGGTCTATTCTTCTATGATCATCGCATGGCGGGCCTAGGGGGCTAGTAAAAGTCAGACTCCCAAAAGCGGTACAAGTCGTGTTGGAGTGTAGCCCAGAACACCCTGAGATACTACTGGAATACCTACCGGTAAATCTCTTGCCTTGGCCAAGGACTTCGTGTAATGGCTCTCCTAGACACAACGCGATCTCACCCCCAATATCGGGAGAGACGAAACCCTTGCCAATCCGCTCACTGCCTCCATGTGGCTTGGGACTGTACTCAACTAAAAATGTTTGCACGACTCTTTTGAGCCGTGGTAGGGTAGTAATCAAAGCACAGTGGGAAATCACACGAGACAAATGACGATCTCAGGTCGATGAACTAACCTGTACACATGTCATCAGGGAACTGCTATCTGACGTTAGGTATAATACCAACTAGCATGTTCCTGGCGAGTCCTGTCCGGTGTACTCATAACCCAATGAGCACCTGTATATATCTTAGGTGATCCAACTGACACCAATGGCTTGTGAGACCGGCCAACGCCCCTCGTCGGGGTCTCGACTGTATACAGTAGTCTGCTCTGGAGTATCGATGCCCTGTCTTGAAAACTCCCACGACTAGGGACCTTTTATGGATGTGGTTATAGACCCCAGCTCCCATGTATATGATCACCATCATACTGCTGGCAGTCAAGCAAGAATCCTAAGGGCTCTATCAACGTGTAATAGCGACCTGTAAGGTCACCTAAAGCAGTACACGATGATAAATACAAACCATGGTAGCATACTATTCTCTATCAACATATAATAGTGAACTACAATGTCACCTAAAGCATGTACACGATGATAAAGACAAAACAGATAGTATACAAAGCTCTCGAGTAAGACTGTCCTACCGGTATAGGTCCTCCCTCAATCATTGCAATCACGTGCCTCCGATCCAATAATTGACTCTGAGGGCACTATATCCAACATCAATAACCAAAACTTAAACTTGCAAGCTCAATGAAGAGGTTGCAAGACCAAGAGAAGGCAAAGAACTCAAGGCAACTAGCTATGTACAAGAACAGAAGAGAAAAGAGAAACAAAGTATCAAGTATGGTATAAAGTACTGGACCCCCTTTCCTTGCTCACGGATATGCCTTTTATAGGCAAAAAATAAGATTAAACAAGTAATAAAAATAAGATGGCATGGCAACAAGGGATGGACAGAACAAAATTGGGGATCATTGGAGCTAGGGGAACCGGTGGTGCCGGTTTTTGGAGGGATGTCGCCGGTCCAAACTGAGGCAAGTGGGCTCGTGTTGGTGTGGTGGTCTAGTGTTGTCTCCTCAAGTCCACTGGTGCTGCTTGATTTGTCAATATAAACTTGGTTATACTCAGTTGACTTGGAGTGAAACATGATGCTTTTTAAATCATATCACATCTTTTTTCATTTATAACATATCACCTCACTTGCCCTTGGGCAGCCCCCTCCTAGATCCAAGCATCAAAGAGCTAGTGCACACTTGCTATGTGTGGGACCAAAATGTGTGTACACTTGTTTATTTGCAAAAACTCTTTGAATATCGGTCGGCTTCCAGTTCCGGTTGCAGTGTCGGCTCACAAACGTTATATCCGTGATTTTGAATGTATTTCCAGGATTTTGTCATGGATACCTGTAATCTGTAATTACTGAGCAGACACTGTTAATAGTACCGATATATACAAAAAAATAGATAATGAATGAGTGGTATTAAAATGCAGTTTTCTGAGATGAACAAATACCCCCAAACTTATCTTCTGCTTGTCTCGAGCAAAACAAAATCCTAGCCTCACTTTCGCATGGAACGCGATTGCACTGAGCTCGTCTAACAAGCCGTAAAACCTCTAGGTGTCCCTAATAGGAGGAGTGTTGTCTCCTGAGGGTTTTCAGCGGATACTACCCACAAAATCCCGTCAAGCTAGTTTCATAAGTTAACGTTGATTCTACTCCTACAGTTTGGTATCTAGGTTACAAATTCTATCTTCCTAAGTTAGAAATATTCAACCCTTATGTTTCACGCCTCATATTTATTCAACCTCAGATCCTATACATTTTACAGTTTAGAAAGATCTCGGTTTCTCTTGAGTTTTCCTTCTAAAGTGCGGTCTCCAATTAGGGATTTTTATCATCTTTACAGAAAACATAAGTCTTATTCTTTATTTCTATCTTTCCTCCAAACATCGATTGTATACCCCTACGTGTGAGTTAAATTTCACCCCTACACTTAAGAATTCAATTCAAGCTATAGTACCCTTGCCCTAATGCCTAATACTACTTCTTTTCGTTAATGATGAACGGTTTTGCTCACACACCTTTCATGCGACTATTAATGCTTCTTGAGGCACTAACGGCTGATTACTGAATGTGTGAGCTTAAAGCGTAAATAGCAGTTTCCAGGTCTTGACTTTATTTATTTATTTATTTTCTTTTATTTTTATTTTTCAAGACCGAAAATATTTTTTCATGATGCTCTTTAGGTGGTTAGCTTTAAATACCGTTTTTTCTTTCATACTTGGTTTTCAGGCAAGAGTATTTCTAGGTATATTCTACTATCCCAAGTTTCAAGGTGCGTGTATGTGCAGTTTGTAGGGTATATACTTTCTAAATTTAGACTCAAGAATAGAAACTGTTTTTCAGACTTATCCTTTAGTAAAGCTTCAATACTTTCCCTTCATCTCGACTTAACTCAAGAACTGAACTCAAGATTACCTACTTCTATAAAAAAAACTGCAAAGACGTATTAATTGCCAAGGTTAAACAGAATAAGGGTTATATTTAGGGTTTTCAATTCCTAAGACTAGGATTTAGTTATTTCTAACGTATCAACTAAACTTTCGGAAATAGAATCTAAGTTATCATATTAGCTAACTTGACGACAAATTTTTTATATTTTTGTAAAAATTTTCGATTTTTATGGGTTTTTAAATAAGTATACAAAATGCAAAATATACACATGAATGCGAAGGTAGAAAGCTTACCGAGCACACCCCCAAACTTAAACTTCACAGTGCCCTCACTGTCAGGCTATACCAAGAGGGTCAAAATTGTCGGTGCTCCCTTGTTTTATATATATATATATATATTTTTTTTTAATAAATTTTTTTATACAAAACAAGAAGCAAACCAAAAATATATACACCAAAAGATCCCCCAAACTTAAGTGAAACAGTATTGCCACTGTTAAGCGTTGAAGTTCAGAGTTAGGGGGAGAGAACAATATCAATCTATACAAGACCTTACACAGGCCAAAAGTTAGCACCAACCATTCAAAATTTTTATTGGGATAAGGCCCGGGTTGGTGAAAGAATGCGGAGAGGAAAGAAATGGAGAATATGCGAGACCGTATGGGGATAGAAGCAAAATACGGTCTCGGTGGAGGAGAAGAATAGCGGAGGGGAGAAAGAAGTGGAATACGAACTTGAAGGTGGAAATGGAGCGAATGGATTAGTAAAATTTGTAATGACTGATGTGTAAAAAGCGAATGTGCTAATCTATCAACCCATCGAGAAATTGGGACAAACCTCTCAAGATTCGTGAGAAAACATGGGTAGAACGAACTTGGTAAACCAGACACAGGGAATGAAAGTGATACAATGTCTTGTAAGGTCGGAACGATGGAAAGGATGGAGGGAGGTGATTGAGGAAGGGTAGAAGCTAATGGTTCAAGAGGGTGGACACAGTCTGTGAAAGGGTCAGGATGAATTGGAAAATCCGACTTATCAAGTAAAACTGGTTCATCCTCAAAACTATCCTCAAAAGTCTCCTCAAAATTCAACTCATCCATGCATTCATCGTTAAAATCCAGACATATATGGAGTTCGGGAAAAGCAGTTAATGAATCGGGATGATGAATTGGAGAGAAAAACTCATCCAAAGCAGCGGGTTCATCATCCAAAATATTCCCAGCGTCGATATCCTCAATCAAGTGAAAATCAAATTTCTCAGACACCTCATCAAAAGCATGGATTTCAATCAATTGTGGTTCTAAGATGGAGGTATAGAGGTCAAAGGGATTTGGTATGGTTTCACTCGACAGGGTCCCTTCACAATCTGGTAAATCAAATACTACAAAGTCGCACAACTCATTAATCATTCTATCTTCAATTGATGAATCATTTGGGACACTCGATAGACTTTGAAAACCGGAGTTGTGAAATTTAATTTGCAATGGGTAGGTTTGATTTTGAAGGATGCACCGCTCTCTCTCACTACTCAAATCCTCAAGCTGTCCTACCGCCTTATCATACATTGGAAATTTTGGAGCTAGTTGGAAACTAACTACCGGGTCACTAGGTTGTATGAGGGCGGCCATGGACTGTTGGAGATAGTGCCCTCATAGTCAATTATTGGATCACAGGTACGTGATTGCAATGATTGCGGAGGACCTATACCGGTAGGACAGTCTTACTCGAGATGATAGTATGCTATCTGGTTTGCCTTTATCAGTCGTGTACATGATCAGGTGACTGATTACATGTTACACTTTGATAGAGCCCTTAGGATCTTGCTTTACCTCCAACAGTATGATGCCGATCATATACGTGAGAGTTGGGTGGTTTATACGCATATCCTTAATTGTGGTCCCTAGTCGTGGGAGTTTGGAGACAGGGCATCGATACTCCGGAGTAGACTAGTGTGTACAGTCGAGACCCCGACGAGGGGCGGTGGCCGGTATCACAAGCCACTAGTGTCAGTTGGATCACCTAAGATGTATACAGGTGCTCATTGGGTTATGAGTACACCGGACAGGACTCGCCGGGAATCTGCTAGTTAGTATTATATCTACCGTCATATAGTAGTTCCTTGGTGACATGTGTACAGGTTAGTTCATCGACCTGAGGTCGTCATTTGTCTCGTGTGAGTTCCCACTGTGCTTTGATTTCTACCCTACTACGGCTCAAAGGAGTCGTGCAAACAGGTAGTTTTTGGGTACAGTCCCGAGCCATATGGAGGCACGTGAGCGGATCGGCAGGGGATTCGTCTCTCCCGGTATTGGGGGCGAGGTCGTGCTGTGTCTAGGAGAGCCATTACACAAAGTCCATGGCCATGGCAGGAGATTTACTGGTAGGTACTCCGGTAGTATCTCAGGGTGTGATTGGGCTTCACTCCGACACGACTTATATTGCTATTGGGGGTCTGACGTTACTAGCCCCCTAGGCAGATATGCGATACTCATAGACGAACGGACCGGACTGTATATACATTGTCACTGTTAGGCTCAGTAGGGTTTTCCGGATGAGTGCGCTCATCGGCATCCCTTGAGGTCAGTCCATGGCCAGCCGTTACGCATTGCTAGTGCCGCTGACGGTTTGTGGTTAAACCCACTGCCAGGGTACTGACGAGTCATTAGAGTCCCCCACAGACAGTTTCCCAAGTTCGGGCGAAACGTTGTAGAGGCCGTATGGTTTTATGGGAGGGTTCGGAAAATGCACGTGCGTTTACGCACGTGTTATTTTTCGGGCAGATGATACTGGTCGGCTTTGGTTTAAGCCGGATCCGAGTATTATATTGAGTAGGCATAATATCTTTGTCTCAGTTGCATTTGTATTCGGTCGTAATACAAATGCGGGTATATTTATACAGTTTCGGGGTTATCCTGAAAGTCGTTTCAGGATCACTTTTGGAAGTTGCCAGTTTCCAGTTTTCTATCAGCCGTCTTTTAACATTCGGTTAAAGATGGATTCATCTTTTCTTCAGTTGAGGTGAGTCATCATTCTAGAAGCTTCTAGAAGTGATGATGAGGCTAGTGAGTCATTAGTGCATTAATGGTGTCATTAATGCAATGATGACTAAGGGTTTTAAGGTTCATTGTTTCTAATGACTCATGGTTTTTGCATTTATTGTTTTCATACATGATATTATTTCTTATGGTCACCTCCCTCCTCCTACCATCACCTCCCTCATGATATATTTGTGGCCGGCCACCCTTGAGGAGAGTGAGAGATTGATTTTCATTTTTGGAGAGAAAAGACTATGGTTTTGGGTGTATGGAAATTTCATATCTCGGTTCGTTCCATCACCCGATTAAAATGGCAACTTCATTAACCGATCGTCCACGGACTTGGACGATGTGAGACAAAGTCATCTACTCATTCTCTACATCAATCTTGGTCGTCTCTTTTAGCAAACTTGACGATCGAGTTGCCTCAAGTCAGAGGCGGGAGCCCGTTTAAAGAATCGTCGACGTGGTGCCACCTCGACAAGGATTTCGGAGATCGACGAGATCGGAGCAGCCGCAACGGAGCGTGGGATGATGGTTGAAGAACGAAGGACTCGGATCGTTCGGTATAACCTTTCTACACTCTTTACAGTTTGTTAGTTTAGCAATAATGGCAGATCCGGGTTAAAGTATACGATAGCGCCAGTTTAAAAGTTTTGTTCCGTATTTTTGCGTCTGTAGACTGCCGGGGCACTAGCGTAGACTTACAGTGGTATCAGAGCCTCACCATTTTGCTATACTAACTTGTGCTAACGCGTTTAAAACATCGATCCGACCGGAAATCGAAAATTGCAAAATCCTAGCGTGACAGTTTCTGTTGATTTTAAATGGTCTGATAAAATTTTTCTACATGTCTCAGTATACTGTGCAGGCTTTTCTAAGAACCACGACGAAATTTAGGCACGTGTTTCCACCAAAGAGCCGCGGAAACGCGGCCAAACCCATCTTTTGGCCGCGCATCCACGGCCAGGTGGTAAGCTCGTGCTCCCAAATTTTGTCAGTGGGTTCTTCTCTGGATTTTGTGGTTTTTGGTAAATATCGTTTTGGCCCAGATTTTGTTACTGTTCACCAGTAAGTAGTGGGGCCCACTTTTTGATATTTGGTCGATCGAAATTTGAACACGTTAGTTTACAGTGCTTACATTATATCTCCGACCGGGAATGTCATTTGATCGGTAAACCGCGTCTGATTGCTATAGTTCTTTTAGACGGGTTTGCGAACGTGACATTCGCGTTGATGTTCTGTTTTGTGCTGTGATGTTGCGGATTTGTCGTGGTGGATAGCAGTGTGCAATGGTAGTACAGTTTGTTTTTATTTGTACATTTGATATTGCGGGGCGAGCGTCCAACTTGTGGACAGCCGTCACTGCCTGTTGTATAATATTCTTTTGGGGCACGACCAGGTTGCGGTCGATGTACCTGTTGTACTATTTTTCATTACTGTACTAGGTTTTACCCCGCGACGGAGTGCACGGATAGCCGGGTTCTGGGGGGCAACGGGTCCGCATCTCATGCCTTTGAGAGGCAGAGGGGTCCCACTCTAGAATTGGCAGACTATTCGCCGCACTCGTAGGGGGTACAGGTTGACCCAAGGAGGGGTGGCCAAGATTACCGGATTCCATGGAGTGCTGGGTGGTCCATTCACTATGCTGTAGGGGGCTGCCTCGCTTCAGGTTTTGGCGGGTAACTTGCCGCACCCGTAGGGGTCTAGGTTTCATTGCACAGGCTATCCACACGACAGGGGAACGTCGAGTTTCAGCAGCGGCTCTGTGAAACTCGGGGATCCCAGTTATCTGTATTGTTCTGTGATGCTTATTACTTTTCTGTAATGTTGCATATTATCACGCCAGGAGCGATTATTGTATATTGGTTTATATACTATTAGATGTTGTATATGTTTTACACCCGTGCTAGTCCAGTCCCCGCTCTGTCGTTAGTTAAGTAACCTAACGAGTGATGACGGGACCCAGTGACGAATGCGGATGGCATATACGTACATTTTATTTTCGTTCTTTTCTGGTGTGATTAAATGATGGGACTGCGTTGATTCTGATCAATGCAAAGTTAAACAAACCTATTTACAGTTGTTGGAACAAATTTAAAAGTGTTGTTACAAAGACGTTTCCTTTTGTTATGCATAGCGGTATTCAGTGGAATATCCTGCACCTCATTCGACGGGGCAAGGCCGATATCCCTTCACCGGGACTGACCCCTTGGGCAGAAGTTTGCGTCAGCGTAATAACTTCACTATAGTCGATTACAAGTTGCTTTGCATAGCGGTATTCAGTGGAATATCCTGCACCTCATTCCACGAGGAAAGAGCCGAGATCCCTTTACCGGGAGTGACCTCTTTAGCAAAAGGTTTTCGCCACTATATTTTAAAAAGCTATCAGGTTCCTTCAGCGATATCAAGTTCACTACGTTAAAGGTTTTTCGCCAAAAACCAGCCGTAGCCCTCCGTCACTTCTTTTGGGTATTCAGTAGTATTCAAGCTATGTATTTTGACCTAACGCCAAGGCATAGTGTTTGGTAGCTGCTGGGTATTCAATTGTTGCATAGATAGATGAGTTAGTTTGGGACAGTCGTTCTGCCATTTTGGCCAACGTCAAGGGCATGTGCGGGTGGGTTCAAATTGACAAGATAGTGACGGGTAGAACTTGGCTTGTGACTTATGACATTTTGACCAACGCCAAGGTTATAAGAGCATGGGGCAAAAACTATATCGGGAGTTTCTAAAGAAGCTGAAACTTGCCAAGTATGCGCATACCTTCTGGAGTATGAGTAACGTGGATGCATTCCATCACGTTATCATGCGATGAGAGTTGGATCCCGATTCCCACTGATGAGTTGGTTTACTCTTCGGGTGATCCCGATTGATTCTTCTTTAGGTTTGGAGGAGAATTTGACAGGACAGTGGGAGGTTTCCGGATTAGATAAAGTGATGACCATTCTGATCTAGGTTAGAGTGCACGCAGAGTGTTTCTTTTCTCTCTCTCTCTTTGGCAGCGACCTTTGACCGACCCTAGACTATGACTCAGTGACCAGGTTGACCGAACCTTCTTAAAATACTGGCTTTTGGATTGTCTGAGTTGCATAAGTCATTGCCACTCCTTCTTTTACCCTTTGAATTTCTCAGAACACCCGTATTACTACGGATATCCACTTCCATTGGATAGATCCATCGTATGGTTATATACGAACTCGAAGGGACTTCTTCGAGGATGGATCCAGGTTCAGGAGAAATAGAATTGGTTTATTCAGTTGTCTTTTATTATCACCTTCTCTCAGGTTGCGAGAGCTCCTTGGTTTAGGAGAGTACACCTATTACGCTTATTGGATAGTCTTATTCCAAACCATAGGCTGGTGCCGAAAGGTAGGGAATAAAGAAAACCAATTAGCCTAAGTAGGGTGTGCAGAAGGTAATATGTAAAGACAAAATAAAGGGATTAGAAAGAGGGCAAAGTAAATTGCGACTGATATCATTCACGACCAAAACCGCGTACTTCATCGCCACTCCTATTTCACCTTTAAAAGATTAAGGTATTATTCAGTTGTCTTTTATCATTACCTTCTCTCAGTTGCGAGTACTCCTTGGTTTATGAGGGTACACCTATTATGCTTACTGGATAGTCTTCTTCCAAACCATAGGCTGGTGCCGAACGGTAGGGAAGGAAGAAAACCATTTAGCCTAACGATGGTGTACAGAAGGTAACGACTAAAGACAAATAAAGAGGATTTGGAGAGATGGCAAAGAAATATACGGTTGAAGTCATGAATTGGATTATGGAAGAGGCATTGCTATGAATACCAGGATACCCCTACGAAACAATTTCATGTTTCAGTGCATTGTTAAAGGAAAAACTGTTTTCCCAATTAGACACTTACTCCAAGGGTATGTATTTACCAGGTTTCATTCTCATATCTGTATGGTTTTACAGATGATGATTGGGAGTAAGATATTGGGAATTAGGTGATCATCCTCATTATATCGGAATTCGTTGTAATTGGTGATATTTGAGGAAATCGCCAGGGTACGGTTTTCCACCTACAACGCACAGGTTTTGAGTTGTTTAACTCAGCGGACTTATACAGAGTATTGTATGTTGTCTAAGTGTCCATCAGGACAAAGGGGTAGGTCCTCGTACTATGTTCTGTTTACTTATAACTTCTCTAGTATTTAGACGAGTGTTTCATAGAAATACAAGGTCTAAGTTTTGAGAAGTTGTGGGTATAAGAATAAAGTAGAGAACCAGGTATCACAAGTATCAGGATTCTTCAAAGAGATCGAAGATGTAGATTCTTGTGATTGGTATTCAGATGATAGTGATGGTTTTGAGAAACGTGTTTCTCTTTCAGGTTACTCATAAATGGATGGATTCCTAAGTTGAGTAATGCTGATTAGCCTCTTTCCATTAAGTTGATATGCACTGGATGTAAGTGCACGGAGGCGCCCCGGCCGTCAATCCGACGGCCAAATGCGGAAACGGTGATAAACTTTAATTTTGCGGACTTAGCAAACTGGCACCACCGCGCACTAAACATCCGGATCATAACCATTAACAAGTCTAAGCTACTAACAAGAAAGGGAAGAGATGTACCGACTGATCCGAGTCCTACGGTCTTCATCTCCACTCCGATCTCCTCGCGGGATCTCCGGTCGTCGCCTCCTCGCCGGAAGGGCACCACATCGTCTGCATCTTTTACGGGCTCCCGCCTCAATACCGAGGCAACTCGGGCGCGAAGTAGGCTAGCCGACGCGTCCAAGATTTGCTGTAGAATGTAGTGTAGAGCATGCCGGTCTCATTTGGGGTATTGGTTGCCTTTTGAAGATGGAGGAATGAATGGTATGAAAAATTGTGCTTTCATTTTTCCTTGTATCAAAAATGAGATGTATGAAATTTGCCACACCACCAAAATCAAATTCACTCTTCCTCACTCAAAGAAGTGGCCGGCCATATCAAGAGAATGGTGGGGGGAAAAATGAAATCAACCATCATTAAATCAAGAAGGAGAGTGAGTGTAGTAAAAGTAGGAAGGTGACCATAAACAAACATCAACCATACCCTTTTTCACATCAAACCCATATCCTTTCTAATCTCATTTAATGCAAGTGATGGAGGGAATCAAAGATGCTATCATAATCTCTACAATTGCAAGAAACCCCCTCCACAAATGTTATTTGCACAATTGCAAATAACCCCCTCCATCGGAAAAGTCCGGCCGGGAAAGAACAAATGAAAACCGGCCGGAACGGAATGCAAACTGGCAACTCCAGAAAACTGGTCCCGTAATAAATTACAGGAAAAACCCCGATACTTGCATACATACCCGCATCTGTATCCCGTCCGGATACAAATGCAAAGAGACAAAATCTACACTGTACTATACTAGGATCCGGCTTAAACCAAAGCCGGCTAGTAATATCCGTCCTATCCTGATCCGTGCAATACCGCACGTATCTGATCGAACGCTGCCATATAACCATACGGCCACTAGTACAAAACGGTCCGATCCTGATCCGTGCAATACCGCACGTATCTGATCGGTCCCTGCCATATCTCCATACGGCCTCTACAGCGTTTCGCCCGAAAGCTTGAGTAACTGAAAGTGTGGTGGACTCTAAAGACTCGTCAATACTATGGCTGTGGATTTAACCACTAGCACGTCAGAGGTATAAGCCAATACGTAACGGGCCACCAGCTATTGACTAAAAGGGACGTCGATGAGTGAACTCATCCTGACACCCTACTGAGCCTGTCAGTGACAATATCCGTACAGTCCGGTCCGTTCGTCTACGAGCATCGCATGTCGGGCCTAGGGGGTTGGTAAAAGTCAGACCCCCAAAAGCGGTACAAGTCATGTCGTAGTGTAGCCCAGAACACCCTGAGATACTACTGGAATACCTACCAGTAAATCTCCTGCCTTGGCCAAGGTCTTCGTGTAATGGCTCTCCTAGACACAGCGCGACCTCACCCCCAATACCGGGAGAGACGAACCCCTGAAGATCCGCTCACTGCCTCCATGTGGCTCGGGACTGTACCCAACTAAAACCTGTTTGCACGACTCCTTTGAGCCGTGGTAGGGTAGTAATCAAAGTACAGTGGGAACTCACACGAGACAAATGACGATCCCCACGTCGATGAACTAACCTGTACACATGTCACCAGGGAACTGCTATCTGACGTCAGGTATAAGACCAACTAGCATGTTCCCGGCGAGTCCTGTCCGGTGTACTCATAACCCAATGAGCACCTGTATACATCTTAGGTGAACCAACTGACACCAGTGGCTTGTGAGACCGGCCACCGCCCCTCGTCGGGGTCTCGACTGTATACACTAGTCTACTCTGGAGTATCGATGCCCTGTCTCGAAACTCCTACAACTAGGGACCTTTTAAGGATGTGCTTATAGACTACCAGCTCCCACGTATATGATCGCCCTCATACTGCCGGTAGTCAAGCAAGAATCCTAGGGGGTCTATCAACGTGCAATAGCGACCTATCAGGTCACCTAAAGCAGTACACGATGATAAAGGTAAACCAGATAGCAAACTATCATCTCGAGTAAGACTGTTCTACCGGGATAGGTCCTCCCTCAATCATTGCAATCACGTGCCTGTGATCCAATAATTGACTCTGAGGGCACTATCTCCAACAATCTCCCACTTGCACTCAAGGCTAATTATTGCGATGTCGCATACTCACAGCCTGTGTGATACCGAACTCCCAACTCCCCTACTAGTCAGTCTCACAAAATCCGTTTGCGAATCTATTGCAGTCGAGGAATAGCCTCAGTGAGTGGATCCGCTCAGATGTTTCTTTCTATGTCTCTCTATATCTCAAGTTCACGGAGAAAGCCATCTCCCGAAATGAGCAATACCTGTCTTAGAATGTCTGGATGTCTGATGGGACCTAGCTCATAAATGAACTCCAAATCCATACTTCTTAGACTGTATCGTCAACTGAACTTAATCAGTTTCCTGCGCCATGCCTGTTAGTGTATATGCCCTAGAGGCCATTACTGTATCATACTAGTTTGTATATTACTTAATGGAAGCTTGGGATATTCACCTTGTATAAACAATCTTGCTCAATATAGTAGTATGCTACTTGGTTTGTTTCTACTTCAATGTGTACTTGTGTTTATTTCAGTATATCACTTATACGCATTAGTGGAGCCCTTAGGATCTTTGCTTGATTACCAGCGTTGTGATGGCAGTCACACTAGTGGGGGCTGGGTAATCTATAAGCACATCCTTATACAGGTCCCTAGTCGCAGGACTATCGAGACAGGGCATCGATACTCCGGAGTAGACTAGCGTATGCGCTTCTCATCCCAGTGTGGGAGATGGTCTGTCCCACAGCCATCAGTACGTCGTACTGGAGATAGTATACGGGTGCTCGTTAGGTTACGAGTACACTGGACAGGACTCGTCGGGAACTGACAGGTTGGTATTATACCTATCGTCAGTCATCAGTTCCCAGGTGACATGAGTACAGCTTAGTCCGCTGACTTGACACTGGCACTTCGCCTCGAGTGTGTTCCCACTGCACTTTGATCACTACCCTACCACGGCTCAAAGGAGTCGTGCAAACAGGTGGTGGTTGGGTGCAGTCCCGAAGCACTTGGAGGCAGTGCCGGTTAGACAGGATTCGTCTCTCCCGGTATTAGGGGTTGACATCGCGCTGTGTCTAGGAGAGCCATTACGCGAGTAGTCCCTGGCCAGGGCAAGCGAGATATACTGGTAGGTTCCAGTGTTATCTCAGGGTGTTTTGGGCTTCACTCCGACACGACTTGTACCGCTATTGGGGGACTGACGTTTTACCGCCCCTAGGCCCGACATGCGATGTATCAGACGAACAGACCGGACTGTACGGAGACTGTCACATTCAGACTCAGTAGGAGTACAGATGGGGTTTCACCTCGTCAGCCTTCTTGTCGGCATCTACCTGGGGACCGTTACGCACAGCTAGTACCGCTTGCGGTCTGTGGTTAAACCCACTGCCAGCGTAGTGTCGAGTCTTTAGAGTCCCACACAGAGGGTATTCGCCTCTGGGCAAAACAGAGTAGAGGTCGCATGGTTTTGCGACAAGGTTCGTTCTCCTCCGCGCACTTGTGCACGTTTGGAGTCCGGACGAATATTGCCAGCAGGCTCTGGTTTGAGCCGGATACTGGTATATGTTTTGGGGTTGCTTTTATCTCTCAGTATTCATGTTCCTCGGAACAAGAATGCAGGTGTGTATGCACAGTTTTTTGAGGACGAGGAAGATGATTTTCATTAGGGTTTCGGAACGGGTGCTATGCACAGTTGACAGTCGTCGTTTTCCAAACCCTAATAGATTTATGAAATATCAATTAATAATAGTAATTAAATGAAATATTGTTATGGTTGATTTTGTTGACTTGTTGACCATGGTTGACTTGTTGACCATGGTTGAATGTTGACCACCATCATGCTTTGAAAGGATTCTCCTTGATTCATGCTTACACTCATTTAATGAAAGTATGATAGTGGTCATTCTAAATACAACCATCAACTATTTCATTTTTGAATTATTATTATTAATTAGATAATTCCTTTTCTTTTAGTCATGGTTGCAAAAGAAAAGAGCTCATTCTTTCATATCCATTCTCTCTCCTCACTTCATCTTCTTCTTCCTCAAGCTCAAGGTGATTCCTTCTCATGTGTTGAGAATCCTTCACCTTGAAAAGAAAACAACCCCCTTGACACTCTCTACTCATTCTAGGATCAAGGTTTAGCAAGCCGGAAACCCTAGTTCACTCAAAGATCGAGGAAGAGCCCAAAGGTAGAACCTTCGAGGTGGATCCATCTTCGACGGAAGAAGGCGACAAGAAGAGAACCATCAACCTCTACAAGGTTTGAAGAAGAAGGAGTTCAAGTTTAGGTATAACCTTCATCCGAGTAGCTAAGTCTCTTTAGCTTGTATGCTAGTTTAGTTTAGACACGATCCCGACCTTGTTTAGTCCATGTTGCCTCTTGCGATAAAAATTTGTTTTTTATACCGTTTCCGCCTCCCCGTAAGAACCGGGGGTCGCAATATGGACTTACAGTGGTATCAGAGCCTAACTAAACTTACACTAGCTTGGTAGTGAAGTGTAACGAAGTTCGGAACCGAAAAAGTCACAAAACCGGAAAAACAAAACCCTAAGTTTCTGTTAAATTTTTTTCTGCTCTAAATGAAAAACTTTATACTTGTAAATTCGGCTTAGGGTTTTGTAAGAACACCCAAGAAAAACGACACAGTGATTCGTTCAAACCGCCGCTCTTCCGCCGCACGAGCTAGGCATCTGCCGCGGAAGCGCCGCGGTTTGTCGTCTTCTGTGCATCGTTTTTCGTGCAGTGTGTTTGTGTGTTGGTTTTGGGATTTTTAAAATATATTATATGTGCCCAGATTTTCCAGAACAGAAATTTGCTTTTGGGGTCCTATAATTCCGTATTTTTTCCGAACTTCACTGCACTTTGACTATGATGGTTATATCTGTGATGCTTGCATGTATTGAACGTCGGCTAATCGCTATAAGACGATTAGTCGGGGTTATACATGATCTGTGTTTGATATTGGAATGTGTATATGAATGTGTTGGACTGTCGCGGGTGAATAGCCGGGGTGGATGTGAGATGAGCTTTTGTTTTTCTTTCATTCATTGTAAATGTAAATTGATGTAATAATTATTATTTGTTTGGCCGCACAACCGGGTCGGGGTTGTAGCCGTCATTGTATAATTCTTTTTACTGTTTTTGCTCCTAGGATAGACCCATGGAGGGGTGCACAAACTGCCGGGTACTTGGCGGGTAGTTTGCCGCACCCGTAGGGGTCTTGGGTGGGGTATTGGCTATTCACCGCGACCGTGTTATCCGCTTTTCGTTTCAGGCTCGAAAGGATTGCGGATTGCTAGTATATCCAATGTATTCATCTGTGATCTGTAATATCTATCATTGCTTTCTATTTAGGCGTTGCTTATGTTTTACAGCCGCGCTAGCCCAGCCCCCGCTCTGTCGTTAGTTAAGTAACCTAACGAGTGATGACGGGACCCCGTGGCGAATGCGAATGGCATAAGCGTACGTCATATTTTGGTTGTTTTCTGCAATGGTAGGATTTAAATGATGGGACGCATTAAAATTACTAATGCAAGAATATCACGCATTAAAAGAACTAATGCAAGATAATAAACCAAGCTAAAGTCGTTGGAACACTTTCGAAAAACCACTCGGTTCTTTTCAAAACTAACTTTTAAATGCGGAGCTTGAGCCACTCCTTCTAAAAGCTATCTCGTTCCATCGATTATATCAAGTTCACTACGTTCACGGTTTCGCCAAAACCATTCGTAACCCTCCGTCGTTTCACATGAATAGTCAATAGTATTCAAGCTGTGTTTGTTGGCTAAAGTCAAGGCATAGTGATTGGTAGCTATTGGGTATTCATGTGCAGCATAGATAGATGCGTTGGTTTGGAACAGTCGTACTGCCTTGTTGGCCAAAGTCAAGGGTAGATACGGGTGGATTCAAATTAACCTGGAGAACGACGGGTAGAACTTGACATGTGACTTATGATTTGTTGGCCAAAGTCAAGGTCATAAGAGCATGGGGCAAAAATCCACATCGGGAGTTTCATAAGTACTGAAACTTGCTAGATTTGCATACCATTTGGAGTGTGGTGATTCTGGTAGGATTCCTTCAGTTTCGTCACACGATGATATTTGGATCCCGATCCTACTGTGAGTATATGCTACTCCTCGGGAAATTTCTCACTAGACGATCAATGCTATAAACCTAGTAGGTGCCTAGAAAGGTATTAGCGGGGCTACGCCCCCAGGGAAAAGAGGTTATTTAATTAAGGAACTTCGCGAAAGCGTTGGAAAACCTCCCTCGAAGTACCGACACTGGCCTGGCTGAACGGTTAAGCAAGTATTGCACGGTGGGATTGATCCCGGCTAATTCTTCCTTTGTGGTTTGAGGAGGGATTCGAGAGACAGTGGGAGCCATCCTGTTTAGACAATTTAAAAACCATTCTAAACTTGCAAGAGCATCGTGCTAATGTGTTCCTTCTCTCCCCCCTGCAGCGACCAAATCGAAATGACTGGACTTAAGTTGATTCTAGATAAAAACATATTGACAGGGCCAAACTACAAAGATTGGCTCAGGAATGTCAAGTTGGCAATCACTTACGACAAGCTGGGGTATCTTCTTACCACCAAAGCTCCCCCCGTCCCAGGTCCCACCTCCAGCGTCGCGGATAAGGAAATCCGTAAGACTTTGGAGATTGACAGCGCGAAGGCCAGGTGCCTCGTACTTGCCTCGATGGACAACGAACATCAGAGGAGGCACGAGAATATGGATTTGGAATCCATATTTCTTCATACAAAAGAACTGTATGGAGAGCAGTCTCGTATCGCAAGATACGAAGTGTCGAAGAAGTTGTTTTCGACAAAATTGGCCGTCGGATCATCGGTAGCAGACCACGTGCTTAAGATGATTGGCTACACTGAGGAGCTCGCGGAACTTGGGACCACGTTGGACAGTGAACTCTATACGGATATAATTCTCCAGTCCCTTCCATCCACTTACGCCCAGTTCATACTGAATTTCAACTTGCAAGAAAAGGAAGTTGAACTTTCAGAACTCCTCAACATGCTGAGGAGCGCAGAGGGCACCCTACAGAAGGGTAGGGAAACACCCGCTTTGTTTGTAGGAGGATCTTCTTCCTCTAGGTCCAAGGAGAAAGCCAAGGGAAAGAGGAGGAAAGCCCCCGCCAAACCAAGAGGCGGTGTTAGTAAAGTGGGTACGAAGGGAAAAGAATTGGCAACAAAGATTGCGGGGAAGCTTGTGGGTAAAGAAGAATGCTTCTATTGTCATAAGAGTGGACACTGGAAGAAAGATTGCAGGGCTTGGAAGGCCAAGACACAGGAACTGAAGCAGGTTGCGGTTTCAGCTTCAGGTGTGTATGTTATTGAAAACTATCTTTCTATAAACTCTACTTCCTGGGTATTGGATACCGGATCAGGATCTCATATCTGTAATTCATTGCAGGCGTTGAGAAATCGTAGGTTTTTGAAGGAAGGTGACATGACCCTCAGAGTTGCAAACGGAGCTAGCATGGATGCTAAAGCCGTGGGGGACTATCACCTGGGAATGTCAGATAGGCATGTTTTGGTTTTGCGTAATTTCTTTTTTGTACCCAACGCAACTTGTAATATCATTTCTGTATCTTTGGTTTCTAAAGAAGGTTATGAATTTGCGTTTGTAAGTAATGTTGTAAACATTCACCTTAATCAAGTTCTGATTGGGTCAGGTACACTGAGCAATGGTATATACGTATTGAACCAACCACAGATTTTCAATGTCCAGAATACACACAAAAGAAAGTCTCCAGATATCAATCAGGCTTTCTTATGGCATTGTAGACTGGGTCACATCAATGAGACACGGTTGACTAAGTTACATAAAGAAGGATACTTGGATCCGTTCGAGTATCAGTCTTATGCCACTTGTGAATCTTGTCTCATGGGAAAGATGACAAAGACTCCGTTCACTGGACACGGAGAAAGAGCGAGCGAGCTCTTAGGACTCGTACACAGCGACGTGTGCGGTCCAATGTCTACACATGCGCGAAGCGGTTACTCTTACTTCATTACTTTTACGGATGATTTCTCAAGGTACGGTTATGTCTTCTTAATGAAACATAAGTCCGAGGCCTTTGAAAAATTCCAGGAATATAAGAATGAAGTAGAGAAACAGACCAGCAAAAGTATCAAGATTCTAAGATCGGATCGAGGTGGAGAATACTTAAGTGCCGAGTTCCTGAATTATTTAAAAGAGAACGGAATTCTCTCTCAGCTTACTCCTCCATACACTCCGCAACACAACGGTGTATCGGAGAGATGGAACCGAACCCTATTGGATATGGTACGGTCCATGATGAGCAACGCTGAGTTACCGCGATCATTCTGGGGGTATGCGCTAGAATCAGCTGCGTACCTTTTGAACCGAGTTCCTACTAAGACTGTGCCTACCACACCATATGAAATGTGGAGTGGGAAGAGACCCTATCTTAAGCACATTAAGACATGGGGATGTCCAGCTTTTGTCAAAAAGCAGCATGCGGACAAGCTCGAGGCACGCTCAGTACAGTGTAAGTTCGTGGGATATCCAAAGAATTCCAAGGGATATTTCTTCTACTGTGAAGAGGAACAAAAAGTTCTTATTTCTCGTCATGCCTACTTCTTGGAAACTGAGTTTTTGGAAAACCAGATAAGTGGGAGCACAGTAGAACTGGAAGAAATTCCAGAACCACGAGCTATTACTGAAAGCTTGGAGGAACCAGAGGGTTCAAAAGAACAGGACATTCCTACGCCGCTCCGCAGGAGTAGTAGGCAGTCTCATCCGCCCGAGAGATACTACGGTTTTCTCATAGACGGGGATCGAGAGGATTGCATCATAGATTATGATGAGCCTACTAGCTTCCAGCAGGCCGTTCAGAGCGTTGACTCGGTAAAATGGCTGGATGCAATGCGGACCGAAATGGAGTCCATGTACACCAACAAAGTATGGACGTTGGACATTGCTCCAGACGGGGTAAAACCCGTAGGATGCAAGTGGATCTTCAAAAGGAAGATTGGTGTAGATGGACAGGTTAAGACCTATAAAGCTAGACTTATAGCAAAGGGTTTCCGTCAAAGACCTGGCTTGGACTATGACGAAACCTTTTCTCCAGTGGCTATGCTGAAATCCATTCGGATCCTTCTTGCCATTGCTGCCTTCCACGATTATGAGATTTGGCAGATGGACGTAAAGACCGCTTTTCTAAATGGAAATTTAGAGGAGTGTGTCTATATGGATCAGCCAGAGGGTTTCATTCAGAGTGGGAGCAGCGGAAAGGTGTGCAAGTTGCTTAAGTCCATCTATGGACTAAAGCAGGCATCGCGGAGTTAGAACATCTGTTTTGATGAGACGGTCAAGGAATTTGACTTTATCAAAAATCCAGATGAACTATGCATCTATAGTAGATTTGTAGCGAGAACTGTAGTATTCCTCGTTTTATACGTGGATGACATTCTCTTAATAGGAAATGACATTCCTATGCTACAATCTGTCAAGGGGTTCTTGTCACACAGGTTCTCCATGAAAGACCTGGGTGATGCCTCATACATCCTGGGGATAAAGACCTGGGTGATGCCTCATACATCCTGGGGATCCAGATCCATCGTGATAGATCCAAGAGGATATTAGGACTTTCTCAGTCCAGGTACATCGACACCATAGTGAAGAGATTCAGTATGGAAGATTCCAAGCGCGGTAACCTACCGGCTTGTCACGGGATCACCCTCTCTAAAGAGATGTCTCCCAAGACTGATTTGGAGAGGGATCGCATGTCTATTATACCCTACGCTTTTGCGGTAGGCTCTATAATGTATGCGATGTTGTGTACCAGACCGGATGTAGCTTATGCACTGAGTGTGGTAAGCCGGTATCAGTCAAACCCTGGGGAGAAACACTGGATAGCGGTAAAGAACATTCTCAAGTACCTGAGAAGGACTAAGGAGATGTTCTTGGTGTATGGCAGAAAAGACCTCCAGATCGAGGCCTTTGCTGACTCCAGCTTCCAGAGTGACAAGGATGATTCCAAGTCCATGTCGGGTTTTGTCTTCACCCTCAATGGAGGGGCGGTGTGTTGGAAGAGCTCCAAACAGGAAACCGTTGCAGACTCGACTATGGAAGCAGAATACATTGCTGCATCTGATACCGCAAAAGAAGCTGTCTGGATGAGGAAGTTCTTAAAAGAACTTCAGGTGGTTCCGTCCATTGTTGACCCAATACCTCTGTATTGCGACAACAACGGGGCTATAGCTTTAGCGAAGGAACCCAGGTCCCATCAGAGATCCAGGCACATCTTGAGGCGGTATCACCTGATCAGGGAGATCGTGGATCGCAAGGAGATCGAGGTTCGGAGGGTTGCTTCAGAAGAGAACACTGCATATCCATTCACCAAGGCCCTACCCCAGACTCAGTTCGAGCGGCTGATCGAGATGATAGGTCTTCGATACGCCAGTACATGGCCTTAGTGCAAGTGGGAGATTGTTAGTGTATATGCCCTAGAGGCCATTACTGTATCATACTAGTTTGTATATTACTTAATGGAAGCTTGGGATATTCACCTTGTATAAACAATCTTGCTCAATATAGTAGTATGCTACTTGGTTTGTTTCTACTTCAATGTGTACTTGTGTTTATTTCAGTATATCACTTATACGCATTAGTGGAGCCCTTAGGATCTTTGCTTGATTACCAGCGTTGTGATGGCAGTCACACTAGTGGGGGCTGGGTAATCTATAAGCACATCCTTATACAGGTCCCTAGTCGCAGGACTATCGAGACAGGGCATCGATACTCCGGAGTAGACTAGCGTATGCGCTTCTCATCCCAGTGTGGGAGATGGTCTGTCCCACAGCCATCAGTACGTCGTACTGGAGATAGTATACGGGTGCTCGTTAGGTTACGAGTACACTGGACAGGACTCGTTGGGAACTGACAGGTTGGTATTATACCTATCGTCAGTCATCAGTTCCCAGGTGACATGAGTACAGCTTAGTCCGCTGACTTGACACTGGCAGTTCGCCTCGAGTGTGTTCCCACTGCACTTTGATCACTACCCTACCACGGCTCAAAGGAGTCGTGCAAACAGG
Source organism: Agapanthus africanus (assembly GCA_030015575.1). Lineage (NCBI taxonomy): Eukaryota > Viridiplantae > Streptophyta > Magnoliopsida > Asparagales > Amaryllidaceae > Agapanthus > Agapanthus africanus. The sequence continues at coordinate 514,403,239 of JASDDO010000014.1, forward strand.
TGGTGGTTGGGTGCAGTCCCGAAGCACTTGGAGGCAGTGCCGGTTAGACAGGATTCGTCTCTCCCGGTATTGGGGGTTGACATCGCGCTGTGTCTAGGAGAGCCATTACGCGAGTAGTCCCTGGCCAGGGCAAGCGAGATATACTGGTAGGTTCCAGTGTTATCTCAGGGTGTTTTGGGCTTCACTCCGACACGACTTGTACCGCTATTGGGGGACTGACGTTTTACCGCCCCCTAGGCCCGACATGCGATGTATCGGACGAACAGACCGGACTGTACGGAGACTGTCACATTCAGACTCAGTAGGAGTACAGATGGGGTTTCACCTCGTCAGCCTTCTTGTCGGCATCTACCTGGGGACTGTTACGCACAGCTAGTGCCGCTTGCGGTCTGTGGTTAAACCCACTGCCAGCGTAGTGTCGAGTCTTTAGAGTCCCACACAGAGGGTATTCGCCTCTGGGCAAAACAGAGTAGAGGTCGCATGGTTTTGCGACAGGGTTCGTTCTCCTCCGCGCACTTGTGCACGTTTGGAGTCCGGACGGATATTGCCAGCAGGCTCTGGTTTGAGCCGGATACTGGTATATGTTTTGGGGTTGCTTTTATCTCTCAGTATTCATGTTCCTCGGAACAAGAATGCAGGTGTGTATGCACAGTTTTTTGAGGACGAGGAAGATGATTTTCATTAGGGTTTCGGAACGGGTGCGTATGCACAGTTGACAGTCGTCGTTTTCCAAACCCTAATAGATTTATGAAATATCAATTAATAATAGTAATTAAATGAAATATTGTTATGGTTGATTTTGTTGACTTGTTGACCATGGTTGACTTGTTGACCATGGTTGAATGTTGACCACCATCATGCTTTGAAAGGATTCTCCTTGATTCATGCTTACACTCATTTAATGAAAGTATGATAGTGGTCATTCTAAATACAACCATCAACTATTTCATTTTTGAATTATTATTATTAATTAGATAATTCCTTTTCTTTTAGTCATGGTTGCAAAAGAAAAGAGCTCATTCTTTCATATCCATTCTCTCTCCTCACTTCATCTTCTTCTTCCTCAAGCTCAAGGTGATTCCTTCTCATGTGTTGAGAATCCTTCACCTTGAAAAGAAAACAACCCCCTTGACACTCTCTACTCATTCTAGGATCAAGGTTTAGCAAGCCGGAAACCCTAGTTCACTCAAAGATCGAGGAAGAGCCCAAAGGTAGAACCTTCGAGGTGGATCCATCTTCGACGGAAGAAGGCGACAAGAAGAGTACCATCAACCTCTACAAGGTTTGAAGAAGAAGGAGTTCAAGTTTAGGTATAACCTTCATCCGAGTAGCTAAGTCTCTTTAGCTTGTATGCTAGTTTAGTTTAGACACGATCCCGACCTTGTTTAGTCCATGTTGCCTCTTGCGAAAAAAATTTGTTTTTTATACCGTTTCCGCCTCCCCGTAAGAACCGGGGGTCGCAATATGGACTTACAATGCCACCCTCAGTATTGCCTTGGACCACCTGTCCAAAATACTGCCCCTCGTCAGAAGGAAAAATATAACTCTGACAACCTCCTTGTCTTCCATGTCACCTTGGAAGCCTGGAATGATAACTGTCTCCCAAATGAGGCTGTCGTTATCATATCCCTAGAACATCCACTTATGTTCTAAAACTGCTTCTGACTGTTCCTCCAGGATTGGATCAATATCAACTTACTGCATCTAGTGCAAGAACAACATCTGGTGTGGTACTTGACATCTCATGATTGACTCAATTGCCTAAGCAAGTGATCTGCCAATTATGCACATCCCTCTCTACTTTAGTCTATAAGACACCTTTAGAGAGGGTGACTCCATTACCTGCAGGTATGCTACCGTGCCAGGAGTCGTCCATTCTAAATACTCTTAGAATACTGTCAAAGTACCCTGATTGGGAAACCACCCAAATCTAGATCTAAAACCATAGATCCAGTAACCAGTATGTCTGACATAATGTCCAAGTCCTTTGTGGAGAAATCATTGTGTGATGACCAAAGTATAACTGATCGTAGTATAGGAATGTCACTTCCTACTTTGTGTATGTCATCCAAAATCCGGATATCACACCCTACTACCTTCTCAACAGATCCATCCCCTATTCTGATGACGTCAAACCTATGACTGTCACATCAGAAATAGATGATCTATCTCCGCTATAACTGCTTTAGTCTATAAATAGACATAAGCCTGATGTCCACCAATGCTTCCGCTGCTCCCACTGACTACGACAACCCTCTGGCAGAGTCATATAGACGTGCACTTCTAAAGCTAGTTTAGAACGACGCTATATTCATCCTCCCACCGGGTCTCACAGCCTGGAACAACAGCAATGGCAAGTGTGGGTGAACAAGAACCTCCCTGCCACCGTCCTTGAGGCTACCGGAGTACCTCTCGGGTGCCTGAAGTTACCCACCTTATCTGCAGAGTGGCCAATGGAATGTCAAATCAGATTGAATCTTCAGGTTCCTTATCAAATCTTCAGTAATCGTTTGCGGTTCTGGAATCACTTCCAGTTCTACCATACTCCCACTACTGTTTTTGAAAAAATCCATTTTTAATAAAACTGTGGCGAGTCTAGAACAATATTTCTATTGATCAGGCAAATGGTAGAAAATCAACCCTCGTCATAGCCTGGGTCAACCCACAAACAGCCATTACAAAAACGTGCCTTGAGTTATCCAGAGTCTGGTTTTAATCATAAGCCGGACAACTCCCCGTACCTTAACAATGTTAAGATATGAAATGTACTATATCCAATATAGAACCAGAGGCACTGATTTAATTGAACCAGATTCAAATCATGCAGCTATCTCCAGTGCATGTCAACTAAATGGAGAGAGGCCGATCAGCGTTACTCAACTTAGGAATACTTCCAATTATGAGTAACCCGAAAGAGAAGCAATTTCTCTTTATCATTACTATCAACTGAATACCATACACAAGTATCTACATCTTCGATCACTTTGAAGAATCCCGATACTTGCTACACCTGGTTCTCTACTCTATTCAAATACCTGTAACTCCTCAAAACTTAGACCCTGTGTTTCTACGAAACACATGTCTAAGAACTAGAGAAGTCAAAAGTAAACAGAATATAGTATGAGGACCAACCCCTCTGTCCTAATGGACACTGGACAACATACAATACTCTGTATGAGTCCGCTGAGTCTAACAACTCTTTCACTGTGTGTCGTAGGTTGAAAACTGTACTTATGGTTAAGAAAAATTACACCACTGTTTAATGCTCCTTACCTAACCATCCACTGATATAGGTAAATGTCATCGACATAATATCAAAAGGTATATCTCACTCTATGAAAATAGACGTACAGATATATCAATTTGAAATTGGTGCACAACAGCGGATATTCAAAACCAAATATTTGCCGACCGGCAAACAGGCCAGATGATCCCCTCAAATATCACCGATTACAACGAATCCCGATATAATGAGGATGATCACCCAATTTCCAATAACTTACTCCTACTCATCATCTGTAAAACCATACAGATGTGAGAATCAAACCTGGTAAATAGATACCCTGGATCAAGTGTCTAATCGGGAAATCAGTTTTCTTTTAACAGTACACAGTTGAATTAAAACATTGAAATGTTTCGATGGGGTATCCTGGTATTCCTAGCAATGCCTCTTCCATTATCCAGATTCACAACTATAACCGTATAATTCTTTGGCACCTCTCCAAATCCCTTTATATGTCTTTAGTCATTACCTTCTGCACACCCCTTAGGCCAAATGGTTTTCTTCCTTCCCTACCGTTCGGCACCAGCCTATGGTTTGGAAGAAGACTATCCAATAAGCATAATGGGTGTACTGTCCTAATCCTAGGAGCACTCGCAATGCGAGAGAAGGTGAAGATAAAAGACAACCGAATAAACCTTATTCCTATTTCTCCTGGACCAGAATCCATCCCCGAACTGGAACAAGTTCCTTTCGAGTTCGTATATAACCATACGATGGAGTATCCAAATAAACTGTGGATCTTCGTAGTGATACGGAGTGTCCTGGAGAAATACAAAGGTGATTTAGGATTGGCGAAGAAATACTTGGTTTGGTCGTGAATATCAGTTGCAATTTACTTTGCCCTCTTACTAATCCCTTGCTTTGTCTTAATCTTAATACCTTCTGCACACCATTTAGGCTAATTGGTTTTCTTCATTCCCTACCGGTCGGCACCAGCCTATGGTTTGGAAGAAGACTATCCAATTTGCGTAATAGGTGTACTACTCCTAAACCAAGGAGTACTCGCAACCTGAGAGAAGGTGAAAAGAAAAGACAACTGAATAATCCTATTCGTTTTCTCCAGAACCGGAAACCATCCTCGAAATCCTTCGAGTTCGTATATAACCATACGATGGTTTTGTCCAATGGAAGTGGACGTTCGTAGTAATACGGGGTGTCCCGGAGAAAAGGGTAAAAGTAGGAGTGGCAATGAGGTCTGCAACTCTGACAATCCAAAAGCCAGTGTTAAGTAGGTTCGGTCAACTTGGTCACTGAGTCATAGTCTAGGGTCGGGTCAATGATCGCTGCCAGAGAGAGAGAGAAAAGAAACACTCAGCGTGCACTCTATCCTAGATCAGAATGGTTACCAATTTATCTAATCTGGAAACCTCCCACTGTACCTCAAATTCTCCTCCAAACCTGAAAGAAGAATTAGTCGGGGTCACCCGAGGAGTAAACCAACTCATCAGTGGGAATCGGGATCCAACTCTCATCGCATGATAACGTGACGGAATCCGCTCACGGTATCACACTCCAGAAGGTATGCGCATATCTGGCAAGTTTCAGTTCTTTTGAAACTCCCGATATGATTTTTACCCCATGCTCTTATGACCTTGACTTTGGCCAACATATCATAAGTCACATGTCAAGTTCAACCCGTCATTCTCCAGGTTAATTTGAGCCCACCCGTACATACCCTTGACTTTGGCCAAAATGGCAGTACGACTGTCCCAAACCAACGCATCTATCTATGCTACATATGAATACCCAACAGCTACCAAACACTGTGCCTTGACTTTGGCCAACATACACAGCTTGAATACTATTGACTACCCATATGAAACGACGGAGGGCTACGAATGGTTTCTGGCGAAAACCTTTAACGTAATGAACTTGATCTCGTTGAAGGAACGGATAGCTTTTTAGAAAATATAGTGACGAAAACCTTTACTAAAGAGGTCACTCCCGGTGAAGGGATCTCGACTCTTTCCCCGTAGAATGGGGTGCAGGATATTCCAAATGAATACCACGATGCAAAGCAAAAGTAATCGGCTATAGTGAAGTTAATGCCCTGACGCAAACTTCTGTCCAAGGGGTCACTCCCGGTGAAGGGATCTCGGCCCTTGCCTCGTCGACTGAGGAGCAGGATATTCCAACTGAATACCACGATGCAAAACAAAAGAGAACGCCCTTGTAATAACTGCTTTTTGAAAAGTGTTCCAACAACATCAGAATAGGTTTGTTTAAACTTGCATTGATCCGAATCAACGCAGTCCCATCAATTGATCACACCACAAAGAACGAAAATATACTGACGTACGTATATGCCATCCGCATTCGCCACTGGGTCCCGTCATCACCCGTTAGGTTAGCTAACTAACGGCAGAGCGGGGATTGGACTAGCGCGGATGAAAAACATATACAACATCTACTAATATATATACCAATATATTATATTCGCTCAAGGCGTGATAAAAATGCAACATCACAGAAATGTACAGCATCACAGAACAATACAGATATCTGGGATCCCCGGGTTTCACAGAGCCACTACTGAAACCCGACGTTCCCCTGGTCGTGTGGATAGCCTGTGGAATGAAATCCTAGACCCCTATGGGCGCGGCAAGTCACCCGCCAAAACCTGAAGCGAGGCAGCCCCCTTCAGCTCCGTGAATGGACCATCCAGCACTCCACGGAATCCGGCAACTTGGGCACCCCTCCTGGGTCAACCTGTACCCCCTACGAGTGCGGCGAATAGCCCACCAATCCCAGAGTGAAGCCCCCTCCGTCTCAATGCCATGAGATGCGGGCTTGTTGCCCTCTAGAACCCGGCCATCCGTGCACCCCACCGCGGGGTAATCCTAGTACAGAAAGTAAAATATACATACAACGGGTACATCGACCGCAACCAGGTCGTGCCCCAAAAGAATAATACAAACAGGCAGTGATGGCAGTCCACATGTCGGACGCTCGCCCCGCAATATCAAATGTACATAATACACCAACACTGTACTAGCATTGCATCCAGGCTATCCCCCATGACCGATCCGCAACATCACAACAAAAAACAGAACATCAACGTGAAAGTCACGTTCGCAAATCCGTCTAACCGGGCTATAGCAGTTAGACCGGATTTACCGATTAAGTGACATTCACGGTCTCAGATATAATGTAAATACTGTGAAATAATGTGTTTAAAATATCCGATCGATCAAAAATTAACAAGTGGGCCCCCAATCAATACTGTAGCACTCACAGAAAACCTGGGCCCAATTTTAATATTCCAAAACCCATAAAATTAGCCCAGAAGCCCACTGGAAAAAATGATGCATTGAAGACTCCAATGTGTGGCGGAACCGCGGCCCCAGGGGGGTTTGGCCGCGGTTCCGCGCTCCAATCGTTGACTGAATGTATCGAATTTTTCCAGTAGTCTTATAGTCTCCAGTACATTAATTTTATACAACCTGAAAAATTTTTGGAGACCAAAAAATTTCAACAGAAAACTGTCGTGAGCTAAAATTAGGTTTTTGGAGTTTTTGTCGATCGGAACTGAAAAACACATCAAACGAAGCTAGACGAAGTTAATGGCGAGGCTTTGATACCACTGTAAGTGCACGGCGGCGCCCTGGCCGTCAATCCGACGGCCAAATGCGGAAACGGTGATAAACTTTAATTTTGCGGACTTAGCAAACCGGCACCACCGCGCACTAAACATCCGGATCGTAACCATTAACAAGTCTAAGCTACTAACAAGAAAGGGAAGAGATGTACCGACTGATCCGAGTCCTCCGGTCTTCATCTCCACTCCGATCTCCTCGCGGGATCTCCGGTCGTCGCCTCCTCGCCGGAAGGGCACCACATCGTCTGCATCTTTTACGGGCTCCCGCCTCAATACTGAGGCAACTCGGGCGCGAAGTAGGCTAGCCGACGCGTCCAAGATTTGCTGTAGAATGTAGTGTAGATCATGCCGGTCTCATTTGGGGTATTGGTTGCCTTTTGAAGATGGAGGAATGAATGGTATGAAAAATTGTGCTTTCATTTTTCCTTGTATCAAAAATGAGATGTATGAAATTTGCCACACCACCAAAATCAAATTCACTCTTCCTCACTCAAAGAAGTGGCCGGCCATATCAAGAGAATGGTGGGGGGAAAAATGAAATCAACCATCATTAAATCAAGAAGGAGAGTGAGTGTAGTAAAAGTAGGAAGGTGACCATAAACAAACATTAACCATACCCTTTTTCACATCAAACCTATATCCTTTCTAATCTCATTTAATGCAAGTGATGGAGGTAATCAAAGATGCTATCATAATCTCTACAATTGCAAGAAACCCCCTCCACAAATGTTATTTGCACAATTGCAAATAACCCCCTCCATCGGAAAAGTCCGGCTGGGAAAGAACAAAGGAAAACCGGCCGGAACGGAATGCAAACTGGCAACTCCAGAAAACTGGTCCCGTAATAAATTACAGGAAAAACCCCGATACTGTGCATACACACCCGCATCTGTATCCCGTCCGGATACAAATGCAAAGAGACAAAATCTACACTGTACTATACTAGGATTCGGCTTAAACCAAAGCCGGCTAGTAATATCCGTCCGATCCTGATCCGTGCAATACCACACGTATCTGATCGAACGCTGCCATATAACCATACGGCCACTAGTACAAAACTGTCCGATCCTGATCCGTGCAATACCGCACGTATCTGATCGGACCCTGCCATATCTCCATACGGCCTCTACAGCGTTTCGCCCGAAAGCTTGAGTAACTGAAAGTGTGGTGGACTCTAAAGACTCGTCAATACTATGGCTGTGGATTTAACCACTAGCACGTCAGAGGTATACGCAAATACGTAACGGGCCACCAGCTATTGACTAAAAGGGACGTCGATGAGTGAACTCATCCTGACACCCTACTGAGCCTGTCAGTGACAATATCCGTACAGTCCGGTCCGTTCGTCTACGAGCATCGCATGTCGGGCCTAGGGGGTTGGTAAAAGTCAGACCCCCAAAAGCGGTATAAGTCGTGTCGGAGTGTAGCCCAGAACACCCTGAGATACTACTGGAATACCTACCAGTAAATCTCCTGCCTTGGCCAAGGTCTTCGTGTAATGGCTCTCCTAGACACAGCGCGACCTCACCCCCAATACCGGGAGAGACGAACCCCTGAAGATCCGCTCACTGCCTCCATGTGGCTCGGGACTGTACCCAACTAAAACCTGTTTGCACGACTCCTTTGAGCCGTGGTAGGGTAGTAATCAAAGTACAGTGGGAACTCACACGAGACAAATGACGATCCCCAGGTCGATGAACTAACCTATATACATGTCACCATGGAACTGCTATCTGACGTCAGGTATAAGACCAACTAGCATGTTCCCGGCGAGTCCTGTCCGGTGTACTCATAACCCAATGAGCACCTGTATACATCTTAGGTGAACCAACTGACACCAGTGGCTTGTGAGACCGGCCACCGCCCCTCTTCGGGGTCTCGACTGTATACACTAGTCTACTCTGGAGTATCGATGCCCTGTCTCGAAACTCCTACAACTAGGGACCTTTTAAGGATGTGCTTATAGACTACCAGCTCCCACGTATATGATCGCCCTCATACTGCCGGTAGTCAAGCAAGAATCCTAGGGGGTCTATCAACGTGCAATAGCGACTTATCAGGTCACCTAAAGCAGTACACGATGATAAAGGTAAACCAGATAGCAAACTATCATCTCGAGTAAGACTGTTCTACCGGGATAGGTCCTCCCTCAATCATTGCAATCACGTGCCTGTGATCCAATAATTGACTCTGAGGGCACTATCTGCAACAATGGAGACAGCTGCATGGTTTGAATATGGTTCCAATTAAATAAGTGCCAAAGTTTCTGTATTGGATATAGAATGGATCGTACCTTAAAAGATATTAAGGTACGGGGAGTTGTCCAGCTTATGCTTAAAACCAGACTCTGGATAACTCAGGGCACGTTTCTGTAATGGCTGTTTGTGGGTTGACCCTGGCTATGACGAGGGTTGATATTCTACCATTTGGAAGATCAATAGTGATATTGTTCTTGACTCGCCACAGTTTTAGTAAAAATGGATCTTTTTCAGAAAACAGTAGTGGGAGTATGGTAGAACTGGAAGTGATTCCAGAACCGCGAACGATTACGGAAAATTTAATAGGACCTATATATTCAATCAGGTTTGACATTCCAATAGCCACTCCGCAGGTATGGTAGGTAACCTCAGACGCCCGAGAGGTACTTCAGTAGCCTACGAGACGGTGACAGGGAGGTTCTTATCTACCAAGACTTGACACTACTGTTGTTCCTGTAAGTCGATGTGGAACACCCCAGTACTTATGGGGAGGCGGAATTTTCAAAAACGATCATGTTTAAAGAACGAACATCGACTAACCGCTTGAATCGAAGCTAAACTATAAATAACGAAACACAAGTGTTCCTAAAATACGGTGTTTCGGGATTATACCTAATGAATCAACTCCTTCGTCTTTACGAACTCCTTGTTCTCCTCGGCCTTCTTGAAGTAGTAGAAGATCCACCCGAGAGCAAAACTCCAAGCTTCGCCTCTAATCTTGAGGCAACTAACCTTCTCGGATTGCTAATCGAAGAAGATAGATCGATATAGAGTGATGGTTATGGATTGTAAAGTCTTACTAACCCTTGTACTCAACTCATGAGAAGGGAGGATTAGTTTTCTTGAAGAGGGAGAGCTAGAGGAGAGAGAAGATGAAAATGATAAATGAGCTTCTTCTTGTGCAAATAGTAAATCAAGAAGATATATATATATCTAGCATATCTTTTTATTTACTTAAAAATAATAAATCAAGAAGATATAGCATATCTCTTATTAGAAAATAATATTAACAACCATGCTAGATAATATCTTATGATGATTCATTTTTACACTCATTTCATTTTACACCTTAACCTCCTTAGTCACCATCTTCTAGAAGGTTCCCGTAAAATTACGAAAACGCCCCTCCAATCCGTAAAATACGGAAAAACTTTAGACTGTAAAAATCCAATAACCGGATACCAGTAACTGGCTTAAACCAAAGCCGACTGGTAAAAACTGTCCGAAAGTCGTACGTGCGTAAACGCACGTATGTGTCCGAACCCTTGTCGTAAAACCATACGACCTCTATATCCTTTCGCCTGGAATAGGAAACTCTCTGTGTGGGACTCTAGAGACTCGACTACTACGCTGGCAGTGGGTTTAGCCACAGACCGCAAGCGGCACTAGCTGTACATAACGGTCCCCAGGTAGTTGTCGATAAGAAGGCCGATGAGTAAACCCATCCGAACTCCTACTGAGTCTAATGTGACAATCTCCATACAGTCCGGTCCGTTCGTCCAGGACTATCGCATATCCGGCTTAGGGGGCGGCAAGCGTCAGTCCCCTTATAGCTGTATAAGTCGTGTCGGAGGGAAGCCCATTACACCCTGAGAAACTACTGGAACCTACCAGCAAATCTCGCTTGCCCTGGCCAGGGACTTTGCGTAATGGCTCTCTGACACAGCGCGATATCTACTCCCAATACCGGGAGGGACGAATCCTATCTAACCGCCACTGCCTCCAAGTGCTCGGGACTGCACCCAACTGCTACCTGTTTGCACGACTCCTCTGAGCCGTGGTAGGGTAGCAATCTAAGAACAGTGGGACACACTCGAGGCGAAGAAGCAGTGTCAAGTCTGCGGACTACGCTGTACTCATGTCACCTGGGAACTGTTCACTGACGACTGGTATAAAACCAACCAACAGTTCCCTGTGAGTCCTGTCCGGTGTACCCGTAACCTAACGAGCACCTGCATACTATCTCCAGTACGACGTACTGACGGCTGTGGGACAGACCATCTCCCCAACTGGGATGAGAAGCGTACACACTAGTCTACTCCGGATTATCGATGCTCTGTCTCGATAATCCAACGACTAGGGACCTGAATAAGGATGTGCTTGTAGACTACCCAGCCCCCACTAGTGTGACTGCCATCACAACGCTGGTAGTCAAGCAGGATCATAAGAGCTCTATCAATACGTATGCTCACATATTAAGATAGAAAAACCAAGTAGCATACTACCATGTTTAGCAAGACTGTTATATACATGTGAATATCCCAAGCTTCCATTAAGTAATATACAAACTAGTATGATACAGTAATGGCCTTCTAGGGCATAAACACTAACAATCTCCCACTTGCACTAGGGCCATGTACTGGCATATCGAAGACCAATGATCTCGAGTAGCCTCTCGAACTGAATCTGAGGTAGGGCCTTAGTGAATGGATCAGCAATGTTCTCTTCTGAAGCAACTCTCCGAACCTCGATCTCCTGACGATCAATGATCTCCCTGATCAGGTGATACCGCCTTAAGATGTGTCTGGACTTCTGATGGGACCTTGGTTCCTTCGCTAAAGCTATAGCTCCGTTGTTGTCGCAATACAGAGGTATTGGATCAACTATGGTAGGAACCACCTGAAGTTCTGTTAGGAACTTCTTCATCCAGACTGCTTCTTTTGCGGCATCGCAAGCAGCTATATACTCCGCTTCCATTGTTGAGTCAGCAACGGTGTCCTGCTTGGAGCTCTTCCAGCACACCGCCCCTCCATTGAGGGTAAAGACATAACCCGACATGGACTTGGAATCGTCCTTATCACTCTGGAAGCCGGAATCAGCAAAGGCCTCTACCCTGAGGTCTTTTCCGCCGTAAACCAAGAACATCTCCTTAGTCCTCCTCAGGTACTTGAGAATGTTCTTTACTGCTATCCAGTGTTTCTCCCCTGGGTCTGACTGATACCGGCTTACCACGCTCAGTGCGTAAGCTACATCTGGTCTGGTGCACAACATCGCATACATTATAGAGCCTACCGCAGAAGCGTAGGGTATAACTGACATGCGTTCCCTTTCCAAATTAGTCTTGGGAGACATCTCTTTGGAGAGGGTGATTCCGTGACAAGCCGGTAAATTACCGCGCTTAGAATCTTCCATACTGAATCTTTTCAGTATAGTGTCGATATACCTGGACTGTGAAAGTCCCAACATCCTCTTGGATCTATCACGATAGATCCGGATCCCCAGAATGTAAGAGGCATCACCCAGGTCTTTCATGGAGAACCTTTGTGACAAGAATCCTTTGACAGATTGTAGCATAGGAATGTCATTTCCTATCAATAGAATGTCATCCACGTATAAGACGAGGAATACGACACTCTTGGCCACAACTTTACTATATATGCACGGTTCATCTGGATTTTTGATAAAGCCATATTCTTTGACTGTTTCATCAAAACAGATGTTCCAACTCCGCGATGCTTGCTTTAGTCCATAAATAGACTTAAGCAACTTGCATACTTTCCCGCTGCTCCCACTCTGATTGAAACCCTCTGGCTGATCCATATAGACGCTCTCTTCTAAATTTCCATTCAGAAAAGCCGTCTTTACGTCCATCTGCCAGATTTCATAATCATGGAAGGCAGCAATTGCAAGAAGGATACGAATGGATTTGAGCATAGCCACTGGAGAAAAAGTTTCGTCATAGTCCAAACCAGGTCTTTGACGAAAACCCTTTGCAACAAGTCTAGCTTTATAGGTTTCTACCTGCCCATCTACACCAATCTTTTTCTTGAAGATCCATTTGCATCCTATGGGTTTTACCCCACCTGGAGCAAAGTCCAAAGTCCATACTTTGTTGGTGTACATGGACTCCATTTCGCTTCGCATTGCATCTAGCCATCGTACCGAGTCGCCGCTCTGGATGGCCTGCTGGAAGCTAGTAGGTTCATCATCTTCTATGATGCAATCCTCTCTATCCCCATCTATGAGAAAACCGTAGTATCTCTCAGGCGGATGAGACGGCCTACTACTCCTGCGGAGGGGTGCGGGAATGTCCTGTTCATCTTGAACCTCTGGTTCTACCAAACTTTCAGCAGCAGTTTGTGGTTCTGGAATTTCTTCCAGTTCTATTTCGCTCCCACTTGTTTCCTTTTCTAAAAACAGATGTTCCAGAAAATGGGCATTACGAGAAACAAAGACCTTTTGTTCCTCTGCGTAATAGAAATAATATCCCTTGGAGTTCTTTGGATATCCCACAAACAAACATTTTACTGATCGTGCCTCGAGCTTGTCCATATGCTGCTTTTTAACAAAAGCTGGACATCCCCAAATCTTCATATGCTGAAGATGGGGTTTCTTCCCAGTCCACATCTGATATGGAGTGGTAGGCACAGTCTTGGTAGGAGCCCTGTTCAGAAGATATGCCGCTGATTCTAGCGCATAACCCCAGAAAGATTGCGGTAACTCAGCATTACTCATCATGGATCGTACCATATCCAATAGGGTTCGATTCCGTCTCTCCGATACACCGTTATGCTGTGGAGTGTACGGAGGAGTAAGCTGAGAGAGAATACCTTTCTCTTTTAGGTAACCTAGGAACTCGGCACTCAAGTATTCACCACCTCGATCAGATCTAAGTGTTTTGATACTTTTGCCGGTTTGGTTTTCTACTTCATTCTTATACTCTTGGAATTTCTCAAAAGCCTCGGATTTATGTTTCATCAGATAAATAAATCCGTATCTTGAGTAATCATCCGTGAAAGTAATGAAATAGGAAAAACCACCTCTCGCATGTGTAGACATTGGACCGCATACATCGCTGTGTATGAGTCCTAAGAGCTCGCTCGCTCTTACTCCTTGTCCAGTAAATGGAGTCTTTGTCATCTTTCCTTTGAGACAAGATTGACAAGTGTCATAAGATTGATATTCGAACGAGTCCAAATATCCTTCTCTATGCAACTTAGTCAACCTTCTCTCATTGATGTGACCCAGTCTACAATGCCATAAGAAAGCTTTATTCACATCTGGAGACTTTCTTTTTAGTGTGTTCTGGACATTGAAAATTTGGAGTTGGTTTAAAACATATATTCCGTTATTTAGTGTACCTGACCCAATCAAACCATGATTAAGGTGGATGTTGACAACATCTCTTACAAACGTGAAATCATAACCTTTATTTGATAATAAGGAAACTGATATGATATTACACGTTAAGCTGGGTACAAAATAACAGTTATGTAAAACCAAGATGTGTCCACTCGTCAATCCTAGGTGATAATCCCCGACGGACGCAGCTCCTACGCTAGCTCCGTTAGCAACCCTGAGGATCATATCACCTTCCTTCAGCACTCTACGGTTTCTCAGTGCCTGCAATGAATTGCAAATATGAGATCCTGATCCGGTATCCAATACCCAGGAAGTAGAGTTGATTGACAGACAATTCTCAATTACAAACACACCTGAAGTCGAAGCCACAGCTTGCTTCGGTTCCTGGTTCTTGGCGTTCCACGCCTTGCAATCTTTTTTCCAGTGCCCTTTCCTGTGACAATGGAAACACTCATCCTGGCCAACTATTGGTACTGCTATCTTTTTCTTTCCCTTCCCTCCCACCTTACTAACACCTCCTCTAGGTTTGGGTGCGGCCTTCCTTTTCCTTCCTTTGGCCTTAGCCTTGGACCCGGAAGAAGATGCACCGCCAACAAACATAGCGGGTGTTTCCCTTGAATTCTTCAAGGTGCCCTCTGCACTCCTTAACATGTTCAGGAGTTCCGGAAGTTCAACTTCTTTTCTTTGAAGGTTGAAGTTCAGGATAAACTGGGCGTAGGTGTGAGGAAGGGACTGGAGAATAAGGTCTGTATAGAGCTCATTATCCAAAGTCGTCCCAAGGTCTGCGAGCTCTTCTATATAGCCGATCATCTTTAGGACATGTTCTCCTACTGATGACCCGACAGCCAACCTCGCTCGAAACAAGTTCTTTGAGGTCTCGTATCTTGCTATACGAGATTGCTCTCCATAAAGTTCTTTTGTATGGAGAAATATGCCATCAAGGCCCATATCCTCGTGCCTCCTCTGATGTTCATTGTTCATCGAGGCAAGCACGATGCACTTGGCTTTCGCGCAATCTAAATCCCAGTTTTTGCGGATTTCCTTATCCGCATTGCTGGATTTGGGACCAGGGACAGCAGGTGCCGTAGCGGTGAGGACGTGCCCCAATTTGTCATAGGTCAAAGCCATTTTGACATTCCGCAGCCAATCTTTATAGTTTGGCCCTGTCAGTATATTTTTCTCTAAAAGTAACTTAAGTCCAGTCATTTTCAGGGTCGCTGCAATTAGGAGAGAGAGAAGAAAACTCTTAGCATGATGCTCTTGCAAGTTTAGAGTGGTTTTTAGTTTATCTAAACTGGATGGCTCCCACTGTTTCTCGAATCCTTCCTCAAACCATAAAGGAAGAATTAGTCAAGATTATTCTCACCGTACAATTCTTGCTTAACCGTTCAGCCAGGCTGGTGTCGGTACTTCGAGGGAGGTTTTCCAACGCTTTCGCGAAGTTCCTTAATTATATAACCTCTTTTCTCTGGGGGCGTAACCCCGCTGACACTTTTCTGGACACCTACTAGGTTTATAGCATTGATCGTTAAGTGACGAATATCCTGATAAGTAGCATATACTCACAGTAGGATCGGGATCCAAATATCATCGTATGATAATGTTGAAGGAGTGCTACCAACATTCATCAAACTCCAAATGGTATGCATCTCTTTGCAAATTTCAGTTTCTTTAGAAATTCCCGATATTAGTTTTTGCCCCATGCTCTTATGACCTTGGCTTTGGTCAAAGTGTCATAAGTCACATGTCAAGTTCTACCCGTCATTATCTTGTCAATTTGAACCCATCCGTATATACCCCTGACTTTGGTCAAATGGTAATACGACTGTCCCAAACCAACTCATCTATCTTATGCAACAATTGAAAACCCAGTAGCTACCAAACACTATGCCTTGACTTTGGCCAAAGTGCATAGCTTGAATACTACTGAATACCCAAATGAAATGACGGAGGGCTACGAATGGTTTTGGCGAAACCGTGAACGTAATGAACTTGATATAACCGAAGGAACCTGATAGCTTTTAAAAGGAGTGGTTAAGGCTCCGCATTTAAAAATATCTGTTTTAAAAAATAACCGATTGGTTTCTTTTAAACTGTTCCAGCGATTAAAACTTTGGTTTATTTTTCTTTGCATTATAGATAATGCGTCCCATCATTAACCTATCATTGCAGAAAACAACGAAAATATGACGTCCTCTTATGCCATCCGCATTCGCCACTGGGTCCCGTCATTACTCGTTAGGTTACTTAACTAACGACAGAGCGGGGACTGGGCTAGCGCGGGTGTAAAACATAAGTGACGTCTAAAATAGCTACATAAATATAGATATTTTACATTCGTCTGACGCAATGATATTCATTCCAGAACACAGATAAACAATATTGGATTTGCTAGCAATCTGTATTTCTTTTGAGCATGCAAGAAAAGACAGATTACACAGTTGTGATGAATAGCCGTTACCCCACCCTCGACCCCTACGGGTACGGCAAAGTACCCACCCGGCAGTTTGTGTACCCCACCTTGGGTCAATCCTAGGAGCAAAAACAGTAAAATGAAATAATACAATGGTGGCTACAACCGCAACCTGGATGTGCCCCGCAAAATAATATTACAACAAATTACATTTACAACAAATGAATTGAAAGATAACCCATTTCAAAACCCCGGCTATACACCACAACAGTCCAATACAGTTTATATGCACAAACAGATATAACCATTTCAGAAATGTGCAACCCCCTGCCAACTGACATACTAGCAGTTAGGGGAGGTTTACGAACACATTTATCAATCACAGATATAATCCAACATGCAAATACTGTACAATTTCGATCGATTAAACGTATTTAATATTGCTCCAAAATCTGCTGTATTAACTGGAAACCTGAGCAACTATTAAATATCCCAGAAAACCCCAAATTGTATACAGAGGCAACCCAAGAAAACTCGGTCCCTAACTCGCCAACTCGGCGGCGCTTCCGCGGCGACTCAGTAGGCTGAGGCCGCGGATCCGCCGCGAGTTTGACGAATTAGGTGACTGTTTTTCTTGGGCCATCTTCTGTGTTCATTTCATGCTCTCTGATCATTTTAAATAAATTTTTAGACATCATTTTAAAATCGACAGAAACTTGACAGTTTTGGGATTTTCCGGCTTCGTTTTTCCGTTCGAAATTCGTACAAATTTGCAATAAAGTTATAGATAGTTTAGCGAGGCTCTGATACCACTGTAAGTCGATGTGGAACACCCCAGTACTTATGGGGAGGCGGAATTTTCAAAAACGATCATGTTTAAAGAACGAACATCGACTAACCGCTTGAATCGAAGCTAAACTATAAATAACGAAACACAAGTGTTCCTAAAATACGGTGTTTCGGGATTATACCTAATGAATCAACTCCTTCGTCTTTACGAACTCCTTGTTCTCCTCGGCCTTCTTGAAGTAGTAGAAGATCCACCCGAGAGCAAAACTCCAAGCTTCGCCTCTAATCTTGAGGCAACTAACCTTCTCGGATTGCTAATCGAAGAAGATAGATCGATATAGAGTGATGGTTATGGATTGTAAAGTCTTACTAACCCTTGTACTCAACTCATGAGAAGGGAGGATTAGTTTTCTTGAAGAGGGAGAGCTAGAGGAGAGAGAAGATGAAAATGATAAATGAGCTTCTTCTTGTGCAAATAGTAAATCAAGAAGATATATATATATCTAGCATATCTTTTTATTTACTTAAAAATAATAAATCAAGAAGATATAGCATATCTCTTATTAGAAAATAATATTAACAACCATGCTAGATAATATCTTATGATGATTCATTTTTACACTCATTTCATTTTACACCTTAACCTCCTTAGTCACCATCTTCTAGAAGGTTCCCGTAAAATTACGAAAACGCCCCTCCAATCCGTAAAATACGGAAAAACTTTAGACTGTAAAAATCCAATAACCGGATACCAGTAACTGGCTTAAACCAAAGCCGACTGGTAAAAACTGTCCGAAAGTCGTACGTGCGTAAACGCACGTATGTGTCCGAACCCTTGTCGTAAAACCATACGACCTCTATATCCTTTCGCCTGGAATAGGAAACTCTCTGTGTGGGACTCTAGAGACTCGACTACTACGCTGGCAGTGGGTTTAGCCACAGACCGCAAGCGGCACTAGCTGTACATAACGGTCCCCAGGTAGTTGTCGATAAGAAGGCCGATGAGTAAACCCATCCGAACTCCTACTGAGTCTAATGTGACAATCTCCATACAGTCCGGTCCGTTCGTCCAGGACTATCGCATATCCGGCTTAGGGGGCGGCAAGCGTCAGTCCCCTTATAGCTGTATAAGTCGTGTCGGAGGGAAGCCCATTACACCCTGAGAAACTACTGGAACCTACCAGCAAATCTCGCTTGCCCTGGCCAGGGACTTTGCGTAATGGCTCTCTGACACAGCGCGATATCTACTCCCAATACCGGGAGGGACGAATCCTGTCTAACCGCCACTGCCTCCAAGTGCTCGGGACTGCACCCAACTGCTACCTGTTTGCACGACTCCTCTGAGCCGTGGCAGGGTAGCAATCTAAGAACAGTGGGACACACTCGAGGCGAAGAAGCAGTGTCAAGTCTGCGGACTACGCTGTACTCATGTCACCTGGGAACTGTTCACTGACGACTGGTATAAAACCAACCAACAGTTCCCTGTGAGTCCTGTCCGGTGTACCCGTAACCTAACGAGCACCTGCATACTATCTCCAGTACGACGTACTGACGGCTGTGGGACAGACCATCTCCCCAACTGGGATGAGAAGCGTACACACTAGTCTACTCCGGATTATCGATGCTCTGTCTCGATAATCCAACGACTAGGGACCTGAATAAGGATGTGCTTGTAGACTACCCAGCCCCCACTAGTGTGACTGCCATCACAACGCTGGTAGTCAAGCAGGATCCTAAGAGCTCTATCAATACGTATGCTCACATATTAAGATAGAAAAACCAAGTAGCATACTACCATGTTTAGCAAGACTGTTATATACATGTGAATATCCCAAGCTTCCATTAAGTAATATACAAACTAGTATGATACAGTAATGGCCTTCTAGGGCATAAACACTAACAGTTCCAGTATATGAGACCCGGTAGGAGGGTTGTCGTAATCAGTGGGAGCAGCGGAAGCATAGTGGGCAAGATGCTTATATCTATTTATAGACTTAAGCAGTTATAGCGGAGATAGATCATCTAATTTTGATGTGACAGTCATGGGTTTGACTTCAATCAGAATAAGGGATGGATCTGTTAAGAAGGTAGTAGGGTGTGATGTCATGGTATCAGGATGACATACACAGAGTAGGAAGTAAAATTCCTATACTACGATCGGTTGTACTGTGGTCGTCACACAGTTGTTTCTCTAGACAGGATATGGATATAATATTTGACATTCTGGTTTCTAGATCTATGGTTTTAGATCTGGATTTGGGTAGTTTCCCAATGTGGGTACTTTGACAGATATTCTAATGGTTTTTGGAATAGATGACTCCTAGCATGGTGGTGTACCTGCAGGTGATGGAGTCACCCTCTCTAAAGGTGTCTTACAGACTAAAGGGGAGAGGGATGTGCATGATTGGCAGATCACTTGCTTAGGCAATTGAGTCAATCATGAGATGTCAAGTACCACACCAAATGTTGGTTTTGCACTAGATGCAATAAGTTTGTATTAATCCAATCCTGGAGAAATATAAGGAAGCAGTTTTAAAACATAAGTACATGTTCTACGGATTTGATGACGGTAGCCTCCTTCGGGAGACGGTTATCATTCCAAGCTTCAAAGGTGACATGGTTGACAGAGTGATTGTCAGAGTTATAGTTTTTCCCTCTGACGAAGAGGGACAGTATTATGGACAGGTGGTTCAAGAGGATACTGTGGGTGGCATGGTGCCGGATACTGATTAGGTTCAGTGATCGATACAGTCTAAGAAGTTTGGATTTGGAGTTCATTTATGAACTAGGTCCCATCAGATATCCAGACATATTCTAAGACAGGTATTACTCGATTCGGGAGATGGCTTTCTCCGCGAACTTGAGATTAAGAGAGATATAGAAAGAAACTTCTAGGCGGATCCACTCACTAAGGCTATTTCTCGACTACAATAGTTTTACAAACGGGCTTTGTGATACTGATTAGTAGAGGAGTTGGATGTTCGGTTTCACATGGGCTGTGAGTAGTCGACATCGCAATAATTAGCCTTGAGTGCAAGTGGGAGATTGTTGGAGATAGTGCCCTCATAGTCAATTATTGGATCACAGGTACGTGATTGCAATGATTGCGGAGGACCTATACCGGTAGGACAGTCTTACTCGAGATGATAGTATGCTATCTGGTTTGCTTTTATCAGTCGTGTACATGATCAGGTGACTGATTACATGTTACACTTTGATAGAGCCCTTAGGAACTTGCTTTACCACCAACAGTATGATGGCGATCATATACGTGAGAGTTGGGTGGTTTATACGCATATCCTTAATTGTGGTCCCTAGTCGTGGGAGTTTCGAGACAGGGCATCGATACTCCGGAGTAGACTAGTGTGTACAGTCGAGACCCCGACGAGTGGCGGTGGCCGGTCTCACAAGCCACTGGTGTCAGTTGGATCACCTAAGATGTATACAGGTGCTCATTGGGTTATGAGTACACCGAACAGGACTCGCCGGGAATCTTCTAGTTAGTATTATATCTACCGTCAGATAGCAGTTCCCTGGTGACATGTGTACAGGTTAGTTCATCGACCTGAGGTCGTCATTTGTCTCGTGTGAGTTCCCACTGTGCTTTGATTTCTACCCTACCACGGCTCAAAGGAGTCGTGCAAACAGGTAGTTTTTGGGTACAGTCCCGAGCCATATGGAGGCACGTGAGCGGATCGGCAGGGGATTCGTCTCTCCCGGTATTGGGGGCGAGGTCGTGCTGTGTCTAGGAGAGCCATTATACAAAGTCTATGGCCATGGCAGGAGATTTACTGGTAGGTACTCCAGTAGTATCTCAGGGTGTGATTGGGCTTCACTCCGACACGACTTATACTGCTATTGGGGGTCTGACGTTACTAGCCCCCTAGGCAGATATGCGATACTCATAGACGAACGGACCGGACTGTATATACATTGTCACTGTTAGGCTCAGTAGGGTTTTCCGGATGAGTGCGCTCATCGGCATCCCTTGAGGTCAGTCCATGACCAGCCGTTACGCATTGCTAGTGCCGCTGACGGTTTGTGGTTAAACCCACTGCCAGGGTACTGACGAGTCATTAGAGTCCCCCACAGACATTTTCCCAAGTTTGGGCGAAACGTTGTAGAGGCCGTATGGTTTTATGGCAAGGTTCGGAAAATGCACGTGCGTTTACGCACGTGTTATTTTTCGGGCAGATGATACTGGTCGGCTTTGGTTTAAGCCGGATCCGAGTATTATATTGAGTAGGTATAATATCTTTGTCTCAGTTGCATTTGTATTCGGTCGTAATACAAATGCGGGTATATTTATACAGTTTCGGGGTTATCCTGAAAGTCGTTTCAGGATCACTTTTGGAAGTTGCCAGTTTTCAGTTTTCTATCAGCCGTCTTTTAACATTCGGTTAAAGACGGATTCATCTTTTCTTCAGTTGAGGTGAGTCATCATTCTAGAAGCTTCTAGAAGTGATGATGAGGCTAGTGAGTCATTAGTGCATTAATGGTGTCATTAATGCAATGATGACTAAGGGTTTTAAGGTTCATTGTTTCTAATGACTCATGGTTTTTGCATTTATTGTTTTCATACATGATATTATTTCTTATGGTCACCTCCCTCCTCCTACCATCACCTCCCTCATGATATATTTGTGGCCGGCCACCCTTGAGGAGAGTGAGAGATTGATTTTCATTTTTGGAGAGAAAAGACTATGGTTTTGGGTGTATGGAAATTTCATATCTCGGTTCGTTCCATCACCCGATTAAAATGGCAACTTCATTAACCGATTGTCCACGGACTTGGACGAAGTGAGACAAAGTCATCTACTCATTCTCTACATCAATCTTGGTCGTCTCTTTTAGCAAACTTGACGATCGAGTTGCCTCAAGTCAGAGGCGGGAGCCCGTTTAAAGAATCGTCGACGTGGTGCCACCTCGACAAGGATTTCGGAGATCGGCGAGATCGGAGCAGCCGCAACGGAGCGTGGGATGATGGTTGAAGAACGAAGGACTCGGATCGTTCGGTATAACCTTTCTACACTCTTTACAGTTTGTTAGTTTAGCAATAATGGCAGATCCGGGTTAAAGTATACGATAGCGCCAGTTTAAAAGTTTTGTTCCGCATTTTGGTGTCTGTAGACTGCCGGGGCGCTAGCGTAGACTTACATGGACGCATTCAAATCCATCATCTGCTGGCATGACACTACCCGAAAGTCTTCCAATGACTATTCTAGAATAGATATGGTTTGTGAAGGGGTTTTAGTAAAAGATTTAAAGTTGTTTGGATGCTGGAAACTCCCAAAAGGCTGTTCAGAAGCAATGTCTAGGGAAGGTGTAAAAGTCGGGTAGGATTGATAGGATTTGAATGGTTGGACAGGATTAGGATCAACATTATGATAAGAAGGTGATTGGAATTGTTGATCAAAAGAATTGGACGTGGTGAAAGGAGTGAAAGATCGGCTACGAGATTGTTCAATACGATCAGCAATGGATATCGGTTTTGGAGTTGCAACAGGACTGTCAAAAGGGGTATCAACGTACGAAGGTGGGGGAGGTTGAAACGGTTGATACAAAGTGGATTGCGGAGTTCAGTTGTTTGTCCTAGATGTGTCTATCCGATCTTTTAAAGAAATTTTTGGCATGGAGGGATCGTTCGAAGTTCGACCAAAGCAAGAATCGTAGGAAGTAATGTCTGGTTGTGGGTACCAAAGTTTGGCAAGAGTTGGTCTGTGTAGGGTACCCATGATATGAGGAGAGAAAGGAAAGAAAAGGAGAGGAAAAAGAATGTGATATTTTTTTTAATATATGTTGGTTATTAACAAAAGAATGAAATATACACACAAAAAGAAAAAGATAAAAATAATCACGACACAATACCACACACCGAATCGGTCTAGGGTTCACCTAGGTCAACTAGACCTGCTCAAGAACTTGATTGTTGAAGTAAAACTGTGTCGAGAAACGGGCTCAAGATATACTGATCACGAGGCCAGGTATGTGCAGAGATAAGGGGAGGTTTTCCAACATTTTGGCGAAAGTCCTTAATTAGATAACCCTTTCTCTTTTGGCGGTTTCGCCGTGAATATTTTTCTAGACACCCCGTGAACGATATACCGTTAAGCAGTGTTCTAAACACGGTTAACTTCTCCTAATGAGCGTGAAGTCCTTAAAGGCTTAAAGTCTAGTTACTTTTAAATTTTATGCGGGTAAACGTTATGCTCAATTCGTGATTTGTAGGCCACGGAAAAGGTGATGAAATCTTTTACCATATGTTATGGTGTTCGCTTTCCCTTAAGTCCGTATTAATGGATGCAATGCGTAAATCAATGAAAAAATATTTTTCAAAGAATCAAATAATCGTTTTTTATATTTTATGCACAGCACTGCAACATATACGGCTTAGTTAATTTAGCGTTTGACAGCGAACTTGCAAAGAATCCTGCAAAGATAGAATAGTGGATGCGTTGGATTTGAGAAAGAAGGTGTTAAAGAAATACATACCGATAAGTTTTCGGGTTAAGAAACCCTCCTTGAATTGAATCCGGATAGCTTGAAAAGTTCGCTTGCGCGGGTCAAACTACCCGGATCTTTGGCACCATTCTTCGCAATCACCTTAATCTTGAATGTACACTTTGCCCCACACGATCACAGTTCGTAAATCCGCAAAAATCTGAAAATGTCGGAAAAATGGATTTTTAGTGCGAAAAAGCGATATGAATGCCCACACATGCACACTCAAAATTATAAAAATCATACAATAAAATTGGGACAAAATTAGAACACTGGAGCACAGAAGAAAATTTGGAAGCAAAAGGCGAGCCGGATTTTTTGGGGTTCTCGCCGGTTTTCTTATCTTAGTGTTCCACTAGTGTCTCAATGGTATTGTTTAACTTTTCTGTTTACTCCCAGAGTGCTACCAGGTCAAAATTCCACAGAACAAAAAAAAAATTAGATATGTCAATTTTTGTTTTGGTTTTGAATTTTTTTCGATTTTTATTTTGGCTTTTTTAAGAATGGTCTTAGTGATATAAACAAGATTAACCCGAAATAACAAGAATAAAAACGTTACCGTCTCCCCGGCAATGGCGACATTTGATAGGCGCGCGTTTTTGCACGCACCGTGTTTTAAGTTCTATTAAGTTTAACCGCGATCAAGGACGGCGTCGCGTGTAGCTAGCCGCGATGAGTACGGGTCGTCCGCAGGGAGACGGTGAGTTTCGCGTTCTTGTTATGATGAGTTAATGCACGGGTCAACAAATGTTTGTATCTAACCTATGTGTGTATATGAACAATTTTAAGCTTGTTAGGAAAAGATAAGATAGTGTAAGTTAGTGAAGTCCGTACTCAATCATTTGTGCCAAACTTAACCATTGAAGCTAGAGCAATCGGCAACAACGTGGATTAGGGTACTTAAGCACGGTATTAGTGAAATCCGGCTTATTGACCCTTGTCCATCCGTTCTTGTCACTTGACTTTTGATTGTCAGTAAAAACAAGATACGTTTTTAAGATATGTGTTCTACTCAGTTCTCTACTTACCGCAATCAAGACGGTGTCACTTTGCATCTAGCCGGTTGAGCACGGGTTGATCCACAGGGATATGGTAGTATGTTCATTCTTTTTTTAGACGAGTCAATGAAGAATGTATTTGTGTATGTTAAAATCTATCCTAAGTGTTTGTATGTATATTCAAGTAAGCTTGTTAGGGTTAAGGTTGGTTAGTAGAGTTAGGATTAGTCTTGTACTTGTCTTTTGTCATTCTTAAAATGATGTTGGGATAATCGAAAGTAGCGGGGATTAGGAGGACATAAGAATGGGATTTGCGAGTTTAAGAAAGCTTTCCAACGCTAAATCTATTCCTTATGCCCCTTGTACATACGCTAAATGCGCTTATTTCCAACCCTAGGCCAAACAGCTGGAACCATGTATCCAATTAAGTTACAACTACATGTCACGTTGTAGTGCGCTTAAAGGACTTCTCGACTTATGTCGTGGCTATATGACACGTATAGCACGCCTACGTGAGGGGGTTGCGTTTGTTTGGTGTAGGTTCGTTTTAGGATGTTTGGCGAAGAGAAGCACAAGGGATTTTTCCGTCCCTCATACTAATCTTCCTTCTCCCCTAACAAGTATAGAATTATTCACACATGAAAATGAAAAGAAAACAAAACAAGAAAGAAGCAAAGAAAGGAAGGAAAAATAAGGTTTTACAAGCTAACTACTTGGGTCCTCACCTAATCAAGGAACTCTGTCGAGTATTATGGCTTGAAAATAATACAGATAAGAAGGGAAGGAAAATAAAATAAGCAAAGAAATATCAACAACTACTTAACGACAAGAAACAAAATTACACTTAGTAATTAAAATTACAATACAAGTTAAATAAAAACCCTCATCTTCATTGATTTTCCACTCAAGAGCTCTCACTACACTTTATTGGAGAATAGATGAAGAGGAAGAAGAAGATACAAACTAACATACACTAAAATCTAACAAAAAAGAAGCATCCTTTACTTAGCACAAAACTGGGCTATTTATAGGCAGAGAGGTGAAACCCTAGGGCTAAATTCTGAGCCCAAATACAATGACCAAAATAACCCCAAAGTTTGGTCAGATGATGACACGAAACCGCGGCGGAACCGCCGGAAAAACCCATATTTGGCGGCGGTTCCGCCGCGGTTTTGTGGAATTGGGGTTTCGTATTTTCTGGGATTCCTTATGTTACTATCTTCTGTTGTTTTACATGTCCCAAATTACAAAAAGCTTCCAAAGTTTCTTCAGATTTGCAACAGTCCAAAATGGCCTTACTTTTAATTCATTTGACCTTATCTCCCTCGAACTCCGCGCACCCATTAAATCTTGTGCCGCCCCTCTCGTGCTCTATGTGTTAGTTGTATGTATGCCCTAGAGGCCAGTATTGTACATATGATGTATATTATATTGGATGCTTGGACATATATAGAGAGGACTTTCTTGCTCGACATGATAGTATGCTATCTGGTTGCTCTTTATCTTAACATGTATACTTGTCTCTTGATACTGTCTTATGGTTACATGTTGGTAAAGCCCTTAGGATGTGTACTTGACTACCAGGACTATGATGCAGATCATACTAGTGGGGCCATGGTAGTCCATAAGTACATCCTTTAATGTCCCTAGTCGTGGGTGTATCGAGACGGGGCATCGATATACCAAAGTAGACTAGCGTATACGCTTCTCGACCCATGAGATGGGCGATGGATGATCCCATATCCATTGGTGTTTGACATCAGAGATGGTATAGAGGTGCTCAGTGGAGACTTGGTACATTGGACAGACTCGCCGAGAACTCCCAGATGGTATTATACATCACGTCAGATGGCAGTTCTCTGGTGACACTTGTACATGTTAGTCTGTAGACCCAAGATCGTCATAGAGTCTTATGTGCTTTGATTTCCACCTTACCATATCCAAGAGGGCGTGCAAAATGGTGGTTTTTGGATACAGTCCTGAGTCACATGGAGGAAATGAGCGATAGGAGGGGTTTCGCCTCTCTCGGTATTGGGAGTTGATGTTGCGCTGTGCTCGATTGGCCATAACTGGGAAGTCCCTGGCCAGGGCTGGTATAGAGATTTACTGCTAAGTGTTACCAGTAGTTTCTCGACCCGTTATGAGCCTCACATCGGCATGACTTATCGGTTATTGGGGTGTGATGTTTACCACCCCTAGACTTGATGTGCGACATATCAGACGAGGAGGCCGAACTGTACGGAAAGTGTTACCGTCAAGCTTTTGCAGGAGTTGGAGCGGGCTTGCCTGCTGAACTTCTGATCGCTCAATACCCGGGTAGCCGTTACGTCCAGCTAGTACCGCTGACGGCTTGTGGGTGCTTGATGTGATCATCACCTACTGCCGGCATATTGACGAGTCTTTAGAGTCCTACATAGAGGTTTTACTGGCTCAGGAAAAACGAAATAGGAGCACGCATGTGATATGTGCGGGACCGAGAATAATGCATGTATGTGATACCGTATTCTATTCTCGCGACTTTTGTATCGGTTGGTTATATGAGATATAGCCGGGTTACCGAATCAAGTGTTGATTCGATAAGTCGATACGTTGGATGTTAGTCGGTTATATGAGATATAGCCGGATTTTTAAATCAAGTGTTGATTTGAAAATTTAGTGTATAATTGTATATTTGATATACTAATTTACATTAACTAACATTTTCTACTTAAGCATTTATTTTCTCACAAGTGTACACTTAATATATATATGATATATATTAAATTGTATTTTGTTTTGTATCATGGTTGTTGATACAACATACATGGGTGTATGAGACTTACACCATGCTAATTGTGATAATGGGTTTTAATATTTAAAATAATTCTAAAATTTGTGGAATATTACCTTGATGCATGAAGCTAGTGGAAGCTTGTGATACTTTGACTAAGTCTACTAGTTTTGTTTTACTTAAGATATTTAGTAACCTAATGTCACGACCCGCAGGGTACGGAACGTGACTGGCACTTAAGTTTACGAAACGTCTAAAGGCGTCCGTAAAATAAGTAAGCCAAAGCCCAGAAAACAAAACCAATTAAGCAAAAGAGTGAAGAAAACCCAATCATTTGAAAGCAAGTTTATCAAATAAGTCATGAAAAACACTTTTAAAAAACAATACCAATTTTTCTCGAAAATTTCGGCAGAGTCTCCTTTGTAAATACTGGCCCCCAAAAATGGGTACAACAAAATATATACATGAATCCAACAAAATAGGGCATCCCCAAGCGGGAGCTAGCTCTTCGCCCTAAGGCGGTCACAAATCCCACGCAATGTAAATGGCAACAAGCATAATAATCATAAGGAAGCATGAAAAAGTAACATGTCGGCTCAAGTGAGCTCGACCCCAAAATACAGCATAAAATCCACAAACCTCACAGTCTCATCTCTAGGTCAATATACAATAATCTGGTAGAAACAGTAGATGGAGTGTCTAGATACAAAAAATATACAAGGTGGTACAAAATGATAACATAACCCACCTATGAGCAAATCTCGAGTCCAGGCAAAATAGGCAAAAGAAGCAAGCGCACCCGCCGCTACTGTACTGACGGGGCGGACCTGCAAAAGACTAGGGCACCACGGGGGTGAGTTGCCAACTCGTGAGTAATAAATAACATTTACACAGGCTATCGAATGCATGCACACAAGCATCCTAGCATCTATATACAGTGAGGCAGGACATAATGGCGAGTATGTATGCAATATGGATATACTAGCAGGTGTGTATACAACATCAGTGTATGAATATGTATGCAACATGAATATCTGAGGTCTCAATAGGTTTATATATAAAAATATTTTATCTCTTTTTTTGTTTTTGAACTCTTTTAGAATGCCAGCAAATGTCAATGAATCGACGAAAATCGGTGTCCAGCAACGACACCCCAAAAGCTGTCTCAAATCTCATAAATGTATCTCTGGCCTCAGCCGTCCGGCTGACCCATCTCAAATATCAATATCTCATCATCTAGCGGCCACGGTCGGTATCCTCTGGATATCCGCCGTCCCAAACAGTCACCGGTAGGTAATCCGTCCCCTGCCAGGCTCAACGTCATCACCACATTCCTCTTGCCCCGGGATACCTTACCGGGCCCACCATGTACCCGTGCCGGTTCCTCCACTCCTCGACATGGATTTCCGAAGCCACAGCAAACTCATGGTGGACGACACTTACATCACTAGAAAACCGCAATTTACATGTTTTAAAAATATCATAAGTTTGGAAATTTTGCGGCCTTCCCCCGAAATCCAGCAATATCATAAAATCTCAAGAAATCCTCATAAGTGCATATATCAGTGATAATGAATGCATATGATATCAATAATCAAGTTGAGATGTGTGATTAATGGATTAAGTATGAACAATTAATATGATGAAGTACATGCACATGAATAGCAATTCTACGGTTTCATTTTAAGGAATTAAAGGCAATAGCACCAGTTTAAGTATCAATTAGTAAAAGGTTTAAATTTAAATGTTATCTAGTGTGGTGGCATGGCAATTACCAAGGTGTGTGTGTAAACATGAATAGTGCTCGTGCTGCATATAAAAACCTGGTAATGGTGCATGTGTCCTACAATTGAGTTTGCGTATATGGGTATAACATATTGATCTAATTGCAGCAATTATCATGCCAGTATTATTATTCTAATGTCACAAGGGTTTATCCAGTTTACTATTTTTTTTCAGTTTACTAAATCTATCGGGCGACTTGCGCCATCCAAACGATCGTCCCCCGTAGATGTTAAATCTACTCACCGGGATCCCTGGCTAGCTGTGTCCAATCACCGCCTTTCCCCTTCGCGCCGCGTCTGACGTTTCCGCGACCGAACCTGGAATTTACATCATTACCAAATATAAGGTTACATATCAAGAACGACGCAAAACCCCAACGAAACTACTAAAGTTCGCTAGCTAGGTACAACGTGCACAAAGTGCGCGGAACACACGCGAAAATCGCAAAAACTGCCAAAAACGCCGATTTGGGTCACCCGGCAAAACTAAAACCCGACCACCCAAAAACCTCACTCACGCATCCTAAAATTCGTAGGACAAGCCATTACAATCATCAAGATACTAAAATTAATTCATCACATAACTTTTATAAAAATCTAGTAAGCATTTCAATCCAAAATCGGTGCAAAAATCGCCGATTAGCGACAAAACGACTACAATCTAGCACAATCACCCAACCACACTACAAGCAATCTACAAACACTAATTATAACACAACAACAATGATTCCAATCCTATTTTCCATAAACAACCATTCTTGAATTCATAACTTAGCAATCTAGAAATTGCAATTTGATGCAAACATCGACAATATAGCGACAAAGTCAACACCACCCAACACCAACATCCAAACTAACCAAATAGCTAGCCAATACACTAATTTTAAACCATTAACTAAGCTTAAAAACCTAATTTTCATGAACAAAACCTTCTCTTGATTTTTGTAATTAGCAAACATAAACCAAACCATATATGAAAAACCTTAATTTAACACTAGATTTTAGCCTAATAAGCAAATTAACCACTTAGATTAAGGTTAGCAAAACACTAGATAGCAAATTAGGTTTAATCAATTAAATAATATTTTCTAAAACTTAATCAACTCACTAATCATGTTTCAAATACCATTTCCATACAAAAACCTTTTCTTGAAAATCCTAAAAAGCAATTTCACACTTCTAAATTTAACCAAATTAGCATAATTGGAAACTATATAAACAAGTTAACCATATAAATTAGTTAATTAACAACTAGATTAACTACAAAACAACTTAATTAATTATCATGGCTTCAAAACCCTAATTTAAACAAACTACTCTTTTAAACTAGATTAGAAATAAGCTAACTTTTAACACTAACCATACAATTAAAGGAATTTTTAGCAAAAGAAAGCAACTTGATGAGAATTATACCTCTTGATCAATGGATCAAGCATGAGAATTTGCTCCAATTGATGGCCTCAACACCAGGGTCCAAGCAAGAATGGCTAAGGATAATGATAGCATAAGGATTTTTGTTTGGATTTTTGAATTAAATCATGGATTTTGATGTATTTCTTGAAGAAATTGAAGAAAAATGAAAAGAAAAGAGAGGAAGAAGAGGGTGTGCAGGAATTTCGGCCAGAATGAGGTATGGGGGAGGGTGTGGGCAAGTGGGGAAAGTCATGGTCAAGTCCACAAAAGTCAATGTATCATACATTATCCATTTTAATTAAAATAATACCATAAACTATCAAATTAACTCAAGAAAGAAACCAAGAAGAGAGAGGCCAGAAATTTCTGGTCTCACACAAGGTGGGGCTGTCCTAGGGCTGAGGAAAAAGAGAGAGGGGTTTTACAAAAGAAATTTTATGCAAAAAGGCCCCCTACAACTCAAAAATTGCAAGTTTTAGCCCAAAATTCAATAATTTCGTTTCAAATCATAAAAATTTGAAAAAAAATCAAAATAAATTACTAAAAATTCATGTTATCACTAGAATATAATTATCATAATTTTAGAGATTAAAATTAGCCTGGAAAAATTTGTATTTATCGCTTATTTAATGTATTTTCTTGCCGGCTTAAAATAATATTAAAAAATTGAAAAATAGGGAAAAAATTTTAAATGACCAAAATTTCATAATTAACTCATTAGCTACTAAAAACAAGTAATTACCTATCCATTTAAGGTATAATTAGCCCTAAACTGCAAAATATCGAGAAAGACGGTTTTCGGAAAAATACCGAATTTTCACCGAATTTCAAGAAAACACCAAAACGACTTTTCAAGACGCTACAATCTTCCCCCCTTAAAGAAATTCGGTCCCCGAATTTAAAAATATAGCTATGCGTACCTTCAAAGAGATGGGGATATTTCTTCCTCATCTCGCCCTCGGTCTCCCAGGTAACCTCCTCGCTGCTTGGGCTACGCCAAAGGACCTTGACGGTTGGTATAACCTTCGACCTCAACTTCTTCATCTGCCGATCCAGGATGGCCACCGGCTGCTCTGCAAAGGAAAGGTCGCGCTCTAGCTGGACTGTCGGGTGCTGAATCGCATGCGAAGGGTCGTAAAGGTACTTGCGGAGCATCGAAACATGAAAAATGGGGTGAACATCGGGAAAGCTGGGAGGAAGAGCCAAATGATAAGCAACAGCGCCAACACGCTCGAGGATCTCGAAGGGACCTACGAATCTAGGGCTAAGCTTTCCCTTTCGCCCAAAACGCATCACGCCCTTCATCGGAGAGACCCTCAGAAAAAACATGGTCGCCAACTGCGGACTCTAATCTGCGACGGCGCCTGTCTGTATACGATTTCGCCTGCTCTGAGCCGCTTTCATCCGGTCTCGGATCAACTGTATCTTCGCTGTCGTCTCCTCAACAAGCTGCGGCCCCAAAATGCTGCTCTCGCTGAGCTCTGTCCAACAAACGGGCGATCTGCATCTCCTCCCATACAATGCCTCGAAAGGTGCCATCTGAATAGTATCCTGGAAGCTGTTGTTGTAGGAGAACTCCACTAGAGGTAAATGACGATCCCAGATACCACCAAAGTCTAAAACGCACGCTCTGAGCATGTCCTCGAGAGTCTGAATGGTCCGCTCTGACTGTCCGTCGGTCTGCGGATGAAACGCTGTGCTGAAGCTCAAACGAGTGCCCAAAGCCTCCTGAAGTCTCTGCCAAAGTCGGCTGGTGAACTGAGTGCCTCGATCTGACACGATACAAGTCGGTACGCCATGTAGTCGCACGATCTCGTCAATATAGAGCTGAGCATACTGAGCGAAGCTGAAAGTCGTCTTCACCGGAAGAAAGTGAGCCGCTTTCATCAATCTGTCCACGATCATCCAGATGGAGTCGTACCCTCGACTGGTCCTGGGTAGACCCACAACGAAATCCATCGAAATCTGTTCCCATTTCCACTCTGGAATGGGTAACGGCTGTAGCTCTCCTGCGGGCCTCTGGTGCTCGGCCTTGACTTGCTGACAAGTCAGGCATCTCGAAACGAACTCCGCAATGTCCCTCTTCATCCCGTCCCACCAGTAGGTCTCTCTCATATCATGGTACATCTTGGTGGAACCGGGGTGGACACTATACACTGATCGGTGTGCCTCCTCAAGAATGTCGCGCCGCAATCCATCAGCATCTGGTACGCACAGTCTAGATCCATATCGTAAAATCCCCTGATCGTTAACCACGAACTCGGAAAATCTGCCCTGTCCCATCTGTGCCATGATCTCTGAGCAACGGTCGTCACTGCGCTGTGCCTCATATACGGTCAAGCAACTGTGGGCGTGCACGAACATGCGCGAGCTGTCCCCCTGTCTGAGTGAACTCGAACTCAACTCGGCTGTCGCATAACATCTGCCAATCTGCTGACGACTGCCTCTGCACTGCGCGCAAAAAGGATAGACTACCCCCGGGCCTCCTACTCAACGCATCTGCCACCACATTCGCCTTGCCTGGGTGATATAAGATCTCGCAGTCGTAGTCTTTCACCAACTCCATCCAACGACACTGTCTGAGGTTCAGGTCTCGCTGCTGAAATATGTACTTTAAGCTCTTGTGATCGGTGAATATCTGACACGACTCGCCGTATAGGTAATGTCGCCAAATCTTCAGTGCAAAGACCACTGCAGCCATCTCCAAATCATGAGTGGGGTAGTTCTGTTCATGCTTCTTCAACTGCCGAGAAGCATAAGCGATCACCCGGCCATGCTGCATCAAAACGCATCCTAATCCCACTCGCGAAGCATCACAGTAGACAACAAATCCGCCTGATCCCGAAGGCAAAGATAATACCGGCGCCGTAGTCAAACGAGTCCGTAGCTGCTGAAAACTGCGCTCGCACTCCTCTGTCCAGACGAAAGGAACTCCCTTCCGGGTCAAACTGGTCAACGGTGCAGCTATACGGGAGAAGTCCTGAACAAAATGCCTGTAGTAGCCCGCCAAGCCTAGAAAACTACGGATCTCAATAACCGATGTAGGTCGGGGCCACTGCTGAACAGCCTCAATCTTCTTCGGGTCCACACAAATGCCGTCTCTCGTAACCACGTGACCCAAGAATCCGACGCTGTCTAGCCAGAACGCACACTTGGAGAACTTCGCGAACAGCTGATGCTCCCTCAGAGTCTGTAACGTAATCCGCAAGTGCTGCTCGTGCTCCTCTCTGCTCCGGGAGTACACCAAGATATCGTCGATAAACACGATGATGAACAAGTCAAGATACGACCTGAATGTATGGTTCATCAAATCCATACATGCTGCTGGGGCGTTGGTGAGTCCGAACGACATCACCAAAAACTCGTAGTGGCCATAGCGTGTACGGAAAGCTGTCCTCGGTATATCCTCCTGTCGAACTCGCAGCTGATGGTATCCTGATCGCAAGTCGATCCTCGAAAAATACCCCGCACCCTGAAGCTGGTCGAACAAATCATCAATGCGCGGCAACGGATATCTGTTCCGAACGGTAACTTTGTTCAGCTGGCGGTAGTCGATACATAAGCGCAAACTTCCATCCTTCTTCTTGACAAACAGGACCGGAGCACCCCACGGAGAAACACTCGGTCGAATAAGCCCCTTATCCAACAAATCTTGCAACTGATCCTTCAGCTCTCGAAGCTCTGCCGGGGCCATCCGATAAGGCGGTATAGAAATAGGCCCCAAACCGGGAATCAAATCAATGCAGAACTCAACATCGCGCTCAGGCGGTATCCCAGATAGCTCATCAGGGAAAACATCAGGGAACTCACAAACTACCGGGACCCGGTCCAACGGAACCTCTGCAGCTCGAGTAACACAAACAAACGCTAAGAATCCCTGACATCCCTTCCGCAAGAGCTGACCAGCGCGAAGAGACGAAATTAAACTGGGAAGGGTGACACTGCGGTCTCCTCGAATAACAAGGACTGGCTCTCCCGGAAAGCTAAATCTGACTGCCTTCTCACGGCAGTCCACCGAAGCATAACAAGTGGCTAGCCAATCCATGCCCAGAAGCACATCAAAGTCCAACATATCGAGGAGTATCAAATCAACTGATGAATCCCTCTCCCCGATACGAACGGAACACAAACGAAATACAAACCGAGCGACAAACGACTCGCCTACCGGAGTACTAACAACAAGCGGCTGATCTAACGACGACGACTCATGACCCAACATCGGTGCAAAGTGTGTAGATACGTACGAATGTGTGGAACCTGGGTCGAATAATACCCGTGCGTCGAAAGAACAAACTGGCAAAGTACCTGTCACAACGGCATTGGATGCCTGCGCATCCTGCGGTGTCAAAGCAAATACTCGGGCCTGTCCTCCACCGATAGCGGGCTGACCTCGACCTCGGCCTCTGCCTCCTCGTCCTCTCTGAACAGGACCGCCGCGTCCACGGCCTCTCGGTGCACCTAACTGGCGTGGAGCATCGCCTGGGGTAGGAAGTAAGGCTCTCTGAGGAGGGGGTGGTGATGGTGGTAGGGTCACGTGCGGAACTGTCGCTGCTCCCTGTCGTCTCACCGGACAGTCTCTGATACGATGATGCAGGCTACCACACCAAAAACATCCTAACCATGGCTGCTGACCATATGGGTGAAGGCGATATAACTGGCCCCTAAATAATCCACCACGGCCTCTGCGAACCTTCCTAGGTGCTAACATATCAGTGCGAATCCGACTCGGTCTCGAAACGACTGCAGGGGGAGTAATATCCGATCTCTGTGCTCGATTGACCTCTACTAACGATTCCACCATCTGTCGTAACTCCTGCATGCCTCCCATCATCTGTCGCAGCTCCTCCATACCGGACTCAAGCCTATCCATGCGACCTGGGGAATGCGGATCAGTCTGTCTCTGCGGCATAGGCATACCACCCTGCTCAGTCCTAGTCTCGGACGAGCCAGCTCGAATCTCGTCTCTGGCGGCAGCTCTCTGCGCTCTCATAGCCTTCGGTGGCCAAGTGGTTGGTACAGGAAAAGGATAACAAGGACAGTGCAATAGGATCATAGGATACACGGAGTTGAAGAAGGAATTTTTCAAGCAAGTATATCCTAAAGTCACTTAGGCGGAGTACCGTATCATAAGTATGCCGCGGACATACGCACGCTACGTCACCCTGCTTAAGTCACTTACTCCATCTACCAAGGGTCATCCTACACTCGCAAAGGTAAAACCTATCGCTCTGATACCAACTTTGTCACTACCCGCAGGGTACGGAACGTGACTGGCACTTAAGTTTACGAAACGTCTAAAGGCGTCCGTAAAATAAGTAAGCCAAAGCCCAGAAAACAAAACCAATTAAGCAAAAGAGTGAAGAAAACCCAATCATTTGAAAGCAAGTTTATCAAATAAGTCATGAAAAACACTTTTAAAAAACAATACCAATTTTTCCCGAAAATTTCGGCAGAGTCTCCTTTATAAATACTGGCCCCCAAAAATGGGTACAACAAAATATATACATGAATCCAACAAAATAGGGCATCCCCAAGCGGGAGCTAGCTCTTCGCCCTAAGGCGGTCACAAATCCCACGCAATGTAAATGGCAACAAGCATAATAATCATAAGGAAGCATGAAAAAGTAACATGTCGGCTCAAGTGAGCTCGACCCCAAAATACAGCATAAAATCCACAAACCTCACAGTCTCATCTCTAGGTCAATATACAATAATCTGGTAGAAACAGGAGATGGAGTGTCTAGATACAAAAAATATACAAGGTGGTACAAAATGATAACATAACCCACCTATGAGCAAATCTCGAGTCCAGGCAAAATAGGCAAAAGAAGCAAGCGCACCCGCCGCTACTGTACTGACGGGGCGGACCTGCAAAAGACTAGGGCACCACGGGGGTGAGTTGCCAACTCGTGAGTAATAAATAACATTTACACAGGCTATCGAATGCATGCACACAAGCATCCTAGCATCTATATACGGTGAGGCAGGACATAATGGCGAGTATGTATGCAATATGGATATACTAGCAGGTGTGTATACAACATCAGTGTACGAATATGTATGCAACATGAATATCTGAGGTCTCAATAGGTTTATATATAAAAATATTTTATCTCTTTTTTTGTTTTTGAACTCTTTTAGAATGCCAGCAAATGTCAATGAATCGACGAAAATCGGTGTCCAGCAACGACACCCCAAAAGCTGTCTCAAATCTCATAAATGTATCTCTGGCCTCAGCCGTCCGGCTGACCCATCTCAAATATCAATATCTCATCATCTAGCGGCCACGGTCGGTATCCTCTGGATATCCGCCGTCCCAAACAGTCACCGGTAGGTAATCCGTCCCCTGCCAGGCTCAACGTCATCACCACATTCCTCTTGCCCTGGGGTACCTTACCGGGCCCACCATGTACCCGTGCCGGTTCCTCCACTCCTCGACACGGATTTCCAAAGCCACAGCAAACTCATGGTGGACGACACTTAAATCACTAGAAAACCGCAATTTACATGTTTTAAAAATATCATAAGTTTGGAAATTTTGCGGCCTTCCCCCGAAATCCAGCAATATCATAAAATCTCAAGAAATCCTCATAAGTGCATATATCAGTGATAATGAATGCATATGATATCAATAATCAAGTTGCGATGTGTGATTAATGGATTAAGTATGAACAATTAATATGATGAAGTACATGCACATGAATAGCAATTCTACGGTTTCATTTTAAGGAATTAAAGGCAATAGCACCAGTTTAAGTATCAATTAGTAAAAGGTTTAAATTTAAATGTTATCTAGTGTGGTGGCATGGCAATTACCAGGGTGTGTGTGTAAACATGAATAGTGCTCGTGCTGCATATAAAAACCTGGTAATGGTGCATGTGTCCTACAATTGAGTTTGCGTATATGGGTATAACATATTGATCTAATTGCAGCAATTATCATGCCAGTATTATTATTCTAATGTCACAAGGGTTTATCCAGTTTACTATTTTTTTTCAGTTTACTAAATCTATCGGGCGACTTGCGCCATCCAAACGATCGTCCCCCGTAGATGTTAAATCTACTCACCGGGATCCCTGGCTAGCTGTGTCCAATCACCGCCTTTCCCCTTCGCGCCGCGTCTGACGTTTCCGCGACCGAACCTGGAATTTACATCATTACCAAATATAAGGTTACATATCAAGAACGACGCAAAACCCCAACGAAACTACTAAAGTTCGCTAGCTAGGTACAACGTGCACAAAGTGCGCGGAACACACGCGAAAATCGCAAAAACTGCCAAAAACGCCGATTTGGGTCACCCGGCAAAACTAAAACCCGACCACCCAAAAACCGCACTCACGCATCCTAAAATTCGTAGGACAAGCCATTACAATCATCAAGATACTAAAAATAATTCATCACATAACTTTTATAAAAATCTAGTAAGCATTTCAATCCAAAATCGGTGCAAAAATCGCCGATTAGCGACAAAACGACTACAATCTAGCACAATCACCCAACCACACTACAAGCAATCTACAAACACTAATTATAACACAACAACAATGATTCCAATCCTATTTTCCATAAACAACCATTCTTGAATTCATAACTTAGCAATCTAGAAATTGCAATTTGATGCAAACATCGACAATATAGCGACAAAGTCAACACCACCCAACACCAACATCCAAACTAACCAAATAGCTAGCCAATACACTAATTTTAAACCATTAACTAAGCTTAAAAACCTAATTTTCATGAACAAAACCTTATCTTGATTTTTGTAATTAGAAAACATAAACCAAACCATATATGAAAAACCTTAATTTAACACTAGATTTTAGCATAATAAGCAAATTAACCACTTAGATTAAGGTTAGCAAAACACTAGATAGCAAATTAGGTTTAATCAATTAAATAATATTTTCTAAAACTTAATCAACTCACTAATCATATTTCAAATACCATTTCCATACAAAAACCTTTTCTTGAAAATCCTAAAAAGCAATTTCACACTTCTAAATTTAACCAAATTAGCATAATTGGAAACTATATAAACAAGTTAACCATATAAATTAGTTAATTAACAACTAGATTAACTACAAAACAACTTAATTAATTATCATGGCTTCAAAACCCTAATTTAAACAAACTACTCTTTTAAAGTAGATTAGAAATAAGCTAACTTTTAACACTAACCATACAATTAAAGGAATTTTTAGCAAAAGAAAGCAACTTGATGAGAATTATACCTCTTGATCAATGGATCAAGCAAGAGAATTTGCTCCAATTGATGGCCTCAACACCAAGGTCCAAACAAGAATGGCTAAGGATAATGATAGCATAAGGATTTTTGTTTGGATTTTTGAATTAAATCATGGATTTTGATGTATTTCTTGAAGAAATTGAAGAAAAATGAAAAGAAAAGAGAGGAAGAAGAGGGTGTGCAGGAATTTCGGCCAGAATGAGGTATGGGGGAGGGTGTGGGCAAGTGGGGAAAGTCATGGTCAAGTCCACAAAAGTCAATGTATCATACATTATCCATTTTAATTAAAATAATACCATAAACTATCAAATTAACTCAAGAAAGAAACCAAGAAGAGAGAGGCCAGAAATTTCTGGTCTCACACAAGGTGGGGCTGTCCTAGGGCTGAGGAAAAAGAGAGAGGGGTTTTACAAAAGAAATTTTATGCAAAAAGGCCCCGTACAACTCAAAAATTGCAAGTTTTAGCCCAAAATTCAATAATTTCGTTTCAAATCATAAAAATTTGAAAAAAATCAAAATAAATTACTAAAAATTCATGTTATCACTAGAATATAATTATCATAATTTTAGAGATTAAAATTAGCCCGGAAAAATTTGTATTTATCGCTTATTTAATGTATTTTCTTGCCGGCTTAAAATAATATTAAAAAATTGAAAAATAGGGAAAAAATTTTAAATGACCAAAATTTCATAATTAACTCATTAGCTACTAAAAACAAGTAATTACCTATCCATTTAAGGTATAATTAGCCCTAAACTGCAAAATATCGAGAAAGACGGTTTTCGGAAAAATACCGAATTTTCACCGAATTTCAAGAAAACACCAAAACGACTTTTCAAGACGCTACACCTAACCATTACAATTAGCCATGGTTATGTCTCTATATGGGTTAGTATATGATACACACTCACCCATGGTTCATTCTTTCACCTCACAAGTTCATTCTCATTTGCTTGAGCTCATCTTCTTCTTCCTTGAGATAAGCTTGCTAGGTTTTCAAAAGAGAGAAAAATATTGTGAGAAAAATAATTCTAAAGTGAGCCCACATCCTATTTCCTCATCCCCTACTAGATTAGCACTTTAGTATAGGGTGTTTGCTTCACTAATCCTTTAGTTAGTGAAGTAGTAGCTTGAGCTAGTATTCCCTAGACGTAGATCATCTTCGGCCTCGAAGACTTCAAGCAAGAATGTTCAATTCGCCTAATGAAGCCATGCAAGGGTCCGGGAGTTCCATCAACGCAGTGAAGGGACTACTACAAGGAGCTTACAAAGTGAAAGACCGATCTACAAAGGTTGTATTTCTAGTTCACTTAGTGGTAAAAAGCTTACTATCTTTTTGTTACCCTAGCTTTTCTAGTTTGATTCCTAGGATTGATTCGTTAGCACCCTTTAAAAATTTAAATATTGCATGTGTGTGTTAGTTATGTATATGCCCTAGAGGCCATTATTGTACATATGATGTATATTATAGTGGATGCTTCGATATATATAGAGAGGACTTTCTTGCTCGATATGATAGTATGCTATCTGGTTGTGATTTATCTTAACATGTTGACTTGTATTGGTTTACTGTCTTCCTCTCACATATTGATAAAGCCCTTAGGATATGTACTTGACTACTAGGACTATGATGGAGATCATATTAGTGGAGCCAAAGGTAGTCAACGAGTGCATCCTATGATTGTTCCTAGTCGAGGGTGTATCGAGACAGGGCATCGATACACCAGAGTAGACTAGCGTATACGCATCTTGACCCATATGATGGGCGATGGATGATCCCACATCCATTGGTGTTTGACATCAAAGATGGTATGACGGTGCTCAGTGGAGACTAGGTACACTGAACGGACTCGCCAAGAACTCCTAGATGGTACTATACTTATCGTCAGATAGCAGTTCTCTGGTGACACTGGTACAGGTTAGTCTGTAGACCCGAGATCGTAATAGAGTCTTGTGTGATTCCTACCGTGCTTTGATTTCCACCTTACCACGTTCACGAGAACGTGTAAAATGGTGGCTTTTAGGTACAGTCCCGAATCACATGGAGGCAATGAGCGATAGGAGGGGTTTCGTCTCTCCCGGTAATGGGGGTTGATGTTGCGCTGTGTTCGATTGGCTATAATTGGATGTCCCTAGCCAGGGCTGATATGGAGATTGTAGGGTTCCTAGGCACTCTTACAAGGGTTCATAAGGCATCAACCATGCCCGAATAAAAATTTAGACGTGCCGAACAACCCAAAGCCGAGATCTTTTCTAGATTATTAGGGTTTAACATGCCAGTAAACATCTTTACAACTAAGTGTGAGGGATTACAACCTTTGTAGTCCGCTCCTTCGCTTCATAATCTCTGAGTAGAAGTCCCTTCGCCACGATCCACGATCTCCCGGACTCAAGAGAGGCTCCACAACTCGAACGATCCATGCTAGCTTGTAGTCTTCCTTTTCTCCGATGATCTACCTCGAAGTTTTTATAACTCAAGCTCTCTCACTCTAATGAGGTGAACACCCTAATCTAATTGGCTAGATTAGATGAGGATGATGGAGTAGTATTTATGCTTTCTTTTTATATCAAATTCTCTCACTAAAACATCACATAAAGAAAACCTAGTAAGCTTTCTCAAAGCTCAAGGTTGAAGAAGAAGAAGAAGAATTCATTAATCCTTTTGTGATGAACAATGAAAAGATATACGATTAATAATGCGACCATGGTTAAGGATGACAACGATAACTCATGTAGAGAATTAACTAGGGCTAGGGTTTGGGTTGAGTTAAACAATGAGTCATTAGATAATATCAACCATAATATCTAAGCTCGTGACAAAAGAAATCCTTCTAGAAGCATCAAGAAAGAACTAACCCAAATCAAACCCTAACCTAGTTTAATCTCCACTAAACAAGTTGCATTAGTAATCATATCATGTTACAATAATATATATCACATATACATTATATATTTGTAACAAAAGAAAATAATACAATTAATATATATCGCATATATATCAATGTATTACCCGGTGAGAAGATGAAATAATTGTAGGGTTCCTGGGCACTCTAGTGAGGTCTCACAAGGCATCAACCATGCCAATTTTAAAAAAATCTAGGTGCCGAGAAACCCGACTACGGATCGTTGGCTAGAAATCTAGGCGAAAATGAAACTAGCTAACAACTTAGCTAAAGAGAAAACGGAAATACAACCTTTGTAGATCCGGTGCTCCACCTCCATAGCTCCGCAACGAAGTCCCCTCGCTGTCCAAATGAGTTCCCGGGCTCTAGTGTCGGCTTCGTCGGAGAATGGGCAAGCTAGGTCGTCGATGTCCATGCCGAAGATGATCTACGTCGAGGCATCGCAAGATCAAGCTCCAAACTTCACCAAGTCATGAAAACTTGTGAAGGAAACACACTCTACTACTTGGCAAGTGATAGAGGATGAAGAAATAGGAAGTGAGTTCAATTTAGAATTGGATTTCTCACTCTTTATCATCAATCACCATTGATGACCTAAGCTTTCTTCATGATAGATATGAAGAAGAAGAAGAAGAAAGTTATGATAAGTTAATTCAAAAAAGAAAAGAATATCCAAACTTATCATAACATGACCATGGTTAAGTGTAGAGAACTAATTAGGGTTAAATGAAGTGGTTAGGTTTAAGCATGAGACAAAAGGGTTACAAAGTCAAAGTGTTCAAGAAACTTCATGAACAAAACAAAAATGCCACCATTTTATCATGCTCTTTTTCTTTTCCAAAAAGAATAAACAAATGAATGAAAATGAATAATCAAATAGTAAACCCTAACCATTCCATTAACCAAGGTTTAATTCTATACACTTAACAAATAAGGCAGGTATCATCAAACATGATACAAGCAAGTGCACAAAATCATATCGCATATGCAATGCGCACACCCGAGTGAGAAAATCCATTTTAAATGAACCAATACTAGTTAATGCAAAGTGATATATCAAATACATAATTATGCATTAAATCATTAAATCAACACTTGATTCAATGATCCGGTCATATCGCATATAACCGGCTAGTATCAACAGTAACAACTTACCGAATCAACACTTGATCCGATAACCCGGCTATATCGCATATAACCGATCAATGTCACATATCGCGAGAATTGAATACAGTATCACATACTGGTTTTATTCTCGGTCCTGCACATATCTCATATGCGCTC
The DNA here is from genome assembly GCA_030015575.1 of Agapanthus africanus. Classification (NCBI taxonomy): domain Eukaryota; kingdom Viridiplantae; phylum Streptophyta; class Magnoliopsida; order Asparagales; family Amaryllidaceae; genus Agapanthus; species Agapanthus africanus. Next base: position 514,446,568 of record JASDDO010000014.1, read on the forward strand.
CTATCTCGTTTTGCTTGAGCCAGGAAACCTTTGTGTAGGACTCTAAAGACTCTTCAATACGCCGGTAGCAGGTGATGATCATATCAAACACCCACAAGCCACAAGCGGTCTGCTAAACGTAACGGCCACCCGGGTATTGAGCGATCAGAAGATCGACGAGCAAGCCCGCTCACACTCCAGTGAATCCAACCAGTAACACTACCGTACAGTCCGTTCTCGTCGTCTGATATGTCGCATATCTCGCCTAGGGGTGGTAAACGTCAGAACCCAATAGCTCGATAAGTCGTGTCGATATGAGGTCTATAACATTTCGAGAAACTACTGGTAACACTTACCAGTAAATCTCAGCAACCCTGGCCAGGGATTTCCTGTTATAGCCAATCGAACACAGCGCAACATCAACTCCCTATACCGGGAGAGACGAATCCCCTCCTATCGCTCATTGCCTCCATGTGACTCGGGACTGTACCCAAAAACCACCGTTTTGCACGCCCTCTTGGACGTGGTAAGATGGAAATCAAAGCACACTGGGAACCACACAAGACTCTATGACGATCTCGGTTCAACAGACTACTCTGTACCAGTGTCACCAGAGAACTGCCATCTGACGTGAGGTATAATACCATCTGGGAGTTCTCGGCGAGTCCGTCCAGTGTACCCAGTCTCTACTGAGCACCCGTATATCATCTCCGATGTCAAACACCAATGGATATGGGATCATCCATCGCCCATCTGTATGGGTCGATAAGGAATACGCTAGTCTACTCTGGTATATCGATGCCCCGTCTCGATACACCCACGACTAGGGACTTTGAAGGATGTACTTATGCACTACCATGTCCCCACTAGTATGATCCGCATCACAGTCCAGGTAGTCAAGTACACATCCTAAGGGCTTTACCAACATGTAACAGAGAGACAATCAATGTACACGTTAAGGTAAAGTACAACCAGATAGCATACTATCATGTCGAGCAAGAAAGTCCTCCCTATATATGTCCCAGCATCCACTACAATATACATCCTATGTACAGTAATGGCCTCTAGGGCATACATATAACTAACAATCTCCCACTTGCACTAAGGCCATCTGTAGCAGTGGTTGTAGTATCTCTTACTCAACCATCCCATAAAAGTCTCTCTCTGGGAATAGGCCTTTGTGAGTGGATCCGCTGCGTTATCCTCTAAGTCTGCTCTCCTTGCCTCGATCACCCTGGAGATCAACCATCTCCATGATCAGGTGATACTGCCTTAGAATATGTCTGGATCTCTGATGGGACCGTGGTTCCCGGGCCAGAGCCACACTTCCATTGTCACACAATGGTAGGAACCTAGTTCATTTCATGAACCAATATACACCCAAACAGCCTCTTTGGTAGCATCTTAAGTAGCGATGTATCCTGCCTTTATCGTCTAGTATGTCACGGTATCTAGCTTAGAACTCTTCCAACATACCGTCCCTTTACTGAAGGTAAAGACAATGCCTGTGACTGACATTCAGTCGTATTTATCACCCTGGAACACTCCCAGTGATTCTCCCTAGGATCGATTGATACCATCTCACTACAACTAGTGAGTATCCTAATATCCAATTAAATCTATCTCATAGATCCAAAACTCAGGATTTAGGAGGTATCATTTTGATCCTACATGGAGAATCTTTGTGATAAACGGAGATTGATCGAGCGTAGCATAAGAAACTCCTTTCTTATCAAGAGTATGTCATCCACGTACTCTACGAGGATCACCACCATACTCCCTACTACCTTTTTGTATATACAAGGTTCATCTACCATTTTGATGATGTCAAACTCTTTGACTACTTCATCAAAACAGATGTTCCAACTCCGTGATACCTGCTTTATCACATAAAACATCTTGCTCGCGTTTCCGCTGCTCCCACTGTTTACGAAGCCCTCTGGCTGTGTTCTTATAGACATTCTCTTCTAAATCATTATTTAGAAAAGCAGTCATGGCACCCAACCACCAGATATCGTAGTCATGGTATGTAGCCGTGGCAAGTAGGATCTGGATGGACTTAAGCATAGGTACTGGAAAAGGTTTCATCATTATCCACGCCTGGTCAATGACGAAAACCTTTAACAAGTCTAGCTTTGAAAGTCTCAACTTTTCCATTTACACCAAGTAATCTTCTCAAGATATACTTGCTCCTGATGGGGATTTAACCCTTCAGATATAGCAACCAAAGTCCATACTTTGTTGGTGTATAAGGATTCCATCTCAGATCAATAAACATCCAGCCATTCTTACAGAGTCTCACTCTTGATGGCCAACTCAAAACTAGTTGAGTCATCATCTCATGATGCAATCCTCGCTCCCACTGTCATAGAGAAACAGAAGTATCTCTCAGGTGGGTGAGGAACCCTACTAGATCGGCGGAGAGGCTGAAGTTCGTTGGAATCTACTGAATCCTTTGGTTCTATCAAATCATCAGCTGCAGTTTGTATAGCTGGAACATTTCCAGTTCTACATTACAGACCTTGCCTCGAGCTTGTCCGGATTTTGCTTTTAGACATAGGCCGGTCAACCCCAAATCTTAACTAACTTAAGATATGGGCTCTTCCCTTTCCATATCATATATGAAGTGGTAGGCAACTGATTCGATTCGAACCCTATTCAATAGGTATGCAGCTTCATGAGTGCATAACCCCCAAAAGAAAATAGGTAACTCAGTAGTACTCATCATAGAGCACACCATATCAAATAGGGTGTATCTGCTCCGCCCCGATATACCATCGTGCTATGGTGTATTCGGAGGAGTAATGCTGAGAGAGAATCTCATTCTCCTTTAGAATAATCCAGGATTTCCGTGCACAAGTATTCTCCTCCTTGATCTCATCATAGGACATAATACTTATACCCGTATTGGTTCTCTACTTCTAACTTATATTCTGTGAATATCTCAAAAGGTTCGGACTTGTGTTTCAATAAGAACATATGTCTGAATCTAAAGAGATCATCAGAGAACGTAATGAAGTATAAAGAACAAGTCCTGGCATGTGTAGACAGGGGACCAACATACATCAACATGTATCAATCCCAAGAGTTCATTAACTCTTTCTCTGTTTCCAATAAACAGAGCTGTGGTCATCTTATCTTTGTGACATGACTGGCGAGTTTCACAAGATGTAAATTCAAACTAATTTAAATATGCATCTTTATGTAACTCTAGCTAGTCGGGTCACATTGATATGACCTAGTCTACAATACCTTAAGAAGGATCCGTTCATTTCTGAACTCATCCTCTTATGTGTGTTCCATATACTAAGAACTGTAGTTTGATTTAGAACGTCAATGCTTTTAGATAACGTGCCTGAACCGATCAACTTTTGATATAGGAAATGTTCAAAACATTATCCAACAATACAAAATTTTATCGTTTCTTTACTAATAAAGAGACAGATATGATTTTGTATATCAGGTTCGGTATCTAATAACATTCGTTCAGAATCAATGTATTCTGATAATACAGGGTGACAGTGACCGACAGACTTGGTTGCAACTCTTGCCCCGTTTTCTGCTTCATGAAACTTATCACCCGTTCTCAGTTTTTCTACCCTTTTGTAGCCCTATGTAACAGATTACATATCTGGGATCCTGATCCGGTATCATATACCAAGGATGCGGAGGATACTGAGAAACAGTTATGTATAATGAACACACCTGAAGGTGATGCATCAGCTTGCACTCTCTTCGTTTGGGCGGCACGGGGATTCTGGTAATCCCCAATTTCCTGCTCTGTCTTATAACAATTATAAGTTGGAGCGGGACCAACGTTCCCCAGCTCAGTATAACAAGCGGGTTCGGTCAATAATCCGTATTATTATCTTGATTAAGGCGTGATATGGTCGCTACCTGGAGAGAGAGAGAAGAAAACACTCAGCGTGCGCTCTGTCAAGAATAGATTGGTTATTATTTTATCTAATCAGGATGGCTCCCACTGCTTTTTATCAAATCTTCCTTCAAACCCTAAAAAGAAAGACTAGCCGGGATTAATTACACACTACAAATTCGCCAATCTTTCAGCCAGGCCAGTGTCGGTACTTTGAGGGAGGTCCCCCGTGCTTTCGCACGAACCTAATTAATGTAAACCTCGTTTTCCCAGAGGCGTAACCCCGTTGACACCTTTCTAGACACCTACTTGATCGGCTAATTGTAATGTATAAAACTCTCCCAGGAGTAACTCTTACTCGCAGCGGGTATCGGGATCCAACTATCTCATAGAAGGTATGCAATCTCGTTGCAAATTTCAACACTTGAAATTCCCGATAATATTTTACCCCTAGCGTCCTATGACCTTGACGCAGGCCAACAAACCATAGTGCGCTAGTCAAGTTCAACCCGTCATTTCCTGATTGAATTAAACCCACCCGCACGAACTTTGACGCAGGCCAACAAAGTCGCACGACTAACCTAATCCAATCTGCATCATATGCATAAGCAGATAAATACTAGTTAGCTACCGCACACTACGCCTTGACGCAGGCCAACAAACGTAGCACGAATACTAACTACCACTTATCTGAAATGACGGAGGGCTACGACAGGTTTTTCTGAAAACCTATTGCGTAATGAACTTGATATCGTTGTAGGATCGAATGAATTTTGAAATGGAGTGTTTTTGAGGCTTTTCTAGTTTTGCTAAAGGAGTCACTCCCGGTGAAGGGATCGTCGGTCCTTTCCTCGTCGATTGAGGTGCGGGATATATCATATATATCACTATGCAAAGCAGAACTCTTAAAAGCAGTCAAAAGACAAACCGAGGGTGTAGCATCTGCCAGTTATTGCTAAAGGAGTCACTCCCGGTGAAAGGATCTCGGTCCTTTCCTTATCGAATAAGGTGCAGGATATATCACATATACCGCTGTGCAAAGCAAGAACTGTAGCTACCTTTTTATTTTGAAATTCGATTCTACAACATCTTAGGTTTCTTTTATTTCATTAATCACATTAATGAAGTCCCATCATTTAAGTACCAAAACATCACAGATAAATACGACGTACACTTATGCCATCCGCATTCGCCTCGATGTCCCCTCATGCACCGTTAGGTTAGGTAACCAACGGCAGAGCGGGGCAGGGCTAGCGCGGGTGTAAAACATAAGTAACGCCTATATAATATATCATATATACTATATATAGTATCTATCACAGAACATCACATGATCACATCACAGATATCGCAGCAGAAGAATCATATGAAATATTGGATATACTAGGACGTCCGTGTTTTCAATACGAGCCAGTATAAAACACGGATTCCACGGTCGTGATGAATAGCCAAACCCACACCCCTAGACCCCTACGAGAGCGGCAAGCAACCCTACCAATTCTAGGGTTAGGAGACCCGACCTCGACTCCTCGAGTTGGTCTCCCACTGGACTCCAGAACCTGGTTACTTGTGCCCTCCTCCTTGGGTCTATCCTAGTGCGGAAAAGTAAATAATATTCAAACGGTGACAACTTCCGCAACCTGGAAGTGCCCCAATAAAAGAATATTACATACAAGTTTTTACATGAATGAAAATAAAAAACACTCATCTCACATAAAAAACCCCGGCTATTCAAACACGACGATCCAATATAACATATCCAGCAACACATAACATCATATGTCATCAACGTAAGTAAATATGTGCATCCCAATTGTCGTTGACATATAGCAACGAAAACGGCGATATCACATATTACACTTACGGTCACAGAAAAGAAAGTGTAAAACTACAACAGTTGGAATCCGCAACCACCTCAGACATCGCATGCCTGACCAAATGAATTACTTAGACATCGCATGCCTAAAAATTATAAACCTCGCATTTTAGTCTCAAAATCGAAAACACTTTTCAATATCAAGTCGGAAAATTCAACAAGATTCCCGACATTTTGATCGAATGCTCGTCGCAAACTTTAGTAGACGGTTGCACCCCAGATACCGATGACGAAGTGCACCAAGGCGGAACACCGCCACCGCGAGCACCCGAACGGATGCTTTCGGCGAGGGGGTTCTCCTACAGTCACTTGGTCGGGGCTATGGGGTGTAGCTGTCTATTAAGTTTACCTGGCGAGTATCCGCGTACGCTACGTGATTGCGACGGACTTTTGATCACATCAAAATTCCGTGGCAACCGATCAAGTGAGACTAAAATGCTATGTTTATAACATTCATTCAGTTATCACATAACTTTTGTGAATTCCAATTATTGTATCCCATTCGGATAAACAGAAAATGTTAAACTTTCTGATCGAACATTCGAACACCCAAGTTTTCCCGATACAGCTCAACACATGAAATAAGTCTAACAACATTCAGTTCGTGCCACAGTACCAACGGTCCAGCCATAGAAGGGTCAAGCCAACGCCTCACATGTGGCACGCCGTACTGCCCCAAACCCGAAGGTTCAAAGGGCAGTTCAAGACGGTCACATAATCGAGTTAAGGTTGTTGTCTTCTAGAGGGTCAATTGCGTTACTTGCACTACTTAGAACGTCGTTAAACTACGGAAAAATCCAACACTTGGAAATTTCCCGACAGGGGAAAAATTGGGTATTTATATCCGGTCGAACTTTTTAACATATTCAAAAAATACCCGGAAACCAAAAAGACAAAATTTGATACTCCGATCGAAACACCGAATCTCCAAAACAACTCCAGAAAATTCAACTCTTGAATAAATTTTAAAAATATCCAAAGAACTCAGAACCAGAAACTATGAATTACTGTGTAACATGTTAGGGCTGACGTCAAACATCCGCCGCGGAACCGCCGCATAAGCTAGGCTTATGCCGCGGTTCCGCCGCCAAAATCACTGTTCATGAAAAAACATTTCCACCGTAATTCTTAGAATTCACTGCTGAGTTTTCTGCATATTTTTAATTTGGAAAAATCCCAGAATTTGGAAAACGTCCAGAGAGCTATTTTGGGTTCGGATTTTTGGTTCGATCGGACTTCAAAGTCGTCTAGACTTCGCCTAAGGCTCTAGCTAGGCTTTGATACCACTGTAGGGTTCCTGGGCACTCTAGTGAGGTCTCACAAGGCATCAACCATGCTAATTTAAAAAAAATCTAGGTGCCGAGAAACCCGACTACGGATCGTTGGCTAGAAATCTAGGCGAAAATGAAACTAGCTAACAACTTAGCTAAAGAGAAAACGGAAATACAACCTTTGTAGATCCGGTGCTCCACCTCCATAGCTCCGCAACGAAGTCCCCTCGCTGTCCAAATGAGTTCCCGGGCTCTAGTGTCGGCTTCGTCGGAGAATGGGCAAGCTAGGTCGTCGATGTCCATGCCGAAGATGATCTACGTCGAGGCATCGCAAGATCAAGCTCCAAACTTCACCAAGTCATGAAAACTTGTGAAGGAAACACACTCTACTACTTGGCAAGAGGTAGAGGATGAAGAAATAGGAAGTGGGTTCAATTTAGAATTGGATTTCTCACTCTTTATCATCAATCACCATTGATAACCTAAGCTTTCTTCATGATAGATATGAAGAAGAAGAAGAAAGTTATGATAAGTTAATTAAAAAAGAAAAGAATATCCAAACTTATCATAACATGACCATGGTTAAGTGTAGAGAACTAATTAGGGTAAAATGAAGTGGTTAGGTTTAAGCATGAGACAAAAGGGTTACAAAGTCAAAGTGTTCAAGAAACTTCATGAACAAAACAAAAATGCCACCATTTTATCATGCTCTTTTCTTTTCCAGAAAGAATAAACAAATGAATGAAAATGAATAATCAAATAGTAAACCCTAACCATTCCATTAACCAAGGTTTAATTCTATACACTTAACAAATAAGGCATGTATCATCAAACATGATACAAGCAAGTGCACAAAATCATATCGCATATGCAATGCGCACACCCGAGTGAGAAAATCCATTTTAAATGAACCAATACTAGTTAATGCAAAGTAATATATCAAATACATAATTATGCATTAAATCATTAAATCAACACGTGATTCAATGATCCGGTCATATCGCATATAACCGGCTAGTATCAACAGTAACAACTTACCGAATCAATACTTGATCCGATAACCCGGCTATATCGCATATAACCGATCAATGTCACATATCGCGAGAATTGAATACAGTATCACATACTGGTATTATTCTCGGTCCTGCACATATCTCATATGCGCTCCTATCTCGTTTTGCTTGAGCCAGGAAACCTCTGTGTAGGACTCTAAAGACTCGTCAATACGCCGGCAGCAGGTGATGATCATATCAAACACCCACAAGCCGCAAGCGGTCTGCTAAACGTAACTGTTGGAGATAGTGCCCTCAGAGTCAATTATTGGATCACAGGCACGTGATTGCAATGATTGAGGGAGGACCTATCCCGGTAGGACAGTCTTACTCGAGATGATAGTTTGCTATCTGGTTTACCTTTATCATCGTGTACTGCTTTAGGTGACATGACATGTCGCTATTGCACGTTGATAGAGCCCCTAGGATTCTTGCTTGACTACCAGCAGTATGATGGCGATCATATACGTGGGAGCTGGTAGTCTATAAGCACATCCTTGAAAGGTCCCTAGTCGTGGGGGTTTCGAGACAGGGCATCGATACTCCAGAGTAGACTAGTGTATACAGTCGAGACCCCGACGAGGGGCGGTGGCCGGTATCACAAGCCACTGGTGTCAGTTGGTTCACCTAAGATGTATACAGGTGCTCATTGGGTTATGAGTACACCGGACAGGACTCGCCGGGAACATGCTAGTTGGTCTTATACCTGACGTCAGATAGCAGTTCCCTGGTGACATGTGTACAGGTTAGTTCATCGACCTGGGGATCGTCATTTGTCTCGTGTGAGTTCCCACTGTACTTTGATTACTACCCTACCACGGCTCAAAGGAGTCGTGCAAACAGGTTTTAGTTGGGTACAGTCCCGAGCCACATGGAGGCAGTGAGCGGATCTTCAGGGGTTCGTCTCTCCCGGTATTGGGGGTGAGGTCGCGCTGTGTCTAGGAGAGCCATTACGCAAAGCCCTCGGCCGAGGCAGGAGATTTACTGGTAGGTATTCCAGTAGTATCTCAGGGCGTTCTGGGCTACACTCCGACACGACTTGTACCGCTTTTGGGGTTCTGACTTTTACCAACCCCCTAGGCCCGACATGCGATGCTCATAGACGAACGGACCGGACTGTACGGATATTGTCACTGACAGGCTCAGTAGGGTGTCAGGATGAGTTCGCTCATCGACGTTCCTTTTGGTCAATAGCTGGTGGCCCGTCACGTATTGGCTAATACCTCTGACGTGCTAGTGGTTAAATCCACAGCCACGGTATTGGCGAGTCTTTAGAGTCCACCATACTTACAGTTACTCAAGCTTTCGGGCGAAACGCTGTAGAGGCCGTATGGAGATATGGCAGGGTCCGATCAGATACGTGCGATATTGCACGGATCAGGATCGGACAGTTTTGTACTAGTGGCCGTATAGTAATATGGCAGGGTTCGATCTGATACGTGCGGTATTGCACGGATCAGGATCGAACGGATATTACTAGCCGGCTTTGGCTTAAGCCGGTCCTAGTTTAGTACAGTGTAGATTTTATCTCATTGCATTTGTATCCGGTCGGGATACAGATGCGGGTGTGTATGCACAGTATCGGGGTTTTCCTGTAATTTATTATGGGACCAGTTTTCTGGAGTTGCCAGTTTGCATTCCGTCCCGGCCGGTTCTCCTTTGTTCTTTCCCGGCCGGACTTTTCCGATGGAGGGGTTATTTGCAATTGTGCAAATAACATTTGTGGAAGGGGTTTCTTGCTATTGTGTTGATTATGATAGGATATGCATCTTATTCTTTCATGATGGTGCATTTATGTGATTGGAGATGTAAGCATGGTTGATGTTTTCTTGTCTTTGGATGTGGTCACCTCTTTCTATCTCCTACACTCACCTCCCTTTGTTGATCCCTCCCACCATTTCACACATATATTGGCCGGCCACATTCTTGAGTGAGGATGAGAGAAATTTCCATTTTTTGGTGTAGCACAAATTTCTTCATCTCATTCTTCTTGCTTTGGGAAAAATGAAAGCACCATTTTTCCTTAATCTTATTCCTCCATCAAGGCAACATAACCCTAAAGAGACATAGCACTACACATTCTACAGCCTACCTTGGGCACGTCGACTTGCCAGCTTCGTGCCCGAGTTGCCTCGGTATTGAGGTTGGAGCCCGTAAAAGACGCAGGCGATGTGGTGCCCTTCCGGCGAGGAGGCGACGATGTGGAGGCAAGACTTTCCGCGGGAGATCGGGACGATGACGAGAAGACCGGAGGACTCGGATCACTCGGTATACTTCTCTTCCCATCTCTTGTTAGCTAGCATTAGGTTAATGGTTACGATCCGGGTTTTATTGTCCGCGGTAGCGCCAGTTTCCGAGTAAGGAAAATTTTTGATTCCGCATTTTGGCCTCGAGTTCGAGGCCGGGGCGCTGCCGTGGCGCAACATGGTATCAGAGCCACGCCATTAACCTTACCTAGCTTGTTCTAATGTGTTTTGCTTATCCGATCGACCGAAATTCCAAAAAACCTCATTTTGTACACATCAGTTTTCTGTTGGAAATTTTTGGTCTCAAAAAATTTTTCAGGTTGTAAAAAACGCATGTACTAAACATTCTAAGACTTCTGTAAAATTTCGACTCAGTCAGTCGTTGACCTAAGCGCGGAACCGCGGCCAACACCCCCATTGGGCCGCGGTTCCGCCGCAGGTTGGTATCTTCGCTGTGTCAAAATTCTACAGTGGGCTTATGGGCTGTTTTTGGGGCTTTTGGAATATTAAATTTGGGCCCAGGTTTTCTATGACTGCTACAGTATTGGTTGGGGGCCCACTTGTTAATTGTTTGATCGATCGGATATTTTTAAACACATTATTTCACAGTATTTACATTATATCTGCGACCGTGAATGTCACTTGATCGGTAAATCCCGTCTAACTGCTATAGCCCGGTTAGACGGATTTGCGAACGTGACTTTCACGTTGATGTTCTATGTTTATGCTGTGTTGTTGCGGATCGGTCGTGGGGGATAGCCTGGATGCAATGCTAGTACAGTTTTGTTGTATTATGTACATTTGATATTGCGGGGCGAGCGTCCGACATGTGGACTGCCGTCACTGCCTGTTTGTATTATTCTTTTGGGGCACGACCTGGTTGCGGTCGATGTACCCGGTGTATGTATATTTTACTTTCTGTACTAGGATTACCCCGCGGAGGGGTGCACGGATAGCCGGGTTCTAGAGGGCAACGGGCCCGCATCTCATGGCATTGAGACGGAGGGGACTTCACTCTAGGATTGGCGGACTATTCGCCCCACTTGTAGGGGGTACAGGTTGACCCAGGAGGGGTGCCCAAGTTACCGGATTCCGTGAAGTGCTGGGTGGTCCATTCACGGTACTGAAGGGGGCTGCCTCGCTTCAGGTTTTGGCGGGTGACTTGCCGCGCCCGTAGGGGTCTAGGATTTCATTGCACAGGCTATCCACACGACCAGGGGAACGTCGGGTTTCAGCAGCGGCTCTGTGAAACCCGGGGTTTCCAGATATCTGTATTGTTCTGTGATGCTGTACATTTCTGTGATGTTGCATTTTATCACGCCTTGAGCGAAAATTATATATTGGTATATATATTAGTAGATGTTGTATATGTTTTACATCCGCGCTAGTCCAGTCCCCGCTCTGTCGTTAGTTAAGTAACCTAACGGGTGATGACGGGACCCAGTGGCGAATGCGGATGGCATATACGTACATCAGTATATTTTCGTTCTTTGTGGTGTGATCAATTGATGGGACTGCGTTGATTCGGATCAATGCAAGATAAACAAACCTATTCTGATGTTGTTGGAACATTTTTCAAAAAGCTGTTATTGCAAAGACGTTCACTTTTGTTTTGCATCGTGGTATTCATTTGGAATATCCTGCTCCTCAGTCGACGAGGCAAGGGCCGAGATCCCTTCATCGGGAGTGACCCCTTGGACAGAAGTTTGCGTCAGGGCATTAACTTCACTATAGCCGATTACTTTTTCTTTGCATCGTGGTATTCATTTGGAATATCCTGCACCTCATTCTACGGGGAAAGAGCCGAGATCCCTTCACCGGGAGTGACCTCTTTAGTAAAGGTTTTCGTCACTATATTTTATAAAAAGTTGTGCAGTTCCTTCAACGATATCAAGTTCATTACGTTAAAGGTTTTTCGCCAAAAACCAGTCGTAGCCCTCCATCATTTCAGATTAGTATTACTTAGTATTCGTGCTGCGTATGTCGTGCTTAGCCGAGGCGTAGTGTTCGGTAGCTATGTAGTGCTTTTCTGTTGCATGGATATGTGATTGGTTAGGACAGTCGTACGGTCATTTTGGCTCAGTCAAGGACTCGTGCGGGTGGGTCTAATACAATCAAGATAATGACGGGTTGAACTTGACTAGGATCCTTTGATATGTTGGCTCAGTCAAGGTCACTTGGGTCCTAGGGGTAAAAATCACATCGGGAGTTTCAAAAGAACTGAAACTTGCCAGGCATGCGCATACCTTCTGGAGTGTGGTGACGTGAGTGGATTCCGTCACGTTATCATGCGATGAGAGTTGGATCCCTATTCCCACTGATGAGTTGGTTTACTCCTCGGGTGATCCCGACTAATTCTTCTTTCAGGTTTGGAGGAGAATTTGAGGTACAGTGGGAGGCTTCCAGGTTGGATAAAGTGATAACCATTCTGATCTAGGTTAGAGTGCACGCTGAGTGTTTCTTTTCTCTCTCTCTTTGGCAGCGACCATTGACCCGACCCTAAGACTATGACTCAGTGACCAAGTTGACCGAACCTTCTTAACACAGGCCTTTGGATTGTCAGAGTTGCAGACCTCATTGCCACTCCTACTTTTACCCTTTTCTCCAGGACACCCCGCGTTACTGCGAACGTCCACTTCCATTGGACAAAACCATCGTATGGTTAGATACAAACTCGAAGGACTTCGAGGATGGTTTCTGGTTCTGGAGAAAACAAATAGGATTATTCAGTTGTCTTTTCTTTTCACCTTCTCTCAGGTTGCGAGTACTCCTTGGTTTAGGAGTAGTACACCTATTACGCAAATTGGATAGTCTTCTTCCAAACCATAGGCTGGTGCCGACCGGTGGGGAATGAAGAATACCAATTAGCCTAAACGGTGTACAGAAGGTATTAAGATTAAGACAAAGCAAGGGATTAGTAAGAGGGCAAAGTAAAATGCGACTGATATTCACGACCAAACCAAGTATTTCTTCGCCAATCCTAAATCACCTTTTTATTTCTCCAGGACACTCCGTATCACTACGAAGATCCACAGTTTATTGGATGCTCCATCGTATGGTTATATACGAACTCGAAAGGAACTTGTTCCAGTTCGGGGATGGATTCTGGTTTAGGAGAAATAGGAATAAAGTACATTCAGGTATCTTTTATCTTCACCTTCTCTCGCGATGCGAGTGCTCCTAGGATTAGGACAGTACACCCTTTATGCTTATTGGATAGTCTTCTTCCAAACCATAGGCTGGTGCCGAACGGTAGGGAAGGAAGAAAACCATTTGGCTTAAAGGGGTGTGCAGAAGGTAATGACTAAAGACATATAAAGGGATTTGGAAAGTTGGCAAAGAATTATACGGTTGATGTTGTGAATCTGGATAATGGAAGAGGCATTACTAGGAATACCAGGATACCCCGACGAAACATTTCAATGTCTCAGTTTCACTGTGTACTGTTAATAGAAAACTGATTTCCCGATTAGATACTTACTCCAGGGTATGTATTTACCAGGTATGATTCTCACATCTGTATGGTTTTACAGATGATGAGTGGGAGTAAGTTATTGGGAATAGGGTAATCATCCTCATTATATCGGGATTCGTTGTAATCGGTGATATTTGAGGAGATCATCTGGGCTGTTTGCCGGTCGGCAAATATTTGGTTTTGAATATCCGTTGTTGTGCACCAATTTCAAATTGATATATCTGTACGTCTATTTTCATAGAGTGAGATATACCTTTTGATATTATGTCGATGACATTTACCTATATCAGTGGATGGTTAGGTAAGGAGCATTAAACAGCGGTGTAATTCTTCTTAACCATTAGTACAGTTTTCAACCTACGACACACAGTGAAAGAGTTGTTGGACTCAGCGGACTTATACAGAGTATTGTATGTTGTCCAGTGTCCATTAGGACAGAGGGGTTGGTCCTCATACTATATTCTGTTTACTTTTAACTTCTCTAGTTCTTAGACATGTGTTTCGTGGAAACACAGGTTCTAAGTTTTGAGGAGTTATAGGTATTTGAATAGAGTAGAGAACCAGGTATAGCAAGTATCGGGATTCTTCAAAGTGATCGAAAATGTAGATACTTGTGTATGGTATTCAGTTAATAGTAATGATAAAGAGATATTGCTTCTCTTTCAGGTTACTCATAATTGGAAGCATTCCTAAGTTGAGTAACGCTGATCGGCCTCCTTCCATTTAGTTGACATGCGCTGGAGACAGATGCGTGATTTGAATTTGGTTCAATTAAATCAGTGCCTCTGTTTCTATATTGGATATAGAACAGTTCATATCTTGACATTGTTAAGGTACGGGGAGTTGTCCGGCTTATGATTAAAACCAGACACTGGACAACTCAAGGCACGTTTCTGTAATGTCTGTTTGTGGGTTGACCCAGGCTATGACGAGGGTTGATTTTCTACCATCTGGATGAACAATAGCAATATTGTTCTAGACTCGCCACAGTTTTATTAAAAATGGATTTTTCAGAAAAAGTAGTGGGAGTATGGTAGAACTGGAAGTAATTCCAGAACCACAAACGATTACTGAAGATTTGATAAGGAACCTAAAGATTCAATCTGGATTTACATTCCATTGGCCACTCCGAAGATAAGGTGGGTAACTTCAGGCACCCGAGAGGTACTACGGTAGCCTCAAGGACGGTGACAGGGAAGTTCTTGTTTACCCACACTTGCCATTGCTGTTGTTCCAGGCTGCGAGACCCGGCAGGAGGATGAGTATAGCGTCGTTCTAAACTAGCTTTGGAAGTGCACGTCTATATGACTCTGCCAGAGGGTTGTCGTAGTCAGTGGGAGCAGCGGAAGCATTGGTGGACATCAGGCTTATGTCTACTTATAGACTAAAGCAGATGTAGCGGAGATAGATCATCTATTTCTGATGTGACAGTCATAGGTTTGACGTCATCAGAATAAGGGGGTGGATCTGTTGAGAAGGTAGTAGGAAGTGATATTCCTATACTACGATCGGTTATACTTTGGTCGTCACACAGTGTTTTCTCCGTATGGGATTTGGACATTATGTCAGACATACTGGTTACTAGATCTATGGTTTTAGATCTAGATTTTGGTGGTTTCCCAATCTGGGTACCTTGACAGCATTCTATGAGTATTTAGAATGGACGACTCCTGACACGGTAGTGTACCTGCAGTTGATGGAGTCACCCTCTCTAAAGGTGTCTTATATACTAAAATGGAGAGGGATACTCATGATTGGCAGATCACTTGCTTAGGCAATTGAGTCAATCATGAGATGTCAAGTACCACACCAGATGTTGTTCTTGCACTAGATGCAATAAGTTGATATTGATCCAATCTTGGAGAAACAGTCGGAAGCAGTCTTAGAACATAAGTGGATGTTCTAGGGATATGATAACGGCTGCCTCCTTTAGGAGACTGTTATCATTCCAGGCTTCCAAGGTTACATGGACGACAAGGAGGTTGTCAGAGTTATAGTTTTTCCCTCTGACGAGGGGCGGTATTTTGGACAGGTGGTCCAAGGCAATACTGAGGGTGGCATGGTGCAGGATACTGATTAAGTTCAGTTGACGATACAGTCTAAGAAGTTTGGATTTGGAGTTCATTTATGAGCTAGGTCCCATCAGACATCCAGACATTCTAAGACAGGTATTGCTCATTTTGGGAGATGGTTTTCTCCGCGAACTTGAGATATAGAGAGACATAGAAAGAAACATCCAGGCGGATCCACTCACTGAGGCTATTCCTCGACCGCAATAGTTTCGCAAACGGATTTTGTGAAACTGACTAGTAGGGGAGTTGGGTGTTCGGTATCACACGGGCTGTGAGTATGCGACATCGCAATAATTAGCCTTGAGTGCAAGTGGGAGATTGTTGGAGATAGTGCCCTCAGAGTCAATTATTGGATCACAGGCACGTGATTGCAATGATTGAGGGAGGACCTATCCCGGTAGGACAGTCTTACTCGAGATGATAGTTTGCTATCTGGTTTACCTTTATCATCATGTACTGCTTTAGGTGACATGACATGTCGCTATTGCACGTTGATAGAGCCCTTAGGATTCTTGCTTGACTACTAGCAGTATGATGGCGATCATATACATGGGAGCCGGTAGTCTATAAGCACATCCTTGAAAGGTCCCTAGTCGTGGGGGTTTCGAGACAGGGCATCGATACTCCAGAGTAGACTAGTGTATACAGTCGAGACCCGACGAGGGGCGGTGGCCGGTCTCACAAGCCACTGGTGTCAGTTGGTTCACCTAAGATGTATACAGGTGCTCATTGGGTAATGAGTACACCGGACAGGACTCGCCGGGAACATGCTAGTTGGTCTTATACCTGACGTCAGATAGCAGTTCCCTGGTGACATGTGTACAGGTTAGTTCATCGACCTGGGGATCGTCATTTGTCTCGTGTGAGTTCCCACTGTACTTTGATTACTACCCTACCACGGCTCAAAGGAGTCATGCAAACAGGTTTTAGTTGGGTACAGTCCCGAGCCACATGGAGGCAGTGAGCGGATCTTCAGGGGTTCGTCTCTCCCGGTATTGGGGGTGAGGTCGCGCTGTGTCTAGGAGAGCCATTACGCAAAGCCCTCGGCCGAGGCAGGAGATTTACTGGTAGGTATTCCAGTAGTATCTCAGGGCGTTCTGGGCTACACTCCGACACGACTTGTACCGCTTTTGGGGGTCTGACTTTTACCAACCCCCTAGGCCCGACATGCGATGCTCATAGACGAACGGACCGGACTGTACGGATATTGTCACTGACAGGCTCAGTAGGGTGTCAGGATGAGTTCGCTCATCGACGTCCCTTTTGGTCAATAGCTGGTGGCCCGTCACGTATTGGCTAATACCTCTGATGTGCTAGTGGTTAAATCCACAGCCACAGTATTGGCGAGTCTTTAGAGTCCACCACACTTACAGTTACTCAAGCTTTCGGGCGAAACGCTGTAGAGGCCGTATGGAGATATGGCAGGGTCCGATCAGATACGTGCGATATTGAACGGATCAGGATCGGACAGTTTTGTACTAGTGGCCGTATAGTAATATGGCAGGGTTCGATCTGATACGTGCGGTATTGCACGGATCAGGATCGAACGGATATTACTAGCCGGCTTTGGCTTAAGCCGGTCCTAGTTTAGTACAGTGTAGATTTTATCTCATTGCATTTGTATCCGGTCGGGATACAGATGCGGGTGTGTATGCACAGTATCGGGGTTTTCCTGTAATTTATTATGGGACCAGTTTTCTGGAGTTGCCAGTTTGCATTCCGTCCCGGCCGGTTCTCCTTTGTTCTTTCCCGGCCGGACTTTTCCGATGGAGGGGGTTATTTGCAATTGTGCAAATAACATTTATGGAAGGGGTTTCTTGCTATTGTGTTGATTATGATAGGATATGCATCTTATTCTTTCATGATGGTGCATTTATGTGATTGGAGGTGTAAGCATGGTTGATGTTTTCTTGTCTTTGGATGTGGTCACCTCTTTCTATCTCCTACACTCACCTCCCTTTGTTGATCCCTCCCACTATTTCACACATATATTGGCCGGCCACATTCTTGAGTGAGGATGAGAGAAATTTCCATTTTTTGGTGTAGCACAAATTTCTTCATCTCATTCTTCTTGCTTTGGGAAAAATGAAAGCACCATTTTTCCTTAATCTTATTCCTCCATCAAGGCAACATAACCCCAAAGAGACATAGCACTACACATTCTACAGCCAACCTTGGGCACGTCGACTTGCCAGCTTCGTGCCCGAGTTGCCTCGGTATTGAGGTGGGAGCCCGTAAAAGACGCAGGCGATGTGGTGCCCTTCCGGCGAGGAGGCGACGATGTGGAAGCAAGACTTTCCGCGGGAGATCGGGACGATGACGAGAAGACCGGAGGACTCGGATCACTCGGTATACTTCTCTTCCCATCTCTTGTTAGCTAGCATTAGGTTAATGGTTACGATCCGGGTTTTATTGTCCGCGGTAGCGCCAGTTTCCGAGTAAGGAAAATTTTTGATTCCGCATTTTGGCCTCGGTAAGACGGCCGGGGCGCTGCCGTGGCGCAACAGTAACGGCCACCCGAGTATTGAGCGATCAGAAGATCGACGAGCAAGCCCGCTCACACTCCAGTGAATCCAACCAGTAACACTACCGTACAGTCCGGTCTCGTCGTCTGATATGTCGCATATCTCGCCTAGGGATGGTAAACGTCAGACCCCAATAGCTCGATAAGTCGTGTCGATATGAGGTCTATAACATTTCGAGAAACTACTGGTAACACTTACCAGTAAATCTCAGCAACCCTGGCCAGGGATTTCCTGTTATAGCCAATCGAACACAGCGCAACATCAACTCCCTATACCGGGAGAGACGAATCCCCTCCTATCGCTCATTGCCTCCATGTGACTCGGGACTGTACCCAAAAACCACCGTTTTGCACGCCCTCTTGGACGTGGTAAGATGGAAATCAAAGCACAGTGGGAACCACACAAGACTCTATGACGATCTCGGGTCAACAGACTACTCTGTACGAGTGTCACCAGAGAACTGCCATCGGACGTGAGGTATAATACCATCTGGGAGTTCTCGGCGAGTCCGTCCAGTGTACCCAGTCTCTACTGAGCACCCGTATATCATCTCCGATGTCAAACACCAATGGATATGGGATCATCCATCGCCCATCTGTATGGGTCGAGAAGGAATACGCTAGTCTACTCTGGTATATTGATGCCCCGTCTCGATACACCCACGACTAGGGACTTTGAAGGATGTACTTATGGACTACCATGTCCCCACTAGTATGATCCGCATCACAGTCCAGGTAGTCAAGTACACATCCTAAGGGCTTTACCAACATGTAACAGAGAGACAATCAATGTACACGTTAAGGTAAAGTACAACCAGATAGCATACTATCATGTCGAGCAAGAAAGTCCTCCCTATATATGTCCCAACATCCACTACAATATACATCCTATGTACAGTAATGGCCTCTAGGGTATACATATAACTAACAATAATAAAGAAAGCCAATATTAGATAATGTAATGCAATATATCATATATATTATTATACATTAAATCATCGAATCAACACTTGATCCGACAATCCGGCTATATCGAATATAACCGATTAATATATCATGTCCATTGAATCAACACTTGATCCGATGACCCGGTTCATATCTAAATATCGCGAGAGTATAATACGATATCTCATATCGCATTATCCTCGGTCGTGCACATATCACATATGTGCCCCTACTCTGTTTTGCCTGAGTCAAGAAACCTCTGTGTAGGACTCTAAAGAATCATCAATTTGCCGGTAGCAGGTGATGATCATATCAAACACCCACAAGCTGCAAGCGATCAGCTAAACGTAATAGCCACCCAGGTATTGAGCGATCAGAAGATCAACAAGCTAGCCTGTACATTCTCCTGTGAATCCAATCAGTAACACTCCCGTACAGTCCCGTCTCTTCATCTGATATGTTGCATATCTAGTCTAGGGGTGGTATACGTCAGACCTCAGTAATCGATAAGTCGTGTCGATGTGAGGCTCATACCGGGTCGAGAAACTACTGGTAACACTTACCAGTAAATCTCTATATCAGCCCTGGCCAGGGACTTCCAGTTATAGCCAATCGAACACATCACAACATCAACTCCCTATACCGGGAGAGACGAATCCCCTCCTCTCGCTCATTGCCTCCATGTGATTCGGGACTGCACCCAAAAGCCACCGTTTTGCACGCCTTCTTGGACGTGGTAAGGTAGGAATCAAAGCACAGTGGGAATCACACAAGACTCTATGACGATCTCAGGTCTACAGACTACCCTGTACCAGTGTCACCGGAGAACTGCCATCTGACGTGTGGTATATCACCATCTGGGAGTTCTCGGTGTGTCCGTCCAGTGTACCCAGTCTCCACTGAGCACCCGTACACCATCTCTGATGTCCAAACACCGATGGATATGGGATCATCCATCGCCCATCATATGGGTCAAGATGCGTATACGCTAGTCTACTCTGGTGTATTGATGCCCTGTCTCGACACACCTCGACTAAGAACAGTTATAGGATGTACTCATCGACTACCGTGGCCCCACTAGTATGATCTCATCATAGTCCCAGTAGTCGAGTAAAGATCCTAAGGGCTTTATCAACATGTTAGAGTAAGACAGTAAACATATACAAGTCAACATGTTAAGATAAAGGAATACCAAATAGCATATTATCATGACGAGCAAGAAAGTCCTCTCTATATATATCCAATCATCAATTATAATATACATCATATGTACAACAATGGTCTCTAGGGTATATACATAACTAACAATCTCCCACTTGCACTAAGGCCAGCTGCTGTAGTATCTCATACCTAGCATCCCGAATAATCTCCCAAACTGTATCTGGGGAATGGCCTTCGTGAGTGGATCCGCAGTGTTGTCCTTCGTATCTACTTTCCTTACCTCGGTCTCCCGGTGATCAACTATCTCCCTGATCAGGTGATACCGCCTCAGAATATGTCTGGATTTTTGATGGGACCTAGGTTCCTTGGCCAAAGCCACAGCTCCATTGTTATCGCAATACAGAGGTATTGGATGTTCAATGGATGGAACCACACCAAGCTCACTAATGAACTTCTTTATCCAGACAGCCTCTTTGGCAGCATCGTTGGCAGCGATGTATTCAGCCCCCATCGTCGAGTTTGCAACGGTATCCTGTTTGGAACTCTTCCAACACACCGCCCCTCCATTGAGGGTAAAGACAAATCCCGAGTGCGACTTAGACTCGTCCTTATCACTTTGGAAGCTGGAATCGGTAAAGGACTCCATCTGGAGTTCTTCGTTACCATACACCAAGAACATCTCCTTAGTCCTTCGCAAGTACTTGTGAATGTTCTTCACAGCTGTTCAGTGATTCTCTCCAGGATCTGCTTGATACCGACTCAATTCACTTAGTGAGTATGCTACATCGGGTATGGTACATAGCATCGCATACATGATAGAGCCTACTGCCGAAGCATAGTGTATCCCTTGCATGCGAGCTCTCTCCAAATCAGTCTTGGGAGACATCTCTTTGGAGAGAGTGAGTCCAGAGATCGTGGGTTGGTTCCCACGCTTGGATTCTTCCATACTAAACCTCTTTAGTATGGTGTCAATGTACCTGGATTGGGAAAAACCCAGTATCCGTTTAGATCTATCTCTATAAATCATGATTCCCAATATGCAGGAGGCATCACCTAGATCTTTCATTGAGAATCTTTGTGATAAGAAGAGCTTGACTGATTGCAGCATAGGAACATCATTTCTTATCAGGAGTATATCATCCACGTACAATACGAAGAATACAACCTTACTTTCTGCAACCTTCTTATAAATAAATGGTTCATCTATATTTTTGATGAAGTCAAACTCTTTGACTGCAACATCAAAATAGATGTTCCAACTCCGCGATGCTTGCTTTAACCCATAAATGGATTTAAGCAGCTTGCACACCTTACCGCTGCTCCCACTATCTACGAATCCCTCTGGCTGAGTCATGTACACGCACTCTTCTAAATCATCGTTTAGAAAGGCGGTCTTAACATCCATTTGCTAGATTTCGTAGTCATGGTATGCAGCAATGGCAAGTAAGATCCGGATGGACTTAAGCATAGCCACTGGAGAAAAGGTTTCGTCATAATCCACACCTGGTCGTTGACGAAAACCCTTTGCAACAAGTCTAGCTTTGAAAGCCTCAACTTTTCCATCTACACCAATTTTCTTTTTAAAGATCCACGTGCTCCCAATGGGTTTTACCCCTTCAGGAGCATTTTCTAAAGTCCATACTTTGTTGGTGTACATGGATTCCATTTCAGATCGCATTGCATCCAGCCATTTCACAGAGTCACCACTTGTGATGGCCTGCTCGAAACTAGTTGGGTCATCATCTTCCATGATGCAATCCTCGCTCCCACCATCAATGAGAAAAACGTAGTATCTCTCAGTTGGATGAGAAACCCTGCTAGATCGGCGGAGTGGCTGGGGTTCGTCCGGTACTATTGAATCTTCTGGTTCCACCAAATCTTCAGTTGCAGTTTGTGTTGCTGGAACTTCTTCCAGTTCTACCTCAAAGCCATTAATCTCTTTTGCAAGAAATTCATTTTCTAAAAAGGTGGCATGTCGAGAAATAAACACCTTTTGTTCCTCGCGATGGTAGAAAATATATCCATGAGAATGTTTGGGATATCCCACAAACTTGCATAGAACTGACCGTGCCTCGAGTTTGTCTGGATTTTTCCTTTTGACATAGGCCAGACAACCCCATATCTTAACTCGTTTAAGACATAGTCTCTTCCCACTCCATATCTCATACGGTGTGGTAGGTACAGATTTAGTTGGAACTTGATTCAATAGGTATGCTGCTGTCTCCTGCGCATACCCCCAGAAGGAAATAGGTAACTCAGCTGTACTCATCATCGAGCGCACCATATCTAATAGGGTGCGATTCCTCCGTTCCGATACACCGTTGTGCTGTGGTGTATAAGGAGGAGTAAGCTGAGAGAGAATCCTATTCTCTTTTAGATAATCTAGGAACTCATTGCTTAAGTATTCACCTCCTCGATCAGATTGAAGAATCTTATTACTTTTTCCCGTTTGGTTCTCTACTTCGTGCTTATATTCTCTGAATTTCTCAAAAGCTTCAGACTTGTGTTTCATCAGAAATACATATCTGAATCTTGAGAGATCGTCAGTGAATGTAATAAAGTAGGAAGAACCATTCCTGGCATGTGTAGACATGGGACCACATACATCACTATGTACCAGCCCTAAGAGTTCGGTAACTCTTTCTCCGTGTCCACTAAATGGAGCTTTGGTCATTTTGCCTTTGAGACATGAATGGCAAGTATCATAAGATGATAATTCGAACAGATTCAAATATCCATCCTTATGTAACTTAGCTAGTCGTGTCGCATTTACATGACCAAGTCTACAATGCCATAAGAAGGATTCGTTCATTTCTGAACTTTTCCTCTTGTGTGTGTTTTGTATATTAAGGACTGTATTTTGATTGAGAATGAATATGCCATTATGTAACGAGCCTGATCCAATCAACTTTTGATCTAGGAATATGTTCATAAAATTATCCTGTACAACAAAATTATATCCTTCTTTACTTAATAAAGAAACTGATATAATGTTGCACATCATGTTCGGTATATAACAGCACTCATTCAGAATCAGTGTATTACTACTTAGTAATACAAGGTGATATTTGCCAACTGCTTTGGCTGCAACACTTGCACCATTCCCTACTTGTACGGAATGATCACCTTTTCCCAGTTCTCTACCTTTACGTAGCCCATGTAACATTTTACATATGTGGGATCCTGATCCGGTTTCTAATACCCAGGACGTAGGGTGAACTGAGAAACAGTTCTCAATAACTAACACACCCGAAGAAGGTGCATCAACATGCATGTTCTCTGTTTGGGTGGCGTGAGAATCCAGATATTCTCCTGTTTCCTGTTCATTCTTATAACTCTTATAAGTAAGAACGGGATAAACGATCCCCTGCTCAGTATAATAAGCGGGTTCAGTCAATACATCGATATTATTATCTTGATTAAGTCCTGACTTGGTCGCTACCTGGAGAGAGAGAGAGAAGGAAACACTTTAGCGTATACTTTTGCAAGATTAGATTGGTTATTATCTTATCTAATGAGGATGTCTCCCACTGTTTTCATAAAATCTTCCTTCAAACCCAAAAAGGTAAGATTAGCCGGGATTAATTACACCCTACAATTTCGTCAATCTTTCAGCCAGATCAGTGTCGATATTTGAGGGAGGTTCCCCGTGCTTTCGCACGGACCTAATTAAAATAAACCTCGTTTTCTCAGAGGCATAACCTCGTTAACACCTTTCTAGACACCTACTTGATCGGCTAATTGTCCTATGTAAAACTCTCCCAGGAGTAACTCTTACTTGCAGTGGGTATCGGGATCCAACTATCTCATAGGAGGTATGCAATCTCATTGCAAATTTCAACACTTGAAATTCCCAATAATACTTTTGCCCCTAACCCCTATGACCTTGACAAAGGCCAACAAATCATAGGAAGCTAGTCAAGTTCAACCCGTCATTTCTTTATTGAAATAAACCCACCCGCACGACCCTTGACAAAGTCCAACAAGGTCGTACGATTACCCTAATCTAATCACATCACATGTTTAAACAGATAAGTACCAGTCAGCTACCGCACACTACGCTTTGACAAAGGCCAACAAACGCAGCACAAATACTGAATAGTCTTTATCTGAAATGACGGAGGGCTACGCAGGTTTTTCAGAAAACCATGAGCGTAATGAACTTGATATCGTCGTAGAATCAAGTGATTTTGAAAAAGGAGTGTTTTTGAGGCTTTTCTAGTTTTGCTAAAGAGGTCACTCCCGGTGAAGGGATCTCGGCTCTTTCCCCATCGAATAAGGTGCATGATATATCACATATACCGTTGTGCAAAGCAAGAACTATATAAGCTGTCAAAAACTCAACCGTGAGTTTGTAGCATCTGCCAGTTTCGCTAAAGAGGTCACTCCCGGTGAAGGGATCTCGGCTCTTTCCTCTTCGAATAAGGTGCAGCGTATATCATATATTCCGCTATGCAAAGCAAAACTGTAGCTACCCTTTTATAAAGTTTTGATTCTACAATATCTTTTAGGTTTCTTTTCTTTTATTCTCATTAATAAAACCCATCAACTTATGCTTCCTAAGCATCACAGAAGAAACGAAAGCTGTAATATTTATATATCAGCATATATATATATATATATATATATATATATATAGTATAAGCATTCGTCTCAGGCAGTAATATGATCTCATCACAGAACATTGCAGCAGAAGAACATATATGAAATATTGGATATACTAGGATGTCCGTGTTTTTAATACGAGCCGGTATAAAACACGGATTCCACGGTCGCGATGAATAGCCAAACCCACATCCCTAGACCCCTACGAGAGCGGCAAGTAACACTGCCAATTCTAGGGTTAGGAGACCCGGTCTCGACTTCTCGAGATGGCCTCCCATTGGACCCTAGAACCCGGTTACTTGTGCTCCCCTCCTTGGGTCTACCTAATGCGGAAAAAGTAAATAATATACACTGGTGACAACAACCTCATCCCGGAAGAGCCCTAATAAAAGAATATTACATACAAATGAATTTTACAAGAATGAAAATAAAAACCCTCATCTCATATAAAACCCTCGGCTATTCAGAACACGACGATCCAATACAACATATCACAGCAACACATAATATCTCATATCATCAACGTAAGCAAGTATGCGTATCCCGATTATCGTTGATGTATAGCAACGAAGCCGACGATACTCGACATACTACGCTTACGGTCACATAAAAGAAATTGTAAAACTACAACATTTGGAATCCACAAACTTTTTAGACATCGTAAATCTGAAATATCACTTACTTCGCATTTTATGCCTAACTATATGAATTCCACATATTGTATCACATTCCAGATAAATAGATAATATTAAACTTTCCGATCGAATAATCAAATACCCAAGATTTCCTAAATCGCTCAACACTTGAGCGGAGTTCAAATAATCCTAGAATATGTCACAGTACCAATGGTCCATCCGTAGAAGGGTCAAGCCAACGCCTCACATGTGGCACGCAGTACTGCCCCAAACCCTAAGGTTTAGAGGCGGTTCAGACGGTCACATAATCGAGTTAAGGTTTGTGTTCTTCTAGAGGGTCCACCGCGTTACTTGCATATTTTTCCGAAAGATTTAAACCCAAGAAAAATTCAACATTTGAAAGTTTTTCGTGCCGGGAAAAAATGAGTTAATGATATCCGTTCAAACATTTTAATAGTTTCTAAATTATCCGGAAAACAGAACGAAATTAAATTTTTCGATCGAATCAACGAATTCAAAATAATCCCTAGAACACTCAACACTTGAGTTAAAGTAAACTTACCCAGAAAAATGCAGGAACAGCTACGGACATTATTGTAGAAAATATTAACCCTAATTCTACAGTTCCGCCGCGGAACCACCACGCAAGCAAGGTATTGCCGCGGTTCCGTGGCGCTATGGTGGAATTGGGATGTCGTATTTTACAGTAACTCTTAGAATTCCCTGCTGATTTTTTTGAGTGTTTTTAATGCAGAAAAAATCACATTTTTACAATATTTCCAGAGAGGGGGTCTAGTTTGATGTATCGGGGTTCGATCGGAGTTTTAACTTCGTAAACACGTTGCCTAATGCTCTAGCTAGGCTCTGATACCACTGTAAGGTTCCTAGGCACTCTTACAACGGTTCATAAGGCATCAACCAGGCCCGAATAAAAATTTAGAGGTGTTGAAGAACCAAAAGCTGGGATCTTTGCTAGATTATTAGGGTTTAACATGCAAGTAAACATCTTTACAACTAAGTGTGAGAGATTACAACCTTTGTAGTCCACTCCTTCACTTCATAAGCTCCGAGTAGAAGTCCCTTCGTCGCGATCCACGATCTGCCGGACTCAAGAGAGGCTCCACAACTCGAACGATCCATGCTAACTTGTATTCTTTCTTTTCTCCAATGATCTACCTCGAAGTTTCTATAACTCAAGCTCTCTCACTCTAATGAGGTGAACACCCTAATCTAATTGGCTAGATTAGATGAGGATGATGGAGTAGTATTTATGCTTTCTTTTTATATCAAATTCTCACACATAAAGAAAACCTAGTAAGCTTTCTCAAAGCTCAAGGTTGAAGAAGAAGAAGAATAATTCATTAATCCTTTTGTGATGAACAATGAAAAGATATATGATTAATAATGCAACCATGGTTAAGGATGATAAGGATAACTCATGTAGAGAATTAACTAGGGCTAGGGTTTGGGTTGAGTTAAACAATGAGTCACTGGATAATATCAACCATAATATCTAAGCTCATGACAAAAGAAATCCTTCTAGAAGCATCAAGAAAGAACTAACCCAAATCAAACCCTAACCTTGTTTAATCTCCACTAAACAAGTTGCATTAGTAATCATATCATGTTACAATAAAATATATCACATATATATTATATATTTGTAACAAAAAAAAATAATACAATTAATATATATCGCATATATATCAATGTATTACCCGGTGAGAAGATGAAATAATAAAGCAAGCCAATATTAGATAATGTAATTCAATATATCATATATATTATTGTACATTAAATCATCGAATCAAAACTTGATCCGACAATCCGGCTATATCGAATATAACCGACTAATATATCATGAACCGATTCATCGAATCAACACCTGATCCGATGACCCGGTTCATATCTAAATATCGCGAGAATATAATACGGTATCTCATATCGTATTATCCTCGGTCGTGCACATATCACATATGTGCCCCTACTTCATTTTTCCTGAGTCAAGAAACCTCTGTGTAGGACTTTAAAGAATCGTCAATACGCCAGTAGCAGGTGATGATCATATCAAACACCCACAAGCTGCAAGCGGTCAGCTAAACGTAATATCCACCCAGGTATTGAGCGATCAGAAGATCAACAAGCTAGCCTGTACATTCTCCTTTGAATCTAATCAGTAATACTCCCGTACAGTCCGGTCTCTTCGTATGATATGTTGCATATCTAGTCTAGGGGTAGTATACGTCAGACCCCATTAACCGATAAGTCGTGTCGATGTGAGGCTCATAATGGGTCGAGAAACTACTGGTAACACTTACCAGTAAATCTCTATATCAGCCCTGGCCAGGGACTTCCAGTTACAGCCAATCGAACACAGCACAACATCAACTCCCTATACCGGGAGAGACGAATCCCCTCCTATCGCTCATTGCCTCCATGTGATTCGAGACTGGACCCAAAAACCACCGTTTTGCACGCCCTCTTGGACGTGGTAAGGTGGGAATCAAAGCACAGTGGGAATCACACAAGACTCTATGACGATCTCGGGTCTACAGACTACCCTGTACCAGTGTCACCGGAGAACTGTCATCTGACGTGTGGTATATCGCCATCTGGGAGTTCTCGGCGAGTCCGTCCAGTGTACCCAGTCTCCGCTGAGCACCCGTACACCATCTCTGATGTCAAAACACCGATGGATATGGGATCATCCATCGCCCATCATATGGGTCAAGATGCGTATACGCTAGTCTACTCTGGTGTATCGATGCCCTGTCTCGACACACCCTCGACTAGGAACAGTTATAGGATGTACTCATCGACTACTGTGGCCCCACTAGTATGATCTCATCATAGTCCCAGTAGTCGAGTACAGATCCTAAGGGCTTTATCAACATGTGAGAGTAAGACAGTAAACATATACAAGTCAACATGTTAAGATAAAGGAATACTAAATAGCATACTATCATGACGAGCAAGAAAGTCCTTTCTATATATATCCAAGCATCCATTATAATATACGTTATATGTACAACAATGGCCTTTAGGGCATATACATAACTAATAGAGATTTACTGGTAAGTGTTATCAGTAGTTTCTCGACCCGTTATGAGCCTCACATCGACACGACTTATCGGTTCTTGGGGTCTGACGTTTACCACCCCTAGACTGGATATGCGACATATCAGACGAAGAGACCGGACTGTACGGGAGTGTTACTGATTAGATTTTCAGGAGAATGTACATGCTTGCTTGTTGAACTTCTGCTCGCTTAATACCCGGGTGGCTGTTACGTTTGGCTGACCGCTTGCTGCTTGTGGGTGATTGATATGATCATCACCTACTGCCGGCGTATTGACGAGTCTTTAGAGTCCTACACAGAGGTTTCCCGGCTCAGGCGAAACGGAGTAGGAGCACATATGCGATATGTGCGGGATCGAGAAAAATACGATATGTGATACCGTATTCTATTCTCGCGATATGTGATATCGGCCGGGTATATGAGATATAGCCGGATCATCGGATCAAGTGTTGATTCGATGAAATGATACATTTTATATTAGTCGGTTATATGAGATATAGCCGGATTATCGGATTAAGTGTTGATTCGATAATTTAATGTATAATTATATATGTGATATATTATATTACATTAACTAATATAAGCTCACTTAAGTAATTCTTTTTCTCATTATGGATACATTAATATATATGTGATATATGTTAAATGTATTCTTTTGTTACTTAATTATATATATGTGATATGTATAATTGTAACATGCTTGGTTATAAATGCAACTAGGGTTTATTAGAGTTAAACCATACTAGGGTTAATATTGGGGTTTATATTTATCATTAAGTAATTCAAATATTGTGGATAATGTTCATGGATGAAGCTTGTAGAAGTTTGTAGTTTCTTTGACTTTGTCCACTCATTTTGTCTTGCTTAAGATATTTATCAACCATACCTTTAACTATAGCTAATGGTTAAGTCTCTATATGGGTTAAAGATGATATACTTGACCTTGGGTTGCATTTCTAACCAAACAAAAGTTTATTCTCATCACTTCATCTTCTTCTTCCTCAAAAGCTTTCTAGCCTTTTCTTTTGTGGTGAAATAGATTGAGAAAAAGATAACTAAAGAGAACAAAATTCCTACTTCATCACCCTCTTCTATACTAGCCATATATCTTAGTGTGTTAGCTTCATTAGATCTAAATTAGTGAAAAGTTAGCTTGAGTTTGTGTTTCCTCAAGGTAGATCGTCTTGGATTTCGAAGACTTCAAGCAAGATGCATCATTCACCTCATGGAGCCTATCTAGAGTCCGGGAGCATGATGATCGCAGTGAAGGGACCACAACTCGGAACTTATGAAGCGAAGGAATAGACTACAAAGGTTGTAATCCCTTTCTATTTGATGTAAAGTTGTTTACATGCAAAGTTAACCCTAAAACTCTAGTTAAGATCTTGGTTAGGGTTTCATAGCACCCTAAAAATTTTCATTATGGCATGTGTGATTCCTTCCAAAACATCATGGTGGTGTTACGCAACCCTACAGTGGTATCAGAGAAAAACTAGAGCTTTAGGCGAAGTCTAGACGAAGTTTAAAGTCCGATCGAACCCCGAAAACCCATCCGAGACCCCTTCTCTTGAAATTTTTTCAAAAGTTGATATTTTTCATATTAAAAATACTCAGAAAATTATGCAAGGAATTATATGGACGCACCTGAAGAACGAGTCCCTAACTCGCTACAGTGACCGCGCAACCGCGGTCAAAACTTGGTTTTGGCGGCGGTTCTGCGGCGCCACTGTGGAGGCTTGGGACGGGCCCTTCAGCGACGGTCCGTATGTGATAGGGCATGCTTTTGGGAATTTTTTATTTTCTGCTCAAGTGTTGAGCTCACTGGGGTATTTTGAGAATTCGTTGAATCGATCGAATTGTGTAACGTCGCCTAGATATTTGTGTTGTGATACAATATGTGGAATTCATATTGTTAGGCATGAAATCCGTAATATGTGATATTTCGGGTTTACGATGTCTAAAGAGATTGTGGATTCCAAATATTATAGTTTTAATTTTTCTTTTCTGCGATCGTAAGTGTAATATGTGGTATATCGCCGTTTTCGTCGCTATAGATCGACGACAATTGTGATAGGCATATTTACTTATGTTGATGGCATGTGTTTTTATGAGTTGCCATGATATGTTATATTGGATCGTCGTGTTCTGAATAGCCGGGGGTTTTATGTGAGATGAGAGTTTTCTTTTTAATTCATGTAAAATTCATTGTATGTAATATTCTTTTATTGGGACACTTCCGGGTTGAGGATGCTGTCACCATTGTATATTATTTACTTTTCCGCACTAGGATAAACCCAAGGTGGAGAACACAAGTAGCCGGGTTCTAGGGTCCAGTGGGAGGCTATCTCGAGGAGTCGAGACCGGGTCTCCTAACCCTAGAATTGGCAATGCTACTTGCCGCTCTCGTAGGGGTCTAGGGATGTGGGTTTGGCTATTCATCGCGACTGTGGAATCCGTGTTTTATACAGGCTCGAAATAAAACACGGACCTCCTAATATATCCAATATTTCACATGTTTCTTCTGCTGCTGATATATTGTGATGTGATCATTTTATATGCGTGAGACGAATGCTTTATTATTGTATATATGATATATAATAAACGTTGCTTATGTTTTACACCCGCGCTAGTCCCGTCCCGGTATGCCGTTAGTTAAGTAACCTAATGGTGCATAACGGAACATTATGGCGAATGCGGATGGCATAAGCGTACGTTGTATTTTCGTTTCTTCTGTGATGCTTAGGAAGCATAAATGTTGGGATTTATTAATGAGATTAATAAACGAAAAGAAACCTAAAAGATATTGTAGAATCAAATTTTAAAGAAGGGTAGCTACAGTTCTTGCTTTGCACAGCGGTATATGTGATATACCCTGCACCTTATTCGATGAGGAAAAAGCCGAGATCCCTTCACCGGGAGTGACCTCTTTAGCAAAACTGGCAGATACTACAAACTCATGGTTTAGTTTTTGATTGCTCCTATAGTTCTTTTTATGCACCGCGGTATTTGTGAAATATCCTGCACCTTATTCGATAAGGAAAGAGCCGAGATCCCTTCACCGGGAGTGACCTCTTTAGCGAAACTAGAAAAGCCTCAAAAACACTCTTTTTCAAAATCACTTGTTTCTACAACGATATCGAATTCTTTATTCTCATAGTTTTTCTAAAAAACCAGCATAGGCCTCCGTCATTTCAGATAAGTCCTACTTAGTATTCGTGCTACGTTTGTTGACCTTGTCAAGGCGTAGTGTACGGTAGCTAATTAGTGTTTATCTTCTAAAGAATGAGATGCGATTGGATTAGGGTAGTCGTACGGCCTTGTTGTCCTTGTCAAGGGTCGTGCGGGTGGGTTTAATTTAATCGGGAAATGACGGGTTGAACTTGAATTGCGATTTATGGTTTGTTGACCTTGTCAAGGTCATAGATCGCTAGGGGCAAAAGTATTGTCGGGAATTTCAAGAGTTGAAATTTGCAATGAGATTGCATACCTCCTATGAGATAGTTGGATCCCGATACCCACTGCGAGTAAGAGTTACTCCTGGGAGAGTTTTACACAGGACAATTCGCCGATCAAGTAGGTGTCTAGAAAGGTGTTGACGGGGTTATGCCTCTGGGAAAACGAGGTTTATTCTAATTAGGTCCGTGCGAAAGCACGGGGAACCTCCCTCAAAGTACCAACACTGGCCTGGCTGAAAGATTGGCGAACTTGTAAAGTGTAATTAATCCCGGCTAGTCTTACCTTTTAAGTTTTGAAGGAAGATTTGATAAAAAGCAGTGGGAGCCATCCTGATTAGATAAGATAATAACCAATCTAATCTTTCAAGAGCATACGCTAAAGTGTTTTCTTCTCTCTCTCTCCAGGTAGCGACCCTGTCAGGCCTTAATCAAGATAATAATATGGATGTATTGACTGAACCCATTTTTTATACTGAGCAGGGGAACATTGGTCCCGCTCCCACTTATAATAGTTATAAGACAGAGCAGGAATTAGGAGAATATCCAGATTCTCACGCCACCCAAATGAAGAATAAGCATGTTCATGCATCTTCTTCCGGTGTGGTAGTTATCGAGAACTTTTTCTCAGTTCACTCTACGTCTTGGGTATTAGATACCGGATCGGGATCCCATATATGTAATATGTTACATGGGGTACGTAAAAGTTGGGAACTGGGAGAGGGTGATCATCCCGTAAGTGTAGGGAATGGTGCAAATGTTGCAGCCAAGTCTGTTGGCGAATATCACCTTGTGATACCAAATGGTAATACATTGATTCTGAACGAATGCTATTACATTCCGACCCTGATATGCAATCTTATATTAGTATCTTTATTGAGTAAAGAGGGATATAATTTTGTTGTACAGGATAATGTTATGAACATCTTCATGAATCAAATATTGATTGCATCAGGCTCGTTAAATAATGGCATATACGTTCTAAATCAAACTACAGTCCTGAACGTACAAAACACACACAAGAGGAAAAGTTCAAAAATGAATGAATCTTTCTTGTGGCATTGTAGACTAGGTCATATCAATGCGACATGGCTAGCTAAGTTACATAAGGATGGATATTTGAATCCGTTCGAATTTTCATCTTAAGATACTTGCCAGTCATGTCTCAAAGGCAAGATGACAAAAACTCCGTTTAGTGGACATGGAGAAAGAGTTACAGAACTCTTAGGGCTGATACATAGTGATGTATGCGGCCCTATGTCTACACATGCCAGGAATGGTTCCTCGTACTTCATTTCATTCACTGACGATTTCTCAAGATACGGACATGTGTTCCTGTTGAAACACAAGTTTGAAGCTTTTGAGAAATTCAGAGAATATAAGCAAGAAGTAGAGAACCAAACGGGAAAAAGTATTAAGATCCTTCGATCTGATCGAGGAGGAGAATACTTAAGCAATGATTTTCTGGATTATCTAAAAGAGAATGGAATTCTCTCTCAGCTTACTCCTCCCTATACACCACAGCACAACGGTGTATCGGAGCGGAGGAATCGCACCCTATTAGATATGGTGCGCTCTATGATGAGCACCGCTGAGTTACCTATTTCCTTTTGGGGTTATGCGCTTGAGACAGCAGCATACCTATTGAATCAAGTTCCATCTAAATCTGTACCTACCACATCATATGAGATATGGAGTAGGAAGAGACCATATCTTAAACGAGTTAAGATATGGGGTTGTCCGGCTTATGTCAAAAGACAAAATCCAGACAAACTCGAGGCACGATTAGTTCTCTGCAAGTTTGTGGGATATCCAAAGAACTCTTATGGGTACTTTTTCTACCACACTGAGGAGCAAAAGGTGTTTGTTGCTCAACATGCCACCTTTTTAGAAAAGAAATTTCTTGCAAAAGAAATTAGTGGCAATGAGGTAGAGCTGGAAGAAGTTCCAGCACCACAAACTACAACTGAAGATTTAGTGGAACCAGATGATTCAGTAGTTCCCAACGAACCCCAGCCTCTCCACCGATCTAGTTGGGTTTCTCATCCACCTGAGAGATACTACGGTTTTCTCATTGATGGTGGAAGCGAGGATTGCATCATGGAAGATGATGACCCAATTAGCTTCGAGCAGGCCATCACGAGTGGGGGTCTGTGAAGTGGCTAGATGCAATGCGATCTGAGATGGAATCCATGTACACCAACAAAGTATGGACTTTGGAAGATGCTCCTGAAGGGGTAAAACCCATTAGGAGCAAGTGGATCTTTAAGAAGAAACTTGGTGTAGATGGAAAAGTGGAGACTTTCAAAGCTAGACTTGTTGCAAAGGGTTTTCGTCAACGACCAGGTATGGATTATGACGAAACCTTTTCTCCAGTGGCTATGCTTAAGTCCATCCGGATCTTACTTGCCACTGCTGCATACCATGACTACAAAATCTGGCAAATGGATGTTAAGACCGCCTTTCTAAATGGTGATTTAGAGGAGTGCGTGTACTTGACTCAGACAGAGGGCTTCGTAGATAGTGGGAGTAGCGGAAAGGTGTGCAAGCTGCTTAAATCCATCTACTGGTTAAAGCAGGCATCGCGGAGTTGGAACATCTGCTTTGATGTTGTAGTCAAAGAATTTGACTTCATCAAAAACGTAGATGAACCTTGTATATACAGGAAGGTTGCAGAGAGTAAGGTTGTCTTCCTCGTATTGTACGTGGATGACATACTCTTGATAGGAAATGATGTTCCTATGCTGCACTCGGTCAAGCTCTTCTTATCGTATAGATTCTCAATGAAAGATCTAAGTGATGCCTCCTGCATTTTAGGAATTAAGATCTATAGAGATAGATCTAAACGGATACTGGGATTGTCCCAATCCAGGTACATTGACACCATACTAAAGAGGTTTAGTATGGAAGAATCCAAGCGTGGGAACCAACCCACGATCTCTGGACTCACTCTCTCCAAAGAGATGTCTCCCAAGACTAATTTGGAGAGAGCTCGCATGCAAAGGATACCCTATGCTTCGGCAGTAGGCTCTATCATGTACGCGATGCTATGTACCAGACCCGATGTAGCATACTCACTACGTGTAGTGAGTATGTATCAAGCAGATTCAGGAGAGAATCACCGGACAGCTGTGAAGAACATTCTCAAGTACTTGAGAAGAACTAAGGAGACGTTCTTGGTGTATGGTAATGGAGAACTCCAGGTGGAGTCCTTTACTGATTCAAGCTTCCAATGTGATAAGGAAGACTCTAAGTTGCACTCGGAATTTGTCTTTACCCTAAATGGAAGGGCGGTTTGTTGGAAGAGTTCCAAGCAAGTAACCGTGGCAGACTCGACGATAGAGGCTGAATACATCGCTGCCAACGATGCTGCCAAAGAGGCTGTCTGGATAAAGAATTTTATCACTGAACTTGGTGTGGTTCCGTCCATTGAGCATCCAATACCTTTGTATTGTGATAACAATGGAGCTGTGGCTTTGGCCAAGGAACCCAGGTCCCATCAGATATCCAGACATATTCTGAGGCGGTATCACCTGATCCGGGAGATAGTAGATCGCCGCGAGATCGAGGTCAGGAGAGTTGACACGAAGGACAACGCTGCGGATCCACTCATGAAGGCCATACCCCAAATACATTTTGAGAGACTCTTTAGGTTGTTGGGTATGAGATACTACAGCAGCTGGCCTTAGTGCAAGTGGGAGATTGTTAGTTATGTATATGCCCTAGAGGCTATTATTGTACATATGATGTATATTATAGTGGATGCTTGGATATATATAGAGAGGACTTTATTGCTCGATATGATAGTATGCTATCTGGTTGTGATTTATCATAACATGTTGACTTGTATTGGTTTACTGTCTTGCTCTCACATGTTGATAAAGCCCTTAGGATATGTACTTAACTACTAGGACTATGATGGAGATCATACTAGTGGGGCCAAAGGTAGTCAACGAGTGCATCCTATAATTGTTCCTAGTCGAGGGTGTATCGAGACAGGGCATCGATACACCAGAATAGACTAGCGTATACGCATATTGACCCATATGATGGGCGATGGATGATCCCACATCCATTGGTGTTTAACATCAAAGATGGTATGCGGGTGCTCAGTGGAGTTTGGGTACACTGAACGAACTCGCCGAGAACTCCTAGATGGTACTATACCTATCATCAGATAGCAGTTCTCTGGTGACACAGGTATAGGTTAGTCTGTAGACCCGAGATCGTCATAGAGTCTTGTGTGATTCCTACCGTGCTTTGATTTCCACCTTACCACGTTCACGAGAACGTGTAAAACGGTGGCTTTTTGGTACAGTCCCGGATCACATGGAGGTAATGAGCGATAGGAGGGGTTTCGTCACTCCCGGTATTGGGGGTTGATGTTGCGCTGTGTTTGATTGGCTATAACTGGAAGTCCCTGGCCGGGGCTGATATGAAGATTTACTGGTAAGTGTTATCAGTAGTTTCTCGACCTGTTATGAGCCTCACATCGACACAACTTATCGGTTATTGGGGTCTGACGTTTACCACCCCTAGACTGGATATGCGACATATCAGACGAAGAGACCGGACTGTACGGGAGTGTTACTGATTGGATTTTCATGAGAATGTACATGCTTGGTTGTTGATCTTCTGCTCGCTCAATACCCGGGTGGCTGTTACGTTTGGCTGACCGCTTGCAGCTTGTGGGTGATTGATATGATTATCACCTACTGCCGGCGTATTGACGAGTCTTTAGAATCCTACACAGAGGTTTCCCGGCTCAGGCGAAACGGAGTAGGAGCACATATGCGATATGTGCGAGATCGAGAAAAATACGATATGTGATACCGTATTCTATTCTCACGATATATGATATCGGCCTGGTATATGAGATATAGCCGGGTCATCGGATCAAGTGTTGATTCGATGAAATGATACATTTTATATTAGTCGGTTATATGAGATATAGCCGGATTATCGGATCAAGTGTTGATTCGATAATTTAATTTATAATTATATATGTGATATATTATATTACATTAACTAATATAAGCTCACTTATGTAATTCTTTTTCTTATTATGGATACATTAATATATATGTGATATATGTTAAATGTATTCTTTTGTTACTTAATTATATATATGTGATATGTATAATTGTAACATGCTTGGTTATAAATGCAACTAGGGTTTATTAGAGTTAAACCATACTAGGGTTATTATTGGGGTTTATATTTATCATTAAGTAATTCAAATATTGTGGATAATGTTCATGGATGAAGCTTGTAGAAGCTTGTAGTTTCTTTGACTTTGTCCACTCATTTTGTCTTGCTTAAGATATTTATCAACCATACCTTAACCATAGCTAATGGTTAAGTCTCTACACGGGTTAAGGATGATATACTTTACCTTGGGTTGCATTTCTAACCAAACACAAGTTTATTCTCTTCACTTCATCTTCTTCTTCCTCAAAAGCTTTCTAGCTTTTTCTTTTGTGATGAAATAGATTGAGAAAAAGAAAACTAAAGAGAACAAAATTTCTACTTCATCATCCTCTTCTATACTAGCCATATAGATTAGTGTGTTAGCTTCACTAGTTCTAAATTAGTGAAGAGTTAGCTTGAGTTTGTGTTTTCTCATGGTAGATCGTCTTGGATTTCGAAGACTTCAAGCAAGATGCATCATTCACCTCATGGAGCCTCTCTAGAGTCCGGGAGAATGATGATCGCAGCGAAGGGACTACAACTCGGAGCTTATGAAGCAAAGGAACGGACTACAATTGTTGTAATCCCTTTCTCTTTGATGTAAAGTTGTTTACATGCAAAGTTAACCCTAAAACTCTAGTTAAGATCTTGGTTATGGTTTCATAGCACCCCAAAAATTTTCAATATGGAATGTGTGATGCCTTCGTAAACTTCGTGGTGGTGTTACGCAATCCTACAGTGTGATGCTACCAATCCCTAGTAGATGTGCTAAGGAATCCCTTCATGGTATTAGAGCCTAACTAGAAACCTAGACCATGTTAAGATAATACGAAACCGAAAAACTTCGCCAAAAATACGGTTTTGGAAACCCTAAAAATGCTCTCTGGAATTTTTTTGAAAATTGGGTTAAAAATTATTTTAGCAACTGCAGGGTGGCATTTAAGATGTTTTAAGAACACAGGTGAAATACGAGTGGGGGGGGGGGGCTCGGATTCGAACCGGCGACCTAGCCTATTTTTCCGGTGATGCCGGCCAACAGTGTTCCCCTCCTCCTCGTATTGCACCAGTGTTCTTGTACACTTGTTCTGCGGTTTCTGGTATTGTTTGGGCAGTCCAAAATTGCATGTGATGTTAATTGTGTTATGGACACTTTGCGGAGTATTTCGTATTCGTATATTTTAGCGTTGTATTGGTAACTTTGACGACGTTAAACAGGTCGAATGAATTATCAAACATTGGTATTTTCCAGGTTGAACGTACTCAATAAATATTGCAGGTATTCTTATGGACCCTCTAGAAGAGTGAAACCCTAACTCGAGATGTGACCACAGAACTGCGACTAAACCTTAGGGTTTACCTTAGTTAGTGGCGCCACAAATGAGGCTTGGGTTTTCCCTTCTACGGCTGGTCCATTAAATACTGTGGCATAGATTTTGCGTATTGTTTAACGGTGCTCAAGTGTTGAGCTTGCTGGGAAATACGGGTGTTTGGTGATTCGATCGAAGGGTTTAACATCGCCTAGTAGTATGTGATACTTCTTCTGCGACCGTAAGCGTATGCGTATTGCCGATTTCGTTGCTATATGTCAACGACAATTGGGGTGCACATACTTGCTTACGTTGATGACATGTGATGTTCTGCGTTGCTGGATATGTTATATTGGATCGTCGTATTTTGAATAGCTGGGGGTTTTATGTGAGATGAGAGTTTTTATTTTCATTCATGTAAAATTAAATGTATGTAATATTCTTTTATTGGGGCACTTCCGGGTTGAGGTTGATGTCACCATTGATGTATATTATTGTAACATTTTCAAAAATATAAAATATTAATTTTGGGAATTTTTATAATTTAATATTATTTTATTGATTATTTTAATATTTAATGCAAATAAATAGGAAAAATGTTAGAAAAATTATGGAAAATTCTAAAATAGGGTAAACTAGTGAATTATGACATTTTTAAGTTTTTGTGATTAGTTTGACACTAATTTAGTGCTAATCGCGATTAAAATCGCTAATCGGGTTTTTTGGTAATTTTGTGCAAAACTTGCACATATCACTTTTTCTACACTTGTTCATTTTTCTAGCCATGGATTTCTTTTGGGGTTACTATTGATGTGAGAAGGTTTGGTTTTTAAAAGAAAAGGAAAAGAAAAGAAAATGTAATGATGAGGGTAGGTGAGAGAGAGACATGGGGTACCATTGACCTTGAGACTTAGCCATTCTCCCATCATTTTCTCTCCCTCTTCCTCTCCCTTGCTGCTGCTGCCCTAGCCCTCTCTCCCCTCCACTAAATCCTCTCACTTCATCTCAAAAACATACCCAAAACCCCAAACTCCTTTCATTAAAATTGTGCAAAATCCCTAGATCTACACATGGAGCTAAAGAAGCATGGATTTGGCCACTAGAGGGCAACTCAAGAAAATTCTTGAGTTGCTAATGAAGGTAATTTCTGAACCATTTTCTCAATCATAGCTTTTCCTATAACCCCATGTTAAGATTTAATCGATATTGTGTGATATTATGGATTTGATGAAAACCTAGTTAGGGTTTGAGAGGAACTTGGGTTGTATTGTGAAATTGAGTTCAATTGAGGATACACCAACACCCTAGTGTATGAATTGAGACCCTAACCTGAAGTTTAAACCCATAATACGGATTTTAGAAACCGATATCGGGGAAATTGTGTATTCTGTCACTGTTATTTGGAATCTGCTATCATACGAGGTATCCTAAAATAAAACTGAGTGGACAGTAGCATGTGCTGGCACCCAGGAAACTAACCCCAAAACCCTAGCCCCTAGCTCCTCCGTACGGCCGCCAAAACCTCCATTCTGGCCGCAAATTACGGCCAGACCAGTGAGGAAATTCCTCGTTTTCTGTGCATAGCCCCAATACCTCAATTCTTGGCCTTGGGCACTTCTAGTTTTGACAGATTCTTTCTAGGGTGAAATCTGGGACATATATCCTAAGTTGCTATTTTGGATTCGTGTTTCCGTATTCCGTATTTTCGATTCTGAAATGGTGGAACGTGTTTTGCCTCGACTATTTGTCGTTTATACGACGATATAGAGGAGTTATTGATGGTTTTGAAGGCGTGCCATAGGTTTTCACCTATAGGCCCCTTATCGTATCGTATTGGATTTAGTGTGTCGTTTCAAGTGTTGATTTGGTTTTGATGCGATGCGATACGTGTGATTTGTGTAGGTACACCGCGACGATCCGAGGCGATGCGGAAGATGACGGAGACATCGACACCGACACACGGGTTACAAGTGAGTAGATTATATCTACAGGGGGAAGTCGGGTGGATGGCGTATAGCATCCCCGCAGTCCGTAGATAGATTACTTTGTAGTTTATTGTGATATAGGTGTATTGTGGATAATGTAGGGTTAGAAGTGACTAGTGTAGTTCATAGTCGCGAACCCTAGGATAGAATTACACCTACACACACACCCTTGCTTATCACTTGTACTTGCACTGTGATTGAAGATATGTGATGACTTTGGAGATGAGTCGATGATGTGGGCTTGGTGCCCTGGGATCGGTGATTCTATACGATTCATATGTGGGATATGACTTGTGCTTCTTGCGGGCTTGGGATATGTGTTTACCCCCGCATGCATATTTACTGATGTTACCGTTTTGTACTAGACATAGAGTAGTACTCCAGACTATACGATCTGATGATGGTGATATCTGTTATGTGATGAGACAGTGAGATGTTGACCCTACCCAGCTATTGGGGATGCCGTACGACGATTTACCGTACGAGCCGATATTGAGGATAGATCCGCACTCATAACTCGAGGATATCTTATGATATGACATTGAGGCGAGATCACCGACTATATATCTTTATATATATATGCCGACTCAGATTTAGGAGGTTTCCACACCTATCCCTCATGATTGACCTGATACTTAGATGTAGTTGCATAGTAGATACTTCTCTGTGGTGTTGACTACTAGATATCTGCATTTTCCTGCTATTCGCATTGCGGGCATATGTTCATTATTATGCTATTATCATGCTGTTAGGACACCAGCACCATTATCGATGATGCGTATGTTTCACGTACACTATTTGCCGGCTCACACACTTCATCATCGATAATTGCCATGCCACTACACTGTAGTACTGTTGCATTCATGATATGATTACTGCTTGGCATATTGTACACATGTACCTGTACACAAACATAGATGATTCATACTTGATTGAGATTGAGAACTGCAAGATATTCCATGTTACATGATTTCCGATATGATTACCTCTCTTTACTTGTTGCATACATCATGGATTGATTATATAACACTTTGCATTGGATTTACTTCTCGATGTGGATTTTCATGTGATTTCTGGTTTTGAGGACCGTGGGATTATTTAATAAAAGAGGCACTTTTATGAAAATCCGGTACCTCGTGATATGATATTTCGGTGCGTCCACCACGCGTTTTCTCGGTGTTGAGACGTGTGCTTGAAACCCGATTCGAGGAGGTGATGTACCGTTTGCGGGTTCGTGGTGGGCCCGGTATGGTTCCCCTCGGCGAGATGATCGATGGGTTATGCCGATTGAGCCTGGAGGCGGGCGAGTACCTACCGGTGATTGTATTTGAGCTCGGCGGATATCCGGGGGATACCGCCTGGAGCTGAGAGATGGGCGTACTGCCGGGGGCCGACGGGCCGATACCACAGACGGAGCCCAGAGATGGACATGGGTTGACTCGTACTGCCGGGGGCCGAGGGCCGATACCGCAGACGGAGCCCCATATGGGTGAGGATTTACGTGTCGATGCTTGGCACGGGTTTCATGATGAGTTTTCCATGATTTTGGTTATATCCTCACATTGCATACATGATGCTTGCTGTCAGTGGGTGACAGGTGGACGGGTTCCACAGATATACAGATATGGATCATATACAGACTGGATTTACACTTATCTTACACCAATATTAGTGGTATGGGACGCTATTATATGTGTATTGATATCTTTGATATTTCGTCATATCTACCTTATGCAGACATACCTTATACTGATGACATGTTATTACCTGAGTACCTGGCACTACATACATGATTAGATGTTACCTTGCCACCTTGTTACACTCAGATGTACTCTTGTGGATTATATTACTGATCGTTGACTTAGGTTTATGTCTTGCATTCGGTTTCGGCTTGTAGATGTTTCTATTCACGAGTTGGCAACTCACCCCCGTTGTGCCACAGTTCTTGCAGGTTTGCCGTACAGGTCCTATTGCGGCATTTCTGGCACACTACCTTCTTGCGGGTGATTTGCTTTGGTAGGTGGATTCTTTCGTA
The DNA here is from genome assembly GCA_030015575.1 of Agapanthus africanus. Classification (NCBI taxonomy): domain Eukaryota; kingdom Viridiplantae; phylum Streptophyta; class Magnoliopsida; order Asparagales; family Amaryllidaceae; genus Agapanthus; species Agapanthus africanus. The sequence goes on from JASDDO010000014.1 coordinate 514,489,331, forward strand.
TCAAGAATCACCATTGTATTTATTTATTCCATTGTATCTAGAAATTGTCCATCAACCAAATCTTGTATATTCTTTCAGACTTAGAGACAGTGTTGTATTATTCGACCTAGAGTCGCGCTTAGTAGTATTGTGGTTTTACTGTTGCTTTTGAGCTTTCTTTTGGATTTGATCCTCGCCACTTGGCGTTGTATATTATCATATCATTGTGTGGTTGTGACCGTCGATTGACGAAGAGCTAGCTCCCGCTTGGGGATGCCTTTATCATTGCCTATTTATATTGTTATCCTTGTTGTACCCCATTCGGGGCCAGTTTTACAAAAGAAACTCTGCCGAAATTTTTAGAAAAGACTTTATTGTTTTCAAAACGTACCTTCGGCTTAGTTATTTAAGAACCTTGATTTCAAACCTGTATTCTTCACTTCTTTAAACCAGTTTTCTTTACTTATTCTTAAAATGGTTTTAGATTTCTGGGCTTTTGGCTTACTTGGATCAGATGGAGTCCTATAGGCTTCATATGGTTCAAGGGCCAGTCACGTGCTCTTTCGGGTCGTGACAAAGTTGGTATCAGAGCGCTAGGTTGACCTTGGTTCGAGTCTAAGTTTGACTATGTGGAGCCTAAGGAGTTATTTATATACGGAACTTAGGCTTGACCTTACGGAACTTAGACTTGGTCGAGGGGGTATTCGACCCGAACTTTCGTCGTACTAGGATGACCCTTGGTTGATGGATTAGGTGACTAAAGTAGAGTGACGTACCGTTGGTATGTTCCGCGGCATACTTACGACACGCCACTCCGCTTAAGGAACCTTAGGATGTGCATGTTTTTCGAGATCAGTGATTCTCTTCATATCCTGGATTATACATCCATTTGAGATTCCCGCTTCTACTAGTTTCATGATCATACCTCCATTGATGCTGTTCCTTCCTATGATCATGTATCCACTTGGGATCTGTTGTTTCCTTTCTTGCCATTGATGTGCTCTCTTTGATACTCGATTGAGATTCCTGTCACCATGTTTGAGTGCAGTTTGGGCTGCTGCTAGGGTTACGGCCGGTGTGAGCTCGTTTGGTACGAGGGCCGACCATTGTGTTTTCTGGTGACATGGGAACGTCTCGAGTTAGTGTTGGTGATTGTGACCTCTAGTGGAGGCGAGTGCTTGGTCTTGCACCGGATGATCGGGCCATTGTTAGAGCTGCCAGTTGAGAGATGACTGTTGATGTACAGCATACCTCAGAGATGTGATGTCGCCTATCGTGCAGACCGATGGACCAGCTGTTGCTGAGATTGACAGGATGTTGCTTTCGGAGCTTACGAGCTGAGATTGCCGGAGCTTTCAGGCAGATATGAGACCGATGATAGCTAGTCTACCCGATTTGAGAGACGAAGGTGATTCGTCCGATTTTGCACCAGAGCGGGCCCAGTTGAGTTGAAGATTTCCAGTGTGGAGAGTCTTACTCAGATCTAGAGCAGACCGACTCAGAGATGACCGCTTATGTATCGCCTTTCCTGGAGGATTGAGGCGTTGTTCGGCGTACAGGCGTATGAGCCAGTTGCTGCTGCAAATGACGAGATATCGCCCAGATGGTTGGAGCTACTGCAGCATGAGCATGTTCTTAGAGAGATGATAGCGAGTCGCTAGTCACCGAGGATGAATGACCAGGACGTGTGGTGAGTTTGCTTACCCGATGCGAGTCATCAGGTGGATTGATTCCAGATAGAGACGACTTCACGCAGGTTCGTTGAGAGTCGATAGAGACGATCGAATGTCAGGAGCCTATTTTCCAAGTTTAAAGTATACGGAAAGACATGCAGGTGATTCTATGGACCCTCTAGAAGAATGAAACCCTAACTCGACTTAATGACCGTGTGACAGCCTTTGAACCTTAGGGTTTACGGCGGTTCCGCGGCGCCATTAGTGAGGCTTGGGTTTGCCCTTCTACGGCTGGACCACCGACGCTGTGGCATGTACTCGATACTATTAAACTGTACCCGAGATGTGAGCTCTTGGGGGATTATGAGGATCTGACGAGTCGATCGGATGGTTCGACATCTTTCGGATATCGTGATGGGACACTGCTTGGGAGACTCCAGATGCGAGCATAGCCGTTGGAGCACCGTACATGCAGCCATGATGAGACGAGTCCGAATCAGTCGACATTGACGCAGAGTGAAGAAAAGAGTTCGCGAGATATTTCGACGAGATGATGTCCCACTCAGCTGACATTAGAGATGTGATATGCACCCCGAGGCGTGGTATATGGATATATCTTCCAGAAAGAAGCGCGATAAGAATGCAGCCGTTCCGGAATAAGCTTCAGCTTCAGCATTGGATGATGACTTCCGGGCAATTCGGCAGGATTGAGATTTGAGAAAGGAACCTCGACAGGACCTTTCTGGAGTACGTTACGAAAAGACCTGGACCCAGGAGTGGTCATTTTGCGCACACCCAGCAGGCCAGAGTTCGGCATTGTCGACAAGGTAGTTGACCAAGTTCGGATAAAGGAACTTAACCAGATGCGTTGCGAATTGATCAAGGACGGACGAGTGATGAGTATTCCTCCGATGGTTGGGACGTATTCCCGAGGACCAGTTCGGCCTGACATCTTCTACAGAATGATGAAGCTACAGAATACGCGACTTCGAGTCCGTGTGAGAGACTTCAGATTGACCGTGGCCGAGAACAGTGCAGTGCATAGTAGCTTGGCATGACGTCATAGTGGACGATGATAGAGACAGTTGAAACCAGAGGTTCGTGAGAGACACTGACGAGCTGTCATTGCTTCCCGTCGAGACTAGAGACCTGATTTGCTTACAGAGACGTTGGGATGTGACCAGTTTCTGAGAAATGTTGTTCTGAGGACACAGGTGTCTTTTGAGCGAGAAGAGGTTGTGCAGGAGGGCCAGCCTCCGTACAGATCGGCATAGGCATGATTGGAAGAGACCTTGAGCAGGATTCCTTCCAGGACATTGCTGCAACGATGTTTGCACCCAGGATCAGATGTGTGACGTGCTTCCAGAGAGCCAGAGGCCGACGCCAGTGATTTGCTGCCTTACGAGTGGTCGTGAGGATTGACCGAGAGGTGACCAGAGAAGTGCCAGAACGGAATCGTCCCCGTTAGCACATCTGACAGGGCCGATGAGCCGATTGATTGTGAGATTGGTAACCCACAGCGAAGATAAGGACCCAGAGAGTCAGAGGACGCCAGATCGTGAGCAAGAGGCAGGTGGATATCCTGCGCTACTAGCAGTGGATTGCACCGACTCCTTCTCGACCTTGAAGGAGGAACTACCGAAGACGGTATTTATGATTTGTGATTTTGTGATTCGATTATCACGTATCCGTCATTTTGGATTTCGGTATTTGGGGCGTTCTGTTTGCATGATTTAGTTTTGATGACTGAGTTACATGATATTGATTTCATGCACCCACTGGATATTTATATATTTTGTGCAGAGTTATTACATTTGAGATATTGATTGAGATTTCATGCCTACAGTATGCAGTGATTTGATTTGCACTTCCAGCGTGGTTTTTATGCACCTTTAGTGTTTGATATACGATTTTGGTGCACGCCAGATGCACTAAATCGGGATTTTTCGTGCATGTCACATGCACCTGATTTTTTCTGTCAGGCACACACGTTGCCTACGACAGATGTTTCGTGCACACCCGTTGCACCTAGATGTTGTTTTGTATACCTGTTTGACACATTTATAGATCTTGATTTCCGTGCGCACCAGACGCACAGGATTGTGTTATGTGCATTTTTGGGATTTATTCCTTTTGGAGCAGTACCTTTTATGATGTTGGATTTTTGCTTTCATGCCGAGCAGGACTAGTCAGTGGACGGTACCAGGATATACTTTTGCATGCTTTTGCATCAGCTACTTACATGTATGGATTAGATGTCTACATGTGTAGTATTGATCCATATCATATCGGTTTTGTATTGGATTTGACATTGTGTTTTTACCTCGACTCCGATGATTGCGAGATGCTTGACGGAGTTTTGCTTTTGAGTTATCTGCTCATTTTTCATGCGCATGCATTGCGCTGTGATGTTTTATGTGTTGATATTTTCGGAGCCCCGACAAATGGATTATTACTGAAATTGTTTTTAGTATTGGGGATTTAAATTTAAATTCGGGGACCGAATTTCTTTAAGGGGGGTAGATTGTAACATTTTCAAAAATATAAAATATTAATTTTGGGAATTTTTATAATTTAATATTATTTTATTGATTATTTTAATATTTAATGCAAATAAATAGGAAAAATGTTAGAAAAATTATGGAAAATTCTAAAATAGGGTAAACTAGTGAATTATGACATTTTTAAGTTTTTGTGATTAGTTTGACACTAATTTAGTGCTAATCGCGATTAAAATCGCTAATCGGGTTTTTTGGTAATTTTGTGCAAAACTTGCACATATCACTTTTTCTACACTTGTGCATTTTTCTAACCATGGATTTCTTTTGGGGTTACTATTGATGTGAGAAGGTTTGGTTTTTAAATGAAAAGGAAAAGAAAAGAAAATGTAATGATGAGGGTAGGTGAGAGAGAGACATGAGGTACCATTGACCTTGAGACTTAGCCATTCTCCCATCATTTTCTCTCCCTCTTCCTCTCCCTTGCTGCTGCTGCCCTAGCCCTCTCTCCCCTCCACTAAATCCTCTCACTTCATCTCAAAAACATACCCAAAACCCCAAACTCCTTTCATTAAAATTGTGCAAAATCCCTAGATCTACACATGGAGCTAAAGAAGCATGGATTTGGCCACTAGAGGGCAACTCAAGAAAATTCTTGAGTTGCTAATGAAGGTAATTTCTAAACCATTTGCTCAATCATAGCTTTTCCTATAACCCCATGTTAAGATTTAATCGATATTGTGTGATATTATGGATTTGATGAAAACCTAGTTAGGGTTTGAGAGGAACTTGGGTTGTATTGTGAAATTGAGTTCAATTGAGGATACACCAACACCCTAGTGTATGAATTGAGACCCTAACCTGAAGTTTAAACCCATAATACGGATTTTAGAAACCGATATCGGGGAAATTGTGTATTCTGTCACTGTTATTTGGAATCTGCTATCATACGAGGTATCCTAAAATAAAACTGAGTGGACAGTAGCATGTGCAGGCACCCAGGAAACTAACCCCAAAACCCTAGCCCCTAGCTCCTCCGTACGGCCGCTAAAACCTCCATTCTGGCCGCAAATTGCGGCCAGACCAGTGAGGAAATTCCTCGTTTTCTGTGCATAGCCCCAATACCTCAATTCTTGGCCTTGGGCACTTCTAGTTTTGACAGATTCTTTCTAGGGTGAAATCTGGGACATATATCCTAAGTTGCTATTTTGGATTCGTGTTTCCGTATTCCGTATTTTCGATTCTGAAATGGTGGAACGTGTTTTGCCTCGACTATTTGTCGTTTATACGACGATATAGAGGAGTTATTGATGGTTTTGAAGGCGTGCCATAGGTTTTCACCTATAGGCCCCTTATCGTATCGTATTGGATTTAGTGTGTCGTTTCAAGTGTTGATTTGGTTTTGATGCGATGCGATACGTGTGATTTGTGTAGGTACACCGCGACGATCCGAGGCGATGCGGAAGATGACGGAGACATCGACACCGACACACGGGTTACAAGTGAGTAGATTATATCTACAGGGGGAAGTCGGGTGGATGGCGTATAGCACCCCCGCAGTCCGTAGATAGATTACTTTGTAGTTTATTGTGATATAGGTGTATTGTGGATAATGTAGGGTTAGAAGTGACTAGTGTAGTTCATAGTCGCGAACCCTAGGATAGAATTACACCTACACACACACCCTTGCTTATCACTTGTACTTGCACTGTGATTGAAGATATGTGATGACTTTGGAGATGAGTCGATGATGTGGGCTTGGTGCCCTGGGATCGGTGATTCTATACGATTCATATGTGGGATATGACTTGTGCTTCTTGCGGGCTTGGGATATGTGTTTACCCCCGCATGCATATTTACTGATGTTACCGTTTTGTACTAGACATAGAGTAGTACTCCAGACTATACGATCTGATGATGGTGATATCTGTTATGTGATGAGACAGTGAGATGTTGACCCTACCCAGCTATTGGGGATGCCGTACGACGATTTACCGTACGAGCCGATATTGAGGATAGATCCGCACTCATAACTCGAGGATATCTTATGATATGACATTGAGGCGAGATCACCGACTATATATCTTTATATATATATGCCGACTCAGATTTAGGAGGTTTCCACACCTACCCCTCCTGATTGACCTGATACTTAGATGTAGTTGCATAGTAGATACTTCTTTGTGGTGTTGACTACTAGATATCTGCATTTTCCTGCTATTCGCATTGCGGGCATATGTTCATTATTATGCTATTATCATGCTGTTAGGACACCAGCACCATTATCGATGATGCGTATGTTTCACGTACACTATTTGCCGGCTCACACACTTCATCATCGATAATTGCCATGCCACTACACTGTAGTACTGTTGCATTCATGATATGATTACTGCTTGGCATATTGTACACATGTACCTGTACACAAACATAGATGATTCATACTTGATTGAGATTGAGAACTGCAAGATATTCCATGTTACATGATTTCCGATATGATTACCTCTCTTTACTTGTCGCATACATCATGGATTGATTATATAACACGTTGCATTGGATTTACTTCTCGATGTGGATTTTCATGTGATTTCTGGTTTTGAGGACCGTGGGATTATTTAATAAAAGAGGCACTTTTATGAAAACCCGGTACCTCGCGATATGATATTTCGGTGCGTCCACCACGCGTTTTCTCGGTGTTGAGACGTGTGCTTGAAACCCGATTCGAGGAGGTGATGTACCGTTTGCGGGTTCGTGGTGGGCCCGGTATGGTTCCCCTCGGCGAGATGATCGATGGGTTATGCCGATTGAGCCTGGAGGCGGGCGAGTACCTACCGGTGATTGTATTTGAGCTCGGCGGATATCCGGGGGATACCGCCTGGAGCTGAGAGATGGGCATACTGCCGGGGGTCGACGGGCCGATACCGCAGACGGAGCCCAGAGATGGACATGGGTTGACTCGTACTGCCGGGGGCCGAGGGCCGATACCACAGACGGAGCCCCATATGGGTGAGGATTTACGTGTCGATGCTTGGCACGGGTTTCATGATGAGTTTTCCATGATTTTGGTTATATCCTCACATTGCATACATGATGCTTGCTGTCAGTGGGTGACAGGTGGACGGGTTCCACAGATATACAGATATGGATCATATACAGACTGGATTTACACTTATCTTACACCAATATTAGTGGTATGGGACGCTATTATATGTGTATTGATATCTTTGATATTTCGTCATATCTACCTTATGCAGACATACCTTATACTGATGACTTGTTATTACCTGAGTACCTGGCACTACATACATGATTAGATGTTACCTTGCCACCTTGTTACACTCAGATGTACTCTTGTGGATTATATTACTGATCGTTGACTTAGGTTTATGTCTTGCATTCGGTTTCTGCTTGTAGATGTTTCTATTCACGAGTTGGCAACTCACCCCCGTTGTGCCACAGTTCTTGCAGGTTTGCCGTACAGGTCCTATTGCGGCATTTCTGGCACACTACCTTCTTGCGGGTGATTTGCTTTGGTAGGTGGATTCTTTCGTATCAAGAATCACCATTGTATTTATTTATTCCATTGTATCTAGAAATTGTCCATCAACCAAATCTTGTATATTCTTTCAGACTTAGAGACAGTGTTGTATTATTCGACCTAGAGTCGCGCTTAGTAGTATTGTGGTTTTACTGTTGGTTTTGAGCTTTCTTTTGGATTTGATCCTCGCCACTTGGCGTTGTATATTATCATATCATTGTGTGGTTGTGACCGTCGATTGACGAAGAGCTAGCTCCCGCTTAGGGATGCCTTTATCATTGCCTATTTATATTGTTATCCTTGTTGTACCCCATTCGGGGCCAGTTTTACAAAAGAAACTCTGCCGAAATTTTTAGAAAAGACTTTATTGTTTTCAAAACGTACCTTCGGCTTAGTTATTTAAGAACCTTGATTTCAAACCTGTATTCTTCACTTCTTTAAACCAGTTTTCTTTACTTATTCTTAAAATGGTTTTAGATTTCTGGGCTTTTGGCTTACTTGGATCAGATGGAGTCCTATAGGCTTCATATGGTTCAAGGGCCAGTCACGTGCTCTTTCGGGTCGTGACAATTATTTACTTTTCCGCACTAGGATAGACCAAAGGAGGAGAGCACAAGTAACCGGGTTCTAGAGTCCAGTAGGACACCAACTCGAGGAGTCGAGTCCGGGTATCCTAACTCTAGAATTGATAGGGTTGCTTTCCGCTCTCGTAGGGGTCTAGGGGTGTGGGTTTGGCTATTCATCGCGACCGTGGAATCCGTGTTTTTATAGAGGCTCAAAATAAAACACGGACCTCCTAGTATATCCATTACTTCATATGTTTCTTCTACTGCGATATCTGTGATGTGATCATCTGATATATTGAGATGGATACTGTATATAGTATATATGATATATTATATAGACGTTACTTATGTTTTACACCCGCGCTAGCCCTGCCCCGCTCTGCCGTTAGTTACCTAACCTAACGGTGCATGACGGGATATCGAGGCGAATGCGGATGGCATATGTATACGTCGTATTTATCTGTGATATTTAGGTGACTTAAATGATGGGACTTCATTAATATGATTAATGAAAGAAAAGAAACCTAAAAGATGTTGTAGAATCAAATTTTCAAAAAGGGTAGCTGCAGTTATTGCTTTGCATTGTGATTGTTGGAGATAGTGCCCCCAGAGTCAATTATTGGATCACAGGCACGTGATTGCAATGATTGTGGGAGGACCTATCCAGGTAGGACAGTCTTACTCAAGATGATAGTATGCTATCTGGTTTATCTTTATCATCGTGTACTACTTTAGGTAACCTGACAGGTCGCTATTACACGTTGATAGAGCCCCTAGGATTCTTGCTTGACTGCCAGCAGTATGAGGGCGATCATATACGTGAGAGATGGTAGTCTATAAGCACATCCTTAAAAGGTCCCTAGTCGTAGGAGTTTCGAGACAGGGCATCGATACTCCAGAGTAGGCTAGTGTATACAGTCGAGACCCCGACGTGGGGCGGTGGCCGGTCTCACAAGCCACTGGTGTCAGTTGGTTCACCTAAGATGTATACAGGTGCTCATTGGGTTATGAGTACACCGGACAGGACTCGCCGGGAACATGCTAGTTGGTTTTATACCTGACGTCAGATAGCAGTTCCCTGGTGACATGTGTACAGGTTAGTTCATCGACCAGAGGATCGTCATTTTTCTCGTGTGAGTTCCCACTGTACTTTGATTACTACCCTACCACGCTCAAAGGAGGCGTGCAAACAGGTTTTAGTTGGGTACAGTCCCGAGCCATATGGAGGCAGTGAGCGGATCTTCAGGGGTCCGTCTCTCCCGGTATTGGGGGTGAGGTCGCGCTGTGTCTAGGAGAGCCATTACACAAAGCCCTCGGCCGAGGCAGGAGATTTACTGGTAGGTATTCCAGTAGTATTTCAGGGTGTTCTAGGCTACACTCCGACACGACTTATACCGCTTTTGGGGGTCTGACTTTTACCAACCCCCTAGGCCCGCCATACAATGCTCATAGACGAACGGACCGGACTATACGGATATTGACACTGACAGGCTCAGTAGGGTGTCAGGATGAGTTCGCTCATCGACGTCCCTTTTGGTCAATAGCTGGTAGCCCGTTACGTATTGGCTAATACCTCTGACGTGCTAGTGGTTAAATCCAAAACCAAAGTATTGACGAGTCTTTAGAGTCCCCCACAGACCAGTTTCTCAAGTTTTGGGCGAAACACTTTAGAGGCCGTATGGAGATAAGGCAGGGTTCGATCAGATACGTGCGGTATTGCACGGATCATGATCGGACGGATAATACTAGCGGGCTTTGGTTTAAGCCGGATCCTAGTATTGTACAGTGTAGATTTTGTCTCGTTGCATTTGTATTCGGTCGGAATACAAATGCGGGAATGTATATATAGTAGCGGGGTTTTCCCGTAATTTATTACGGGATCTGTTTTTTGGAGTTGCCAGTTTGTTTTCCGTTTCGGCCATATTTCTTTGTATCTTTCATTGGCTGAAGGTTGGTGGAGGAGGGCTTATTTGCATTTGTGCAAATAAGCATTTTGGAGGGTGGTCTTTGCATATTATTGTATCATGATAATTCTACCACCATTTGACTTCTTCTTCTAATCATTGCTTGACTTTCTTATTCATCATGGTTTACTTTTGGAGTCATCATGCTTGATGATGATGTTTGGTGATGATGGAGGGTTATGGTTGATGGAGTGTTTGGATAAGTTTGTGATCATTTCTTTTGTTAATTATAACCCTTTCTCTCTCTTGATTATTTGAGACACCCATATTCATTTGGCCACACACACTCCTCTCATTCTCACCAAGCTATGGCCGGCCACTAAAGAGGAGGGGGCTGTCCAATTTTTGTAGTGGGGATTTTTCTCTTCATGCTTGCTAAAAATCCCCAAGTTCACCACAAAATTCCACATATCATTTCCTCCACCAAAAGGCAACTCCCTACAACCCCAAATGAGACATATAGATCTTCACTTCTTCTACAGCAATTCTTGGGCATGTCGACTCACCAACTTCGTGCCCGAGTTGCCTCGGTCCAGAGGTGGGAGCCCGTAAAAGAAGCCGGCGACATGGTGCCCTTCCGGCGAGGAGGTGGAGACCAGACATTCCGCGGGAGATCGGGACGACGACGAGAAGACCGAAGGACACGGATCGCTCGGTATATCTCTCTTCCCTTCTCTAGTTTAGCTAGGACTAGTTTAATGGCCCGATCCGGGATTTTTGTGCACGGTGGTGCCGGTTTTCTAGTTTGAAAAGTTTTTCGTTTCCGCTTTCCGGCGTCGGATTGATGGCCGGGGCACCGCCGTGCACTTACATGGTATCAGAGCCACGCCATTAACCTAGTCTAGCTTCCGCTAGTAGGTTTAAAGTTTCGATCGAACAAAAATCCCAAAACCGTATTTTCATGTATATCAGTTCTCTGTCGAAATTTTTTCGTTTCCGCTTTCCGGCGTCGGATTGATGGCCGGGGCACCGCCGTGCACTTACATGGTATCAGAGCCACGCCATTAACCTAGTCTAGCTTCCGCTAGTAGGTTTAAAGTTTCGATCGAACAAAAATCCCAAAACCGTATTTTCATGTATATCAGTTCTCTGTCGAAATTTTTTTGGCTCCAAAATTTTTTCAGGTTATTGTAGAATGATGTGCAGGGTTTTGTAAGATCACTGTAAAAATTTGGTGACATGATCCTTCAATAAGGCCGCGGAACCGCGACCATAACCCTACTTTGGCCGCGTTTCCGCCGCAGGAATTAAGCTTCAGTTCACCATTTTTTTCCAGTGGGCTTCTAGGTTGAAAATAGGGTTCTCGGGATATTCTTTTTGGGCCCAGAATTTCTGTGAGTGCTACAGTGGTGCTTGGGGCCCACTTCGATAAATTTGATCGATCGAATATTTTAAACACATCAGTTCACATTATTTACATTATATCTGCGACCGTGAATGTCACTTGATCGGTAAATCCTGTCTAACTGCTATAGCCTGGTTAGACGGATTTGCTAACGTGACATTCACGTTGATGTTCTGTGTTGTGCTGTGATGTTGCGGATTGGTCGCGGGGGATAGCCTGGATGCAATGCTAGTACAGTTTTTGTTGTATTATGTACATTTGATATTGCGGGGCGAGCGTCCGACATGTGGACTGCCGTCACTGCCTGTTGTATATTATACTTTTGGGGCACGGCCAGGTTGAGGTCGATGTACCCGTTGTATGTATATTTTACTTTCTGTACTAGGATTATCCCGCGGAGGGGTGCACGGGTAGCCGGGTTCTAGAGGGCAACGGTTCCGCATCTCATGGCTTTGAGACGGAGGGGGCCTCACTCTAGAATTGGCGGGCTATTCACCGCACTCGTAGGGGGTACAGGTTGACCCAGGAGGGGTGCCCAAGTTACCGGATTCCGTGAAGTGCTGGGTGGTCCATTCACGTTGCTGAAGGGGGCTGCCTCGCTTCAGGTTTTGGCGGGTAACTTGCCGCGCCCGTAGGGGTCTAGGATTTCATTGCACAGGCTATCCACACAACCAGGGGAACGTCGGGTTTCAGTAGCGGCTCTGTGAAACCCGGGGATCCCAGATATCTGTATTGTTCTGTGATGCTTATTTCATTTCTGTGATGTTGCATTTTATCACGCCTTGAGCAAAATATTATATATTGATATATATACTAGTAGATGTTGTATATGTTTTGCATCCGTGCTAGTCCTGTCCCCGCTCTGTCGTTAGTTAACTAACTTAACGGGTAATGACGGGACCCAGAGGCGAATGCGGATGGCATATACGTACGTCATTATTTTCGTTCTTTGTGGTGTGATCAATTTATGGGACTGCGTTGATTCGGATCAATGCAAGTTAAAAACAAACCTATTCTGATGTTGTTGGAACACTTTTCAAAAAGCTGTTATTGCAAGGACGTTCACTTTTGTTTTGCACAGTGGTATTCGGTTATGAATATTCAGCTCCTCAGTCGACGAGGCAAGGGCCGAGATCCCTTCACCGGGAGTGACCCCTTGGACAAAAGTTTGCGTCAGGGAAATAACTTCACTATAGCCGATTACTTTTGCTTTACATCGTGGTATTCAATTGGAATATCCTGCACCTCATTCTATGGGGAAAGGGCCGAGATCCCTTCACCGGGAGTGACCTCTTTAGCAAAGGTTTTCGTCACTATATTTTTCTAAAAAACTATCCATTCCTTCAACGATATCAAGTTCATTATGTTAAAGCTTTTTCGCCAGAAACCATTCGTAGCCCTCCGTCGTTTCAGACGGGTAGCACATAGTATTCATGCTATGTTTGTTGGCCTTCGTCAAGGCATAGTGTATGGTAGCTACTTGTTGCCTTTCTGCAGCATAGATAGATACGTTGGTTTCGAACAGTCGTATAGCCTTGTTGGCCTTCGTCGAGGGCTTGTGCGGGTGGGTTCAAATCAACCTGGAGAATGACGGGTAGAACTTGACATGTGACTTATGATTTGTTGGCCTTCGTCAAGGTCATAAGAGCATGGGGCAAAAATCACATCGGGAGTTTCTAAAGAAACTGAAACTTGCCAGATATGCGCATACCTTCTGGAGTGTGATAACGTGAGCGATGTCCGTCACGTTATCATGCGATGATAGTTGGATCCCGATTCCCACTGATGAGTTGGTTTACTTCTCGGGTGATCCCGACTAATTCTTCTTTCAGGTTTGGAGGAGAATTTGACGGTACAGTGGGAGGTTTCCAGATTAGATAAATTGGTAACCATTCTGATCTAGGTTAGAGTGCACGCTGAGTGTTTCTTTTCTCTCTCTCTTTGGCAGCGACCATTGACCCGACCCTAGACTATGATTCAGTGACCAAGTTGACCGAACCTTCTTAAACACTGGCTTTTGGGTTGTCAGAGTTGCAAACCTCACTGCCACTCCTACTTTTACCCTTTTCTCCAGGACACCCCGTATTACTACGAACGTCCACTTCCATTGGACAAAACCATCGTATGGTTATATACGAACTCGAAGGAATTTATTCGAGGATGGTTTCTGGTTCTGGAGAAAACGAATAGGACTATTCAGTTGTCTTTTCCTTTTACCTTCTCTCAGGTTGCGAGTACTCCTTGGTTTAGGAGAAAGTACACCTATTACGCAAATTAGATAGTCTTCTTCCAAACCTTAGGCTGGTGCCGAACGGTGGGGGATGAAGAAAACCAATTAGCATAACGATGGTGTACAGAAGGTATCAAGTAAAGACATATCAAGGGATTAGTAAGAGGGCAAAGTAAATTGCGACTGCTATTCACGACCAAACCAAGTATTTCTTCGCCAATCCTAAATCACCTTTGTATTTCTCCAAAACACTCTGTATCACTACGAAAATCCACAGTTTATTGGATACTCCATCGTATGGTTATATACGAACTTGAAAGGAACTTGTTCCAGTTCGGGGATGGATTCTGGTTCAGGAGAAATAGGAATAAGGTTTATTCGGTTGTCTTTTATCTTCACCTTCTCTCGCATTGCGAGTGCTCCTAGGATTAGGACAGTACACCCATTATGCTTATTGGATAGTCTTCTTCCAAACCATAGGCTGGTGCCGAACGGTAGGGAAGGAAGAAAACCATTTGGCCTAAAGGGGTGTGAAGAAGGTAATGACTAAAGACATATAAAGGGATTTGGAGAGGTGGCAAAGAAATATACGGTTACAGTTGTGAATCTGGAAAATGGAAGAGGCATTACTAGGAATACCAGGATACCCCATCGAAACATTTCAATGTTTCAGTTTCACTGTGTACTGTTAAAAGAAAACTGATTTCCCAGTTAGACACTTGCTCCAGGGTATGTATTTACCAAGTATGATTCTCACATCTGTATGGTTTTACAGATGATGAGTGGGAGTAAGTTATTGGGAATTAGGTGATCATCCTCATTATATCGGGATTCATTGTAATCGGTGATATTTGAGGAAGTTACCTGGGTTGTTTGCCGGACGGCAAATATTTGGTTTTGAATATCCGCTGTTATGCACCAATTTCAAATTGATATATTTGTACGTCTATTTTTATAGAGTGGGATATACCTTTTTGAAATTATGTCTATGACATTTACCTATATCAGTGGATGGTTAGGTAAGGAGCATTAAACAGCGGTGTAATTCTTCATAACCATAGTACAATTTTCAACCTACGACACACAGGGAGTGAGTTATTAGACTCGAGGGACTTATACAGAGTATTGTATGTTGTCCAGCATCCATAGGGACAAAGGGGTTGGTTTTCGTACTATATTCGGTTTACTTATGACTTCTCTAGTTTTTTAGACAGGTGTTTCGTAGAAATGCAAGGTCCGAATTTTGAGAAGTTATAGGTATATGAATAAAGTACAGAACCAGGTGTTGCAAGTATTAGGATTCTTCAAGATGATCGAAGATGTAGATACTTGCGTATAGTATTCAGTTGATAGTAATGATTAAGAGAACTTGCTTCTCTTTCAGGTTACTCATAATTGGAAGCATTCCTAAGTTGAGTAACGCTGATCGGCCTCTTTCCATTTAGTTGACATGCACTGGGGACAGCTGCATGATTTGAATCTGGTTCAATTAAATCAGTGCCTCTGGTCCTATATTGGATATAGAACAGTTCGTATCTTAACGATGTTAAGGTACGGGGAGTTGTCCGGCTTATGCTTAAAACCAGACTCTGGATAACTTAAGGCACGTTTCTGTAATGGCAGTTTGTGGGTTGACCCAGGCTATGACGAGGGTTGACTTTCTTCCATCTGGAAGATCAATAGTGATATTGTTCTTGACTCGCCACAGTTTTAATAAAAATGGATTTTTTTTCAGAAAACAGTAGTGGGAGTATGGTAGAACTGGAAGTGATTCCAGAACCGCAAACGATTACTGAAGATTTGATAAGAACTTAAAGATTCAATCTTGTTTGACATTCCATTGGCCACTCCGCAGAGATGGTTGGTAACCTCAGGCACCCAAGGGGTACTCCGGTAGCCTCAAGGACTGTGGCAGGGAGGTTCTTGTTTACCCAGACTTTCCATTGCTGTTGTTCCAGACTGTGAGACCCGGCAAGAGGATGAATATAGCGTCATTCTAAATAGGCTTCAGAAGTGCACGTCTATATGACTCTGCTAGAGGATTGTCGTAGTCAGTGGGAGTAGCGGAAGCACAGTGGACAAGTGGCTTATGTCTATTTATAGACTAAAGCAGACATAGCGGAGATAGATCATCTATTTCTGATGTGACAGTCATAGGTTTCACTTCATCAGAATTGGGGATGGATCTGTTAAGAAGGTAGTAGGGTGTGTTGTCATGGTATTTGGATGACATACACAGAGTAGGAAAAGAAACTCCTATACTACGATCGGTTATACTTTGGTTGTCACACAGTGGTTTCTCCACATGGGACTTAGATATAATATCAAGACATTCTGGTTACTGGATCTATGGTTTTAGATCTAGATATGGGTAGTTTCCCAATTAGGGTACTTAGACAGCATTCTAGAGGTGCTTTAGAATGGACGACTCCTGGCATGGTGGTGTACCTGCAGGTGATGGAGTCACCCTCTCTAAAGGTGTCTTACAGACTAAAGGGGAGAGGGATGTGCATGATTGGCAGATCACTTGCTTAGGCAATTGAGTCAATCATAAGATGCCATGTACCACACCAGAGGTTGTTTTTGCACGAGATGCAATAAGTTGATATTAATCCAATCCTGGAGAAACAATCGGAAGCAGTTTTAGAACATAAGTGGATGTTCTAGGGATATGATAACAACAGCCTCATTCAGGAGACAGTTATCATTCCAGGCTTCCAAGGTGACCTGGACGGCAGAGTGGCTGTCAGAGTTGTAGTTTTCCCTCTGACGAGGGGCAGTAGTTTGGACAGGTAGTCCAGGAGGATACTGAGGGAGGCATGGCGCAGGATACTGATTATGTTCAGTTGACGATACAGTCTAAGAAGTTTGGATTTGGAGTTCATTTATGAGCTAGGTCCCATCAGACATCCAGACACATTCTAAGATAGGTATTGCTCATTTCGGGAGATAGCTTTCTCCACGAACTTGAGATATAGAGAGACATAGAAGGAAACATCAAGGCGGATCCACTCACTGAGGTTATTCCTCGAACGCAATAGTTTTGCAAACGAGCTTTGTGAGACTGTCTAGCAGAGGAGTTGGGTGTTCGGTATCACACGGGCTGTGAGTATGTGACATCGCAATAATTAGCCTTGAGTGCAAGTGGGAGATTGTTGGAGATAGTGCCCTCATAGTCAATTATTGGATCACAGGCACGTGATTGCAATGATTGAGGGAGGACCTATCCCGGTAGGACAGTCTTACTCATGATGATAGTATGCTATCTGGTTTATCTTTATCATCGTGTACTGCTTTAGGTGACCTGACAGGTCGCTATTACACGTTGATAGAGCCCCTAGGATTCTTGCTTGACCGCCAGCAGTATGAGGGCGATTATATACGTGAGAGCTGGTAGTCTATAAGCACATCCTTAAAAGGTCCCTAGTCGTAGGAGTTTCGAGACAGGGCATCGATACTCCAGAGTAAGCTTGTGTATACAGTCGAGACCCCGACGAGGGGCGGTGGCCGGTCTCACAAGCCACTGGTGTCAGTTGGTTCACCAAAGATGTATACAGGTGCTCATTGGGTTATGAGTACACCGGACAGGACTCGCCGGAACATGCTAATTGGTCTTATACCTGACGTCAGATAGCAGTTCCCTGGTGACATGTGTACAGGTTAGTTCATCGACCTGAGGGTCGTCATTTGTCTCGTGTGAATTCCCACTGTACTTTGATTACTACCCTACCACGCTCAAAGGAGACGTGCAAACAGGTTTTAGTTGGGTACAGTCCCGAGCCACATGGAGGCAATGAGCGGATCTTCAGGGGTTCGTCTCTCCCGGTATTGGGGGTGAGGTCGCGCTGTGTCTAGGAGAGCCATTACACAAAGCCCTCGGTCGAGGCAGGAGATTTACTGGTAGGTTTTCCAGTAGTATCTCAGGGTGTTCTAGGCTACACTCCGACACGACTTATACCACTTTTTGGGGTCTGACTATTACCAACCCCCAAGGCCCGCCATGCGATGCTCATAGAAGAACGGACCGGACTGTACGGATATTGTCACTGACAGGCTCAGTAGGGTGTCAGGATGAGTTCGCTCATCGACGTCCCTTTTGGTCAATAGCTGGTAGCCCGTCATGTATTGGCTAATATCTCTGACGTGCTAGTGGTTAAATCCACAACCAAAGTATTGATGAGTCTTTAGAGTCCTCCACAGACCAGTTTCTCAAGTTTCGGGCGAAACGCTGTAGAGGCCGTATGGAGATATGGCAGGGTTCGATCAGATACGTGCGGTATTGCATGGATCATGATTGGACGGATAATACTAGCGGGCTTTGGTTTAAGCCGGATCCTAGTATTGTACTAGTTTGTATATGCCCTAGAGGCCATTACTGTATCATACTAGTTTGTATATTACTTAATGGAAGCTTAGGATATTCACCTTGTATAAACAATCTTGCTCAATATAGTAGTATGCTACTTGGTTTGTTTCTACTTCAATGTGTACATGTGTTTATTTTAGTATATCACCTATACACATTAGTGGAGCCCTTAGGATCTTTGCTTGATTACCAGCGTTGTGATGGCAGTCATACTAGTGGGGCTGGGTAATCTATAAGCACATCCTTATACAGGTCCCTAGTCACAGGACTATCGAGACAGGGCATCGATACTCCGGAGTAGACTAGCACATACGCTTCTCATCCCAGAGTGGGAGATAGTCTGTCCCATAGCCATCAGTACGTCGTACTGGAGATAGTATGCGGGTGCTCGTTAGGTTACGAGTATACTGGACATGACTCGTCGGGAACTGACCGGTTGGTATTATACCTATCGTCAGTTATCAGTTCCCAGGTGGCATGAGTACAGCTTAGTCCGCTGACTTGACACTGTCACTTCGCCTCGAGTGTGTTCCCACTGTACTTTGATTACTACCCTACCACGGCTCCAAGGAGTCGTGCAAACAGGTGGTAGTTGGGTGCAGTCCCGAAGCACTTGGAGGCAGTGACGGTTAGACAGGATTCGTCTCTCCCGGGATTGGGGGTTGACATCGCGCTGTGTCTAGGAGAGCCATTACACGAGTAGTCCCTGGCCAGGGCAATCGAGATATACTGGTAGGCTTCCAGTGTTATCTCAGGGTGTTTTGGGCTTCACTCCGACACGACTTGTACCGCTATTAGGGGACTGACGTTTACCGCCCCCTAGGCCCGCCATGCGATTTATCAGACGAACAGACCAGACTGTACGGAGACTGTCACATTCAGGCTCAGTAGGAGTTCAGATGGGTTTCACCTCGTTAGTCTTCTTGTCGGCATCAACCTGGGGACCGTTACGCACAGCTAGTGCCGCTTGCGGTCTGTGGTTAAACCCACTGCCAGCGTAGTGTTGAGTCTTTAGAGTCCCACACAGAAAGCTATTCGCCTTTAGGCAAAAGAGTAGAGGTCGCATGGTTTTGCGACAGAGTTCGGTCACATCCGTGCACCTGTGCACGTACAGTGTCCGGACAGTTAACACTAGCGGGCTTTGGTTTAAGCCAGATCCTAGTGTACGTTTTGGGATTGGTTTTATCCAGTATGTATTCATGTTCCTCGGAACGCGGATGTTGGTGTGTATGCACAGTTGACGGAGAGACAGGGGCAGAGGATTCTCATCAGGGTTGTTGACTGTTGACTGTTGACTATTGACTTTTTGCTCAACCCTAATGAGAATATGATATATGATTAACAATAATATTAATTAAGTATTATGGTGACATGGTTGTTGAGGGGTTGACTTTTTTGACTTGTTGACTTTGTTGACCGGTTGACTAGGTTTGACTAGTTGACCATCATGATGACAATGGCTATCATTTCATGGCAAAGACTTTTTGCTTGCTTGTTCTCTTGTGAAAGATGAGTGCATGAAATGATATGGCTATTGTAGCTTAAACCATCACATAATACTTGATTGCTATGTTTTGTTATGATGGTTTTGGATTATGAGAGCCAAGAGAGAAAAGTCTTGCTCATTCTTTCATTTCCTTTCCCTCTCTTGTGTTCTTGAGCTCTCATCTTCCTCCTCTTGCTCTCCCTCTCTTTAGTCTATGGTTCACTTGTCTCATGTGTTGAGAACCAAGAACCATAGAGAAAATCCCAACACACTCTCCTCTACTCACTCTAGTTCTGGGGGTATGCGCTAGAATCAGCTGCATACCTTTTGAACCGAGTTCCGAGTAAGACTGTGCCTACCACTCCATATGAAATATGGAGTGGGAAGAAACCCTATCTTCAATATCTGAAGATCTGGGGATGTCCGGCTTTTGTCAAAAAGCAGCATGCGGACAAACTCGAGGCATGCTCAGTACTGTGCAAGTTTGTAGGATACCCAAAGAACTCCAGAGGGTATCTCTTCTATTACGCAGAGGAACAAAAGATCATTGTTTCTCGTAATGCCCATTTTCTGGAACACCAGTTCTTAGAAAAGGAAACAAGTGGGAGCGAAATAGAACTGGAAGAAATTCCAGAACCACTGACTATTACTGAAAGCTTAGTAGAACCAGAGGGTTCAAAAGAACAGGAAATTCCTACGCCGCTCCGCAGAAGTAGTAGGCAGTCTCATCCGCCCGAGAGATACTACGGTTTTCTCATAGACGGGGATAGAGAGGATTGCATCATAGATTATGATGAGCCTACTAGCTTCCAGCAGGCCGTTCAGAGCGTTGACTCGGTAAAATGGCTGGATGCAATGCGGACCGAAATGGAGTCCATGTACACCAACAAAGTATGGACGTTGGACATTGCTCCAGACGGGGTAAAACCCGTAGGATGCAAGTGGATCTTCAAAAGGAAGATTAGTGTAGATGGACAGGTTGAGACCTATAAAGCTAGACTGGTTGCAAAGGGTTTTCGTCAAAGACCTGGTTTGGACTATGACGAGACCTTTTCTCCAGTAGCTATGCTGAAATCCATTCAGATCCTTCTTGCCATTGCTGCCTTCCACGATTATGAGATTTGGCAGATGGACGTAAAGACCGCTTTTCTAAATGGAAATTTAGAGGAGTGTGTCTATATGGACCAGCCAGCCAGAGGGTTTCATTCAGAGTGGGAGCAGCGGAAAGGTGTGCAAGTTTCTTAAGTCCATCTACGGAATAAAGCAGGCATCGCAAAGTTGGAACATCTGTTTTGATGAGACGGTCAAGGAATTTGGCTTTATCAAAAATCCAGATGAACCATGCATCTATAGTAGATTTGTAGCGAGAACTGTAGTATTCCTCGTTTTATACGTGGATGACATTCTCTTAATAGGAAATGACATTCCTATGCTACAATCTGTCAAGGGGTTCTTGTCACACATGTTCTCCATGAAAGACCTGGGTGATGCCTCATACATCCTGGGGATCCTGATCCATCGTGATAGATCCAAGAGGATATTAGGACTTTCACAGTCCAGGTACATCGACACCATACTGAAAAGATTCAGTATGGAAGATTCCAAGCGCGGTAACCTACCGGCTTGTCACGGGATCACCCTCTCTAAAGAGATGTCTCCCAAGACTGATTTGGAGAGGGATCGCATGTCTATTATACCCTACGCTTCTGCAGTAGGCTCTATAATGTATGCGATGTTGTGTACCAGACCGGATGTAGGTTATGCACTGAGTGGTAAGCCGATATCGGTCAAACCCTGAGGAGAAACACAGGATAACGGTAAAGAACATTCTCAAGTACCTGAGAAGGACTAAGGAGATGTTCTTGGTGTATGGCGGAAAAGACCTCCAGATCGAGGCCTTTGCTGACTCCAGCTTCCAGAGTGACAAGGATGATTCCAAGTCCATGTCGGGTTTTGTCTTTACCCTCAATGGAGGGGCGGTGTGTTGGAAGAGTTCCAAACAGGAAACCGTTGCAGACTCGACGATGGAAGCGGAATACATCGCTGCATCTGATGCCGCAAAAGAAGCTGTCTGGATGAGGAAGTTCTTGAAAGAACTTCAGGTGGTTCCGTCCATTGTTGATCCAATACCTCTGTATTGCGACAACTACGGGGCTATAGCTTTAGCGAAGGAACCCAGATCCCATCAGAGATCCAGACACATCTTGAGGCGGTATCACCTGATCAGGGAGATCGTGGATCGCCAGGAGATCGAGGTCCAGAGGGTTGCTTCAGAAGATAACACTGCAGATCCATTCACCAAGGCCTTGCCCCAGACTCAGTCCGAGCAGCTGATCGAGATGATAGGTCTTCGATACGCCAGTACATGGCCTTAGTGCAAGTGGGAGATTGTTAGTGTATATGCCCTAGAGGCCATTACAGAATCATACTAGTTTGTATATTACTTAATGGAAGCTTGGGATATTGACCTTGTATAAACAATCTTGCTCAATATAGTATTATGCTACTTGGTTTGTTTCTACTTCAATGTGTACATGTGTTTATTTTAGTATATCACCTATACACATTAGTGGAGCCCTTAGGATCTTTGCTTGATTACCAGCGTTGTGATGGCAGTCACACTAGTGGGAGCTGGGTAATCTATAAGCACATCCTTATACAGGTCCCTAGTCGCAGGACTATCGAGACATAGCATCGATACTCCGGAGTAGACTAGCGCATGCGCTTCTCATCCCAGAGTGGGAGATGGTCTGTCCCACAGCCATCAGTACGTCGTACTGGAGATAGTATGCGGGTGCTCGTTAGGTTACGAGTACACTGGACAGGACTCGTCGGGAACTGACTGGTTGGTATTATACCTATCGTCAGTTATCAGTTCCCAGGTGACATGAGTACAGCTTAGTCCGCTGACTTGACACTGTCACTTCGCCTCGAGTGTGTTCCCACTGTACTTTGATTACTACCCTACCACGGCTCAAAGGAGTCGTGCAAACAGGTGGTAGTTGGGTGCAGTCCCGAAGCACTTGGAGGCAGTGACGGTTAGACAGGATTCGTCTCTCCCGGTATTGGGGGTTAGCATCGCGCTGTGTCTAGGAGAGCCATTACACGAGTAGTCCCTGGCCAGGGCAATCGAGATATACTGGTAGGCTTCCAGTGTTATCTCAGGGTGTTTTGGGCTTCACTCCGACACGACTTGTACCGCTATTAGGGGACTGACGTTTACCGCCCCCTAGGCCCGCCATCCGATGTATCAGACGAACAGACCGGACTGTACGGAGACTGTCACATTCAGGCTCTGTAGGAGTTCTGATGGGTTTCACCTCGTCAGTCTTCTTGTCGGCATCTACCTGGGGACCGTTACGCATAGCTAGTGCCGCTTGCGGTCTGTGGTTAAACCCACTGCCAGCGTAGTTTCGAGTCTTTAGAGTCCCACACAGAAAGCTATTTGCCTTTAGGCAAAAGAGTAGAGGTCGCATGGTTTTGCGATAGGGTTCGGTCACATCCGTGCACCTGTGCACGTACAGTGTCCGAACAGTTAACACTAGCGGGCTTTGGTTTAAGCCAGATCCTAGTGTACGTTTTGGGATTGGTTTTATCCAGTATGTATTCATGTTCCTCGGAACGCGGATGTTGGTGTGTATGCACAGTTGACGGAGAGACAGGGGCAGAGAATTCTCATTAGGGTTGTTGACTGTTGACTGTTGACTATTGACTTTTTTCTCAACCCTAATGAGAATATAATATATGATTAACAATAATATTAATTAAGTAATATGGTGACATGGTTGTTGAGGGGTTGACTTTGTTGACTTGTTGACTTTGTTGACCGGTTGACTAGGTTTGACTAGTTGACCATCATGATGACAATGGCTATCATTTCATGGCAAAGACTTTTTGCTTGCTTGTTCTCTTGTGAAAGATGAGTGCATGAAATGATATAGCTATTGTAGCTTAAACCATCACATAATACTTGATTACTATGTTTTGTTATGATGGTTTTGGATTATGAGAGCCAAGAGAGAAAAGTCTTGCTCATTCTTTCATTTCCTTTCTCTCTCTTGTGTTCTTGAGCTCTAATCTTCCTCCTCTTGCTCTCCCTCTCTTTAGTCTATGGTTCAATTGTCTCATGTGTTGAGAACCAAGAACCATAGAGAAAATCCCAACACACTCTCCTTTACTCACTCTAGTTCATAAGGTTTGGCAAACCGAGTGAACTAGTTTCTTCAAAGATCGAAGAAGAAGCCAACGGTAGAAGCTTTCAGTTGGATCGATCTTCGGCGCAAGGAGACGACGGGGTGAAGCCGATTCGGACAACCATCGAGGCTTGAAGACGAAGGAGTTCAAGAAAGAAAGGTATAACCCCCTAACCGTGTAGTTAACAACTCCTAGTTAGGTTGTTAGTTAGATGTTTAACAAAGATCCGGTTTTGAGTCCATGTTACCGCCTCTAGAAAATTGTTTTTCATCAAATTCCGCATGCCCGAAAGTACCGGGAGAGGTAGCATGGACTTACAGATGGAGGGTTATGGTTGATGGAGTGTTTGGATAAGTTTGTGATCATTTCTTTTGTTAATTATAACCCTTTCTCTCTCTTGATTATTTGAGACACCCATATTCATTTGGCCACACACACTCCTCTCATTCTCACCAAGCCATGGCCGGCCACTAAAGAGGAGGGGGCTGTCCAATTTTTGGAGTGGGGATTTTTCACTTCATGCTTGCTAAAAATCCCCAAGTTCACCACAAAATTCTACATATCATTTCCTCCACCAAAAGGCAACTCCATACAACCCCAAATGAGACATGTAGATCTTCACTTCTTCTACAGCAATTCTTGGGCATGTCGACTCCCCAACTTCGTGCCCGAGTTGCCTCGGTCCAGAGGTGGGAGCCCGTAAAAGAAGCCGGCGACGTGGTGCCCTTCCGGCGAGGAGGTGGAGATCGGACATTCCGCGGGAGATCGGGACGACGACGAGAAGACCGAAGGACACGGAACGCTCGGTATATCTCTCTTCCCTTCTCTAGTTTAGCTAGGACTAGTTTAATGGCCCGATCCGGGATTTTTGTGCACCGTGGTGCCGGTTTTCTAGTTTGAAAAGTTTTTCGTTTCCGCATTCCTGCGTCGGATTGACGGCCGGGGCGCCGCCGTGCACTTACAGTGATATATATGATATATCCTGCACCTTATTCGATGAGGAAAGAGCCGAGATCTCTTCACCGGGAGTGACCTCTTTAGCAAAAATTGGCAGATGCTACAACCCTCGGTTTGTCTTTTGATTGCTTTTGGAGTTTTGCTTTGCATAGTGATATATATGATATATCCCGCACCTTATTCGATGAGGAAAGAGCCGAGATCCCTTCACCGGGAATGACCTCTTTCGCAAAACTAATGAAAGCCTAAAAAACACTCCTTTTCAAAATTCACTTGTTTCTACAACGATATCAAGTTCATTACGCAATAGGTTTTCAGAAAACCTGTCATAGCCCTCCGTCATTTCAGATAGATACTACTTAGTATTCATGCTACGTTTGTTGACTATGTTAAGGCCTAGTGTGCGGTAGCTAATTAGTGTTTATCTGTTTATGCATGTGATGCAGATTGGATTAGGGTAGTCGTACGACTTTATTGACTAAGTTAAGGGTCGTGCGGGTGAGTTTAATTCAATCAAGAAATGACGGGTTGAACTTGGCTAGCGCTTATGATTTGTTGACTATGTTAAGGTCATGAGTTGCTAGGGACAAAATATTATCGGGAATTTCAAGTGTTGAAATTTGCAATGAGATTGCATACCTTCTATGAGATAGTTGGATCCCGATACCCACTTCGAGTAATTGTTACTCCCGGGAGAGTTTTACACAGGACAATTAGCCGATCAAGTAGGTGTCTAGAAAGGTGTCAACGGGGTTATGCCTCTGGGAAAATGAGGTATATTTTAATTAGGTCCGTGCGAAAGCATGGAGAACCTCCCTCAAACTACCAACACTGGCCTGGTTGAAAGATTGGCGAAATTGTAGGGTGTAATTAATCCCGGCTAGTCTTTCCTTTTAGGGTTTGAAGGAAATTTTATAAAAAAAGTAGGAGCCATCCTGATTAGATAAAATAATAACCAATCTAATCTTGCAAGAGCATACGCTAAAGTGTTTTTCTCTCTCTCTCTCCAAGTAGCGACCATATCATGCCTTAATCAAGATAATAATATGGATGTATTGACCGAACCCGCATGTTATACTGTGCTGGGGAACGTTGGTTCCGTTCTTTCTTATAAAAGTTATAAGAATGAACAGGATATAGAGGAATACCAGGATTCCCATGCCACCCGAATGAAGAAAGTACATGTTGATGCATTTTCTTCGGGTGTGTTCGTTACAGAGAACTGTTTCTCCATTTGCTCTACGTCCTGGGTATTAGATACTAGGTCAGGATCCCATATATGTAATCAGTTACATGGGCTGAGAAAAGGTAGAGAACTTGGAGAAGGTGATAAAGACATAAGGGTTAGAAATAGTGCAATTGTTGCAGCTAAAACCGTCGGGGAATATCACCTTGTATTACCAACTGGTAATACATTGATTCTGAACGAATGCTATTACATGCCTAACCTGATATGCAACATTATATCGGTTTCTTTATTAAGTAAAGAGGGATATAATTTTGAATTACAGGATAATGTTATGAACATTTTGCTGAACCAAAAGTTGGTTGGATCAGGCACGTTGTGCAATGGCATTTATGTTCTAAATCAATCAACAGTTCTGAGCATAACAAACACACACAAGAGAAAGAGTTCAGAACAGAACGAATCCTTCTTGTGGCATTGTAGACTAGGTCACATCAATGCGACATGGCTAGCTAAGTTGCATAAGAATGGATATTTGAATCCGTTCGAACTTTCATCTTATGACACTTTCCAGTCATGTCTCAAAGGAAAGATGACCAAAACTCCATTTACGGGACACGGAGAAAGAGTTACTGAACTCTTGGGACTGATACATAGTGATATATGCGGTCCCATGTCTACACATGCCAGGGATGGTTCTTCGTACTTCATTACATTCACTGACGATCTCTCTAGATACGGACATGTGTTCTTGATGAAACACAAGTCTGGAGCTTTTGAGAAATTTAGAGAATATAAACAAGAAGTCGAGAACCAAACCGGGAAAAGTATTAAAATCCTTCGACCTGATCGAGAAGGTGAATACTTGAGTAATGAATTCCTGGACTTCCTAAAAGAGAATGGGATTCTCTCTCAGCTGACCCCTCCATATACACCACAGCATAACGGTGTATTGGAAAGGAGGAACCGCACCCTATTAGATATGGTGCGCTCTATGATGAGCACAGCTGAGTTACCTATTTCCTTATGGGGGTATGCGCTGGAGATAGCAGCATACCTATTGAATCAAGTTCCATCTAAATCAGTGCCTACCACACCATATGAGATATGGAGTGGGAAGAGACCATATTTTAAACGAGTTAAGATATGGGGTTGTCCGGCCCATGTCAAAAGGCAAAATCCGGACAAACTCGAGGCACGTTCAGTTCTTTGCAAGTTTGTGGGATATCCAAAGAATTCAAAAGGATATATTTTCTACCACCCTGAGGAACAAAAAGTGTTTGTTTCTCAATATGCCACCTTTTTAGAAAAGGAATTTCTTGTAAAAGAAATTAGTGGCAAAGAGGTAGAGTTGGAAGAAGTTCCAGCAGCACAAACTGCAACTGAAGATTTGGTGGAACCAGAGGATTCGGTAGTTCTCAACGAACCTCAGCCTCTCCGCCGATCTAGTAGGGTTCCTCACCCACCTGAGAGATACTATAGTTTTCTTATGGATGGTGGGAGCGAGGATTGCATCATGGAAGATGATGACCCAACTAGCTTCGAGCAAGCCATCATGAATGGTGACTCAGTGAAATGGCTGGATGCAATGCGGTCCGAGATGGAATCCAAATACACCAACAAAGTATGGAGTTTGGAAGATGCTCCTGAAGGGGTAAAACCCATTGGGAGAAAGTGGATCTTCAAGAAAAAACTTGGTGTAGATAGGAAAGTGGAGACTTTCAAAGCTAGACTTGTTGCAAAGGGTATTCGTCAATGACCAGGTGTCGATTATGACGAAACCTTTTCTCCAGTGGCTATGCTTAAATCCATCCGGATCATGCTTGCCATCGCTGCATATCATGACTACGAAATCTGGCAAATGGATATTAAGACCGCCTTTTTAAATGGTGATTTAGAAGAGAGCGTGTACATGACTCAGCCATAGGGCTTCGTAGCTAGTGGGAGCAGCGGGAAGGTATGCAAGCTGCTTAAATCCATTTATGGATTAAAGCAAGCATCGCGGAGTTGGAACATCTGCATTGATGTCATTATCAAAGAGTTTGATTTCGTCAAAAACGTAGAAGAACCTTGTATATATAAGAAGGTGGTAGAGAGTAAGGTTGTCTTCCTCGTATTGTACATGGATGATATACTCTTGATAGGAAATGACATTCCTATGCTACAATCGGTCAACCTCTTCTTATCACAAAGATTCTCAATGAAAGATCTAGGGGATGCCTCCTACATCTTGGGGATTAAGATCTATAGAGATAGATCTAAACGGATACTGGGATTGTCCCAATCCAGATACATTGACACCATACTAAAGAGGATTAGTATCGAAGAATCCAAGAGTGGGTTTTTACCCACGATCTCAGGACTCACTCTCTCCAAAGAGATGTCTCCCAAGACTGATTTGGAGAGAGCTCGCATGCAAGGGATACCCTATGCTTCGGCAGTAGGCTCTATCATGTACGCGATGCTATGTACCAGACTCGATGTAGCACACTCACTGAGTGTAGAGAGTAGGTATCAAGCAGATCCTAGAGAGAGTCACTGAATAGTTGTGATGAGCATTCTCAAGTACTTGCGAAGGACTAAAGAGATGCTCTTGGTGTATGGTATTGGAGAACTCCAAGTAGAGTCCTTTACCGATTCAATCTTCCAGAGTGATAAGGACGACTCTAAGTCGCACTCGGGATTTGTCTTTACCCTCAGTGGAGGGGTGGTATGCTGGAAGAGTTCCAAGCAGGAAACCGTAGCAGACTCGGCGATGGAGGTTGAATACATAACTGAACTTGGAGTGGTTCCCTCTTTTAAGGATCCAATACCTTTGTATTGTGATAACAATGGAACGGTGGCTTTGGCCAAGGAACCCATGTCCCATCAGCGATCCAGGCATATTCTGAGGCGGTATCACGTGATCCGGGAGATAGTTGATCGCCGGGAGATTGAGGTCAGGAGGGTTGACATGAAGAACAACACAGTGGATCCACTCACGAAGGCCATTCCCCAGATACAGTTCGAGAGACTCTTCGGGATGCTCGGTATGAGATACTATAGTAGCTGGCCTTAGTGCAAATGGGAGATTGTTAGTTGTATGTATGCCCTAGAGGCCAGTATTGTACATATGATGTATATTATATTGGATGCTTGGACATATATAGAGAGGACTTTCTTGCTCGACATGATATTATGCTATCTGGTTGCTCTTTATTTTAACATGTATACTTGTCTCTTGATACTGTCTTATGGTTACATGTTGGTAAAGCCCTTAAGATGTGTACTTGACTACCAGGATTATGATGCAGATCATACTAGTAGGGCCATGGTAGTCCATAAGTACATCCTTTAATGTCCCTAGTCGTGGGTGTATCGAGACGGGGCATCGATATACCAAAGTAGACCAGCGTATACGCTTCTCGACCCATGAGATGGGGGATGGATGATCCCATATCCATTGGTGTTTCACATCAGAGATGGTATACAGGTGCTCAGTGGAGACTGGGTAAACTGGACGGACTCGCCGAGAACTCCCAGATGGTATTATACCTCACGTCAGATGGCAGTTCTCTGGTGACACTTATACATGTTAGTCTGTAGACCCGAGATCGTCATAGAGTCTTGTGTGATTCCCACTGTGCTTTGATTTCCACCTTACCACATCTAAGAGGGCGTGCAAAATGGTGGTTTTTGGGTACAGTCCCGAGTCACATGGAGGCAATGAGCGATAGGAGTGGTTTCGTCTCCCCCGGTATTAGGAGTTGATGTTGCACTGTACTCGATTGGCCATAACAGGGAAGTCCCTGGCCAGGGTTGGTATAGAGATTTACTGGTAAGTGTTACCAGTAGTTTCTCGACCCGTTATGAGCCTCACATCGGCATGACTTATCGGTTATTGGGGTCTGACGTTTTCCACCCCTAGACTTGATGTGCGACATATCAGACGAGGAGACCGGACTGTACGGAAAGTGTTGCCGTCAGGCTTTTGCAGGAGTTGGAGCGGGCTTGCTTGCTGATGTCCTGATCGCTCAATACCTGGGTAGCCGTTACGTCTAGCTAGTACCGCTGACGGCTTGTGGGTGCTTGATGTGATCATCACCTATTGCCGGCGTATTGACGAGTCTTTAGAGTCCTACATAGTGGTTTTACTGGCTCAGACAAAACGAAATAGGAGCACGTATGTGATATGTGTGGGACCGAGAATAATACGTGTATGTAATACCGTATTCTATTCTCGCGACTTTTGTATCCGTTGATTGTATGAGATATAGCCGGGTTATCGAATTAAGTGTTGATTCGATAAGTCGATACATTGGATGTTAGTCGGTTATATGAGATATAGCCGGATTATTAAATCAAGTGTTGATTTGATAATTTAGTGTATAATTGTATATTTGATATACTAATTTACATTAACTAACATTTGCTCACTTAAGCATTTATTTTCTCACAAGTGTACACTTAATATATATGTGATATATATTAAATTGTATTTTTTTTTGTATCATGGTTGTTGATACAACATACATGGGTTTTAATATTTAAAGTAATTCTAAAATTAGTGGAATATTAGCTTGATGCATGAAGCTAGTGGAAGCTTGTGGATGCTTTGACTAAGTCCACTAGTTTTGTTTTACTTAAGATATTTAGTAACCTAACCATTACAATTAGCCATGGTTATGTCTCTACATGGGTTAGTATATGATACACACTCACCCATGGTTCATTCTCTCACATCACAAGTTCATTCTCATTTGCTTGAGCTCATCTTCTTCTTCCTTGAGATAAGCCTGCTAGGTTTTCAAAAGAGAGAAAAATATTGTGAGAAAAATAATTCTAAAATGATCCCACTTCCTATTTCCTCATCCTCTACTAGATTAGCACTTTAGTATAGGGTGTTTGCTTCACTGATCCTTTAGTTAGTGAAATAGTAGCTTGAGCTAGTATTTCCTCGACGTAGATCATCTTCGGCCTCGAAGACTTCAAGCAAGAACGTTCCATTCGTCTTGTGAAGCCATGCAAGGGTCCGGGAGTTCCATCAATGCAGCGAACGGACTACTACAATGAGCTTATGAAGTGAAGGACCGATCTACAAAGGTTGTATTTCTAGTTCACTTAGTGGTAAAAAGCTTACTATCTTTTTGTTACCCTAGCTTTTCTAGTTTGATTCCTATGATTGATTCGTTAGCACCCTCTAAAAATTTAAATATGGCATGTGTGATACTACCAAACCCTAGTAGAGGTGATAAGGAATCCCTTCACTGTGTTTGTCCGAGACACGAATGGCCACTGTCATTTGTCTTGTCTCTTGAACTGGTAAGCGGCACTGGATGGATACGGTTGACCGGAACCCGGCTTTTATCTGTCGGTGACAGATGTTTTGGATTTTGGCGTAACTATGGAGATTTTGTATTATTTGCGTCAATTTGGACTATGAACCTGTAACCTGTAAATATGTAGCAAACACAGATCAAGAGCACCTACCTATAAACAAACAAGAAGAAGAATGGGCGGTATTAAATGCAATATTTTGGTATGAACAAATACCCCCAAACTTAACTTTTGCTCGTCCCGAGCAAAATCAAATATTTTCAAAAAAAGTCCTAACCTCACTTTCAGAGGGAACGCAATTGCACTCAGCTCGTGCAACAAGCCGTTAAACCTCTAGGTGTCCTAAGTAGGTAGAGTGTTGTCTCCTGAGGGTTTTCAGTGAATACTACCCACAAAATCTTGTCAAGCTAGTTTCATAGATTAACGTCGATTCTACTCCTACAGTTTTGTATCTAAGTCAGATATTCTATCATCCTAAGTTAGAAATATTTAACTCTTATGTTTCACACCTCCTATTTATTCAACCCTAGATCCTATACATTTTACAGTTTAGAAAGATCTCGGTTTCTCTTGAGTTTTCCTTCTAAAGCGTATTCTCCAATCCGGAATTTTTATCATCTTTACGGAAAACATAAGACTTACTCTTCATCCCTATCTTCCCTCCAAACATCGATCGTATACCCCCACGTGTGTGTAAATTTTCACCCCTACACTCAAGAATTCAATTCAAGCTATAGTACCCTTGCCTTAATACCTAATAATACTTTTCGTTAATGATGGACGGTTTTACTTACACACCTTTCATGCGACTATTAATGCTTCTTGAGGCACTAACAGCCGATTACTGAATGTGTGAGCTTAAAGCGTAAATAGCAGTTTCCCGGTCGTGACTTTATTATTTTTTTTCTTTTTCTTTATTTTTTTCTTTTTCAAGACCGGATATATTTTTCAATGATGCTCTTTTGGTGGTTAGCTTTAAATACCGTTTTTTTTCATACTAGGCTTTCAGGAAAGAGTATTTCTAGGTATCCTCTACTATCCCAAGTTTCAAGGTGCGTGTAAGTGCGATTTGTATGGTATATACTTTCTGAATTTGGACTTAAGATTAGGAACTATTTTTCAGACTTATCCTTCAATAAATCTTTTAATACTTTCCGTTCATCTCGACTTAACTCAAGAACTGAACTCAACATTACCTACTTCTAAAAAAACTGCAAGGACGTATGGTTTCCAAGGTTAAACAGAAGGAGGGTTGTTTTTAGGGATTTCAATTCCTAAGCCTAAGATTTAGTTATTTCTAATGTATCAACTAAATTTTCGGAATAAAAATCTAAGTTCCCTTATTAACTAACTTGACGACAAAGTTTTTTTATTTTTGTAAATTTTTTGATTTTTATGGGTTTTTAAAAATAAGTATGCAAATGCATAATATACACATGAATGCGATGGTAGAAAGCTTACCGAGAACACCCCCAAACTTAAACTTGACAGTGCCCTCACTGTCATGCTACACCACGGGGGTCAAAATTGTCAGCGCTCCACCGGTTTTTTTATATAAAAAAGAAAAAGCAAAACAAAAATATAAATACATAAAAAGGTCCTCCCAAACTTCAGTAAAACAGTGTTTCCACTGTTTAGGCGTTAAAGTTTAGAATTAGGGGGAAGAGAACATTATCAATTTATACAAGGCCTTACACAGGCCAAAAGTGAGCACCAACCATTCAAAATTTTTATCGCGATAAAGCCCGGGTTGGTGAAAGAATGCGGAGAGGAAAGAAATGGAGAATACGTGAGACCGTATGGGGATGGAAGCGGCTTACGGTCTCGGTAGAGGAGAAGAATGGCGGAAGGGAGAAAGAAATGGAATACGAACTTGAGGGTGAAAATGGAGTGAATAAATTAGTACAATTTTTAATGACGATGTGCAAAAAGAGATTGTACTAATCTACCAACTCGTTGTGAAATGGGGTCAAACCTCTCAAGATTCGTAAGAATACATGGGCCGACCGAACTTGGTGAACCAGACATAAGAAAAGAAGGTGATACGGTGGCTTGCGAAGTAGGAACGATGGTAAGGATGGAGGGAAGTGATCGAGAAATGGGATTGGTTAAACGTTAAGGAGGGTGTACACAGTCAATGAAAGGGACAAGATGAATTGGAAAATCCGACTCATCTAGTAAAATTGTTTCATCCTCAATACTATCCTCAAAATTTTCCTCAAAATTCAGCTCATCCATGCATTTATCCTCAAAATCCAGACGCATATGGAGTTCGGGAAAAACAGTTAATGGTTCAGGATGATGTCCATACGGAAGTGAAAGGGAATGATGAATTGGCGAGAAAAACTCATCCAAAACTGCGGGATCATCATCCAAAATATTCCCAGCTTCAATATCCTAAATCAAGTAAAAATAAAATTTCTCGGACACCTCATCTACAGCATAGATTTCAATCAATTCAGGTTCTAGAGCGGAGGTGTAGAGATCAAAAGGATTGGGTGTGGTTTCACTTGACAAGGTCTCTTCATAATCCGGTAAATCAAACACTATAAAGTCGCACAACTCATCAAACATTCTATCTTCAATTAGTGATTCATATGGGGCACTCGATAGACTTTCAAAACCGGAGTTATGGAATTCAATTTGCAACGGGTAGGTTTGATTTGGAATGGTGTACTGCTCACTCTCACCACTCAAATTCTCAACCTGTCCTACCGCCTCATTATACATTGGAAAATGTGGAACTAGTTGGAAACTAGCTGCCGGTTCGTTAGGTTGTATGTGGGCGGCCATGGATGCATTCAAATCAATCATCTGTTGGCATGATGCCACCCGAAATTCTGCCAACGACTGTTCAAGACTAGACATGGATGGTTAGGGGGTTTCAGTAAAAGATTCAAATTCGTGTGGATACGTGAAACTCCCAAATGGCTGTTCAGAAGCAATGTCTAGGGAAGGTGTAAAAGTCGGATAGGAGTGATATGAATCGAATGGTTGGACATGATTAGGATCAACATTCTGATATGAAGGTGATTGGAATTGTTTATCAAAAGAATTGGAAGTGGTGAAATCAGTGAAAGATCGGCTACGAGATTGTTCGATTCTGTCGGCAATGGACATGGGTTTGGAATCAGAATGTGACTCTCAAAAGGGGTATCAACGTAAGAAGGTGGGGTAGGTTGAAATGGTTGATACAAAGTGGATTGCGGAGTCCAATTTTTTGTCCTGGATGCGTCTATTCGATCTTTCAATGAAATTTTGGGCATGGATGGATCGTTCGAAGTTTGGCCAAAGCAAGAACCATAAGAAGAATTGTCTGGTTGTGGGTGCCAAAGTTCGGCAAGAGTTGGTCATTTTGGGGTACCCATGTTATGAAAAGTGGGGAGGGTGGAAGTGGAAAATTTTTATAAATATTTTAATTTTTTTAATTATTATTTTTTAGCAGTTTTTGAAATTGTTTGTTTTGAAAGAATACGGAATTATGGGACTAAACTTTACATAAGCAAAATCACAATCACAATATGCAAGAACAATCACCTAGAGCTACGGTCTTCAAAGTCCAACTAGACCGCTCCTAGACTTCCAAGCGACAAGTTGCAGGATAACCCTCGAATCGTCTCTTCACTGGCAATTGTGGCCAGGTAAGCACAAGTGAGATAAGGAGGGTTCTGCTCATGAATCACCGTGAAACGGGCCTTTTAAAATTACCTCATCACTTTTCTAGCCTAAGCACCACAAAGTCAAGTTTAGATAAACGACCGATTCCCCGCAAACTTCACTTGTCCTAATTGAGTGCGACAAGTCCTTATAGGTTTGGTTTAGATATTTTTTATTAACTCAAGATGATGCGTATGTTTTTTGTGATTTGTGGGGTCTTAGGAAGGGTGATGAAATCCCCACCCAATCTTAATTGGTGTTCAAGCCCCTTAATGTCTGTATTATTATATGAAAATTGTATAACCAAACAAAATCTAAAACAACAAATATATATATATATATATATATATATATATATAATTTTATTTGCGGCGGCGCAATCTGTGCAACGAAACCTGCATAAAACACAGTTTAGTGGAATTCACAGAGAAGATTAGAGGGAATAGAAGTGGTGGAAAAAAATTGAGGCCAAGAAACCACAATATAACTGCGGAATTGCCGCACAACCCAAGCTTTGACCGTGGTTCCGCGGTCAAAATTTTGAATTGGCGCCTGAAACTTGGGTCCCTACACTCCTCTTTCTCTGTACGACAGAATAAAAACCTCTATCTCTTTATTTGAATACTGTACTTGCTCCAAATAACCTGCACACTTGCACACAAAAATTATCAAAAATAACAAAAAAGGTTTTTATTATATTTATTATTTTCTTTATATATATACAAAAATATTAAAAATTAACCCGAATAACAAGAAAGAAATACGTTACCGTCTCCCCAGCAACGGCGCCATTTGATTTTCAGTAAAAACGCGATACGTTTTTATGATATGCGTTCTACTCAGTTCTCTACTTACCGCAATCAAGATGGTGTGACTTTGCAGCTAGCTGATTGAGCACGGGTCGATCCACAAGGAGATGGTAGTATGTTCGTTCTTGTCTTAGACGAGTCAATGAAGAATGTATATGTGTATGTTCAAATCTATCCTAAGTGTTTGTTTGTATATTCAAGTAAGCTTGTTAGGGTTAAGGTTGGTTAGTAGAGTTAGGATTAGTCTTGTACTTGTCTTTTACCATTCTTAAAACGATGTTTGGAAAATCGAAAGTAGCGGGGATTAGGAGGACATAGGAATGGGATTTGCGAGTTTAAGCAATCTTTCCAACGCTAAATCCATTCCTAGTGCCACTTGTCCATCCGCTAAATGAGCTTATTTCCAGCCCTAGGCCAAACACCCGCAACCATGTATCCAATTAAGTCACAACTACATGTCACGTTGTAGTGAGCTTAAAGGACTTCTCGACTTAGGTCACGACTATATGTCAAGTATAGCGCGCCTAAGTGAGGGGGTTGCATTTGTTTGGTCTAGGTTCGTTTTAGGATATTTGGCGAAGAGAAGCATACGGGAATTTTCCGTCCCTCATACTAACCTTCCTTAGCCCCTAACAAGTATGGAAATTATTCAAACATGAAAATGAAAAGAAAACAAAGCAAGAAAGAAGCAAAGAAAGAAAGGAAAAACTAGGTTTAACAAGCTAACTACTTGGGTTCTCACCTAAGCAAGGAACCCCGTCGAGTATCATGGCTTGAAAATAATACGGATAAGAAGAGAAGGAAAATTAAACAAGAAAAGAAATATCAACAACTACTTAACGAGAAGAAACAAAATTACACTTAGGAATTAAAATTACAACACAAGAATTAAAAGATACAAGTTAAATAAAAACCCTCATCTTCATTGATTTTTCACTCAAGATCTCTCACTACACTTTAATGGAGAATAGATGAAGAGGAAGAAGAAGATACGGACTAACCTACACTAAAATCTAACTAAAAATAAGCATCCTTTACTTGGCACAAAACTGGGCTATTTATAGGCAGAGAGCTGAAACCCTAGGGCTAAATTCTGAGCCAAAATACAATGACCAAAATAACCCCAAACTTTGGTCAGATGGTGACACGAAACCGCGGCGGAACCGCTGCAAAAACCCACATTTGGTGGCGGTTCCGCCGCTATTTTGTGGAATTGGGGTCTCGTATTTTCTGGGATTCCTTGTGTTGCTATCTTCTGTTGTTCTACATGTCCCAAATTGCAAACTGCTTCCAAAGTTTCTTCAGATTTGCAACACTCCAAATGGCCTTACTTTTAATTCATTTGACCTTATCTCCCTCGAGCTCCGCGCACCCATTGAATCTTGTGCTGCCCCTCTCATGCTCTGTTCTTGTCAAAGACACGAATGACCACTGCTATTTGTCTTGTCTCTTGAACTGGTAAGCGGCACTAGACGGATACGGATGACCGGAACCCAGCTTTTATCTGTCGGTGACAGATGTTGTGGATATTGGTGTAACTGTGGAGATTTTGTATGATTTGCGTCAATTTGGACTAGGAACCTGTAACCTATAAATATGTAGCAAACACATATCAAAAGCACATGCCTATAAACAAACGAGCAGAAGAATGGGCGGTATTAAATGCACTATTCTTGTATAAACAACTTTCGCCTCAGGCGAAATCGAACTCAACCGGTCGGGGTTAGGGATCACCGATATCTTGGTAGGGTAGGGTGCCTAACGGAGCGCTTGCGTAAGGTTTGGACGGAGTTCAATAGAAAATATCGTGCAAAGGAAATGAGAAACGAAAAACTTAACTTACACTATCGTTTTCTTTCCTAACAACACCATATTCACAAACCATCAAAACAACAAAGAAAAAGAGCAAAGAAAGGATACAAAGAAAAGAGTAAACAACATTGCAAGAAAGTAAATGGCAAGGTAATAAAATGCAAGTAAGTTAATGGCAAGAATTTAAATTGCAAGAAAGAAAAGCAAGTAAGTAAAAGAAAAGAAATACTAAGAACCCAAGAACACATTACAAACTATGAGTTCAATAACCTAAACATAAACTTGCAAGCTCAATGAAGAGTTTGCAAGATACGGAGAAGGCTAAGAACTCAAGGAAAAATGAAGGCAAAACGAAAGCTTTATTAACCTTCAAGTATTGATACAAGCCTTGAGATCAATAACCAACACTTAAACTTGCAAGCTCAATGAAGAGGTTGCAAGATCGAGAGAAGGCAAGGAACTCAAGGCAACTAGCTATGTACAAGAACAAAAGAGAAAAGAGAAACAAAGTATCAAGTATGGTATAAAGTATTGGACCCCCTTGTTAGTTATATATATGCCCTAGAGGCCATTACTGTACATACGATGTATATTGTAGTGGATGCTAGGACATATATCGGGAGGACTTTCTTGCTCGACATGATAGTATGCTATCTGGTTGTACTTTATCTTAACATGTACTCTGATTGTCTCTATGTTACATGTTGATAAAGCCCTTAGGATATGTACTCGACTACTGGGACTATGATGAGATCATACTAGTGGGGCCACGGTAGTCGACGAGTACATCCTATAACCGTTCCTAGTCGAGAGTGTATCGAGACAGGGCATCGATGCACCAGAGTAGACTAGCGTATACGCATCTTGACCCATATGATGGGCGATGGATGATCCCATATCCATCAGTGTTTGACATCAAGGATGGTGTATGGGTGCTCAGTGGTGACTGGGTACACTGGACGGACTCGCCGAGAACTCCCAGATGGTATTATACATCACGTCAGATGGCAGTTCTCCGGTGACACTGGTACAGAGTGCAGGTTCCTAGGCATACCCATGAGGTTCTACAAGTGATCAAATATGGCCAATTCAAAAATTTTCTATGTGCCGAAGAACCCTAAACTAGATCGTTAACTAGAGGTAAGACGATGCAAGCAAGTTGACAACTTTAACTCTAAAGTGAACTGAAAATACAACCTTTGTAGATCCGGTCCACCACCTCTCTAGCTCCGTGTTGACGTCCCTCCGCTGCGATCATCGGATCCCGGACTCTGGCGATGGTTTCGTCGTAGAAATGATCGGGCTAGGTCATCGACTTCGATGCCGAAGATGATCTACGTCGAGGCAACACAAGATCAAGCTCCAACTTCACCAAGTCATGAAACTTATGAAGAAAACACCCTATACTACATGGCAAGGGGTAGAGGATGAAGAAATAGGATGTGGATTCACTTTAGAATTGGATTTCTCACTCTTTTTCTCAAGTCACCATTGAAGGTAGCAAGCTTCTTTCTTCTTGAAGAAGAAGAAGAAAAAGAATATCATTTAAAATAAAATCAAGTGATGGTTATCATTTTGCAACCATTGTTAAGTGTAGAGAATAAACTAGAGTTTAGTTAAAATGGTTAGGTTAAGAATAAAAACAAATGGCTTAGACTTTGTCAAAGGTGTTATGAAGCTTCATGAAGCTTCAAGTCAAAGTGAGAAAGCCACCACCATTTGTTTTAGTTTCTTGCCAAAAATAAATAAATGAAATAAATAAATAAGGCAAATGAAACCCTAACCATTAACTAAACATGGTTTAAAATAAACACAAAGCCAAGTTTGCATGTATCATCAAACATGATACAATCTAGTGCACAAAACTATATCATATATATAATGTGCACATCAAGTTAGAAACTCCATCTTAAGTGAACCAATACTAGTTAATGTAAAGTAATATATCTAATATATAATTGTACATTAAATCATTAAATCAACACTTGATTCAACGACCCGGTCATATCGCATATGACCGACTAATATCCAATGTATCGACTTATCGAATCAATCCTCGATTCGATAACTAGGTTATATCACATACAAACAATCGATACATTCATCGCGAGAATAGAATACAGTATCACATACACGCATTATTCTCGGTTCCGCACATATCTCATATGCGCTTCTATTTCGTTTTGCTTGAGCCAGGAAACCTCTGTGTATGACTCTAAAGACTCGTCAATACGCTGGCAGCAGATGATGATCATATCAAACACCCACAAGCCGCAAGCGGTCTGCTAAACGTAACGGCCACCCGGGTATTGAGTGATCAGAAGATCGACGAGCAAGCCCGCTCACACTCCTGTGAATCCAACCAGTAACACTTACCGTACAGTCCGGTCTGTTCGTCTGATATGTCGCATATCTCGCCTAGGGGTGGTAAACGTCAGACCCCAATAGCTCGATAAGTCATGCCGACGTGAGGTCCATAACAATCGTGAAACTACTGATAACTCTTACCAGTATATCACTGCAGCCCTGGCCAGGGATTTCCTGTTATGGCCAGTCGAGCATAGCGCAACATCAACCCCCAATACCGGGAGAGAAGAATCCCCTCCTATCACTCATTGCCTCCATGTGAATCGGGACTGTACCCAAAAACCACCTGTTTGCACGACTCAGTAGAGCCGTGGTAGGGTGGAAATCAAAGCACAGTGGGAGGCACACAAGACTCTATGACGATCTCGGGTCAACAGACTAAGCTGTACCAGTGTCACCAGAGAACTGCCATCTGACGTGAGGTATAATACCATCTGGGAGTTCTCGGCGAGTCCGTTCAGTGTACCCAGTCTCCACTGAGCACCCGCATACCATCTCTGATGTCAAACACCAATGGATATGGGATCATCCATCGCCCATCACATGGGTCGAGAAGATATACGCTATTCTACTCTGGAATATGGATGCCCCGTCTCGATATTCCCACGACTAGAAACATTGAAGGATGTACTCATGGACTACCCAGGCCCCACTAGTATGATCTGCATCATAGTCCTGGAAGTCGAGTACTCATCCTAAGGGCTTTATCAACATGTAACAGAGAGAAAGAAAGTATACATGTTAAGATAAAGAGCAACCAGATAGCATACTATCATGTCGAGCAAGAAAGTCCTACCTATATATGTCCCAGCATCCACTACAATATACATCCAATGTACAGTAATAGCCTCTAGGGCATACATATAACTAACAATCTCCCACTTGCACTAGGGCCATCTATAGCAGTGGTTGTAGTATCTAATACTCAACCATCCCATATAAATCTCTCTATGGGAAAAAGCCTTTGTGAGTGGATCCGTCGTGTTGTACTCTGAGTCTACTCTCCTAACCTCGATCACCCTGGAGATCAACTATCTCCATGAT
Source organism: Agapanthus africanus (assembly GCA_030015575.1). NCBI lineage: Eukaryota > Viridiplantae > Streptophyta > Magnoliopsida > Asparagales > Amaryllidaceae > Agapanthus > Agapanthus africanus. The sequence continues at coordinate 514,530,318 of JASDDO010000014.1, forward strand.
CAGGTGATGCTGCCTCAGAATATGTCTGGGTCACTGATGGGACCAGGGTTCATGGGCCAAAGCCACACATCCATTGTCATACAATGGTAGGAACCTATTTCATCTTATGAACCAATATACACCCAAACTGCCTCTTTGGTAGTATCTTTGATAGCGATGTCACCAGCCTTTATCGTCTAGTCTGCCACGGTATATAGCTTGGAACTCTTCCAACATACCGTTCCTTTACTGAGGGTAAAGACAATGCCTGCGACTTACATTCAGTCGTCCTTATCACCCTGGAATCTTTTCAGTGATCCTCCCCAGGATCGATTGATACAATCTTACTACAGCTAGTGAGAATCCTAACATCCATTTAGATCTATCTCATAGATCCAAAACCCAGGATTTAGGAGGTATCACTTTGATCCTATATGGAGAATCTATGTGATAAGAGGAGATTGACCGATCGTAGCATAGGAAACTCCTTTCCTATCAAGAGTATGTTGTCCACGTACAATACGAGGATGACCACCTTACTCTCTACTACCGTTTTGTATATACAAGGTTCATCTACCATTTTAATGAAGTCAAACTCTTTGACTACCACATCAAAACAGACGTTCCAACTCCGCGATGCCTGCTTTATTCTGTAAAGCAACTTGCACACGTTTTCGCTGCTCCCACTGTTTACGAAGCCCTCTGGCTGTGTTCTTATAGACGTTCTCTTCTAAATCATTTTAAAAAAGCAGTCATGGCACCCAACCACCAGATATTGTAGTCATGGTATGTAGCAATGGCAAGTAGGATTTGGATGGACTTAAGCATAGTGCCTGAAAAAGGTTTCATCATTATCCACGCCTGGTCGATGACGAAAACCTTTAACAAATCTAGCTTTGAAGGTCTCAACCTTTCCATCTACACCAAATAATCTTCTCAAGATATACTTGCTCCTGATGGGGATTTAACCCTTCAGATATAGCAACCAAAGTCCATACTTTGTTGGTGTACATGGATTCCATCTCAGATCACTAAGCATCCAGACATTCTTACAGAGTCCCTACTCTCGATGGCCTGCATGAAACTAGTTAGGTCATCATCTCATGATGCAATCCTCGCTCCCACTGTCATCGAGAAACCGAGGTATCTCTCAGGCAGATGAGGAACCCTGCTAGTTCGGCGGAGAGGCTGAGGTTCGTCGGGGACTATTGAATCCTTTGGTTCTGTCAAATAATCAGCTGCAGTTTTGTATAGCTGGTACCTTTCCAGTTCTACAAAAGTGACCTTGCCTCGATCTTGTCCGGATTTTGCTTTTTACATAGGCCGGACAATCCCAAATATTAACTTACTTAAGAGATAGGCTCTTCCCATACCATATCTTATATGGAGTGGTAGGCAATGATTTGATTCTAACCCAATTCAATAGGTATGCTTCTTCTTAAGTGCACAACCCCAAAAGGAAATAGGTAACTCAGTAGTACTCATCATAGAGCACACCATATCTAATATGGTGCGATTGCTCCGCCCTGATACACCGTTGTGCTGTGGTGTATTCAGAGGAGTAATACTGAGAGAGAATCTCATTTTCCTTTAGAATAGTCCAAGAATTCCATGCACAAGTATTCTCATCCCTGATCTTATCATAGGACATAATACTTATACCCGTATTTTGGTTCTCTACTTCCAACTTATATTCTGTGAATACCTCAAAAGCTTCGGACTTATGTTTCAACAGGAACATATGACTGAATCTTGAGAGATTATCAGAGAATATAATGAAGTACAAAGAACGGGTCTTGGCATGTGTAGACAGGGGAGTTTACATACATCATCATATATCAGTCCCAAGAGTTTACTAACTCTTTCTCTATTTCCAATAAACAGAGCTATGGTCATCTAATCTTTGTGACATGACTGGCAAGTTTCACAAGATGTAAATTCAAACTGATTTAAATATGCATCTAAAATGTAACTTCAGCCAGTCGGGTCGTATTGATATGACCTAGTCTACAATGCCTCAAAAAGGATCCGTTCATTTCTGAACTCTTCCTCTTGTGTGTGTTCTGTATACTAGGAACTGTAGTTTGATTTAGAACATCAATGCTTTTAGATAACGTGTCTGAACCGATCAACTTTTGATATAGGAAATGTTCAAAACATTATCCAACAATACAAAATTTTATCATTTCTTTACTTGTAAAGAGACCGATATGATTTTGTAATTCAGGTTCGGTATCTAATAACATTCGTTCAGAATCAATGTACTGGTAATACAGGGTGACAGTGACCTACAGACTTGGCTGCAACACTTGCCCCGTTTTCTGTCTCATGAAACTTATCACCCATTCTCAGTTCTCTGCCGTTCAGTAGCCTTATGTAACAGATTACATATCTGGGATCCTGATCCGGTATCAAATACCTAGGATGCAGAGGATACTGAGAAACAGTTCTTTGTCATGAACACGCCCGAAGGAGATGCATCATATGCACTTTCTTCGTTTGGGCGGCATAGGAATTCTGGTATTCCCCTATTTCCTGCTCTGTCTTATAACAATTATAAGTTGGAGCGGGACCAACGTTCCCCAGCTCAGAATAACAAGCGGGTTCGTTCAATACATCCATATTATTATCTTGATTAAGGCGTGATATGGTCACTACCTGGAGAGAGAGAGAAGAAAACACTCTGCGTGCGCTCTTGCGAGATTAGATTGGTTATATATTTTATCTAATCAGGATGGCTCCCGCTGTTTTTATCAAATATTCCTTCAAACCTTAAAAGGAAAGACTAGCCGGGATTAATTACACTCTACAAGTTCTCCAATTTTTCAGCCAGGCCAGTGTCGGTACTTCAAGGGAAGTTCCATGTGCTTTCGCACGGACCTAATTAAAGTAAACCTCGTTTTCCTAGAGGCGTAACCCCGTTGACACTTTTCTAGACACCTACTTGATCGGCTAATTGTAAAGTGCAAAACTCTCCCAGGAGTAACAATTACTCGCAGTGGGTATCGGGATCTAACTATCATATAGAAGATATGCAATCTCATTGAAAATTTCAACACTTGAAACTCCCGATAAAGGTTTTTACCCCTAGCACTTATGACCTTAACTATGGTCAACAAATCATAAGCACTAGTCAAGTTCTACCCGTCATTTCATGATTAATTAGACCCACCCACTTGACCCGTAACTAAGGTCAACAAAGTCACGCGGCTGTCCTAACTAATCGCATCATATGCGGTGTAGGAAGACATCACTTAGCTACCGTACACTGTGCCTTGACTATGGTCAACAAACACAGCACGGATACTAAGTACTCTACTTCCTAAAATGACGGAGGGTTGCGGATGGTTTTTATGAAAACCTTTAACGCTTTGAACTTGATCTCGTTGCGGAATCAAATAGTTTTTAAATGGAATGTTTTTGAGGCTTTTCTAGTTTTGCTAAAGGGGTCACACCCGGTGAAGGGATCGTCGGCCCTTTCCTCGTCGAATGAGGTGCGGGATATATCATATATATCACTGTGCAAAGCAGAAATTATAGAAGCAATCAAAAGACAAACCGAGTGTGTAGCATCTGCCAGTTATTGCTAAAGGGGTCACTCCCGGTGAAGGGATCTCGGCCCTTTCCTCATCGAATAAGGTGCAGGATGTTCTACAAGGAACACCGCGATGCAAAGCAAGAACTGTAGCTACCTCTTTTTTATTTTGAAATTCGATTCCATAACATCAATTATGTTTGTTTTCTTTCATTAATCTCATTAATGAATGTCCCATCATTTAAGTCCACCTAAACATCACAGATAAATATAACGTACGCTTATGCCATCCGCATTCGCCTCGATGTCCCGTCTGCACCGTTAGGTTAGGTAACTAACAGCAGAGCGGGGCAGGGCTAGCGCGGGTGTAAAAAATAAGCAAGGTCTATATAATATATCATATATACTATATACTATATCTATCTGAACAAATCACATGATCACATCACAGATAACGCAGCAGAAAATATCATATGAAATATTGGATATACTAGGACGTCCGTGTTTTCAATACGAGCCAGTATAAAACATGGATTCCACGGTCGTGATGAATAGCCAATCCCACACCCCTAGACCCCTATGAGAGCGGCAAGCAACCCTACCAATTCTAGGGTTAGGAGACCCGGACTCGACTCCTCGAGATGGTCTCCCACTGGACCCTAGAACCCGGTTACTTGTGCTCCCTTCTTGGGTCTATCCTAATACGGAAAAGTAAATAATATACATCAAAGGTGACATCTTCTGCAACCTGGAAGTGCCCCAATAAAAGAATATTACATACATATTTTTACATGAATGAAAATGAAAAACACTCATCTCACATAAAAACCCCCCGGCTATTCAAACACGACGATCCAATATAACATATCCAGCAACACATAACATCACATGTCATCAACGTAAGTAAACATGCGTATCCCAATTGTCGTTGACATATAGCAACGAAACCGGCGATATCACATATTACACTTACGGTCGCAGAAAAGAAAGTGTAAAACTACAACAGTTGGAATCCGCAAACTCTTTAGACATCGCATGCCTAACAATTATAAACCCCGCATTTTAGTCTCTTTATCGAAAACTCTTTTCAATATCAAGTCGGGTAATTCAACAAGATTCCCGACATCCTGATCGAATGCTCGTCGCAAACTTTAGTAGGCGGCCGCACCACCGATGCCGTCGACGAAGTGCACCAAAGCGGAACACCGCTGCCGCGAGCACCCGAACGGATGCTTTCGGCGACGAGATTCTCCTACAGTCACTTGGTCGGGGCTATGGGGTGAGGCTGTCTATTAAGTTTACCCGGCGAGCATCCGCGTACGCTACGTGATTGCGATGGATTTTTGATCACACCAAAATTCCGTGGCAACCGATCAAGTGAGACTAAACTGCTATGTTTACAACATCCAAATCAGTTATCTCATAACTACTTGTGGATTCCAAATATTGTATCACATTCCAGATAAATAGAAAATATTAAACTTTCCGATCGAACAATCAAACACCCAAGTTTTCCCGAAACAGCTCAATACATGAAATAAGTTCAAAAACATTCACTTCATGCCTCAGTACCAATGGTCCAGCCGTAGAAGGGTCAAGCCAACGCCTCACATGTGGCACGCCGTACTGCCCCAAACCCTAAGGTTCAAAGGGCAGTTCAAGACGGTCACATAATCGAGTTAAGGTTTGTTGTCTTCTAGAGGGACCATCGCGTTACTTGCACTACTTAGAACGTCATTAAACTACGGAAAAATCTAATAATTGGAAATTTCCCGGCAGGGGAAAAATTGGGTAATTATATCCGGTCGAACTTTTTAACATATTCTAAAATTACCCGGAAAAACATATAGACAAAGTTTGATAATCCGATCGAATTTACGAACTCCCAATACAACCTAGAAAACTCAACTCTTGAGTAAACATTAAAATATCTCAGAAAATACAGCACTAAAATATAGGAATTACTGTGCAAATTTTATTGGAAGAACCGACCGTACGGCCGCGGAACCGCCGCATAAGGCAGGCTCCTGCCGCGGTTCCGCCGCGGTTTAATCGAGTTAGGTTCTCATTTTGCACAGTATTTCTTAGAAAAGCCTGCTGATTTTTCTGCATATTTTTAATTTGGAAAAATGCACGGTTTTAAAAAATGTACAGAGAAGGGGTCGGATTAGGGTTTCGTGTTTCGATCGGACTTCTAACATCGTCTACGCATCGCCTTGTTAGTTATATGTAAGCCCTAGAGTCCATTACTGTACATTGGATGTATATTGTAGTGGATGCTGGGACATATATAGGGAGGACTTTGTTGCTCGACATGATAGTATGCTATCTGGTTACTCTTTACCTTAACCTGTACACTGATTGTCTCTCTGTTACAAGTTGGTAAAGCCCTTAGGATGTGTACTTGACTACCTGGACTGTGATGCGGATCATACTAGTGGGGACATGGTAGTCCATAAGTACATCCTTCAAAGTCCCTAGTCGTGGGTGTATCGAGACGGGGCATCGATATACTAGAGTAGACTAGCGTATACCTTCTCGACCCATACAGATGGGCGATGGATGATCCCATATCCATTGGTGTTTGACATCGGAGATGATATACGGGTGCTCAGTAGAGACTGGGTACACTGGACGGACTCGCCGAGAACTCCCAGATGGTATTATACCTGACGTCAGATGGCAGTTCTCTGGTGACACTGGTACAGGTTAGTCTGTTGACCCGAGATCGTCATAGAGTCTTGTGTGGTTCCCACTGTGCTTTGATTTCCACCTTACCACGTCCAAGAGGGCGTGCAAAATGGTGGTTTTTGGGTACAGTCCCGAGTCACATGGAGGCAATGAGCGATAGGAGGGGATTCGTCTCTCCCGGTATATGGGGTTGATGTTGCGCTGTGTTCGATTGGCTATAACCGGAAATCCCTGGCCAGGGTTGCGGAGATTTACTGGTAAGTGTTACCAGTAGTTTCTCGAATTGTTATAGACCACACATCGACACGACTTATCGAGCTATTGGGGTCTGACGTTTACCACCCCTAGGCGAGATATGCGACATATCAGACGGACAGACCGGACTGTACGGTAAGTGTTACTGGTTGGATTCACAGGAGTGTGAGCGGGCTTGCTCGTCGATCTTCTGATCGTTCAATACCCGGGTGGCCATTACGTTTAGCAGACCGCTTGCGGCTTGTAGGTGTTTGATATGATCATCACCTGCTGCCGGCGTATTGACGAGTCTTTAGAGTCCTACACAGAGGTTTCCTGGCTCAAGCGAAATGAAATAGGAGCGCATATGAGATATGTGCGGGACCGAGAATAATACGAGTATGTGATACTGTATTCGATTCTCGCGATGTGACATTGATCGGTTATATGCGATATAGCCGGGTTATCGGATCAAGTGTTGATTCGATAAGATGTTACTAATGATACCAGTCGGTTATGTGCGTCATGACCAGATCGTTAAATCAAGTGTTGATTTAATGATTTAATGCATAATTATATATTTGATATATTACTTTACATTAACTAGTATCGGTTCACTTTAAATGGATTTTCTCGCTCGGTTGTGCGCATTACATATGCGATATGATTTTGTGCACTTGTTTGTATCATATTTGATGATACATGCAAATTAGGGTTTGTGTAAAGAATTAAACCTTGGTTAAAGAAATGGTTAGGGTTTTTATTTGATTATTCATTTATTCATTTGTTTTTATTTTTGTAAAATAAATTGCATAAAATAGAATGGTGGCTTTCTTTTGTTTTCTTTCATGAAGCTTCATGAACTTTTGACTTAGTCACCATTTTGTCTCATGCTTAACCCTAACCAATTCAATTAACTCAAGTTAATTCTCTACACCTAACCATGGTGAGAATTATGATAAGAATGGATTTTTATTTATTCTTTAATGCTTATCAAAAACTTATCATAACTTTATCTTCTTCTTCTTCTTCACTTCAACACAAGAAGATAACCTAGTTCATCAATGGTGATTGATGAACATGAGTGAGAAATCCAATTCTAAAGTGAACCCACTTCCTATTTCTTCATCCTCTACCTCTTGCCAAGTAGTATAGGGTGTTTCCTTTACAAGTTTTCATGGCAAGGTGAAGGTGGAGCTTGATCTAGCGATGCCTCGACGTAGATCATCTTCGGCATGGACATCGACGACCTAGCTCGCTTATTCTTCGACGAAGCCGACGCTAGAGCCCGGGAATTCACTTGGACAGCGAGGAGACTTCGTTGCGGAGCTATGGAGGTGGAGCACCGGATCTACAAAGGTTGTATTTCCGTATTCCCTTAGTTAAGTGTTAACTAGTTTGCATTTTCGCCTAAAATCTAGCCGACGATCCGTAGTCGGGTCTCTCGGCACCCGTAAAATTTTATATTGGCATGTTCGATGCCTTGTGAGACCACTATAGGGTGCCTAGGAACCTTTCACTGGTATCAGAGCCTAGCTAGAGCCTTAGGCGAAGTTTAGACGGAGTTTGAAGTCCGAACGAACCCGAAACCCCATCACAAAATGCTCTCTGTCCTTTTTCTAAAATCTGGGATTTTTCCAGATTAAAAATTCCCAAAAAATTCAGCAGGGAATTGTATGAGTTACTGTGAAGCACGTGTTGATAACTCCACAAAGTAGGCGCGGAACCGCGGCCCCCACCATGGGATTAGCGGCGGTTCCGCGGCCACTTTGTAGAGTTACACCACGTGGCTTGCACAGTAATTTTTGTCCTGTAGTGCTGAGTCTTTTGGAAATTTTTAATTTTTATTCAAGAGTTGAATTTTCTGGAGTTGTTTTGGGGATTCGGTGTTTCGATCGGGGTATCAAATTTTGTCTATTTGGCTTTCCGGATAAATTTTAGAATATGTTAAAATGTTCGACCGGATATAAATACCCAATTTTTCCCCTGTCGGGAAATTTCCAAGTGTTGGACTTTTCCGCAGTTTAACGACGTTCTAAGTGTTGGAGATAGTGCCCTCAGATTCAATTATTCGATCACAGGCATGTGATTACAATGATTGATGGAGGACCTATCCCGATAGGACAGTCTTACTCGAGATGATAGTATGCTATCTGGTTTACCTTTATCATCGTGTACTGCTTTAGGTGACCTGACAAGTCGCTATTACACGTTGATAGATCCCCTAGGATTCTTGCTTGACCACCAGCAGTATGAGGGCGATCATATACGTGGGAGCTGGAAGTCTATAAGCATATCCTTAAATGGTCCCTAGTCGTGTGAGTTTCGAGACAGGGCATCGATACTCCAGAGTAGACTAGTGTATACAGTCGAGACCCTGACGAGGGGCGGTGGCCGGTCTCACAAGCCACTGGTGTCAGTTAGTTCACCTAAGATGTATACAGGTGCTCATTGGGTTATGAGTACACCGGACAGGACTCGCCGGGAACATGCCGGTTGGTCATATACCAGACGTCAGATGGCAGTTCCCTGGTGACATGTATGCAGGTTAGTTCATCGACCTGGGGATCGTCATTTGTCTTGTGTGAGTTCCCACTGTACTTTGATTACTACCCTACCACGGCTCAAAGGAGTCGTGCAAACAGGTTTTAGTTGGGTACAGTCCCGAGCCACATGGAGGCAGTGAGCGTATCTTCAGGGGTTCGTCTCTCCCGGTATTGGGGGTGAGGTCGTGCTGTGTCTAGGAGAGCCATTACACGAAGCCCTCGGCCGTGGCAAGGAGATTTACTGGTAGGTATTCCAGTAGTATCTCAGGGTGTTCTGGGCTACACTCCGACACGACTTGTACCGCTTTTGGGGGTCTGACTTTTACCAACCCCCTAGGCCCGCCATGCGATACTCATAGACGAACGGACCGGACTGTACGGATATTTTCACTGACAGGCTCAGTAGGGTTGTCAGGCTGAGTTCGCTCACAGACGTCCCTTTTAGTCAATACCTGGTAGCCCGTTACGTATTGGCTTATACCTCTGACGTGCTAGTGGTTAAATCCACAACCAAGGTGTTGACGAGTCTTTAGAGTCCCCCACATTCAGTTACTCAGCTTTCGGGCGAATTGTTGTAGAAGCCGTATGGAGATATGGCAAGGTCCGATCAGATACGTGCGGTATTGCACGGATCAGGATCGGACAGTTTGTACTATAGGCCGTATGGTTATATGGCAGGGTTCAATCAGATACGTGCGGTATTGCACGGATCAGGATCGAACGGATATTACTGGCCGGCTTTGGTTTAAGCCGGATCCTAGTATAGTACAGTGTAGACTTTGTCTCATTGCATTTGTATTTCGGTCGGAATACAAATGCGGGTGTGTATGCACAGTATCGGGGTTTTCCTGTAATTTATTACGGTACCAGTTTTCTGGAGTTGCCAGTTTGCTTTTCGTTTCGGCCGATTTCCTTTGTATCGTTCATTGGCCGAAAATTGGTGGAGGAGGGCTTATTTGCATTGTTGCAAATAAGCAATTGTGGAGGGGGTCTTTGCATTATTGTTATATCATGATGGTGCACCATTCTTTTGACCTTGATTTCTTCTATCATGATTGCTTGACTTTGTGAGCAATCATGGTTGTAGTAGGTGGGTTTTTGGAGTATGGGTTTGATTTTGTGATCATTGCTTTTCATGATAACCATTCCTCTCTCTCTCTTGCATGATATGAGAATGGCTCCCATTTTCTTTGAGACTCTCCATTCTCACTCTCCTCTCTCTTATGGTGGCCGGCCATGCCTTGGGGAGGCTGTCCAATTTTGAGTGTGTGGGTTTTTGGCTCATTTCATGTTGCAAAAATCCCACAAGTTCCATCTCCAAACTCCATAGTTCATCCCTCCACCAAAAGTTAATTCCTACAACCCCAAAATGAGACTTGTACACTACATTCTACAGCAAACCTTGGGCACGTCGACTAGCCAGCTTCGTGCTCGAGTTGCCTCGGCATTGAGGTGGGAGCCCGTAAAAGAAGTAGGCGATGTGGTGCACTTCCGGTGACGAGGAGGAGACGGGACATTCCGCAGGAGATCGGGACGACGACGAGAAGACCGGAGGACTCGGATCTGTCGGTATATCTCTCTTCCCTTTTTTGTAGATAGCTAGGACTAGTTAGTGGTTCAATTCGGGTATTAGTGCGCAGCGGTTTGCCAGTTAAAGAAAATTTAAAGTTTATCACCGCTTCCGCATTTGGCCGTCGGATTGACGGCCGGGGCGCCGCCGTGCACTTACAGTGGTATCAGAGCCTCGCCATTAACTTAGTCTAGCTTGGTTTAATGTGTTTTGCATTTCCGATCGACCAAAACTCCAAAATCTATATTTTTTGTTAGCATCAGTTTCTGTTGAAATTTTTTGGTCTCGAAAAATTTTTCAGGTTGTAAAATATTGATGTATTGGAAAATCTAAGAGCTCTGTAAAAATTCGATGAAGTGACTCCACAGTGGGAGCGCGGAACCGCCGCAAATACCCCCTTTCCGCCGCTATTCCGCCGCGCACTGTGGAGATCCCTGCACCAAATTTCTACAGTGTCTTTCTGGGGTGAAAAGTGGGGTTTTGGAATAATAACATTGGGCCCAGAATTTCTTGATCTGCTACAGTAATGCTTGGGGGCCCACTTGTTAAAATTTGATTGATCGGATATTTTAAACACATTATTTCACAGTATTTACATTATATCTGCGACCGTGAATGTCACTCGATCGGTAAATCCGGTCTAACTGCTATAGCCCGGTTAGACGGATTTGCGAACGTGACTTTCACGTTGATGTTCTGTTTTTGCTGTGATGTTGCGGATCGGTCGTGGGGGATAGCCTGGATGCAATGCTAGTACAGTTGTGGTTGTATTATGTACATTTGATATTGCGGGGCGAGCGTCCGACATGTGGACTGCCGTCACTGCCTGATTGTATTATTTTTTTGGGGCACGACTTGGTTGCGGTCGATGTACCCGTTGTATGTATATTTTACTTTCTGTACTAGGATTACCCCGCGGAGGGGTGCACGGATAGCCGGGTTCTAGAGGGCAACAAGCCCGCATCTCATGGCATTGAGACGGAAGGGGCTTCACTCTAGGATTGGCGGGCTATTCGCCGCACTCGTAGGGGGTACAGGTTGACCCAGGAGGGGTGCCCAAGTTACCGGATTCCGTGAAGTGCTGGGTGGTCCATTCACAGTACTGAAGGGGGCTGCCTCGCTTCAGATTTTGGCGGGTGACTTGCCGCGCCCGTAATGGTCTAGGTTTTCATTGCACAGGCTATCCACACGACCAGGGGAACGTCGGGTTTCAGTAGTGGCTCTGTGAAACCCGGGGATCCCAGATATCTGTATTGTTTCTGTGTTGCTGTACATTTTCTGTGATGTTGCATTTCTTTCATGCCTTGAGCGAAATATAATATATTGGTATATATATTAGTAGATGTTGTATATGTTTTACATCCGCGCTAGTCCAGTCCCCGCTCTGTCGTTAGTTAGCTAACCTAACGGGTAATGACGGGACCCAGTGGCGAATGCGGATGGCATATACGTACATCAGTATATTTTCGTTCTTTTTGGTGTGATCAATTGATGGGACTGCGTTGATTCGGATCAATGCAAGTTAAAAACAAACCTTATCTGATGTTGTTGGAACACTTTTCAAAAAGCTGTTATTGCAAGGACGTTCCCTTTTGTTTTGCATCGTGGTATTCAGTTGGAATATCCTGTTCCTCAGTCGACGAGGCAAGGGCCGAGATCCCTTCACCGGGAGTGACCCCTTGGACAAAGAGTTTGCGTCAGGGCATTAACTTCACTATAGCCGATTACTTTTGCTTTGCACCGTGGTATTCAGTTGGAATATCCTGCACCCCATTCTACGGGGAAAGAGCCGAGATCCCTTCACCGGGAGTGACCTCTTTAGCAACGGTTTTCGTCACTATATTTTTAAAAAGCTATCAGTTCCTTCAACGATATCAAGTTCTTTACGTTAAAGGTTTTCGCCAGAAACCATTCATAGCCCTCCGTCATTTCAGACGGGTAGCACGTAGTATTCATGCTATGTTTGTTGGCCTTCGTCAAGGCATAGTGTATGGTAGCTGCTTGTTGCCTTTCTGCAGCATAGATAGATGCGTTGGTTTGGGACAGTCGTATAGCCTTGTTGGCCTTCGTCAAGGGCTTGTGCGGGTGGATTCAAATTAACCTGGAGAATGACGGGTAGAACTTGACATGTGACTTATGATTTGTTGGCCTTCGTCAAGGTCATAAGAGCATGGGGCAGAAATCCACATCAGGAGTTTCAAAAGAACTGAAACTTGCCAGATATGCGCATACCTTCTGGAGTGTGACACCGTGAGCGGATTCCGTCACGTTATCATGTGATGATAGTTGGATCCCGATTCCCACTGATGAGTTAGTTTACTCCTCGGGTGTTCCCGACTAATTCTTCTTTCAGGTTTGGAGGAGAATTTGACGGTACAGTGGGAGGTTTCCAGATTAGATAAATTGGTAACCATTCTGATCTAGGTTAGAGTGCACGCTGAGTGTTTCTTTTCTCTCTCTCTTTGGCAGCGACCATTAACCCGACCCTAAGACAATGACTCAGTGACCAAGTTGACCGAACCTTCTTAACACTGGTTTTTGGATTGTCAGAGTTGCAAACCTCATTGCCACTCCTACTTTTACCCTTTTCTCCAGGATACCCCGTACTACTACGAACGTCCACTTCCATTGGACAAAACCATCGTATGGTTAGATACGAACTCGAAGGAATTTATTCGAGGATGGTTTCAGGTTCTGGAGAAAACGGATAGGATTATTCAGTTGTCTTTTCCTTTTACCCTCTCTCAGGTTACGAGTAGTCCTTGGTTTAGGGGTAGTACACCTATTACGCAAATTGGATTGTCTTCTTCCAAACTTTAGGCTGGTGCCGACCGGTAGGGAATGAAGAAAACCAATTAGCATAACGATGGTGTGTAGAAGGTATTAAGTTAAGACAAAGCAAGGGATTAGTAAGAGGGCAAAGTAAATTGCAACAGATATTCATGACCAAACCAGGTATTTCTTCGCCAATCCTAAAATCACCTTTGAATTTCTCCAGGACACTCCGTATCACTACGAAGATCCACAGTTTATTGGATACTCCATCGTATGGTTATATACGAACTCGAAAGGAACTTGTTCCAGTTCGGGGATGGATTCTGGTTCAGGAGAAATAGGAATAAGATTTATTTTATCTTCACCTTCTCTCGCATTGCGAGTGTTCCTAGGATTGGGACAGTACACCCATTATGCTTATTGGATAGTCTTCTTCCAAACCATAGGCTGGTGCCGAACGGTAGGGAAGGAAGAAAACCATTTGGCCTAAAGGGGTGTGCAGAAGGTAATGACTAAAGACATATGAAGGGATTTGAAGAGGTGGCAAAGAACTATACGGTTACAGTCGTGAATCTGGAAGAGGCATTACTAGGAATACCAGGATACCCCATCGAGACATTTCAATGTTTCAGTTTCACTGTGTACTGTTAAAGGAAAACTGATTTCCCGATTAGACACTTGCCCCAGGGTATGTATTTACCAGGTATGATTCTCACATCTGTATGGTTTTACAGATGATGAGTGGGAGTAAGTTATTGGGAATTGGGTGATCATCCTCATTATATCGGGATTCGTTGTAATCGGTGATATTTGAGGAAGTCACCTGGGTTGTTTGCCAGACGGCAAATATTTGGTTTTGAATATCCGCTGTTATGCACCAATTTCAAATTGATATATCTGTACGTCTATTTTCATAGAGTGAGATATACCTTTCTGAAATTATGTCTATGACATTTACCTATATCAGTGGATGGTTAGGTAAGGAGCATTAAACAGCGGTGTAATTCTTCTTAACCATAAGTACAGTTTTCAACCTACGACACATAGTGAATGCGTTATCAGACTAAAGGGACTTATACAGAGTATTGTATGTTGTCCAGGGTCCATCAGGACAAAGGGGTTGGTCCTCGTACTATATTCGGTTTACTTATGACTTCTCTAGTTTTTAGACAAGTGTTTCGTGGAAACACAGGGTCTGAATTTTGAGAAGTTGTGGGTATTTGAATAAAGTAGAGAACCAGATATTGCAAGTATCGGGATTCTTCAAAGTGATCAAAGATGTAGATACTTGAGTATGGCATTCAGATGATAGTAATGATTAAGAGATCTTGCTTCTCTTTCAGGTTACTCATAATTGGAAATGCTCCTAAGTTGTGTAACGCTGATCGGCCTCCTTCCATTTAGTCGACATGCACTGGAGACAGCTGCATGATTTGAATCTGGTTCAATTAAATCAGTACCTCTGTTTCTATATTGGATATAGTACAGTTCAAATCTTAACGGTGTTAAGGTACGGGGAGTTGTCCGGCTTATGATTAAAACCAGACTCTGGATAACTCAAGGCACGTTTCTGTAATGGCTGTTTGTGGGTTGACCCAGGCTATGACGAGGGTTGACTTTCTACCATCTGGATGAACAATAGCAATATTGTTCTAGACTCGCCACAGTTTTATTAAAAATGGATTTTTTCAGAAAACAGTAGTGGGAGTATGGTAGAACAGGAAGTGATTCCAGAACCACAAACGATTACTGAAGATTTAATAAGGAACCTAAAGATTCAATCTGGATTGACATTCCATTGGCCACTCCGCAGATACGGTGGGTAACTTCAGGCACCCGAGAGTTACTCCGGTAGCCTCAAGGACGGTGACAGGGAAGTTTTTGTTTACCCACACTTGCCATTGCTGTTGTTCCAGGTTACGAGACCCGGCGGGAGGATGAGTATAGCGTCGTTCTAAACTAGCTTTAGAAGTGTACGTATATATGACTCTGCCAGAGGGTTGTCGTAATCAGAGTGAGAGCAGCAGAAGCATTGGTGGACAGGAAGCTTATGTCTATTTATAGACTAAAGCAGATGTAGCGGAGATAGATCATCTATTTCTGACGTGACAGTCATAGGTTTGACTTCATCAGAATAGGGGATGGATCTGTTGAGAAGGTAGTAGGGTGTGATGTCATGGTATTTGGATGACATACACAGAATAGGAAAAGAAACTCCTATACTACGATCGGTTATACTTTGGTCGTCACACAGTGATTTCTCCACAAAGGACTTGGATTTTATATTAGACATACTGGTTACTAGATCTATGGTTTTAGATCTAGATTTGGGTAGTTTCCCAATCTGGGTACTTAGACAGCATTCTAAGAGTATTTAGAATGGACTACTCCTGGCACGGTAGTGTACCTACAGGTGATGGAGTCACCCTCTCTAAAGGTGTCTTACAGACTAAAGTAGAGAGGGATGTGCATGATTGGCAGATCACTTGCTTAGGCAATTGAGTCAATCATGAGATGTCAAGTACCACACCAGATGTTGTTCTTGCACTAGATGCAATAAGTTGACATTGATCCAATCCTGGAGAAACGGTCGGAAGAAGTTTTAGAACATAAGTGAATGTTTTAGGGATATGATAACGACAGCCTCATTCGGGAGACAGTTATCATTCCAGGCTTCCAAGGTGACATGGACGATAAGGAGGTTGTCAGAGTTATAGTTTTCCCTCTGAAGAGGGGCAGTATTTTGGACAGGTGGTCCAAGGCAGTACTGAGGGTGGCATGGCTCAGGATACTGATTAAGTTCAGTTGACGATACAGTCTAAGAAGTTTGGATTTGGAGTTCATTTATGAGCTATGTCCCATCAGACATCCAGACACATTCTGAGACAGGTATTGCTCTTTTCGGGAGATGGCTTTCTCTACGAACTTGAGATATAGAGAGACATAGAAAGAGACATCAAGGCGGATCCACTCACTAAGGCTATTCCTCGAACGCAATAGTTTCGTAAGCGAGCTTTGTGAGACTGACTAGTAGAGGAGTTGGGTGTTCGGTATCATACGTGCTGTGAGTATGCGACATCGCAATAATTAGCCTTGAGTGCAAGTGGGAGATTGTTGGAGATAGTGCCCTCAGATTCAATTATTCGATCACAGGAACGTGATTACAATGATTGATGGAGGACCTATCCCGATAGGACAGTCTTACTCGAGATGATAGTATGGTATCTGGTTTACCTTTATCATCGTGTACTGCTTTAGGTGACCTGACAAGTCGCTATTACACGTTGATAGAGCCCCTAGGATTCTTGCTTGACCACCAGCAGTATGAGGGCGATCATATACGTGGGAGCTGGCAGTCTATAAGCATATCCTTAAATGGTCCCTAGTCGTGTGAGTTTCGAGACAGGGCATCGATACTCCAGAGTAGACTAGTGTATATAGTCGAGACCCCGACGAGGGGCGGTGGCCGGTCTCACAAGCCACTGGTGTCAGTTAGTTCACCTAAGATGTATACAGGTGCTCATTGGGTTATGAGTACACCGGACAGGACTCGCCGGGAACATGCCAGTTGGTCATATACCAGACGTCAGATGGCAGTTCCCTGGTGACATGTGTGCAGGTTAGTTCATCGACCTGGGGATCGTCATTTGTCTTGTGTGAGTTCCCACTGTACTATGATTACTACCCTACCACGGCTCAAAGGAGTCGTGCAAACCGGTTTTAGTTGGGTACAGTCCCGAGCCACATGGAGGCAGTGAGCGTATCTTCAGGGGTTCGTCTCTCCCGGTATTGGGGGTGAGGTCGTGCTGTGTCTAGGAGAGCCATTACACGAAGCCCTCGGCCGAGGCAAGGAGATTTACTGGTAGGTATTCCTGTAGTATCTCAGGGTGTTCTGGGCTACACTCCGACACGACTTGTACCGCTTTTGGGGGTCTGACTTTTACCAACCCCCTAGGCCCGCCATGCGATACTCATAGACGAACGGACCGGACTGTACGGATATTGTCACTGACAGGCTCAGTAGGGTTGTCAGGCTGAGTTCGCTCACAGACGTCCCTTTTAGTCAATACCTGGTAGCCCGTTACGTATTGGCTTATACCTCTGACGTGCTAGTGGTTAAATCCACAACCAAGGTGTTGACGAGTCTTTAGAGTCCCCCACATTCAGTTACTCAGCTTTCAGGCGAAATGTTGTAGAAGCCGTATGGAGATATGGCAAGGTCCGATCAGATACGTGCGGTATTGTACGGATCAGGATCGGACAGTTTGTACTATAGGCCGTATGGTTATATGGCAGGTTTCGATCAGATACGTGCGGTATTGCACGGATCAGGATCGAACGGATATTACTGGCCGGCTTTGGTTTAAGCCGGATCCTAGTATAGTATAGTGTAGACTTTGTCTCATTGCATTTGTATTTCGGTCGGAATACAAATGCGGGTGTGTATGCACAGTATCGGGGTTTTCCTGTAATTTATTACGGGACCAGTTTTCTGGAGTTGTCAGTTTGCTTTTCGTTTCGGCCGATTTCCTTTGTATCGTTCATTGGCCGAAGATTGGTGGAGGAGGGCTTATTTGCATTGTTGCAAATAAGCAATTGTGGAGGGGGTCTTTGCATTATTGTTTTATCATGATGGTGCACCATTCTTTTGACCTTGATTTCTTCTATCATGATTGCTTGACTTTGTGAGCAATCATGGTTGTAGTAGGTGGGTTTTTGGAGTATGGGTTTGATTTTGTGATCATTGCTTTTCATGATAAGCATTCCTCTCTCTCTCTTGCATGATATGAGAATGGCTCCCATTTTCTTTGAGACTCTCCATTCTCACTCTCCTCTCTCTTATGGTGGCCGGCCATGCCTTGGGGGGGCTGTCCAATTTTGAGTGTGTGGGTTTTTGGCTAATTTCATGTTGCAAAAATCCCACAAGTTCCATCTCCAAACTCCATAGTTCATCCCTCCACCAAAAGGCAATTCCTACAACCCCAAAATGAGACTTGTACACTACATTCTACAGCAAACCTTGGGCACGTCGACTAGCCAGCTTCGTGCCCGAGTTGCCTCGGCATTGAGGTGGGAGCCCGTAAAAGAAGTAGGCGATGTGGTGCACTTCCGGCGACGAGGAGGAGACGGGACATTTCGCAGGAGATCGGGACGACGACGAGAAGACCGGAGACTCGGATCTGTCGGTATATCTCTCTTCCCTTTCTTATAGATAGCTAGGACTAGTTAGTGGTTCGATCCGGGTATTAGTGCGCGGCAGTTTGCCAGTTAAAGAAAATTTAAAGTTTATCACCGCTTCCGCATTTGGCCGTCGGTTTGACGGCCGGGGCGCCGCCGTGCACTTACACTAAGTAGTGCAAGTAACGCAATGGACCCTCTAGAAGACAACAAACCTTAACTCGATTATGTGACCGTCTTGAACTGCCCTTTGAACCTTCGGGTTTGGGGCAGTACGACGTGCCACATGTGAGGCGTTGGCTTGACCCTTCTACGGCTGGACCGTTGGTACTGAGACACGAACTGAATGCTGTTAGACTTATTTCTTGTGTTGATCTGTATCGGGAAAACTTGGGTGTTCGATTGTTCGATCGGAAAGTTTGACATTTTCTATTTATCCGGAATGGGATACAATAATTGGAATTCACAATAAGTTATGAGATAACTGAATGAATGTTATAAACGTAGCACTTTAGTCTCACTTGATCGGTTGCCACGGAATTTTGATGTGATCAAAAGTCCGTCGCAATCACGTAGCGTACGCGGATACTCGCCGGATAAACTTAATAGACAGCCTCACCCCATAGCCCCGACCAAGTGACTGTAGGAGAACCCCGTCGCCGAAAGCATCCGTCCGAGTGCTCGCGGTAGCGGTGTTCCGCCTTGGTGCACTTCGTCGATGGTATCGGGGGTGCAGCCGTCTACTGAAGTTTGCGAGGAGCATTCGATCAGGATGTCGGGAATCTTGTTGAATTGCCCGACTTGATATTGAAAAGAGTTTTCGATTTTGAGACTAAAATGCGGGGTTTATAAATCTTAGGCATGCGATGTCTAAGTAATTCATTTGGTCAGGCATGCGATGTCTGAGGAGGTTGCAGATTCCAACTGTTGTAGTTTTACACTTTCTTTTCTGTGACCGTAAGTGTAATATGTGATATCGCCGGTTTCGTTTCTATATGACAACGACAATTGGGATGCGCATATTTACTTACGTTGATGACATGTGATGTTATGTGTTGCTGGATATGTTATATTGGATCGTCGTGTTTGAATAGCCGGGGGTTTTTATGTGAGATGAGTGTTTTTCATTTTCATTCATGTAAAAACTTGTATGTAATATTCTTTTATTTGGGGCACTTCCAGGTTGCGGAAGTAGTCACCCTTTGTATATTATTTACTTTTCTGCACTAGGATAGACCCAAGGAGGAGGGCACAAGTAACCGGGTTCTGGAGTCCAGTGGGAGACCAACTCGAGGAGTCGAGTCCGGGTCTCCTAACTCTAGAATTGGTAGGGTTGCTTGCCGCTCTCGTAGGGGTCTAGGCGTGTGGGTTTGGCTATTCATCACGACCGTGGAATCCGTGTTTTATACTGGCTCGTATTGAAAACACGGACGTCCTAGTATATCCAATATTTCATATGATTCTTCTGCTGCGATATCTGTGATGTGATCATGTGATATTCTATAATAGATACAGTATATAGTATATATGATATATTATATAGGCGTTGCTTATGTTTTACACCCGCGCTAGCCCTGCCCCGCTCTGTCGTTAGTTACCTAACCTAACGGTGCACGAGGGGACATCGAGGCGAATGCGGATGGCATAAGTGTACGTCGTATTTATCTGTGATGTTTAGGTACTTAAATGATGGGACTTCATTAATGAGATTAATGAAATAAAAGAAACCTAAGATGTTGTAGAATCGAATTTCAAAATAAAACAGGTAGCTATAGTTCTTGCTTTGCACAGCGGTATATGTGATATATCCTGCACCTTATTCGATAAGGAAAGGACCGAGATCCCTTCACCGGGAGTGACTCCTTTAGCGATAACTGGCAGATGCTACACCCTCGGTTTGTATTTTGATTGCTTTTAAGAGTTTTTGATTTGCACAGTGATATATATGATATATCCCGCACCTCATTCGACGAGGAAAGGACCGACGATCCCTTCACCGGGAGTGACTCCTTTAGCAAAACTAGAAAAGCCTCAAAAGCACTCCATTTCAAAATCATTTGATTCTACAACGATATCGAGTTCATTACGCAATAGGTTTTCAGAAAAACCTGTCGTAGCCCTCCGTCATTTCAGATAAATTGTATATAGTATTCGTGCTGCATTTGTTGGCTTTCGTCAAGGTGCAGTGTGCGGTAGCTATATGCTGCTTATCTGCTAGCATACGATGCGATATTGGATTAAGGTAGTCGTGCGGCTTTGTTGGCTTTCGTCAAGGGTCGTGCGGGTGGGTTTAATTCAATCAGGAAATGAAGGGTTGAACTTGACTAGCGGGCTATGGTTTGTTGGCTTTCGTCAAGGTCATAGCACGTTAGGGGAAAAATATTATCGGGAATTTCAAGTGTTGAAATTTGCAATGAGATTGCATACTTTCTATGAGATAGTTGGATCCCGATACCCGCTGCTAGTAAGAGTTACTCCTGGGAGAGTTTTATACATTACAATTAGCCGATCAAGTAGGTGTCTAGAAAGGTGTTAACGGGGTTACGCCTCTGGGAAAACGAGGTTTACATTAATTAGGTTCGTGCGAAAGCACGGGGGACCTCCCTCAAAGTACCGACACTGGCCTGGCTGAAAGATTGGCGAACTTGTAGTGTGTAATTAATCCCGGCTAGTCTTTCCTTTTAGGGTTTGAAGGAAGATTTGATAAAAAGCAGTGAGAGCCATCCTGATTAGATAAAATAATAACCAATCTATTCATGAAAGAGCGCACGCTGAGTGTTTTCTTCTCTCTCTCTCCTGGTAGCGACCATATCACGCCTTAATCAAGATAATAATACGGATTATTGACCGAACCCGCTTGTTATACTGAGCTGGGGAACGTTGGTCCCGCTCCAACATATAATTGTTATAAGACAGAGCAGGAAATTGGGGAATACCAGATTTCCCGTGCCGCCCAAACGAAGAGAGTGCATGTTGATGCATCATCTTCGGGTGTGTTCATTACAAAGAACTGTTTCTCAGTATCCTCCGCATCCTGGGTATATGATACCGGATCAGGATCCCAGATATGTAATTTGTTACATAGGGCTACAAAAGGGTAGAAGAACTGAGAACGGGTGATAAGTTTCATGAGGCAGAAAACGGGGCAAGAGTTGCAGCCAAGTCTGTCGGTCACTGTCACCCTGTATTACCAATACATTGATTCTGAACAAATGTTATTAGATACCGAACCTGATATACAAAATCATATCACTCTCTTTATTAGTAAAGAAATGATAAAATTTTGTATTGTTGGATAATGTTTTGAACATTTCCTATATCAAAAGTTGATCGGATCAGGCACGTTATCTAAAAGCATTGATGTTCTAAATCAAACTACAGTTCTTAGTATATGGAACACACACAAGAGGAAGAGTTCAGAATTGAACCATTCCTTCTTGAGGTATTGTAGACTAGGTCAGATCAATGTGACCCGACTAGCTAGAGTTACATAAAGATGCATATTTAAATTAGTTCGCGATGTGACATTGATCGGTTATATGCGATATAGCCGGGTTATCGGATCAAGTGTTGATTCGATAAGATGTTACTAATGATACCAGTCGGTTATGTGCGTCATGACCGGATCGTTAAATCAAGTGTTGATTTAATGATTTAATGCATAATTATATATTTGATATATTACTTTGCATTAACTAGTATCGGTTCACTTTAAATGGATTTTCTCGCTCGGTTGTGCGCATTACATATGCGATATGATTTTGTGCACTTGTTTGTATCATATTTGATGATACATGCAAATTAGGGTTTGTGTAAAGAATTAAACCTTGGTTAAAGAAATGGTTAGGGTTTTTATTTGATTATTCATTTATTCATTTGTTTTTATTTTTGGAAAATAAATTGCATAAAATAGAATGGTGGCTTTCTTTTGTTTTCTTTCATGAAGCTTCATGAACTTTTGACTTAGTCACCATTTTGTCTCATGCTTAACCCTAACCAATTCAATTAACTCAAGTTAATTCTCTACACCTAACCATGGTGAGAATTATGATAAGAATGGATTTTTATTTATTCTTTAATGCTTATCAAAAACTTATCATAACTTTATCTTCTTCTTCTTCTTCACTTCAACACAAGAAGATAACCTAGTTCATCAATGGTGATTGATGAACATGAGTGAGAAATCCAATTCTAAAGTGAACCCACTTCCTATTTCTTCATCCTCTACCTCTTGCCAAGTAGTATAGGGTGTTTCCTTCACAAGTTTTCATGGCAAGGTGAAGGTGGAGCTTGATCTAGCGATGCCTCGACGTAGATCATCTTCGGCATGGACATCGACGACCTAGCTCGCTTATTCTTCGACGAAGCCGACGCTAGAGCCCGGGAATTCACTTGGACAGCGAGGAGACTTCGTTGCGGAGCTATGGAGGTGGAGCACCGGATCTACAAAGGTTGTATTTCCGTATTCCCTTAGTTAAGTGTTAACTAGTTTGCATTTTCGCCTAAAATCTAGCCGACGATCCGTAGTCGGGTCTCTCGGCACCCGTAAAATTTTATATTGGCATGTTCGATGCCTTGTGAGACCACTATAGGGTGCCTAGGAACCTTTCACGCCTAAGGCTCAAGCTAGGCTCTGATACCACTATAGGGTTCCTAGGCACACCCATGAGGTTCTACAAGTGATCAAACATGGCCAATTCAAAAAATTTCTATGTGCCGAAGAACCCTAAACTAGATCGTTAACTAGAGGTAAGGCGATGCAAGCAAGTTAACAACTTTAACTCTGAAGTGAACGGAAAATATAACCTTTGTAGATCCGGTCCTCCACCTCTCTAGCTCTGTGTTGATGTCCCTCCGCTGCGATCATCGGATCGTGGACTCTGGCGATGGTTTCGTCGGAGAAATGATCGGGCTAGTTCATCGACTTCGATGCCGAAGATGATCTACGTCGAAGCAACACAAGATCAAGCTCCAACTTCACCAAGTCATGAAACTTGTGAAGAAAACACCCTATACTACATGGCAAGTGGTAGAGGATGAAGAAATAGGAAGTGGGTTCACTTTAGAATTGGATTTCTCACTCTTTTTCTCAAGTCACCATTGAAGCTAGCAAGCTTCTTTCTTCTTGAAGAAGAAGAAGAAGAAAAAGAATATCATTTAAAATAAAATCAAGTGATGGTTATCATTTTGCAACCATGGTTAAGTGTAGAGAATAGACTAGAGTTTAGTTAAAATGGTTAGGTTAAGAATAAAAACAAATGGCTTAGACTTTGTCAAAGGTGTTATGAAGCTTCAAGTCAAAGTGAGAAAGCCACCACCATTTGTTTTAGTTTCTTTCCAAAAATAAATAAATGAAATAAATAAATAAGGATAATGAAACCTTAACCATTAACTAAACATGGTTTAAAATAAACACAAAGCCAAGTTTTCATGTATCATCAAATATGATACAATCTAGTGCACAAAACTATATCATATATATAATGTGCACATCAAGTGAGAAAATCCATCTTAAGTGAACCAATACTAGTTAATGTAAAGTAATATATCTAATATATAATTATACATTAAATCATTAAATCAACACTTGATTCAACGACCCGGTCATATCGCATATGACCGACTAATATCCAATGTATCGACTTATCGAATCAATCCTCGATTCGATAACTAGGTTATATCACATACAAACAATCGATACATTCATCGCGAGAATAGAATACGGTATCACATACACGCATTATTCTCGGTCCCGCACATATCTCATTTGCGCTTCTATTTCGTTTCGCTTGAGCCAGGAAACCTCTGTGTAGGACTCTAAAGACTCGTCAATACGCCGGCAGCAGATGATGATCATATCAAACACCCACAAGCCGCAAGCGGTCTGCTAAACGTAACGGCCACCCGGGTATTGAGCGATCAGAAGATCGACGAGCAAGCCCGCTCACACTCCTGTGAATCCAACCAGTAACACTTACCGTATAGTCCGGTCTGTTCGTCTGATATGTCGCATATCTCGCCTAGGGGTGGTAAACGTCAGACCCCAATAGCTCGATAAGTCATGCCGACGTGAGGTCCATAACAATCATGAAACTACTGATAACTCTTACCAGTATATCACTGCAACCCTGGCCAGGGATTTCCGGTTATGGCCAGTCGAGCATAGCGCAACATCAACCCCCAATACCGGGAGAGACGAATCCCCTCCTATCGCTCATTGTCTCTATGTCAATCGGGACTGTACCCCAAAACCACCTGTTTGCACGACTCAGTAGAGCCGTGGTAGGGTGGAAATCAAAGCACAGTGGGAGACACACAATACTCTATGACGATCTCGGGTCAACAGACTAAGCTGTACCAGTGTCACCAGAGAACTGCCATCTGACGTGAGGTATAATACCATCTGGGAGTTCTCGGCGAGTCCGTTCAGTGTACCCAGTCTCCACTGAGCACCCGCATACTATCTCTGATGTCAAACACCAATGGATATGGGATCATCCATCGCCCATCACATGGGTCAAGAAGATATACGCTAGTCTACTCTGGAATATCGATGCCCCGTCACGATATTCCCACGACTAGGAACATTGAAGGATGTACTCTGGACTACCCAGGCCCCACTAGTATGATCTGCATCATAGTCCTGGAAGTCGAGTACTCATCCTAAGGGCTTTATCAACATGTAACAGAGAGACAGAAAGTATACATGTTAAGATAAAGAGCAACCAGATAGCATACTATCATGTCGAGCAAGAAAGTCCTACCTATATATGTCCCAACATCCACTATAATATACATCCAATGTACAGTAATGGCCTCTAGGGCATACATATAACTAACACAGAGTAGTCTGTTGACCCGAGATCGTCATAGAGTCTTGTGTGATTCCCACTGTGCTTTGATTTCCCTCTTACCATGTCCAAGAGGGTGTGCAAAACGGTGGTTTTTAGGTACAGTCCCGAATCACATGGAGGCAATGAGCGATAGGAGGGGATTCGTCTCTCCCGGTATAGGGAGTTGATGTTGTGCTGTGTTCGATTGGATATAACCGGAAATCCCTAGCTAGGGTTGCTGAGATTTACTGGTAAGTGTTACCAGTAGTTTCTCGAACTGTTATAGACGTCATATCGACATGACTTATCGAGCTACTGGGGTCTGACGTTTACCACCCCTAGGCGAGATATGCGACATATCAGACGACAAGACCGGACTGTACGGGAGTGTTACTGATTGGATTTGCAGGAGAACAAGCGGGATTGCTTGTTGATCTTCTGATCGCTCAATACCCGGGTGTCTGTTACGTTTAGCACACCGCTTGCGGCTTATGGGTGTTTGATATGATCATCACCTACTGCCGGCGTATTGATGAGTCTTTAGAGTCCTACACAGGGGTTTCCTGGCTCAAGCGAAACGGAGTAGGAGCACATATTTGATATGTGCGGGACCAAAATTAATACGATATGAGATACCGTATTCTATTCTCGCAATTAGTGACATTGATCGGTTGTATGCGACATAGCCGGGTTATCGGATCAAGTGTTTATTCGATAAGTTGTTACTTTTGATATTAGTCGGTTATAGCCGGATTATTAAATCAAGAGTTGATTTAATAATTTAATGCATAATTATATATTTGATATATTACATTGCATTAACTAGTATTAGCTCACTTATGATTTATTTTCTCACTAGTTTGTGCACATTGTTTATATGTGATATATGCAAGTGTACATGTTTGTATCATGCTTGATGATACACACAAGATGGGTGTATGAGACTTGTACCAAGATTAGTTTTAAGATTAGGGTTATTCTTTTATCATAACATTTAACAAAAGGGTTAAAGTTAGTCAAAGTAATCAAGCTTGAAGAAGCTTGGAGAAACTTTGACAAAGTCCACTCTTTTGTCTTTTGTCTCGATATTCATTAACCCAACCCTTAACCTAATGCCTTGGTTAATTCTCTACATGAGTTAAGCATGAGGGCTTAACTCAACCATGGTGCCATTATTTATGGGATAAGTTTTCATTTGGATGGATAATTCTTTCTTCTTCTTCTTCATCATCAAGCTCCATCCAAAAGCTTACTAGCTCCAATGGTGCTATAAGAAAAAGAGTGAGAAAATCAATTCTAAAGTGAGCCCACTTCCTACTTCTTCATCCTCTACCACTTGCCATGTAGTAGAGTGTGTTCTCTTCACAAAGTTTATGACCTAGTGATGGAATAGCTTGAGTTTGTGTCTCCCCGACGTAGATCATCTTCGGCCTCGAAGTCAACGTAGCAAGCACGTTCGTTCTTCTCGTGGAGCTTCTCTAGAGTCCGGAGTTCACGATCGCAGTGATGGGGATGTCTACACGGAGCTAATGAAGTGAAGGACCGGATCTACAAAGGTTGTAATCCTTTTCACTTGTAGTTAAAGTAGTTAACATGCAAGTTTTCTCCTAAACCCTAGTTTAAAGATCCGTATTAGAGTTGTTCGACATGGCTAAAATTTTAATCGGGCATGGTTGATGCCTCGTAGACCCTTGTGCGAGTGCCTAGCAACCCTACAGTGGTATCAGAGCCAAGCTAGAGCTTTATGCGAAGTCTAGACGAAATTTAAAGTCCGATCAAACCCGGAAACCCCGATGTTTACCCTTTTCTGTACATTTTTCAAAACTGTGATTTTTTATGAATTAAAAATACTCAGAAAAACAAGCAGGAAATACTAAGAATTACTGTGAAGTATGGTTCACTGAGTCAACTATTTAACCTCTGAATCGCGGCCAAACAAAGGTTTTGGCGGCGGTTCCGCGGCCAAAATTATGACTTAGTCCCTGGAATTTCATGAATTTATTCTTAGCTCCTTTCTTGGCAATTTTTTCTGGGAATTTTTTAATTTCTCTCAAGTGTTGAGTTTTCTAGGGTTGTATTGGGGACTCGATGATTCGATCGGATAATTTAACTTCGTTCAGTTTTGTCCGGGTAATTTTTAGAAACTGTTAAAAAGTTCAAACGGATATCAATAACTCACTTTTTCCCCAGTCGGAAAATTTTTCAAAAGTTGGATTTTTTCTCGAGTCTAAGAACGTTCTAAGTCGTGCAAGTAACACGGTGGACCCTCTAGAAGACAACAAACCTTAACTCGATTATGTGACCGTCTTGAACTGACTCTGAATCTCAGGGTTTGTGGCAGTACGACGTGCCACATGTTAGGCGTTGGCTTGACCCTTCTACGGCTGGACCATTGGTACCGTGGCATGTGATGGATGTTTTTAAACTAATTTCAAGTGTTGAGGTATATTGGGGAAATCTTGGGTGTTTGATTATTCGATCGGAAAGTTTAACATTGTCTATTTATCTGGAATATGATACAATATTTGTAATCCACAAAAAGTTATGAGATAACTGATTTGAATATTATAAACATAACGGTTTAGTCTCAGATGATCGGTTGCCACGGAATTTTGATGTGATCAAAAGTCCGTCGCAATCACGTAGCGTACGCAGATACTCGCCGGGTAAACTTAACAGACAGCCACGCCCCATAGCCCCGACCAAGTGACTGTAGGAGAACCCCGTCGCCAAAAGCATCCGTTCGGGTGCTCGTGGCAGCGGTGTTCCGCCTTAGTGCACTTCTTCGACGGCATCCGGGGGTGCAGCCGTCTACTAAAGTTTGCGACGAGCATTCGATCAGGATGTCGGGAATCTTTTTGAATTGCCCGACTTGATATCGAAAAGAGTTTTCGATAATGAGACTAAAATGTGGGGTTTATAATTGTTAGGCATGCGATGTCTAAGGAATTCATTTGGTTAGGAATGCGATATCTAAGGAGGTTGCGGATTCCAACTGTTGTAGTTTTACACTTTCTTTTCTATGACCGTAAGCGTAGTGTGTGGTGTATCGCCGGCTTCGTTTCTATACATCAACGACAATCGGGATACGCATACTTGCTTACGTTGATGATATGAGATATTATGTGTTGCTGTAATATGTTATATTGGATCGTCGTGTTTTGAATAGCCGGGGGGTTTTATGTGAGATGAGAGTTTTTCTTTTTCATTCATGTAAAATTCATTTGTATGTAATATTCTTTTATTGGGGCACTTCCGGGCTGAGGATGATGTCACCGTTGTATATTATTTACTTTTCCGCATTAGGTAGACCCAAGGAGGGGAGCACAAGTAACCGGGTTCTAGGATCCAGTGGGAGACCATCTCGAGGAGTCGAGACCGGGTCTCCTAACCCTAGAATTGGCAGTGTTGCTTGCCGCTCTCGTAGGGGTCTAGGGATGTGGGTTTGGCTATTCATCGCGACCGTGGAATCCGTGTTTTATACAGGCTCGTATTGAAAACACGGATGTCCTAGTATATCCAATATTTCATATATGTTCTTCTGCTGCAATGTTCTGTGATGAGATCATATTACTGCCTGAGACGAATGTTTATATTATATAAATGAGTTATATGTTATATTGCAGATTTCGTTTCAAAAGAGATGCTTGTGAATCATAATAAAATGGGACTTCATTAATGAGATTAATGAAATAAAAGAAACCTAAAGATGTTGTAGAAACTTGTTTAAAAATTGGTAGCTCTAGTTCTTGTTTTGCATAGCGGTGTTCCTTGTAGAACATCCATCACCTTATTCGATAAGGAAAGAGCCGAGATCACTTCACCGGGAGTGACCTCTTTAGTGAAACTAGCAGATGCTACAAACTCGGTTTGTCTTTTGATTGCTTCTTTGGTTTTTTCTTTGCATAGTGATATTTATGAAATATCCTGCACCTTATTCGATGAGGAAAGAGACGACGGTCCCTTCACCGGGAGTGACCCCTTTAGCAAAACTAGAAAAGCCTCAAAAACACTCCATTTAAAAATCACTCGATTCTACAACGATATCAAGTTCATTACGCAAAGGGTTTTCTTAAAAACCTATTGTAGCCCTCCGTCATTTCAGATAAGTACTACTTAGTATTCGTGCTGCGGTAGTTTGGCATTCGTCAAGGCGTAGTGTACGGTAGCTAACTAGTATTTATCTGCTTATGCATATGATGCAGATTGGATTAGGGTATTCGTACGACGTTGTTTGGCATTCGTCAAGGGTCGTGCGGATGGGTATAATTCAATCACGAAATGTACGGGTTGAACTTGGCTAGCGGACTATGGGTGGTTTGGCATTCGTCAAGATCATAGGACGCTAGGGGAAAAATATTATTGGGAGTTTCAAGTGTTGAAATTTGCAATGAGATTGAATACCTTCTATGAGATAGTTAGATCCCGATACCCGCTGCGAGTAAGAGTTACTCCTGGGAGAGTTTTACACATTACAATTAGCCGATCAAGTAGGTGTCTAGAAAGGTGTTATCGGGGTTACGCCTCTGGGAAAATGAGGTTTACTTTAATTAGGTCCGTGCGAAAGCACGGGGAACCTCCTTCAAAGTACCGACACTGGCCTGGCTGAAAGATTGGCGAACTTATAGCGTGTAATTAATCCCGGCTAGTCTTTCCTTTTAGGGTTTGAAGGAAGATTTGATTAAAACAGTGGGAGCCATCCTGATTAGATAAAATAATAACCAATCTGATCTTGCAAGAGCATACGCTGAGTGTTTTCTTCTCTCTCTTTCCAGGTAACGACCAAATCACGCCATAATCAAGATAATAATACGGATTTATTGACCGAACCCGCTTGTTATACTGAGCCGGGGAACGTTGGTCCCGCTTCAACTTATAATTGTTATAAGACAGAGCAGGAAATTGGGGAATACCAGATTTCCCGTGTCGCCCAAACGAAGAAAGTGCATGTTGATGCATGTGTTCGTTACATAGAACTGTTTCTCAGTATCTTTTACGTCCTGGGTATGTGATACCGGATCAGGATCCCGCATATGTAATCTGTTACATGGGCTACAGATAGGTAGAGAACTGAGAACGGGTGATAAGTTTCATGAGACAGAAAATGGTGCAAGTGTTGCAGCCAAGTCTGTTGGTCACTGTCACCCTGTATTACCGTAATACATTGATTCTGAACAAATGTTATTAGATACCGAACCTGATATACAACATCATATCAGTCTCTTTATTAGTAAAGAAAAGATATAATTTTGTATTGTTGGATACTGTTTTGAACATTTCCTATATCAAGAGTTGATCGGTTCAGGCACGTTATCTAAAAGTATTGACGTTCTAAATCAAACTACAGTTCTTAGTATACAGAACACACACAAGAGGAAGAGTTCAGAAATGAACGAATCCTTCTTGAGGTATTGTAGACTAGGTCATATCAATGCGACCCGACTAGCTGAAGTTACATATAGATGCATATTTAAATTAGTTTGAATTTACATCTTATGAAACTTGCCAGTCATGTCACAGAGATAAGATGACCATAGCTCCGTTTACTGGAAACAGAGAAAGAGTTAGTGAACTCTTGGGATGATACATGTTGATGTATGTAGGTCCCCTGTCTACATATGCCAAGACCCGTTCTTTGTACTTCATTACATTCTCTGATGATCTCTCAAGATTCAGACATATATTCCTGTTGAAATACAAGTCCGAACCTTTTGAGATATTCACAGAATATAAGTTAGAAGTAGAGAACCAAAATGGGTAAAAGTATTATGTCCTTTTATATATGATCAGGGAGGAGAATACTTGAGCACGGAATTCCTGGATTATTCTAAAGGAGAATGAGATTCTCTCTCAGTATTACTCCTCTGTATACACTGTAAGTCCATGCTGCCTTTCCCGGTACTTACGGGCATGCAGAATTTCATGAAAAACAATTTTCTAGAGGCGGCAACATGGACTCAAACCGGATCTTTGTTAAACTATCTACCTAACAACCTTACTAGGAGTAGTTAACTACTCGGTTATGGGGTTATACCTTGCTTTCTTGAACTCCTTCGTCTTCTACACTTGATGGTTGTACGGATCGGCTTCACCCCGTCGTCTCCTTGCGTCGAAGATCGATCCACCCGAAAGCTTCTACCTTTGGCTTCTTCTTCGAACTTTGAAGAAACTAGTTCACTCGGTTTGCTAAACCTTGTGAACTAGAGTGAGTAGAGGAGAGTGTGTTGAGATTTTTCTCTATGGTTCTTGCTTCTCAACTCATGAGACAAATGAACCATAGACTAGAGAGAAAGGGAGACCAAGAGAAAGAGGGTGAGAGCTCAAGCCAAGAGAGAGAATGGAAATGATAGAATGAGCAAGATTTTTCTCTCTTGGCTCTGATCATCCAAAGCCATCATAACCAATAAAAGCAATCAAGTATAAGTGATGGTTTAAGCTACAATAGCCATATCATTTCATGCACTCATTTTGCACAAGATAAACAAGCAAGCAAAAAGTCTTTGCCATGAAATGACAGCTATTGTCATGATGATGGCCAACTAGTCCAACCTAGTCAACCGGTCAACAAAGTCAACAAGTCAACAAAGTCAACCCCTCAACAACCATGTCACTATAATACTTAATTAATATTATTGTTAATCATATATCATGTTCTCATTAGGGTTTAGCAAAAAGTCAACAGTCAACAGTCAACAACCCTAATGAGAATCCTCTGCCTCTGTCTCTCCGTCAACTGTGCATACACACCCGCATCCGCGTTCCGAGGAACTCGAATACATGCTAGATAAAACCAATCCCAAAACGTACACTAGGATCTGGCTTAAACCAAAGCCCGTTAGTGTTAACTGTCCGGACACTGTACGTGCACAAGCGCACGGATGTGACCGAACCCTGTCGCAAAACCATGCGACCTGTCGCAAAACCATGCGACCTCTACTCTTTTGCTTAAAGGAGAATAGCTCTCTATGTGGGACTCTAAAGACTCGACACTACGCTGGCAGTAGGTTTAACCACAGACCGCAAGCGGCACTAGCTGTGCGTAACGGCCCCCAGGTAGATGCCGACAAGAAGACTGACGAGGTGAAACCCATCTGAACTCCTACTGAGCCTGAATGTGACAGTCTCCGTACAGTCCGGTCTGTTCGTCTGATACATCGCATGGCGGGCCTAGGGGGGGCGGTAAACGTCAGTCCCCTAATAGCGGTACAAGTCATGTTGGAGTGAAGCCCAAAACACCCTGAGATAACACTGGAAGACCCGACGAGTCCTGTCCAGTGTACTCGTAACCTAACGAGCACCCGCATACTATCTCCAGTACGACGTACTGATGGCTGTGGGACAGACCATCTCCCACTCAGGGATGAGAAGCGCATATGCTAGTCTACTCCGAAGTATCGATGCCCTGTCTCGATAGTCCTGCGACTAGGGACCTGCATAAGGATGTGCTTATAGATTACCCAGCCCCTACTAGTGCGACTGCCATCACAACGCTGGTAATCAAGCAAAGATCCTAAGGGCTCCACTAATGTGTATAGGTGATATACTAAAATAAACACATGTACACATTGAAGTAGAAACAAACCAAGTAGCATACTACTATTTTGAGCAAGATTTTATATACAAGGTGAATATCCCAAGCTTCCATTAAGTAATATACAAACTAGTATGATACAGTAATGGCCTCTAGGGCATATACACTAACAATCTCCCACTTGCACTAAGGCCATGTACTGGCGTATCGAAGACCTATCATCTCGATCAGCCGCTCGAACTGAGTCTGGGGCAAGGCCTTGGTGAATGGATCTGCAGTGTTATCTTCTGAAGCAACCCTCCGAACCTCGATCTCCTGGCGATCTACGATCTCTCTGATCAGGTGATACCGCCTCAAGATGTGTCTGTATTTCTGATGGGACCTGGGTTCCTTCGCTAAAGCTATAGCCCCGTTGTTGTCGCAATACAGAGGTATTGGATCAACAATGGACGGAACCACCTGAAGTTTTTTCAAGAACTTCCTCATCCAGACGGCTTCTTTTGCGGCATCAGATGCAGCGATGTATTCCGCTTCCATCGTCGAGTCTGCAATGGTTTCCTGTTTGGAACTCTTCCAACACACCGCCCTTCCATTGAGGGTAAAGACAAAACCCGACATGGACTTGGAATCATCCTTGTCACTCTGGAAGCTGGAGTCAGCAAAGGCCTCGATCTGGAGGTCTTTTCCGCCATACACCAAGAACATCTCCTTAGTCCTTCTCAGGTACTTGAGAATGTTCTTTACCGCTATCCAGTGTTTCTCCCCAGGGTTTGACTGATACCGGCTTACTACACTAAGTGCATAAGCTACATCCGGTCTGGTACACAACATCGCATACATTATAGAGCCTACCGCAGAAGTGTAGGGTATAATAGACATGCGATCCCTCTCCAAATCAGTCTTGGGAGACATCTCTTTGGAGAGGGTGATCCCGTGACAAGCCGGTAGGTTACCGCGCTTGGAATCTTCCATACTGAATCTTTTCAGTATGGTGTCGATGTACCTGGACTGTAAGAGTCCTAATATCCTCTTGGATCTATCATGATGGATCCGGATCCCCAGGATGTATGAGGCATCACCCAGGTCTTTCATGGAGAACTTGTGTGACAAGAACCCCTTGACAGATTGTAGCATAGGAATGTCATTTTCTATTAAGAGAATATCATCCACGTATAAAACGAGGAATACTACAGTTCTCGCTACAAATCTACTATAGATGCATGGTTCATCTGGATTTTTGATAAAGCCAAATTCTTTGACCGTCTCATCAAAGCAGATGTTCCAACTCCGCGAAGCCAGCTTTAGTCCATAGATGGACTTAAGCAACTTGCACACCTTTCCGCTGCTCCCACTCTGAATGAAACCCTCTGGCTGGTCCATATAGACACACTCCTCTAAATTTCTATTTAGAAAAGCGGTCTTTACGTCCATCTGCCAAATCTCATAATCGTGGAAAGAAGCAATGGTAAGAAGGATCCGAATGGATTTCAGCATAGCCACTGGAGAAAAGGTTTCGTCATAGTCCAAACCAGGTCTTTGACAGAAACCCTTTGCAACAAGTCTAGCTTTATAGGTCTCAACCTGTCCATCTACACCAATCTTCCTTTTGAAGATCCACTTGCATCCTACGGGTTTTACCCCATCTGGAGCAATGTCTAACGTCCATACTTTGTTGGTGTACATGGACTCCATTTCGGTCCGCATTGCATCCAGCCATTTTACCGAGTCAACGCTCTGAACGGCCTGCTGGAAGCTAGTAGGCTCATCATAATCTATGATGCAATGCGGACAAATGATCTGAACGGCCTGCCAGGGACTACTCGTGTAAAGGCTCTCCTAGACACAGCGCGATGTCAACCCCCAATACCGGGAGAGACGTATCCTCTCTAACCGTCACTGCCTCCAAATGCTTCGGGACTGCACCCAACTACTACCTGTTTGCACGACTACTTTGAGCCGTGGTAGGGTAGTAATCAAAGTACAGTGGGAACACACTCGAGGCGTAGTGACAGTGTCAAGTCAGCGGACTAAGCTGTACTCATGTCACCTGGGAACTGATAACTGACGTAGGTATAATACCAACCAGTCAGTTCCCGACGAGTCCTGTCCAGTGTACTCATAACCTAACGAGCACCCGCATACTATCTCCAGTACGGCGTACTGATGGCTGTGGGATAGACCATCTCCCTCTCTGGGATGAGAAGCGCATACGCTAGTCTATTTCGGAGTATCGATGCCCTGTCTCGATAGTCCTGCGACTAGGGACCTGCATAAGGATGTGCTTATAGATTACCCAGCCCCCACCAGTATGACTGCCATCACAACGCTGGTAATCAAGCAAAGATCCTAAGGGCTCCACTAATGTGTATAGGAGATATACTAAAATAAACACATGTACACATTGAAGTAGAAACAAACCAAGTAGCATACTACTATTTTGAGCAAGATTGTATATACAAGGTGAATATCCTAAGCTTCCATTAAGTAATATACAAACTAGTATGATACAGTAATTGTTAGTGTATATGCCCTAGAGGCCATTACTGTATCATACTAGTTTGTATATTACTTAATGGAAGCTTGGGATATTCACAGTTGTATATACAATCTTGCTCGAAATGGTAGTATGCTACTTGGTTTGTCTCTGCTTTAATATGTGCATGTGTTTCTTTTAGCATATTGCAGATATACATATTAGTAGAGCCCCTAGGATCTTTGCTTGATTACCAGCGTTGCGATGGCGCTCGCACTCGTGGGAGCTGGGTAATCTATAAGCACATCCTTATACAGGTCCCTGGTCGTTGGACTATCGAGACAGGGCATCGATACTCCGGAGTAGACCAGCGTATGCGCTTCTCATCCCAGTGTGGGAGACGGTCTGTCCCACAGCCGTTAGTACGTCGTACTTGGGATAGTATGCGGGTGCTCGTTAGGTTACGAGTACACTGGACAGGACTCGTCGGGAACTGTTGGTTGGTAATATACCTATCGTCAGTTATCAGTTCCCAGGTGACATGAGTACAGCTTAGTCCGCTGACTTGACACTGTCACTTCGCCTCGAGTGTGTTCCCACTGCACTTTGATTACTACCCTACCACGGCTCAGAGGAGTCGTGCAAACAGGTAGTTTTTGGGTGCAGTCCCGAAGCACTTGGAGGCAGTGACGGTTAGACAGGATTCGTCTCTCCCGGTATTGGGGGTTGACATCGCGCTGTGTCTAGGAGAGCCATTACACGAGTAGTCCCTGGCCAGGGCAAGCGAGATATACTGGTAGGTTTCCAGTGTTATCTCAGGGTGTTCTGGGCTTCACTCCGACACGACTTGTACCGCTATTAGGGGACTGACGTTCACCGCCCCCCCTAGGCCCGCCATGCGATGTATCAGACGAACAGACCGGACTGTACGGAGATTGTCACATACAGGCTCAGTAGGAGTGCAGATGGGGTTCACCTCGTCAGTCTTCTTATCGACATCTACCTGGGGACCGTTACGTACAGCTAGTGCCGCTTGCGGTCTGTGGTTAAACCCACTGCCAGCGTAGTGTCGAGTCTTTAGAGTCCCACACAGAGAGCTATTCGCCTTTAGGCAAAACGAGTAGAGGTCGCATGGTTTTGCGACAGGGTTCGTTCGCATCCGCGCACTTGTGCACGGTTGCTGTCCGGACAGTTTATACTAGCGGGCTTTGGTTTAAGCCGGATCCTAGTATATGATTGGAGATTGGTTTTTCTCTTTGTGTTCGTGTTCCTCGGATCACGAATGCGGGTGCGTATGCACGGTTGCTTGAGTTTGAGGGAGAGGACCTTGTTTAGGGTTAATGACTATTGTCATTTTATTAACCCTATTGATTTTGTGTGGATTATAGTTAATTGATAATTAGCTTAATAAATTGTGCATGGTTGTTGTTGACATTTTGACTTCGTTGACTTGTTGACCTTGTTGACTACTTGACCATCATCATTTGTTTTGGAAGATGCTCTTTGATCTTTGCAAAATTGAAATGATAATGGTCATGTCATGATTTATCATGACAATTTTCAAGCTAATTATCTAATTAAAATTATCCACACATATTAGTGAGAATGGCTCACTAATTTATCATTCTATCATATCTTTTCTCTCTCTTGCTCATCCTCTCCCTCAAGCTCTCTCCCTCTCATGTGTTGAGAAACAAAAAGCTTGAGAAAAACCCTCACTTGATCTTCTCTACTCACTTCTAGGGTTCAAGTCTTAGCATTTCTTGCACTCTAGTTACTCCTAGCTTGGAGTTGAAGCTAAAGGTGGTGGCTTTCAAGTGGATCTTTCTTTGACGGAAGAAGACTAGCAAGGTGAGGCCTTTCTACCATTCCGACGAGCAAGGAGAGAAGGACTAAAGACCAAAGGTATAACCATTCCATCACTTAGCTACTTTGTAGTTAGGGTTAGCTAGTTTTAGTTTAGCAAAGATCCTCATAAGCTTGGTCCATGTTGCCTAAGTCATTAAAAATTCGTTTTTTATTATGTTTTCCGCCTCCCCGTAAGTACCGGGGTGGGCAACACGGACTTACAGTGGTATCAGAGCCTAACTAAACTCAAACTAGCTAGGTAGTGAAGTGTAACGAAGTTTCGAAACCGAAAAATCCAAAAACCGAACTTTGAAAAACCCTAGTTTCTGTTGAAATTTTTTCTGCACAAAATAGAAAACTTTATATCTGTAAATTCATCTCAGGGTTTTTAAAAAACACCCATGAAAAACGAGACAGAGAATCATCCAAACCGCCGCGCTTCCGCCGCACGAGGTAGGCTCGTGCCGCGGAAGCGCCGCGGTTTGATGACGTCACTGCATCGTTTTTCGTGCAGTGTTTTACTGTGTTGATTTTGGGATTTTTAGGATATATAATATATGCCCAGATTTTCCAGAACTAAAATTTGCTTTTGTGGGCCTATAAATCCGTATTTTTTCGGAACTTCACTACGCTTTAACTACATCGGTTATATCTGTATTGCTTGCATGTATTGAACGTCGGCTAATCGCTATAAGACGATTAGTCGGGGTTATACATGATCTGTGATTGCTATTGGTTTGTGGATATGAATGGGTTGGATTGTCGCGGGTGAATAGCCGGGTTGGATGTGAGATGAGCGTTGTTTTTCCTTTCATTCATTTGTAACATGTAAATTGATGTAATAATATTCTTTGTATGGCCGCACAACCGGGTCGGGGTTGTTGCCGTCATTGTATAATTCTTTTTACTGTTTTTGCTCCTAGGATAGACCCATGGAGGGGGTGCACAAACTACCGGGTACTCGAAGTGCCGAGTGGCCTACTCACGGTGGTGAGGGAGGTTGCTTCGCTTCGGGTGCTTGGCGGGTAGTTTGCCGCACCCGTAGGGGTCTTGGGTGGGGTATTGGCTATTCACCGCGACCGTGTAATCCGCTTTGCGTTGCAGGCTCGAACGCATTGCGGATTCCTAGTATATCCAATGTATTCATCTGTGATCTGTAATGTCTATCATTGCTGTATATATATATATAATAACTATTTAGGCGTTGCTTATGTTTTACAGCCGCGCTAGCCCAGCCCCCGCTCTGTCGTTAGTTAAGTAACCTAACGGGTGATGACGGGGCCCCGTGGCGAATGCGAATGGCATAAGCGTACGTCATATTTTGGTTGTTTTCTGCAATGGTAGGATTAAATGATGGGACGCATTAAAAGAACTAATGCAAGAAATAAACCAAGTAAAAGTCGATTGGAACACTTTGAAAACCACTCGGTTCTTTTCAAAACTGAACTTTTAAACGCGGAGCTTGAACCACTCCTTTTAAAAGCTATCTCGTTCCATCGATTATATCAAGTTCACTACGTTCACGGTTTCGCCAAAACCATCCGTAGCCCTCCATCATTTCGGTTAAATATTCGGTAGTATTCAAGCTATGTATTTTGACCTCACGCCAAGGCATAGTGATTGGTAGCTGCCGGATATTTATCCGTTGCATAGATAGAATGGGTTGATTTGAGACAGTCGTACTGCCATTTTGGCCTACGTCAAGGGTAGGTACGGGTGGGTTCAAATTAACCAGGATAATGATGGGAAGAACTTGACATGTGACTTATGACATTTTGACCTCACGCCAAGGTCATAAGAGCATGGGGCAAAAATCCACATCGGGAGTTTCATAAGCACTGAAACTTGCTAGCGTTGCATACCATTTGGAGTGTGATGATTCTGGTAGGATTCCTTCGGTTTTATCACACGATGATATTTGGATCCCGATCCTACTGTGAGTATATGCTACTCCTCGGGAAAACTCTCACTTAACGATCAATGCTATAAACCTAGTAGGTGCCTAGAAAGGTGTTAGCGGGGTTACGCCCCCAGGGAAAAGAGGTTACTTAATTAAGGAACTTCGTGAAAGCGTTGGAAAACCTCCCTCGAAGTACCGACACTGGCCTGGCTGAACGGTTAAGCAAGTATTGTACGGTGAGAATGATCCCGGCTAATCCTTTTCTTTACGGTTTGAGAAGGGATTCGAGAAACAGTGGGAGCCATCCAGTTTAGACAAACTAAAAACCACTCTAAACTTGCAAGAGCATCATGCTAAAGTGTTTCTTTTCTCTCTCCTAATTGCAGCGACCATTCAACATGACCGGACTTAAGTTACTGTTAGATAAAAATAAATTGACAGGGCCAAACTACAAAGATTGGCTCAGGAATGTCAAGATTGCAATCACCTATGACAAGCTGGGGTATCTTCTTACCACCAAAGCTCCCCCTGTCCCTGGTCCAACTTCCAGTATCGCGGATAAGGAAATCCGCAAGACTTGGGAGATTGATAGCGCGAAGGCCAAGTGCCTCCTGCTTGCCTCGATGGACAACGAACATCAGAGGAGGCATGAGAATATGGACATGGAATCCATATTGCTCCATACAAAAGAACTGTATGGAGAGCAATCACGTATCGCGAGATACGAAGCTTCGAAAAAGTTATTTTCGACAAGAATGGCCGTCGGATCATCAGTAGCCGAGCATGTGCTAAAGATGATCGGCTACATTGAGGAGCTCGCTGACCTAGGGATCACATTGGAGAGTGAGCTATATACGGATATAGTTCTCCAGTCCCTTCCTTCCACTTACGCCCAGTTCATACTGAACTTCAACCTACAAGAAAAAGAGGTTGAACTTTCAGAGCTCCTCAACATGCTGAGGAGCGCAGAGGGCACCCTACAGAAAGGTAGGGAAACATCCACTTTGTTTGTAGGAGGATCATCTTCTTCTAGGTCCAAGGCGAAAGCCAAGGGAAAGAAGAAGAAAGCCCCCGCCAAACCGAGGGGCGGTGTTGGTAAAGTGGATACGAAGGGAAAAGGTAAAGCAACAAAGGTAGCGGGGAAGCTTGTAGATAAGGAGGAATGCTTCTTTTGTCATAAGAAAGGACACTGGAAGAGTGATTGCAGGGCCTGGAAGGCCAGAACACAGGAATTGAAGCAGGTTGCAGCTTCAGCTTCAGGTGTGTATGTTATTGAAAACTGTCTATCTATAAACTCTACTTCCTGGGTATTGGATACCGGATCAGGATCTCATATCTGTAATTCTTTGCAGGCGTTGAGAAAGCGTAGAGTTTTGAAGGCAGGTGACATGACCCTCAGAGTTGCGAACGGTGCTAGCATGGATGCAGAGGCCGTGGGGGACTATCACCTGGGATTATCTGATGGACACTTTTTGGTTTTGCGTAGTTGTTATTATGTACCAAATGCAACCTGTAATATCATATCTGTATCTTTATTATCTAAAGAAGGTTATGAATTTGCATTTGTAAGTAATGTAGTGAACATTCACCTTAATCAAGTTTTGATTGGGTCAGGTACATTGAACAACGGTATTTACGTTTTAAGCCAACCACAGGTTTTCAATATCCAGAATACACACAAAAGGAAGTCTCCAGAAATTAATAAAACTTTCTTATGGCATTGTAGACTGGGTCACATCAATGAGAGAAGATTGACTAAGTTACATACTGAAGGATATTTGGATCCGTTCGAATATCAATCGTATGCAACTTGTCAATCCTGTCTCAAAGGAAAGATGACAAAGGCTCCGTTTTCTGGACACGGAGAAAGAGCGAGCGAGCTCTTGGGACTCGTACACAGCGACGTGGGCGGTCCAATGTCTACACATGCGCGAAGCGGTTTTTCTTACTTCATTACTTTTACGGATGATTTCTCAAGATTCGGACACATCTTCTTAATGAAGCATAAATCCGAAGCTTTTGATAAGTTCCAGGAATATAAGAATGAAGTAGAAAACCAGACCGGCAAAAGTATCAAGATCCTAAGATCGGATCGAGGAGGAGAATACTTAAGTGCCGAATTCCTGAATTACTTAAAAGAGAATGGAATTCTCTCTCAGCTTACTCCTCCATACACTCCGCAACATAACGGTGTATCGGAGAGACGGAACCGGACCCTATTGGATATGGTACGGTCCATGATGAGTAACGCTGAGTTACCGCGATCGTTCTGGGGATATGCACTAGAAACAGCTGCATATCTTTTGAACCGTGTTCCCACTAAGACTGTGCCTACCACACCATATGAGTTATGGAGTGGGAAGAAACCCTATCTTCAATACTTGAAGATTTGGGGATGTCCAGCTTATGTCAAAAAGCAGCATACGGACAAGCTCGAGGCACGCTCAGTACTGTGCAAGTTTGTGGGATACCCAAAGAACTCCAGGGGGTATCTTTTCTATTACGCAGAGGAACAAAAAGTCCTTGTTTCTCGTAATGCCCATTTTCTGGAACATCAGTTTTTAGAAAAAGAATTAAGTGGGAGCGCGATAGAACTGGAAGAAATTCCAGAACCGCAAGCTATTACTGAAAGCTTAGTAGAACCAGAGGGTTCAAAAGAACAGGACATTCCTATGCCACTCCGCAGAAGTAGTAGGCAGTCTTATCCGCCCGAGAGGTACTACGGTTTTCTCATTGACGGGGATAGAGAGGATTGCATCCTGGATTGTGATGAGCCTACTAGCTTCCAGCAAGCCATTCAGAGCGTCGACTCGGTTAAATGGCTGGATGCAATGCGGACCGAGATGGAGTCCATGTACACCAACAAAGTATGGACGTTGGACATTGCTCCAGACGGGGTGAAACCCGTAGGATGCAAGTGGATCTTCAAAAGGAAGATTGGTGTAGATGGACAGGTTGAGACCTATAAAGCTAGACTGGTAGCGAAGGGTTTTCGTCAGCGACCTGGCTTGGACTATGACGAAACCTTTTCTCCAGTAGCTATGCTGAAATCCATTCGGATCCTTCTTGCCATCGCTGCTTTCCACGATTATGAGATCTGGCAGATGGACGTAAAGACAGCTTTTCTAAATGGTCATTTAGAGGAGTGTGTCTATATGGATCAGCCGGAGGGTTTCATTCAGGGTGGGAGCAGCGGAAAGGTGTGCAAGTTGCTCAAGTCCATTTATGGACTCAAGCAGGCATCGCGGAGTTGGAACATCTGCTTTGATGAGACGGTCAAAGAATTTGGCTTTATCAAAAATCCAGATGAACCATGCATCTATTGTAGATTTGTAGCGAGAACTGTAGTATTCCTCGTTTTATACGTGGATGACATTCTCTTAATAGGAAATGACATTCCTATGCTACAATCTGTCAAGGGGTTCTTGTCACACAGGTTCTCCATGAAAGACCTGGGTGATGCCTCTTACATTCTGGGTATCCGGATCTACCGTGACAGATCCAAGAGGATATTAGGACTCTCGCAGTCCAGGTACATCGACACCATACTGAAGAGATTCAGTATGGAAGATTCCAAGCGCGGTAATCTACCGGCTTGTCACGGGATCACTCTCTCCAAAGAGATGTCTCCCAAGACTGATTTAGAGAGGGATCGCATGTCTATTATACCCTACGCTTCTGCGGTAGGCTCTATAATGTATGCGATGTTGTGTACCAGACCGGATGTGGCTTATGCACTGAGTGTGGTAAGCAGGTATCAGTCAAACCCAGGGGAGAAACATTGGATAGCAGTAAAGAACATTCTCAAGTACCTGAGAAGGACTAAGGAGATGTTCTTGGTGTATGGCGGAAAAGACCTGCAGATTGAGGCCTTTGCTGACTCCAGCTTCCAGAGTGACAAGGATGATTCCAAGTCCATGTCGGGTTTTGTCTTTACCCTCAATGGAGGGGCGGTGTGTTGGAAGAGCTCCAAACAGGAAACCGTTGCTGACTCGACTATGGAAGCGGAATACATCGCTGCATCTGATGCCGCAAAAGAAGCTGTCTGGATGAGGAAGTTCTTGAAAGAACTTCAGGTGGTTCCGTCCATTGTTGACCCAATACCTCTGTATTGCGACAACAACGGGGCTATAGCTTTAGCGAAGGAACCCAGGTCCCATCAGAAATCCAGACACATCTTAAGGCGGTATCACCTGATCAGGGAGATCGTAGATCGCC
This sequence comes from Agapanthus africanus, assembly GCA_030015575.1. NCBI lineage: Eukaryota > Viridiplantae > Streptophyta > Magnoliopsida > Asparagales > Amaryllidaceae > Agapanthus > Agapanthus africanus. Next base: position 514,573,629 of record JASDDO010000014.1, read on the forward strand.
AGGAGATCGAGGTCCGGAGAGTTGCATCAGAGGATAACACAGCAGATCCATTCACCAAGGCCTTGCCCCAGACTCAGTTCGAGCGGCTGATCGAGATGATAGGTCTTCGATACGCCAGTACATGGCCTTAGTGCAAGTGGGAGATTGTTAGTGTATATGCCCTAGAGGCCATTACTGTATCATACTAGTTTGTATATTACTTAATGGAAGCTTGGGATATTCACAGTTGTATATACAATCTTGCTCGAAATGGTAGTATGCTACTTGGTTTGTCTCTGCTTTAATATGTGCATGTGTTTCTTTTAGCATATTGCAGATATACATATTAGTAGAGCCCCTAGGATCTTTGCTTGATTACCAGCGTTGCGATGGCGCTCGCACTCGTGGGAGCTGGGTAATCTATAAGCACATCCTTATACAGGTCCCTGGTCGTTGGACTATCGAGACAGGGCATCGATACTCCGGAGTAGACCAGCGTATGCGCTTCTCATCCCAGTGTGGGAGACGGTCTGTCCCACAGCCGTTAGTACGTCGTACTTGGGATAGTATGCGGGTGCTCGTTAGGTTACGAGTACACTGGACAGGACTCGTCGGGAACTGTTGGTTGGTAATATACCTATCGTCAGTTATCAGTTCCCAGGTGACATGAGTACAGCTTAGTCCGCTGACTTGACACTGTCACTTCGCCTCGAGTGTGTTCCCACTGCACTTTGATTACTACCCTACCACGGCTCAGAGGAGTCGTGCAAACAGGTAGTTTTTGGGTGCAGTCCCGAAGCACTTGGAGGCAGTGACGGTTAGACAGGATTCGTCTCTCCCGGTATTGGGGGTTGACATCGCGCTGTGTCTAGGAGAGCCATTACACGAGTAGTCCCTGGCCAGGGCAAGCGAGATATACTGGTAGGTTTCCAGTGTTATCTCAGGGTGTTCTGGGCTTCACTCCGACACGACTTGTACCGCTATTAGGGGACTGACGTTCACCGCCCCCCCTAGGCCCGCCATGCGATGTATCAGACGAACAGACCGGACTGTACGGAGATTGTCACATACAGGCTCAGTAGGAGTGCAGATGGGGTTCACCTCGTCAGTCTTCTTATCGACATCTACCTGGGGACCGTTACGTACAGCTAGTGCCGCTTGCGGTCTGTGGTTAAACCCACTGCCAGCGTAGTGTCGAGTCTTTAGAGTCCCACACAGAGAGCTATTCGCCTTTAGGCAAAACGAGTAGAGGTCGCATGGTTTTGCGACAGGGTTCGTTCGCATCCGCGCACTTGTGCACGGTTGCTGTCCGGACAGTTTATACTAGCGGGCTTTGGTTTAAGCCGGATCCTAGTATATGATTGGAGATTGGTTTTTCTCTTTGTGTTCGTGTTCCTCGGATCACGAATGCGGGTGCGTATGCACGGTTGCTTGAGTTTGAGGGAGAGGACCTTGTTTAGGGTTAATGACTATTGTCATTTTATTAACCCTATTGATTTTGTGTGGATTATAGTTAATTGATAATTAGCTTAATAAATTGTGCATGGTTGTTGTTGACATTTTGACTTCGTTGACTTGTTGACCTTGTTGACTACTTGACCATCATCATTTGTTTTGGAAGATGCTCTTTGATCTTTGCAAAATTGAAATGATAATGGTCATGTCATGATTTATCATGACAATTTTCAAGCTAATTATCTAATTAAAATTATCCACACATATTAGTGAGAATGGCTCACTAATTTATCATTCTATCATATCTTTTCTCTCTCTTGCTCATCCTCTCCCTCAAGCTCTCTCCCTCTCATGTGTTGAGAAACAAAAAGCTTGAGAAAAACCCTCACTTGATCTTCTCTACTCACTTCTAGGGTTCAAGTCTTAGCATTTCTTGCACTCTAGTTACTCCTAGCTTGGAGTTGAAGCTAAAGGTGGTGGCTTTCAAGTGGATCTTTCTTTGACGGAAGAAGACTAGCAAGGTGAGGCCTTTCTACCATTCCGACGAGCAAGGAGAGAAGGACTAAAGACCAAAGGTATAACCATTCCATCACTTAGCTACTTTGTAGTTAGGGTTAGCTAGTTTTAGTTTAGCAAAGATCCTCATAAGCTTGGTCCATGTTGCCTAAGTCATTAAAAATTCGTTTTTTATTATGTTTTCCGCCTCCCCGTAAGTACCGGGGTGGGCAACACGGACTTACAGTAATGGCCTCTAGGGCATATACACTAACATACACGACAACATGTCGGTGTATCGGGACGGAGCAATCACACCCTATATGATATGGTGTACTCTATGATGAGTACTACTGAGTTTCCTATTTTCTTTTGGGAGTTATGCACTTGAGAAGCTGCATACCTATTGAATAGGGTTCAAATCAAATCAGTTGCCTGCCACTTCATATGTGATATTAAATGGGAAGAGCCCATATCTTAAGTATGTTAAGATTTGCGGTTGTCTGGCCTATGTCTAAAAGAAAAATCCGGACAAGCTCGAGGCAAGGTCTGTTATGTAGAACTGAAAAGGTTTCAGCTATACAAACTGCAACTGATGATTTGGTAGAACCAAAGGATTCAATAGTTTCCAACGAACCTCAGCCTCCCCACCGATCTAGTAGGGTTGCTCACCCACCTGAGAGATACTTCGGTTTCTCTATGACAGTGGGAGCGAGGATTGCATCATGAGATGATGACCCAACTAGTTTCGAGCAGGCTATCAGGAGTGAGACTCTGTAAGAATGGCTGGATGCTTATCGATCTGAGATGGAATACTTATACACCAACAAAGTATGGACTTTGGTTGCTTTATCTAAAGGGTTAAATCCCCATTAGGAGCAAGTATATCTTGAGAAGATTACTTGGTGTACATGGAAAAGTTGAGACTTTCAAAGCTAGACTTGTTAAAGGTTTTTCGTCATCGACCAGCTATGGATAATGATGAAACCTTTTCCAGCGCCTATGCTTAAGTCCATCCAGATCCTACTTGCCACGGCTACATACCATGAATATGATATCTGGTGGTTGGGTGTCATGACTGCTTTTCTAAAATGATGTTTTGGAAGAGAGCGTCTATAAGTACACAGCCAGAGGGCTTCGTAGACAGTGGGAGCAGCGGAAACGTGTGCAAGATATTTCATAGGATAAAGTAGGCATCGCAGAGTTGGAACATCTATTTTGATGTGAAAGTCAAAGAGTTTGATTTCATCAAAATGGTAGATGAACCTTGTATATACAAAAAGGTAGTAGAGAGTATGGTGGTGATCTTCGTAGAGTACGTGGATGACATACTCTTGATAGGGAAGGAGTTTCCTATGCTACGCTCAGTCAATCTCCTCTTATTACAAGGATTCTCCATATAAGATCAACGTGATACCTACTAAATCCTGGGATTTGGATCTATGAGATAGATCTAATTGGATGTTAGGATTCTCACTAGTTGTAGTAAAATGCTATCAATCGATCCTGGGGAGAATCACTGGAAAGGTTCCAGGGTGATAAGGATGACTGAATGTCAGTCACAGGCTTGTCTATACCCTCAGTGGAGGGACGGTATGTTGGAAGAGTTCCAAGCTAGATACCGTGACATACAAGACGATTAAAGGCAAGATACATCGTTACTAAGGATACTACCAAAGAGGCAGTTTGGATACATATAAGTTCATGAGATGAACTTCGTTCCTACCATTGTGTGACAATGGAGTTGTGGCTTTACCCAAGGAACTACCGTCCCATTAGAAATCCAGATATAATTCTTAGGCAGTATCACTTGATCATGGAGATGGTTGATCTCCAGGGAGATCGAGGTTAGGAGAGTAGACACAGAGGACAACAGCACGGATCCACTCACAAAGGCCTTTTTACCAGTAGAGGCTTTTATGGGATAGTTGAGTATGAGATACTTCAACCGCAGCTAATTGTTGGGTATATGACACCATAACAGATGGCCCTAGTGCAAGTGGGATATTGTTAGTTATATGTATGCCCTAGAGGCCATTACTGTACATACGATGTATATTGTAGTGAATGCTAGGACATATATAGGGATGACTTTCTTGCTCGACATGATAGTATGCTATCTGGTTGTACTTTATCTTAACATGTGCTCTGATTGTCTCTATGTTACATATTGATAAAGCCCTTAGGATATGTACTCGACTACTGGGACTATGATGAGATCATACTAGTGGGGCCACGGTAGTCGACGAGTACATCCTATAACTGTTCCTAGTCGAGGGTGTATCGAGACAGGGCGTCGATGCACCAGAGTAGACTAGCGTATACGCATCTTGACCCATATGATGGGCGATGGAAGATCCCATATCCATCGGTGTTTGACATCAAGGATGGTGTACGAGTGCTCAGTGGTGACTGGGTACACAGGACTGACTCTCCGAGAACTCCCAGATGGTATTATACATCATGTCAGATGGCAGTTCTCCGGTGACACTGGTACAGAGTAGTCTGTTGACCCGAGATCGTCATAGAGTCTTGTGTGATTCCCACTGTGCTTTCATTTCCACCTTACCACGTCCAAGAGTGCGTGCAAAATATTGGTTTTTGGGTACAGTCCCGAATCACATGGAGGCAATGAGCGATAGGAGGGGATTCGTCTCTCCCGGTATAGGGAGTTGATGTTGTGCCGTGTTCGATTGGCTATAACCGGAAATCCCTGGCCAGGATTGCTGAGATTTACTGGTAAGTGTTACCAGTAATTTCTCGAACTGTTATAGACCTTATATCGACACGACTTATCAAGCTACTGGGTCTTACGTTTACCACCCCTAGGCGAGATATGCGACATATCAAACGACGAGACCGGACTGTACGGGAGTGCTACTGATTGGATTCGCAGGAGAACTAGCGGGTTTGCTTGTTGCTCTTCTGATCGCTCAATACCCGGGTGGCCGTTACATTTAGCACACCGCTTGCGGCTTGTGGGTGTTTGATATGATCATCACCTACTGCCGGCGTATTGACGAGTCTTTAGAGTCCTACACAGGGGTTTCCTGGCTCAAGCGAAACGGAGTAGGAGCACATATGTGATATGTGCGGGACCGAGATTAATACGATATGAGATACTGTATTCTATTCTCGCGATTAGTGACATTGATCGGTTGTATGCGATATAGCCGGGTTATCGGATCAAGTGTTGATTTGATAAGTTGTTACTTTTGATATTAGTCGGTTATAGCCGGATTATTAAATCAAGAGTTAATTTAATAATTTAATGCATAATTATAGATTTGATATATTACATTGCATTAACTAGTATTAGCTCACTTATGATTTATTTTCTTACTAGTTTGTGCACATTGTTTATATGTGATATATGCAAGTGTACATGTTTGTATCATGCTTGATGATACACACAAGATGGGTGTATGAGACATGTACCAAGATTAGTTTTAAGATTAGGGTTATTCTTTTATCATAACATTTAACAAAAGGGTTAAACTTAGTCAAAGTAATCAAGCTTGAAGAAGCTTGGAGAAACTTTGACAAAGTCCACTCTTTTGTCTTTTGTCTTGATATTCATTAACCCAACCCTTAACCTAATGCCTTGGTTAATTCTCTACATGAGTTAAGCATGAGGGCTTAACTCAACCATGGTGCCATTATTTATGGAATAAGATTTCATTTGGATGGATAATTCTTTCTTCTTCTTCTTCTTCATCATCAAGCTCCATCCAAAAGCTTACTAGCTCCAATGGTGCCATGAGAAAAAGAGTGAGAAAATCAATTCTAAAGTGAGCCCACTTCCTACTTCTTCATCCTCTACCACTTGCCATGTAGTAAAGTGTGTTCTCTTCTCAAAGTTTATGACCTAGTGAAGGAATAGCTTGAGTTTGTGTCTCCCCGACGTAGATCATCTTCGGCCTCGAAGTCAACGTAGCAAGCACGTTCGTTCTTCTCGTGGAGCTTCTCTAGAGTCCGGAGTTCACGATCGCAGCAATGGGGACGTCTACACGGAGCTAATGAAGTGAAGGACCGTATCTACGAAGGTTGTAATCCCTTCACTTGTAGTTAAAGTAGTTAATATGCAAGTTTTCGCCTAAACCCTAGTTTAAAGATCCGTATTAGAGTTGTTCGGCACGGCTAAAATTTTAATCGGGCATGGTTGATGCCTCGTAGACCCTTGTGCGTGTGCCTAGCAACCCTACACCCCTTCCCTTGCTCCCCGATCTTCCTTTTATAGGTACAAAATAAGATTAAATAAGTAATAAAAATAAGATGACATGGCAGCAAGGGATGGACAGAACAAAATTGGGGATCATTGGAGCTAGGGGGACCGGTGGGGCCGGTTTTTAGAGGGATGTCGCCGGTCCAAACAGAGGCAAGTGGGCTTGTGTTGGTGTGGTGGTCTAGTGTTGTCTCCTCAAGTCCAATGGTGCTGCTTGATTTGTCAATATGAACCTGGTTATACTCAGTTGACTTGGAGGGAAACTTGATGCTTTTTAAATCACATCACATCTTTTTGCATTTATAACACATCACCTCACTTGCCCTTGGACAGCCCCCTTCTAGGTCCAAGCATCAAAGAGCTAGTGCACATTTGCTATGTGTGAGACCAAAATGTGTGTACACTTGTTTTTTTGCAAAAACTCTTTGAATATCGGTCGGTTTCCAGTTCCGGTTGCAGTTTCGGCTCACAAACGTTATATCCGTGATTTTGATTGTATTTCCAGTATTTTGTCACGGATACCTGTAATCTGTAATTACTGAGCAGATACAGTTAATAGTACCGATATATACAAAAAATAGATAATGAATGAGTGGTATTAAAATGCAGTTTTCTTAGATGAACATCAAGCAAGAATGCTATGGGCTCTATCAACATGTAATAGTGATCTGTAATACCACATAATGAATGTATATGATGATAAAGATAAATCAGATAGCATACTAACATTTTGAGTAAGACCGTTCTACCCATATTGGTCCTCCCTCAATCATCACAATCGCGTGCCTGAGATTACAGTAATTGACTTGAGGGCACTATAACTAACAATGTACAGACTTGATTCTACAGTCTTTCCCCTCTACTTACGCCCAGTTTATCTTGAATTTCAATATTCAAGGGAAGAAAGTTACACTTCCAGAACTCCTCAGCAAGTTGAGGAGTGCAGAGGGCACCCTAAAGAATACCAGGGAGACACCCGCTCTGCTTATTGGGAAACCTTCCTCCTCTAGATCCAAGGCGAAAGCCAAGGGGGAAGAAGAAGAAGGCCCCCACCAAGCGAAAGGCGGTGTCAGTAAGGTAGAGGGAAAGGGTAAGCAAATGTTTCGGGGCCGACAGTAGGGAAGGATGAATGTTTCTATTGTCACAGGGAAGGACATTGGTAGAAGAACTGCAGGGATTGGACAGCCAGAAACTAGGATTCGAAACACGTTGTGGCTTCGGCTTTAGGTGTGTTTATGATTGAAAAATGTCTGTCAATCAACTCTACTTCCTGGGTATTGGATACCGGTTTAGGATCTCATATCTGTAATTCATTGCAAGCATTGAGAAACCATAGAGTTATAAAAGCAGGTGATACGACTCTCAGGGTTGCTAACGGAACGAGCGTGGATGCTGTATCCGTAGGGGAATATCACCTAGGATTGACAAGTGGAAACACTTTGATTTTGCGTAACTATTTTTTTGTACCTAGTTTGACATTTAATATCCTCACTGTATCTTTACTATCTAAAGAAGGTTATGATTTTACATTTGTAAGCGATATCGTAAACATCCACCTTAATCATAGTTTGATTGGGTTAGGTACACTAGACAACGGTATATACGTATTAAATCAATACCAAATTTTCAATGTCCAGAACACACTTAAAACAAAGTCTTTAGAGTTAAATCTAGCTTTCTTACTTAGGGTTACCTAAGATGGCAGCAAGGTTTCGGGAGGCATCGTCCATGCCAAATTCAAAAATTTTCCGTTTTAGCTAACTCTAACTATGAATCGTTAACTAGAAATCGACGGAATATAAAATGCAAACACTTTGCAAGTCTAGTGAGAAAGGAATACAACCTTTGTAGACTGGTCCTTCACTTCAATAGCTCCGTGTAGTAGTCCCTTCGCTGCGATCGTGAATTCCGGACTCTAGAGAGGCTCCCTTGAAGAAACGAACATGTTTGCTTCGATGTCTTCGAGGCCGAAGATGATCTACGTCGAGGAGACACTAACCCAATCTATCTCTTCACTAATTGTGAAATTAGTGAAGTAAACACCCTATACTAAATGGCAAGTAGTAGAGGATGATGAAGTAGGAAGTGGGCTCACTTTAGATTTGATTTTCACACATTTTTTCTCATACCTCCATTGAAGCTAGAAAGCTTTGAGAAGAAGAAGAAGAAGAAGAAAGAACTCATCATATGAGTTATCCAAATGAATTATTGCAACCATGGGTGAGTTATGCCCTCATGCCTAACTCATGTAGAGAATTAACCAAGGGCTAAGGTTAAGGTTTGGGTTAACAAATATCCTAAGGAAAGACACAAGAGTGGACTTTGTCAATGTTTCTACAAGCTTCATCCAAGCTTGATAACGTTGACCAAGTCTTCTCACTTTTGTTATAACTTAAGAAATAAATAAAACCCTAACTTAAACCTAGCATGGTATTAATCTCATACACCCATCTTGCTAAGTATCATCAAGCATGATACAAAATAATGTACACTTGCATATATCACATATATAATTATGCACAAAGTGAGAAAAAGAAATCATAAGTGTGCTTAATATTAGTTAATGTTATGTAATAGATCAAATATATAATTATACATAAAATTATTAAATCAACTCTTGATTTAATAATCCGCTATATCACATATAACCGACTAATATCAAATGAATCATCTTATCGAATCAACACTTGATCCGATAACCCGGCTATATCATATATAACCGACCGATATCACATATCGTGAGAATAGAATACGGTATCTCATATCATATCAATCTCGGTCCGGCACATATCACATATGTGCTCCTACTCCGTTTCGCTTGAGCCAGGAAACCCCCGTGTAGGACTCTAAAGACTCGTTAATACGCCGGCTGTAGGTGATGATCATATCAAACACCCACAAGCCACAAGCGGTCTGCCAAACGTAACGGCCATCCGGGTATTGAGTGTAAGTCGATGTGCAACACCCCACGAGTTGTGGGGAGGCGAAAATACGAAAAACGATCTTCTTCTTGAAGCATACATCGACTAACCGAAGATCTTTGCTAAACGATAATTAACAACAACCATAAAAGTTCTTAGCTACTATGTAAAGAGATTATACCTAGGGATACGTGTCCTTCGTCTTTACGATCTCTACGTCCTCCTCGGCCTCCTCCAAGTGATAGATGATCCACCCGAGAACCCTAATCCAAGCTTCACCTCAAAACTTGAGGTAACTAAGTTTCTCTAGTTGCTAATCAAAGGAACTTAGATCATTTAGAGTTAGGTTATGGGATGTTTAGTCTTTTCTAATCCTTGTTCTCAACTCATGAGTGGTAGGATTAGAGCTTGAAGAAAGAGTGAGCTTGAGGAGAGAGAAGTTGAACTAGAATAATGAAAATGAAATTGTTTCTCACTTGATATATGAAGCATAATGAATAAATCAATAAATCAATAAAAAGAGATTATTCATCATGCTACATAAATGTATTATGAGTGGTTCACTATGTGAGTCATTAAGCATTTAATAATGCATTAATGACATAATGAATCACACATTATGAGTCACAATATCATTTAATGACAATGCCACCTAAACCCCTCAAGTCACCATGCTTCTAGAAGCTTCCCGGAAATTACGAGAACGCCCCTCCCATCCGTGAAAACACAGAAAAACTTTAGACTGTATAAATCCAATAACCTGATACTAGAATCTGGCTTAAACTAAAGTCGTCTAGTAAAAACTGTCCGAATGTCGTAAAACCGTACGACCTCTATATAGTTTCATCTGGAGTTGGAAAACTCTGTGTGGGACTCTAAAGACTTGACTACTACGCTGGCAGTGGGTTTAACCACAGACCGCAATCGGCACTAATTGTACGTAACGTTCCCCAGGTAGATGTCGATAAGAAGGCTGATGAGGATACCCATCCGAACTCCTACTGAGCCTGTCCGTGACAATATCCGTGCAGTCCGGTCTGTTCGTCTAAGAGTATCGCATGTATGGTATAGGGGGGTGGTGAACGTCAGACCCCTAATAACCGTACAAGTCATGCCGGCATGGCTCAAGACCATCCGAGAATCTACTGATCAGTCCATCAGTAATTCTCAATCAGCCCTGACCAGGGACTTATGGTAATGACCAACCGATCACTGTGCGATATCAACTCCCTATACCGGGAGAGACGGATCCCTAACAGTCGCTCACTGCCTCCACGTGGCTAGGGACTGTGCCCAACTAAAACCTGTTTGCATGACTCCTTTGAACCGTAGTAGAGTAGTAATCAAGGCACAGTGGGAACTCACACGAGACAAATAATGACCTTAAGTCAACGGACTATCTGCACACATGTCACCTGAGAACTGTTATCTGACGTTAGGTATAAATACCATCTAGTTAGTTCTCGACGAGTCCTGTCCGGTGTACTCACACCCAGTGAGCATCTGTATACAATCTTAGGTGCACTCCACCAATGGCTGCGGGACCAATCCATCGCCCCTCCTCAGGGTCTAGATATGTATACACTAGTCTACTCCGGAGTATCGATGCCCAGTCTCGATACTCCGGAGACCAGGGACATCTAAGGATGTGCCTATTGACTATCCAGCTCCCATAAGTATGACTGCCATCACAACGCCGGTAGTCAGGCAAACACCCTATGGGCTTTATCAACATGTTTATAAATACAAAGTAAAATATATCACACGTTATGATAAAGTCAAACCAAATAGCGTACTATCATATTAAGCAAGACTTTCATGTACATACATATCCCTAGCATCCTATACAATGAAGGCCTCTAGGGCATATATATCCAACAATCTCCCACTTGCACTAAGGCCTATAATTGGCGCAATGAGTACCCACTGTCTGCACTAGATCCAGTTGCTGGCGTACCGCATGCCCAACATCTCAAACAGCCTGTCGAACTGGACTTGAGGGATGGCCTTGATTAATGGATCTTCCGTGTTGTCTTTTGTGTCCACTCTCCGTACCTCGATCTCCCGACGATCCACGATCTCCCTGATCAGGTGAAAACTCCTTAAGATATGCCTGGATTTCTGATGGGACCTTGGTTCCTTCGCTAATGCTACAGCCCCATTGTTATCACAATACAAAGGTATTGGATTGGCAATGGACGGAACCACCTGAAGTTCAGAATGAACTTCCTCATCCAGACAGCCTCTTTTGCGGCTTCACTAGCAGCTATATACTCAGCCTCCATAGTTGAGTCTGCGACGGTATCCTGTTTGGAACTTCTCCAACATACCGTCCCTCCATTGAGGGTAAACACAAAACCCGAAATGGATTTAGAATCATCTTTGTCACTTTGGAAGCCGGAGTCGGTAAAAGCCTCTACCTGGAGGTCCCCATTACCGTAAACTAAGAACATCTCCTTAGTCCTTCTCAGGTACTTGAGAATGTTCTTTACCGCTATCCAATGATTCTCACCTGGGTCAGATTGATACCTGCTTACCACACCAAGTGCGTAAGCTACATCTGGTCTTGTACATAACATCGCATACATTATAGATCCTACTGCCGAATCGTAGGGTATAATGCCCATGCGAGCCCTCTCTTAATCAGTCTTTGGAGACATCTCTTTTGAGAGGGTGATCCCGTGACAAGCGGGCATATTACCGCGCTTGGAATCTTCCATACTAAATCTCTTTAGTATAGTGTCAATATACCTGGACTGTGAAAGTCCCAACATTCTATTAGATCTATCACGATAGATCTTAAAGCCAAAAATTTAGGTTGCATCACCCAAGTATTTCATGGAGAATTTCTGTGACAAGAAGAGCTTTACTGATTGTAGCATAGGGACATCATTCCCTATTAGTAGTATGTCGTCGACGTACAAAACGAGGAAGACTACTGCTCCTTCTACAATCTTCCTATAAATACATGGTTCATCTACATTTTTGATAAAGTCAAATTCTTTGACTGTCTCATCAAAGCAGATGTTCCAACTTCGCGATATTTGCTTTAATCCATAGATGGATTTAAGCAACCTGCACACTCTTCCGCTGCTCCCACTGTCTAAGAAACCTTCTGGTTGATCCATGTAAACAGTCTCTTCTAAATGTCCATTTAAAAAAGCTGTTTTACGTCCATCTGCCAGATTTCATACTCATGGAAGGCAGCAATGGCAAGCAGTATCCGAATGGATTTAAGCATAGCTACAGGTGAAAAGGTTTCATCATAGTCCAATCCTGGTCTTTGACGAAAACCTTTTTCAACGAGTCTAACTTTGTAGGTTTCCACTTATCCAAGTGCACCAATCTTCTTTTTGAAGATCCATTTGCATCCAACTGGTTTCACCCCAGGAGGAGCAACTTCTAAAGTCCATACTTTATTGGTGTACATGGATTCCATTTCGGATCTCATAGCATCCAGCCACTTCACCGAGTCAATACTCGTGATAGCCTGCTGAAAACTAGTAGGCTCATCATCATCGATGATGCAATCCTCTCGATCCCCATCTAATAGAAAACCATAGTATCTTTCAAGAGGATGAGAAAGCCTACTAGATCTGCGGAGTGGTGTTGGTTCGTCATGTTCTATTGAAATCTGAGGTTCTACTAAGTCCTTGGTAGCAGTTTGAGGTTCTGGAATTTCTTCCAGCTGTACCGCGCTACCACTAATTTCTTTTGCAAGAAATTCGCTCTCTAAGAAGACAATGTGGCGAGCGACAAACACCTTTTGTTCTTCAGTGTGGTAGACCATGTACCCCCTTGAATGTTTGGGGTATCCTACAAACTTGCACAAAACCGATCGTGCCTCGAGCTTGTCCGGACTATGCTTTTTAACATATGCCGGACACCCCCATATCTTGATATACTTGAGATATGGTCTCTTCCCGCTCCACATTTCATATGGAGTGGTAGGCACAGACTTAGTTGGAACTCAATTCAATAAGTATGCTGCTGATTCTAGAGTAAATCCCCAGAAGGAAAGTGGCAACTCAGCACTACTCATCATTGAACTCACCATATCTAATAGCGTGCGATTCCTCCTATCTGATACACCATTATGCTGAGGTGTATAAGACGGAGTAAGCTGAGAGAGAATTCCATTCTCTTTTAAGCATTCAAGGAAACTGGTACTTAAGCTTTCTCCACCTCGATCAGATCGAAGTGTCTTGATGCTTTTATCAGTTTGTTTCTCTACTTCATTTTTATACTCCTTAAACTTCTCAAAGGCATCGGATTTATGTTTCATTAAGAACACATGTCCATACCTAGAGAAGTCATCATTAAAAGTGATGAAGTAGGAGTGACCGCTTCTCGTATGTGTAGACATTGGACAACATACATCACTGTGTACAAGTCCCAAGAGTTCTGTGGCTCTTGCTCCGTGTCCGGTGAACGGAGATTTGGTCATTTTTCCTTTGATACATGATTGACAAGTTGCGTATGATGAATATTCAAATGAATCTAGATATCCATCTTTATGTAACTTAGTCAACCTTGTTTCGTTTATATGACCAAGTCTACAATACCATAGGAAGGCTTGATTTGAATCTGGAGCCTTTCTTTTAAGTGTGTTTGGATATTGAAATTCGAGGTTGATTAAGTATGTATATGCCATTTTCCAGTGTGCCATACCCAATCAGTTCTTGATTTAGGAGAATGTTCATGACATTTCTTTCAAGCGCAAAATTATATCCTTCATTAGATAACAAAGATACTGATATAATATCACACAACATACTGGGAATACAAAAACAGCTGTACAACACCAAAATGTGCCCACTAGTCAACCCTAGGTGATATTCCCCTATTGCAATAGCATCTACATGCATTCCATTGCCCATCCGGAGAATCATATCACCTGTCCCCAGTACTCTGCTATTTCTCAGATCCTGCAATGAATTACAGATGTGAGAACCAGAACCGGTATCAAGTACCCATGATGTAGAGTTTACTGAAAGATAATTTTCGATTACGAACACACCTGAAGCAGAAGCAACAGCTTGCTTCTTATCCTTGGCTTTGAAGGCCATACAGTGTTTCTTCCAGCGCCCTTGTTTGTGACAATAAAAGCATTCGTTTATATCCGCTTTCACCCTTCCTGCCATGTTCGTTCCCTGCACCTTCTTGACCCCACCCTTCGGTTTGGTGGCTTTCATCTTCTTCTTCCCTTTAGCTTTTGCTTTAGATTTAGAAGAGAATGATTGGCCAACATACAGAACGAGGGTTTTCTCCTTTATCAAGGAGGTCTCTGCTACCCTCAACATGTTGAGGAGCTTTGGAAGATCAGCTTCCATTTCGTGCATGTTGAAGCTTAGCCCGAACTGAGAGAAGGTGCGGGGAAGGGACTGCAAAATCAAGTCGATATACAAATCATTCTCTAGCACGCATCCCAGGTTTGCGAGTTCCTCAATGTGGCTGATCATTTTGAGGACGTGCTCTCCTACAGGCGATCCTGGAGCTAACCTCATCTGGAAGAGTTTTCTTAAGGTCTCGTACCTCGCGATACGGGAGTGCTCTCCATACAAATCCTTGACATGGAGAAAGATGGATACAATATCCATACTTTCGTGTTGTTTCTGGAGTTCATTGTTCATGGACGCCAGCACGATACTCCTAGCTCGCTTATAGTCTAAATCCCAAGTTTTGCGAACTTCCTTGTCCGCAACTGAGAAATCTGGTCCTGGGATAAGGGGAGGAACAGCGGTGGTAACATATGCTACTTTTTCATAAGTCAGTGCAATATTGACGTTCCTTAGCCAATCTTTATAGTTCTTCTCGGTCAGTATATATTTTTTCAAGTAATAGTTTTAGTCCTGTCATGGTAGCTGCCAGAGAGAGAAAAGAAAACACTCAGCATATGCTTCTTGCAAGTTTAGATTGGTTATCAGTTTATCTAAACAGGATGGCTCCCACTGTCTCCTTAAATCCTTCTTCAAAACCTAAAAGAAGAACTAGTCAGGATTTAATCACACGTCACAATACTTGCTTAACCTTTCAGCCAGGCCGGTATTGGTACTTCGAGGGAGGTTTTCCAACGCTTTCGCGAAGTTCCTTAATTAAATAAGATCTTTTCCCTGGAGGCGTAGCCCCTCTAACACCTTTCTGGACACCTACTTGGTTTATAGCATTGATTGTTAAGTGAGAATGTTTCCCGAGAGTAATCCTACTCATCAGTGGGATCGGGATCCAACTATCATTGCATGATGTACTAGATGGATGCCACTTTAGTCACCACACTCCAGAAGGTATGCTAAATCTGCAATTTTCCTTTATGTTTGAAACTCCCGATATGATTTTTACCCCAAGCTCTTATGACCTTGACGTAGGCCAACAAATCATAAGATGCAAGTTAAGTTCTACCCTTCGTTGTCCTGATTAATTTAGGTACATCGTACATGCCCTTGACGTAGGCCAACAAGGCTGTACGTCTGTCCTATACTAATGCATCTATCTATGCAACAAATAAGCAAACACACTGCTACCATCCACTATGCCTTGACGTAGGCCAACAAGCATAGCATGAATACGATGTGCTGTCTATTTGAAACGACGGAGGGTTACGGCTGGTTTTTGGCAAAAAACCGTTAACGTAGTGAACTTGATTTAATCGAAGGAACCAAGATAGCCTTTATTAAAAGGAGTGGTTTAAGCTCCGCATTTAAATTTTGCTTTTTGAAGAAAACCGAGTGGTTTAGAAATTGTTCCAACGATTCAGTTCAGGTTTTATTTTTCTTTGCATTAAAATTAATGCGTCCCATCTTTAACCTATCATTACAGATAATAACGAAAATACAACGTCCTCTTATGCCATCCCCATTCGCCACGGGGTCTCGTCATCACCCGTTAGGTTACTTAACTAACGGCAGAGCGGGGGGTGGGCTAGCACGGGTGTAAAACATAAGTGACGTCTAAATAGCTATCATATATAGATATTGTACATTCGTCAGACGCAATAATAGGCATTCCAGATCACAGATAAACTTTATTGGATATGCAAGCAATCCGCGTTTCTTTTGAGCCTGCAACGAAAGAAGGATTACACAATTGTGATGAATAGCCATTACCCCACCCCAGACCCCTCCGGGTATGGCAAACTACCCACCAAGTACCCAAAGTGAAGCGGTCTCCCTCAACGACGTGAGTATGCCACTAAACACTTCGAAATACTCGGTAGTTTGTGCACTCAACCTTGGGTCTATCCTAGGAGCAAAAACAGTAAAAAGAAATAATACAACGGTGGCTACTACCGCAATATAGATGTGCCCCGCAAAATAATATTACAACTTATTACATTTACATCAAAAGAATTAATACAATAACCCATCTCAAAACCCCCGGCTAATCATCACAACAATCCAATAGAGTTCATAATCATAAACAGTTAAAACATCACAGATATGTTCAACCTCCTGCCAACCGACATACTAGCAGTTAGGGGAGGTTTACGAACACATAATACAGTTCACAGATATAATCAACCAAGCAAACATCGTATAATTTTGATCGATTAAACACATTAGATTCTACTCCAAATCTTCTCTGTAAATCTGAAACTTAAGCAGAAAATAAAATATACCAGAAAATACAAAATATCACAGAAGATGCACAAGGAAAAACTGGGCTGAATCGGCCCCAACTCGGCCGCGGATCCGCGGCGGATCGGTGGGATCGGCCGCGGTTCCGCGGCTCTATGGCCGATTCAGGAGCCCATTTTTTCTCTGTGTTCTTGTAGTTCCACGTAGGTTATACTGGAGGAACCTGAAAAATTTTTGGACCTCATTTAAAAATCGACAGAAACTATATGTTATCCGTGTATTTTCCAGTTTGTTTTGCGTTAGAAATTCATGCGACTTTGCAAATGAGTTAATTATTGTTTAGTGAGGCTCTGATACCACTGTAAGTCGATGTGCAACACTCCACGAGTTGCGGGGAGGCGGAAATATGAAAAACGATCTTGTTCTCGAAGCATACATCGACTAACCGAAGATCTTTGCTAAACGATAATTAACAACAACCATAGAAGTTCTTAGCTACTATGTAAAGAGATTATACCTAGTGATACGTGTCCTTCATCTTTACAATCCCTACGTCCTCCTCGACCTCCTCCAAGTGATAGATGATCCACCCGAGAACCCTAATCCAAGCTTCACCTCAAAACTTGAGGTAACTAAGTTTTTCTAGTTGCTAATCAAAGTAACTTAGATCATATAGAGTTAGGTTATGGGATGTTTATTCTTTTCTAATCCTTGTTCTCAACTCATGAGTGGTAGGATTAGAGCCTGAAGAAAGAGTGAGCTTGAGGAGAGAGAAGGTGAACTAGAATAATGAAAATGAAATTGTTTCTCACTTGATATATGAAGCATAATGAATAAATCAATAAATCAATAAAAAGAGATTATTCATCATGCTACATAAATGTATTATGAGTGATTCACTATGTGAGTCATTAAGCATTTAATAATGCATTAATAACATAATGAATCACACATTATGAGTCACAATATCATTTAATGACAATGCCACCTAAACCCCTCAAGTCACCATGCTACTAGAAGCTTCCCGGAAATTACGAGAACGCCCCTCCCATCCGTGAAAACACGGAAAAACTTTAGACTGTATAAATCCAATAACCTGATACTAGAATCTGGCTTAAACCAAAGCCGTCTAGTAAAAACTGTCTGAATGTCGTAAAACCGTGCGACCTCTATATCGTTTCGCCTGGAGTTGGGAAAACTCTGTATGGGAATCTAAAGACTCGACTACTACGCTGGCAGTGGGTTTAACCACATACCGCAAGCGGCAGTAGCTGTACGTAACGGTCCCCAGGTAGATGTCGATAAGAAGGCCGATGAGGATACCCATCCGAACTCCTACTGAGACTGTCTGTGACAATATCCGTGCAGTCCGGTCTGTTCGTCTAAGAGTATCGCATGTATGGTCTAGGGGGGTGGTGAACGTCAGACCCCTAATAACCGTACAAGTCATGCCGGCATGGCTCAAGACCATCCGAGAATCTACTGATCAGTCCATCAGTAATTCTCAATCAGCCCTGGCCAGGGACTTATGGTAATGACCAACCGATCACTGTGCAGATCATACTAATGGGGCTTGTGTAGTGCGCAAGCACATCCTTTAACAGTTCCTAGTCGAGGGAGGATCGAGACAGGGCTTCGATATTCTAGAGTAGACTAGTGTGTACTTTTCTTGACCCTGCATGGGGCGATGGTTGTGTTGGGTTACGATAGTGCCCTGGCCATCAACCGTAGCCGGTGCGGAATAAAAACCGATGTTTAAAAATTTTGGCACTAACGGATCCGTCATGATCGAACCAAAAACCTTTACTAGGAAACTACAAAGTGCTAAACTATAGTGATAGAAGGTTTATACCAAATGAACCAAGTCCTTCGGTTTTCTACCATCTTCCTAAGTTCGTTGAGGTGTCCAGAACTGAACTTGGTCGCCGGTCTTCCTTCGTCGATGATGATCCACCCGAGGGAGATGATGCAAGCTCCAGCTTTGCCTAGAGAAGCAACCGACGCTCCAAGGTTTCTATCAATAGAGTGTGGGGTGTAGGAATATCTCACTATATTTTTCTCTCATACCTCATGCTCAAATGAGCAATCAAAGAAGAAGAACGAGGAGGTGAGGAAAGCCATGAGCAACTCAAGAAATGGCTAAGTCTCGAAAGAGTATGTCATGAATAAATCAAGAGTAAAAATGAGTGTAGTGAGTGTCAAGTAGAAGAATGGCTAAGTGTTTTCAACCATGGAAAAAATATCTCATCCATTTTACAATAAACAAATCCTTAGGCATACTTCTCTGCATAACTCCACCATGTTCATGCCATCTCACCCTCTCCACCTCATTTCCTAATGGTTTTCTAAAAAGGAAAATCATATAATGAGGTGTCAATCATCTAGAAGATATTCCATATAAATACGGAATACAACCCGATATACTATCGAAATACATATACGCGTATTCGTATAAAAATACGAATAGCCAAGAGAGAAAATGAATAGTGAACAATAATACTAGAATACATATATAAATATATATAAATTATTAAATCAAAACTTGATTTAATAATTCGGCTCAATCCTAAGCCGCTAGTACTACCATCCGTCCGATAAAAGTCTGTGTAGCCTATAAACATATTTAATCGGACACCTGTATGTACCAACATACATCATCTATATCATATCGCCTGAACCGTGACAACCCTCTGTGTGGGACTCTAAAGACTCGTCAATACGCTGGCAGTGGGTTTAACCACAAGCACGTCAACGACACTAGCTGTACGTAACGGCTACCCAGGTATTGAGTGAAACAAATGTTAGGAATATGTATTCCCTAGAGGACATTATTGTATGATATAGTGGATGCTTGGACATATATATAGAGGACTTTCTTGCTCGACATGATAGTATGATATCTGGTTGCCTTTATCTTAACATGTTCGCTGGTATTATTATACCGTCTCTCACATACATGTTGATAAAGCCCTTAGGTGTTAACTTGAGTACCAGGACTATGATACGGATCATACTACTGGGGCCTGGGTAGTCTACAAGTACATCCTTCAATTGTTCATAGTCGAGGGTATATCGAGACAGGGCATCGATATTCCAGAGTAGACTAGGGTATACATTTCTTGACCCTGTAGGGGACGATGGTTGATACCATAGCCATTGGTGTTTGACATCAAAGATTGTACACAGGTGCTCATTAGAGAATGGGTACACCAAATAGGACTCACTGAGAACTCCGAGATGGTACTATACCAATCGTCAGATAGCAGTTCCCTGGTGACACTGGTATAGGTTAGTCTGTAGACCCGAGATCGTCATAGAGTCTTGTGTGGTTCCCACTGTGCTTTGATTTCCTCCCTACCACAGCTCAAATGAGTCATGCAAACAGGTGGATTTTGGGTACTGTCCCGAGTTACATGGTGGCAATGAGTGATAGGAAGGGTTTCGTCTCTCACGGTATTGGGAGTTGATGTAGTGCTATGCTCGATTGGTTATAACTGGAAGTCCCTGGCCAGGGATGCTGTTGAGATTTACTGATAAGAGTTATCAGTAGTTTCTCAAACCGTTATAGGCCACACATCGGCATAACTTATCAAGTTATTGGGGTTTGACGATTCCACCCCCAGACTCGATATGCGACATATCAGACGAAGAGACCGGACTGTACGGTAAGTGTTACTTATAAGCTTCATGAGATTTTGGACAAGCTTGCTTGTTGATCTTCTAATCACTCAATACCTGGGTAGCCGTTACGTCCAGCTAGTACCGCTGACAGCTTGTGGGTGACTGATGTGATCATCACCTACTGCCGGCGTATTGACGAGTCTTTAGAGTCCCATATAGAAGTTTCCTGGTTCAAGCGAAACGAATTAGGGCACATATGCTGATATGTGCAGGGGCCTGATTAAACACGAGTATGTGATACCGTATTCTAATCTGGTGGTTATTTGTTAATCGGTTAGGTTATATGTGATATAACCGGATTATTGAACCAAGTGTTGATTTGATAATGCGATATACAGATAAACGATATTAGTCGGTTATATGTGATATAACCGGATTATTAAATCAAGTGTTGATTTAATAATATAATATATATTTATATTTGATATAATTATATATTAACTAATAGTATTAGCTCACTAATTATTTTGTTTTCTTTATATATATATATATATATATATATATATATATATATATATATATATATATATATTATATGAAGCATGCCATGGATTTTCATTTTTTGGAAAATAGAAAATGAGGTGGAAAAATGGGGAGATATTTAGATTATGGTGTGAAGCACGGGCTTTATCATTTGTTAATTAGTCATGACTCACTATTCAAGCATGGTTGCAATTTATTATTGCAAATAATTCCATGCTTGAATAAGTGAAGTCAAGAGAGAGTCATTCTTCACTTCATTTCTACACTTAGCCGTTTTTGAGTTGAGCTCATTTTGCTCTCTAGCTCTCTAGCTTTCTTCATCTTCCTCTTAACCTCCTCCATCATCTTCCTCTTAACCTCCTCCAAGCTCAATCCCTCACATGTGTTGTGAAACTTTGAGCTTGTGAGAACCCTAGTGAGCAAAAAAAAGCCTACTTCACCATTCTATACTTGATTTGCAATTAAGTGTAGTGTGTTTCTTTCACTAAAGAATTTAGTGAAGAGGTAGCTTGGATTAGCGGAGCTTCAGGAGGATCATCTTCGGCATGAAGATCGCAAAGGAAGCTCGATCCAACTTCAAGTGGAGCCTAGTGGAGTCGCGTGGACTACTACCCAGAGCATTAAAAGAGAAGGACACGGTCTACAAAGGTTGTCGCCTCCTTCTCTTAGAGTAGATTTATTGATATTATCATGTTAACCCTAATAATCTATTTTGATTCTTAGTTATTCTAGCTTAGCACCAAGAAATTTTTAAAATTGCATGCATGATGACAGTTTAAACCTTATGGTGGTGCTAGGGTAGACTTTCATGGTATCAGAGACAAGATAAAAGATTAGGGAAAGTCTTTACGATGTTAAAATGTTCGATCGGTTTTCGAAGCCTGAATTTTACTAAGTTTCTGTCCATTTTTCAAAAGTTGAAATTTTCGTGATTAAAAATATCCAGAAATTTGTGTAGGGTATTATATAGAGCCTCAAGAAGTTCGATGTCCTAATTCCTTCAAATTGTCGCGGAATTGCGGCCTAACCCCATGTTTGGCCGCGGTTCCGCCGCAAGTTTGTTGAATTATGGCCACGTGTTTCTTGTGCAGCTCCAGTGTAATATTTGGCACTTTCTGGAAAACCTTTTGGGATATTTCAAAAAGGGCAGGACGTATATTTGACCAAAACGTATATTTATTACTTTACAAATGAGCGTCCGTCACTTGTGCCGTGAGTTACGGATCACCCAACGATTTAGAGAAAATTTTGCATGTGTTTTTATTCGATTTTAAGAGATTTTTCCAAGGATGCGTACTATATACGTATTATAGTATTTGACTAGTGTATATTGGATTTCAGAAGTGGATTTTGAGATCTGTATCTCCATTGTAACTCCGATGATATGCGTGCAAATCCGATGATTTGCGTGACGCTTGACGGAGTTCGATTTTGAGTTTTGTACTCATTTTCAGGCGCACGCGATGCGCTGTAGTATTTCTATATCTTCCGTGATTTCGGAGCCCCGTTGATTGAGTTGAATTTTTAAATGTTTTAGTATTTGGAGGTTTAAATTTAAATTCAGGGACCGAATTTATTTAAGGGGGGAAGATTGTAACATTTCAGAAAATATAAAATATTATTTTTGGAATTTAATATTAAAATAATATATTTCCCGAAAACTGTCCGATTTGCGAAATTAGGGTTTTCGAAAAGGGTATAAATATATACCAATATTTGTGAAATAAATGGAGATTAAAATGATTTATTCATTTAAAATTTTATTTATTGGATATGGCATTTTTATATTTAATTATATGCAGTTTGGATAAAAACCCGATTAGTGCACTGCTAATCGCGATTAGGCCAAATCCGTGTTTCTACAGTTTTCCATGGTTAGTGCACCATGTCATGTTGCATTTTGATTACATGTTGTTTATTGTGTTGTTTTGGGGTATTATGTGGTTTGGTTTTAAAAAGAAAACAAAAGAGAAAAAGGGTTAAAGTTTAGAATGATTGGAGAGAGAGAGAGAGTGAGAATAAGTGTGTGTGAGAGAGAGGGGCTGCCTCATTTCATTTCCCCCATTTGTTTTGCTTCATCCCCTTCTTCCTCACTTCCCTCCATCATCTACCCTCATGACCCATCTCAAAATACTCCTCAAAACCCTATACCCCTTTCACAATAAATGATCACCTCCTCACCCTCATCACATTCGACTAAGAAAAGTTAGATTTTGAAGACTTTGAGAAGCTAGGGTTTTTCTTGAGTTGCCCAAATGAGGTATAGCTTCTTTCATTTAGTTAGTTTTGAGTTTTCTTGTATTCTAGTTAGTTTAGAAGTTGATTTGGGTTGGTTGTTGTGAAGTTAGAAATTTCAAGAGAAGGGTTTGGGAAATTGTGTGGAAGTGATGATGAGTAGTGGCTGTTAACAAGACTTGAGTAGTGTTTTATTGACCTAGAACAGAAAATAGAAACCAAACACGAACTTAGAACTTTCCGACATCGGTAAATTTGAAAGTTTGTGAGTGTAATTAGGAATCTGGGATGACTCGAGAGACCCATAAAATAAGTTCCCTTGACAGTGAGACGAGCAGGCAATGATGAAGCAACACTTGAAACCCTAGCTTCAAATAAGACTTTCTGGCCGCAGATTTATTGGTATGGTCGGCAATTTGTGGCCATGTCGGGAGGAAATGTGTTGAATTTTGGACCATGGCTTGGTTATGTTATATCTAGAGCAACCCTATATACAAAATCCCTTAGCTTGTCCTAGGGTGAAATCTGGGAGTGGTTTTCCTAGGTCGCTGTTTTTGTGTTTTGCGATTCTGAAACTTGGGTTTTGGTATTTGATGTTGTATTTTGTTGTTGGATGTTTGTACATCAACAACAAGGGATGATTGGTTGGTTTTGCATGCGTGGGCTATAGGTTCTAACCTATAGGCAATCCGTGTGCCGTATTGGTTTTCCGGATTCGATTTTAATAGCGATTGCGATTGTGTATTATTGTAGGTACCTTCGCGTGGATTCCAAGGCGATGGAGCATGGCGTCATCGACATCGGCAAGCAAGGATCAAGGTGAGTAGATCTATATCTACGGGGGAAGTCGGGTGGATGGCGTATAGCACCCCGCATGTTCTTGATGGAAACTGATTCATAGAACATGGTTAAAGAAACCTAGATTAGAAAACTATGGATAGGGTTAAAAGGATAGTTAGAGATGATGTGAATGATTGAATATGCATATTGAGATATGAGATGAAAGCTTTAGGGATATGAAAGGTGAATGTGAATCACGACTTATAGAAATGTAGTTGCACTAGAATAGGTATGAGTTTTAGAGTAGCATGACATTTGATGTATAAGGTAGAATGTATATATAAATGGACTTGATGTAAGATGACTCAATGCGATGAAAATGATATACGATGTGATATGATGACTTGATTGATATGTCGGTATACGGATGCGAGTCGATTGAGATGATAGATACCTTTGCCAGTCCCCCGATATGAGATTGTTTTGGATGCGACCTGGAATATAGGTATATAGGTATATATAATGTGGTGAATCTTGAATGATAGGCCGTACGTGACCTTAGGTCCGTACCCTCATTGTCATATAGGTTGATAGGATCCTTAATGGTTTAATGCCGTCGTACGATGATTTTTCGTACGTGATGAGTCTGACTTGATGATTGATCCATACCCTTGACTAGAGGATGCCGTATGATAGATTATATCGTGCGTAATGTTGTGAGGCTAGATGTCGACTGATAGATTTACCGACTCGGTCATATTATAGATACGTATACCTGTTAGCTTTTCGTGTACGATGTACGTTATGTTACGGTTTGATATTTTCATCGCATCATATATACCTGTGCTAGTACACCTACACCATTATCGATGATGCGTATGTTACACTTGCACAGATTTGCCGGCTCACACACTTCGTCATCGATAATTGCCATGTCACTACACAGTAGGACTGCTGCATCATGATATGACTCCTTACATAATTTACTTGCTATAGTTACATATGCACCTTTATACGATGTTGGATTTGGCTTTGGATAAATTGGGAACCGCATGATATATTTTAAATCTGGATTTATTTAAAAGAGCGGTTTTCCCTTGATATGTGCATATTACTGGTCCATGCTGCATGATATACGGATATGCTTACATCGTGTTATATGTCGCATACATCATGTTTTACGATTATACGCATTGAGATATGCTGTTTTCATGAGATTTCTGGATTTGGGAACCGTGGTTATTTCAAAAGAAAGTATGTATTGTTTTAAAAAACCGGTTTCTCTTGATACGATATTTCAGTGCGTCCACCATGCGTTTTCTCGGTTCTGAGACGTGTAATATGTGAAACCCAATTCGAGGAGTTGGATGATCCGTTTGCGGGTTCATGGTGGACTCGGAACAGTACCCCGCGGTGGGGATGACGATGAGCCTGGCAGAGAGACTACTACCTACCGGTGATTAGTTGAACCTGGCGGTTATCCGGAGGATACCGACCGGAGTCGAGAGATGGATATGGGCTGATCCGTTCTACCGGAGCCCGCGGGCCGATCCCGCAGACGGAGCCTGAGGACCGATCCGGACTGACGGAGCCCGAGATATGAGGATTTACGTGTCGATGCTGGACACGGGTTTCATGATGTTTCAAGTGTCGATTTTGGACACTCAGGTTCCATGATTTTGATGTGTCGCAAGGGACACGCGTTGATTTGTATCCTCATACTTTCATGCATATGCTTTTATGATATTTTACATGTATGATGTTGTTGTATCATTGGTTGACGCGTTGACGAGATTCATATACATACAGACAATGATTATTTGGTTGGATGATATCCACATGCTGATAGGCATTTATTTATATTGTTGGCACATATGCAGATACGGTCACCCTAGACATCATAGTATTACCTTGATGATACAGTTGACCTAGGAGTCGTTGTTTATTCGATTTCTACCTGTTGATATTTTTCTACTCACGAGTTGGCAACTCACCCCCGTTGTGCCACAGTTCTTGCAGGTTGACCGCATGGATCAGTAGCGGTATCGCTGGCACACAATTGCATTCGGGTGATTGCTTTGGTAGGTTGTACATATTGGATCGTACCCCTCTTGTATTTATTATTCATATTGTATCTAGTCAACTCCATCAATCAAACTAGTGTTTATATAAGTAATGAGACTTAATGAGGCTTGTGGTTGCGAGACTTAGAGCAAGGGGTATTCCACTACTAGTGGTTTTGATGTCTTGCTTATTTCTCTATCTTTTGTGGTGAACTTCGCCGTTGGGCGTCGTATATTTATATTTATGCTTTGCGTGGTAGTGGATCCGCCGATTGTGTAACATTTTAAAAGTGATTAAATAAATAATTAAATGAATAAAAGTGTTTAAGTGAATTTTAGGATTTTCGGTAAAGTAAAATGTATTTTCGTAAAACCAAACCGTGATTGTTTTTCATTATAATTTTAAAAATATCTATTTTAATTATGAAATTAATAGTAAATAGTGTTTATTTAACCACTTATAAATTTTTAGTTTAATAAAATATTTTTCCTAAATTAATTATTTTAAATATTAACATAAGATTTATTTTTACACTAAATTAGTGTAAATTACAAATTTAAATGGTTTTAATTTGTAAAAATGAACCATGGCATATTAGAAATTAGTGTGTATCATGAAAAATTTATTTGCAAATTTTTCCTAATTTCTAGAGCTTTCTTGAGTTGCTATAGTAAATAAATAAATAAATAAATACATGAAAAGACATTTAATGATGTTTCTCTTCTTGAAACTTCCACACACTTTGCACACTCTCTTCTTTCTCTCACTCTCCTCACTTAGGCCGGCCACAACCCCACCATGGCTGCCCCCCCCATTTTCCACCTCTTTTTTTATTCAAAAATGATCAAAAATACATCAAAAATTCCATTAAAATTCCACAAAATCCTATTTATTTCATACCCTTTATTCCTTACTCATTTTTACATGGATTTTGGAGATGGAAAGCATGCATTTTGGAGGCTCATTTCTAGTTTGGATTTCATATTTTGGGAGGTATAATTTCTTTCTTTTGATTTATTGTTTTAGATGTTCATTTAAGCTTAATTAGATTTAATGAATTAGTTCTATGTTCAATTTTAAAAATTCAAGTTAGGGTTTCTAAATTCAAGTTATGATTTTTGTTAATTATTTAGGGTTATAATAGTTAGTTTAACACTTTTGGATTTGGAAAATCTTGCATGATTGTTGAATTGTAAATTTTTCATTGAAAATGGTTTAAATTAGGAAATTTTGCTAACTAGGTTTCTATAAAACCTAATTATTGGTGAAATAAATCTCAATTAATATTGTTAATACTATATTTTGGTCTTAATAAGAGTATTAACTTGTTGGTGGAAAGAAAAACTTAGTGTGATTGCTAGTTTCTATGGATAATTGATAAATTGTGATAAAAATTGCTAATTTTGTAAACTAGATTTTGGAAATTTCTATATAAATGAGATTAAAAATATAATTATGGTTTTATTATATCACTATCATCATGAATTGTAGTTTAAGACATTAATTCATGCGAAATCATGTTTTGTGGTGGAATTGTGGTATTTTGCTTTAAAATGTTGAAAATTGTTAATGGTTGTAAACTAGAAAATTCAAATTTCTACAAATATATGTAATAAAAATATAGTAATAGTTTGTATAGTCTAGATATGCTATTTAATGAGTTTTATGACCTTTGGTTTCATTTAAATGTCAAGTTTTGATGAAAAACGGTAAATCGACATTTTTCGGGTTTTTCGAAAACGGACGATTTGATTGATTTTAGGGTTTCGATGGATTTAATCATGTTTTATAATATAAGTAATGTGTTTTAAAACTACGAGTTGTTTGTTGATGTTATCTCGATCCATCGGAGTTTGTACGCCGATATCGAGCGGTATTTGGTTCTTTTGCGTGGGCGGGACATAGGTTTTAACCTATGCTTGTTCCTTGTATCATTTGACTTTTGTATGTGATTCGGTTTACGATGCTATTTATATGTTTGCGTTTAGGTACCCTTCAAGTGGACTGCGGGCGATGAAGAGGAGGATGGCGACACCATCGTCGGCAGACATGGACCAGGTGAGTAGATGCATATCTACGGGGAGAAGTCGGGTGGATGGCGTTTAGCACCCCAGCAACGTAGAATAGGAATAGTACTTATTGACATTAGGAAACCAGACGTGACCCTAGTAGGACCCTAGTATTGACCCTAGGCTGGACTAGACCGATTTAGGAAAACTATATCAGAGGATGAGTACCTTGGAAAAGTTCGTAGGTTTCAGATAGAAACACACACGCACACACTGAAACTCGACATGGTGTGTACGTATAAGTGTGTATATATATATAGAACTAGGTATAGGTATATATATATATATATATATATATATATATATATACAACACGTACATGGGATTCTTTGAGGTGACATGGTATCTGAGGTATGATGAAACATTATAACTGGGCTTGATGCCGTGATTCTTGACTATACGGTCGTATTAAATGTTAGCGGATCATTAGAGAATGAGGTAATGAACAGGTATATATAAATTATAATGGGTAGTGTTGATGTTGAGATACATAGGACTCTAAAATAGTACCCGGACTGTAACTTGTGATTGGTCACGATTTGGGATATGTATGACTTGATTACGACATCATATAGGTGTGACCTTATGTCGATATCGTATAGGTGTGACTTGATGACGATAAGATATCGGTATGAATTAATCACAATATGATACATATGACATTATACGAATGAGGAGACACCTAGGAGATACTTGACCGTACCCCGACATTGGGATGCCGTACGATGGATTTTACCGTACGAGGCTTAGATTTGATGATTGATCCGCACTCTTGATTCGAGGAAGCCGTACTACGTACGTGACGCTGTTGAGGCGGGATCGCCGACTATTAGAGATATTGATTCAGACCTTAGGTAGCCTCTAGTTTCTTACTGACTAGTTCTTAGGTTTAGTTCCTTAGGATGTTAGATGGACACTAGTTTAGGTTCGACTCACATAGTGGTAGTTGTACTCGTATTTCGCAGAGGAGTGGATAATGCACATCTGTATTTACATTCATACTGTAATCATCATGGTGCATGTTCTTACATATGTTGCTATAATCAGTATAAACCTTACCTGTTAGGACACCAGCACCATTACCGATGATGCGCATATTCCACGCACACTTATTTGCCGGCTCACACACATCATCATCGGTAATTGCTATGTCACGTACACTTTAGATCATATTATCTTTTATTGATAGAATTAGTTAACAACTAAACCGATATAATATTGTGATCACTCTCTGATGATAAGTATAAGAAATGATATTCATTACTTAGACATTCATACATTCATATTTTCGTGTTATCATGCAGTATTATGGGCATATGCCGACACTTATCATATAGTTACTCATGATTTTGAGATTTGGATTTCTATGAGATTTCTGGATTTTTGGGGAAAACCGCAAAAATATATAAAAATTTCTCTCTTTCTCCTCCTCTCTTTTTAAACAAAGTTGCGGTTTTCTCGTGATGTATGTGTCGTCCACCATGAGATTTTATGTTTTCTGTTGGATTTCGAGACCCGATTCGAGGAGTGGATGAACCGTCTCGGGTACATGGTGGGCCCGGTATGGTACCCCGGGGCAAGAAGATCGAGTTGTAGACGATGAGCCTGGCAGGGGAAGGCTACCTACCGGTGATGTCTGGCGCGGCGGATATCCGGAGGATACCGACCGTTGTCGTGGGATTTGATGATATGGGCCGATCCGGACTGACGGAGCCCGACATATTGATACTTGAGATTACATGTGTTGTGTCGATACTTGACACGGATTTCCATGGATTTCATTGTTGAGATTTCAGATGCTTATACATACTTTACTATGATAACGGCTAAAGGTTCTCATACATATATATCTGGATTTCAGGATTTGTGACTTTACATTCATGGTGCATGCATTTCATTTCATATGACTTAGTATTATATGAGGCACTGACACGACACGGAGTATTTGCACTTACACGTAGTATTACCCTGCTAGTACTAGATGTTTGGGATATAGTAGTGTATTATTATGACCTAGGATAGCGTCGTGCATTCGATTTCTTTTCGTAGATGTCTTCTACTCACGAGTTGGCAACTCACCCCCGTTGTGCCAAATTCCTTACAGGTTCGATGTACAGGTTTCCCGGGCAGTTTGCTGGCACATCTTTTATTTCAGGGTGATTTGCACGGTAGGTTGGTTCACTTGTATCTGAACCACCATTGTATTTTATTCATTCATTTGTATCTAGTAAGCTCCATCAACCATACTTGTATTACTTGATAAGTTTATTGGACCAGTCTTTATTTCGACCTTAGAGTCGCGTATGTATTATTCTGATATGGTGGTTTTGTCTTCTTTGAGTTTTGAGCCTCGCCCTTTGGCGTTGTATACTATTGTGCTTGTTGTGGTTGTTTCCGCCTGTTGGCGTTGAGCTAGCACCCGTTTGGGGATGCTTTTTATTGTTTATGTATATTATACTTGTTGTACCCGTTTGGGGGCCAGTTTTTTACAGAGGAGACTCTGCCGAAATTTTTGGTAAAATTTGCTGATATTTTTATACTTGTTTTCTTTTCTTTTCTTCTTTTTCTTCTTTTATGGTTCAGATTTCTGGGCTTCGGCTTACTTAGGTCACGTGGCGCCTCTAGACGCTTCGTAATCTAAGTGCCGGTCACGTTCCTTACTTTCGGGTCGTGACAAAGTTGGTATCAGAGCGCTAGGTTTAACCCTGTATAAGTCTAGGTGACCCTTGGTTGATGGAGTAGGCGATTTAGGTAGAGTAACGTACCGTGGGTATGGTCCGCGGCATACTTACGATACGCTACCCTGCTTAAGGAGCCTTAGGATGTACATTTGTTTGCACCGTATTTCATTCGTTCCTTTGATCTATCTTCGTCGATGTCGGAGGGTGGTTCCTGTTACCACGGGGCGCACTGGCAGAGGGAGCTGCGGCTCGAATGCGATAACCATTAGAGTATTGGTTATTCTTGAGGATTGAAGCATTGCTTAGCGTGCGGACGAAGGGTATTCACATGCCGTCCGGATGAAGTTAAAGTGTTCGAACGATTATCAGAAAACCATTTTCCTAAGTTTAAAGTATTCGGAAGAACATGCAGGTATTTCGATGGACCCTCTAGAAGAATGAAACCCTAACTCGACATAATGACCACGAGAACGCCCTTGAACCTTAGGGTTTACGGCAGTTCCGCTGTGCCATTAGTGAGGCTTGGGTTTGCCCTTCTACGGCTGGATCATCGATGCTGGGGTATGTACCGGATATTTTTAAACTGTACTTGAGTGTTGAGCTCTCGGGGAGTATGGGAATTTGATGGATCGATCGAAAAGTTTAATGTAGTCCGGATATCAGGTGAAGGGATCGACTACGTGGGAGACACTAGATATGAGTGTTGCCGTTGGTAGCGCAGTCTGCACAGCTACGAAGGGACGAGTTTGAAGCAGCCGATATCAGAGGAAAGATGCGGGCATTGACGATAGTGTTTACGATTTTGATCCAGTGATTTGAATTTCATATTTTCATTGATTGGATTTTTGTATTTTGAGGATTTTTGTTCTACGATTGGTATTTCATGTATGTACCTTCATTCTATTTATGTTTCATATATCAGTTGTATTGATGTTGTTTAGTACACACCCAGTACCCTTGAATTGGTTTTATATGATTTGAGATTTTTGATTTGATTTCGTGCATAGGGGTTACACATGATTTTGACCTATGTTTCGACCTAGTTTTCATGCATTTTTGTACTGTGATTTTGATTTTGATATTCGATATATGTTTTTGTGCACCATGTGCACCTGATTAGGATTCTTGCGCATACTTGGCGCACTTGATGCGATTTGGTGCACACCAGATGCACTAAATCGGGGTTTTGTGCAGATTAGATGCACCTGATAGTGAGTCGTGCACGCCCGTTGCACTGGACAGATGTTTTTGGTGCACACCTGTTGCACCTAGTTTTGTTTTGTGGGTATTCATGGTATCTGTATTTGGTTTCGATTTCAGTGTGCACCGGACGCACATGACAATTTATTGATGTGATTGGGATTGATTTCAGTTTGAGCAGTATGTTTTCATAATTATTACTATCTGATTTAGTAACCAGGCGGGACGTGTATGTTAAATAAAAGATATATATATATATATATATATATATATATATATATATATATCTAGTTTTTTTTCTTTTTTAAACCGTCCGCTACTTATGCCGTGACCTGTGCATCACACGACGATTTTCAAAAGGTTTTTTTTTTGCATATTTCCTTATCCAGATATTTGAACGGTTTTACTGTGATGCACACTATATATAAGTTATAGATTGATGTATATTAAGATGGTTTTCATATTGGGTTTTGATATTTTATTCTCGCCATAACTCCGATGATTGCATTATGCTTGACGGAGTTGATTTTTGTTATGTATTGATGATTTCGGAGCCCCGACGATTTGAGTGTTTACTAAATGTTTTAGTATTTGGAGGGGGAGTTTTAATTTAAATTCGGGGACGAATTTCTAAAAGGGGGGAAGATTGTAACATTTTAAAAGTGATTAAATAAATAATTAAATGAATAAAAGTGTTTAAGTGAATTTTAGGATTTTCGGTAAAGTAAAATGTATTTTCGTAAAACCAAACCGTGATTGTTTTTCATTATAATTTTAAAATTATCTATTTTAATTATGAAATTAATAGTAAATAGTGTTTATTTAGCCACTTATAAATTTTTAGTTTAATAAAATATTTTTCCTAAATTAATTATTTTAAATATTAACATAAGCTTTATTTTTACACTAAATTAGTGTAAATTACAAATTTAAATGGTTTTAATTTGTAAAAATGAACCATGGCATATTAGAAATTAGTGTGTATCATGAAAAATTTATTTGCAAATTTTTCCTAATTTCTAGAGCTTTCTTGAGTTGCTATAGTAAATAAATAAATAAATAAATACATGAAAAGACATTTAATGATGTTTCTCTTCTTGAAACTTCCACACACTTTGCACACTCTCTTCTTTCTCTCACTCTCCTCACTTAGGCCGGCCACAACCCCACCATGGCTGCCCCCCCCATTTTCCACCTCTTTTTTCATTCAAAAATGATCAAAAATACATCAAAAATTCCATTAAAATTCCACAAAATCCTATTTATTTCATACCCTTTATTCCTTACTCATTTTTACATGGATTTTGGAGATGGAAAGCATGCATTTTGGAGGCTCATTTCTAGTTTGGATTTCATATTTTGGGAGGTATAATTTCTTTCTTTTGATTTATTGTTTTAGATGTTCATTTAAGCTTAATTAGATTTAATGAATTAGTTCTATTTTCAATTTTAAAAATTCAAGTTAGGGTTTCTAAATTCAAGTTATGATTTTTGTTAATTATTTAGGGTTATAATAGTTAGTTTAACACTTTTGGATTTGGAAAATCTTGCATGATTGTTGAATTGTAAATTTTTCATTGAAAATGGTTTAAATTAGGAAATTTTGCTAACTAGGTTTCTATAAAACCTAATTATTGGTGAAATAAATCTCAATTAATATTGTTAATACTATATTTTGGTCTTAATAAGAGTATTAACTTGTTGGTGGAAAGAAAAACTTAGTGTGATTGCTAGTTTCTATGGATAATTGATAAATTGTGATAAAAATTGCTAATTTTGTAAACTAGATTTTGGAAATTTCTATATAAATGAGATTAAAAATATAATTATGGTTTTATTATATCACTATCATCATGAATTGTAGTTTAAGACATTAATTCATGCGAAATCATGTTTTGTGGTGGAATTGTGGTATTTTGCTTTAAAATGTTGAAAATTGTTAATGGTTGTAAACTAGAAAATTCAAATTTCTACAAATATATGTAATAAAAATATAGTAATAGTTTGTATAGTCTAGATATGCTATTTAATGAGTTTTATGACCTTTGGTTTCATTTAAATGTCAAGTTTTGATGAAAAACGGTAAATCGACATTTTTCGGGTTTTTCGAAAACGGACGATTTGATTGATTTTAGGGTTTCGATGGATTTAATCATGTTTTATAATATAAGTAATGTGTTTTAAAACTACGAGTTGTTTGTTGATGTTATCTCGATCCATCGGAGTTTGTACGCCGATATCGAGCGGTATTTGGTTCTTTTGCGTGGGCGGGACATAGGTTTTAACCTATGCTTGTTCCTTGTATCATTTGACTTTTGTATGTGATTCGGTTTACGATGCTATTTATATGTTTGCGTTTAGGTACCCTTCAAGTGGACTGCGGGCGATGAAGAGGAGGATGGCGACACCATCGTCGGCAGACATGGACCAGGTGAGTAGATGCATATCTACGGGGAGAAGTCGGGTGGATGGCGTTTAGCACCCCCGCAACGTAGAATAGGAATAGTACTTATTGACATTAGGAAACCAGACGTGACCCTAGTAGGACCCTAGTATTGACCCTAGGCTGGATTAGACCGATTTAGGAAAACTATATCAGAGGATGAGTACCTTGGAAAAGTTCGTAGGTTTCAGATAGAAACACACACGCACACACTGAAACTCGACATGGTGTGTACGTATAAGTGTGTATATATATATAGAACTAGGTATAGGTATATATATATATATATATATATATATACAACACGTACATGGGATTCTTTGAGGTGACATGGTATCTGAGGTATGATGAAACATTATAACTGGGCTTGATGCCGTGATTCTTGACTATACGGTCGTATTAAATGTTAGCGGATCATTAGAGAATGAGGTAATGAACAGGTATATATAAATTATAATGGGTAGTGTTGATGTTGAGATACATAGGACTCTAAAATAGTACCCGGACTGTAACTTGTGATTGGTCACGATTTGGGATATGTATGACTTGATTACGACATCATATAGGTGTGACCTTATGTCGATATCGTATAGGTGTGACTTGATGACGATAAGATATCGGTATGAATTAATCACAATATGATACATATGACATTATACGAATGAGGAGACACCTAGGAGATACTTGACCGTACCCCGACATTGGGATGCCGTACGATGGATTTTACCGTACGAGGCTTAGATTTGATGATTGATCCGCACTCTTGATTCGAGGAAGCCGTACTACGTACGTGACGCTGTTGAGGCGGGATCGCCGACTATTAGAGATATTGATTCAGACCTTAGGTAGCCTCTAGTTTCTTACTGACTAGTTCTTAAGTTTAGTTCCTTAGGATGTTAGATGGACACTAGTTTAGGTTCGACTCACATAGTGGTAGTTGTACTCGTATTTCGCAGAGGAGTGGATAATGCACATCTGTATTTACATTCATACTGTAATCATCATGGTGCATGTTCTTACATATGTTGCTATAATCAGTATAAACCTTACCTGTTAGGACACCAGCACCATTACCGATGATGCGCATATTCCACGCACACTTATTTGCCGGCTCACACACATCATCATCGGTAATTGCTATGTCACGTACACTTTAGATCATATTATCTTTTATTGATAGAATTAGTTAACAACTAAACCGATATAATATTGTGATCACTCTCTGATGATAAGTATAAGAAATGATATTCATTACTTAGACATTCATACATTCATATTTTCGTGTTATCATGCAGTATTATGGGCATATGCCGACACTTATCATATAGTTACTCATGATTTTGAGATTTGGATTTCTATGAGATTTCTGGATTTTTGGGGAAAACCGCAAAAATATATAAAAATTTCTCTCTTTCTCCTCCTCTCTTTTTAAACAAAGTTGCGGTTTTCTCGTGATGTATGTGTCGTCCACCATGAGATTTTATGTTTTCTGTTGGATTTCGAGACCCGATTCGAGGAGTGGATGAACCGTCTCGGGTACATGGTGGGCCCGGTATGGTACCCCGGGGCAAGAAGATCGAGTTGTAGACGATGAGCCTGGCAGGGGAAGGCTACCTACCGGTGATGTCTGGCGCGGCGGATATCCGGAGGATACCGACCGTTGTCGTGGGATTTGATGATATGGGCCGATCCGGACTGACGGAGCCCGACATATTGATACTTGAGATTACATGTGTTGTGTCGATACTTGACACGGATTTCCATGGATTTCATTGTTGAGATTTCAGATGCTTATACATACTTTACTATGATAACGGCTAAAGGTTCTCATACATATATATCTGGATTTCAGGATTTGTGACTTTACATTCATGGTGCATGCATTTCATTTCATATGACTTAGTATTATATGAGGCACTGACACGACACGGAGTATTTGCACTTACACGTAGTATTACCCTGCTAGTACTAGATGTTTGGGATATAGTAGTGTATTATTATGATCTAGGATAGCGTCGTGCATTCGATTTCTTTTCGTAGATGTCTTCTACTCACGAGTTGGCAACTCACCCCCGTTGTGCCAAATTCCTTACAGGTTCGATGTACAGGTTTCCCGGGCAGTTTGCTGGCACATCTTTTATTTCAGGGTGATTTGCACGGTAGGTTGGTTCACTTGTATCTGAACCACCATTGTATTTTATTCATTCATTTGTATCTAGTAAGCTCCATCAACCATACTTGTATTACTTGATAAGTTTATTGGACCAGTCTTTATTTCGACCTTAGAGTCGCGTATGTATTATTCTGATATGGTGGTTTTTGTCTTCTTTGAGTTTTGAGCCTCGCCCTTTGGCGTTGTATACTATTGTGCTTGTTGTGGTTGTTTCCGCCTGTTGGCGTTGAGCTAGCACCCGTTTGGGGATGCTTTTTATTGTTTATGTATATTATACTTGTTGTACCCGTTTGGGGGCCAGTTTTTTACAGAGGAGACTCTGCCGAAATTTTTGGTAAAATTTGCTGATATTTTTATACTTGTTTTCTTTTCTTTTCTTCTTTTTCTTCTTTTATGGTTCAGATTTCTGGGCTTCGGCTTACTTAGGTCACGTGGCGCCTCTAGACGCTTCGTAATCTAAGTGCCGGTCACGTTCCTTACTTTCGGGTCGTGACAGATTGGCGAAGAGCTAGCTCCTGCTTGGGGATGCCTTTATTTTATCTCATGTATTGTGGTTTTGCTGGATTAAAAAATACAAAGGAGGTGCTGCCCAAATTTTAAAAAAAACTCGAAACATGGTTTGAACTAGTAACACCCACTTGCATTTTTATGTTCCATTGTTTATGTATTTAGGAAAACTTTTGATTTCATCATACCATATTTTCAAAACTTCACCTCTTTTATTTTCTTAAAAAGGTTTAGATTTCTGGGTTTCGGCTTACTTAATTTACGTTATGCTTTTAGACGTGGCGTGATTCAAGTACCGGTCACGAGCTAATATTTTCGGGTCGTGACATATATATCAACGGAATTTTGGATATGCATATTTACTTACGTTAATGACATATGATGTTATATGTTGCTGATATGTTGTTTTGGATCGTCGTGATTGAATAGCCGGGGGTTTTGCGTGAGATGAGAGTTTTTCATTTTCATTCATGTAAAAATGTATGTAATATTCTTTTATTGGGACACTTCTGGGTTGAGGATGATACCACCATTGATGTATATTATTTACTTTTCCGTATTAGGATAGACCCAAGGCGGGGAGCACAAGTAACCGGGTTCTAGAGTCCAGTGGGAGACCATCTCGAGGAGTCGAGACCGGGTCTCCTAATTCTAGAATTGGTAGGGTTTCTTGCCGCTCTCGTAGGGGTCTATGGGATGTGGGTTTGGCTATTCATCATGACCATGGAATCCCTGTTTTTCATTATTGGCATAATTTAAAACACAGAGCACCTAGTATATCTAATATTTCATATGTTGTCTTCTGCTGCTATATTCTGTGATGTTGATCATATAACTGCGTGAAACGAATGCTATATTATATATATTATATATAATAAACTTTGCTTATTTTTTGCACCCGCTCTAGTCCAGCCCCCGCTTTACCGTTAGTTAAGTAACTCAACGGTGCATGACGGGGCCCCGTGGTGAATGCGGATGGTATAACTGTACGTTCTATTTTCGTTTCATTTTCTGTGATGTTTAGGAAACATTAAATGATGGGACTTCATTAATGAGATTAATGAAAAGAAAAGAAACCTAAAGTTGTTGTAGAATCAAAATTTTCAAAAATGTAGCTTTAGTTTTTGCTTGGCACAGTGGTATTCCTTGATGAATATCCAGCACATCATTCGATGAGGAAAGAGCCGAAATCACTGTTAGTTATATGTATGCCCTAGAGGCCATTACTGTACATAAGATGTATATTGTAGTGGATGCTGGAACATATATAGTTAGGACTTTCTTGCTCGACATGATAGTACGCTATCTGGTTGCTCTTTTTCTTAACATGTATACTTTCTCTCTCTCTGTTACATGTTGATAAAGCCCTTAGGATGTGTACTCGACTTGCAGGACTATGAAGTAGATCATACTAGTGAGGCCTGGGTAGTCCATGAGTACATCCTTCAATGTTCCTTGTTGTGGGAATATCGAGACGGGGCATCGATATTCCAGAGTAGACTAGCGTATATCTTCTCGACCCATGTGCTGGGCGATGGATGATCCCATATCCATTAGTGTTTGATATCAGAGATGGTATGCAGGTGCTCAGTGGTGACTGGGTACACTGAACGGACTCACCGAGAACTCCCAGATGGTATTATACCTCACGTCAGATGGCAGTTCTCTGGTGACAAGCTTAGTCTGTTGACCCGAGATCATCATAGGGTCTTGTGTGTCTCCCACTGTGCTTTAATTTCCACCCTACCACGGCTCTGCTGAGTCATGCAAACAGGTGGTTTTTGGGTATAGTCCCGATCCACATGGAGGCAATGAGCGATAGGAGGGGATTCATCTCTCCTGGTATTGGGGGTTGATGTTGCGCTATGATCGACTGGCCATAACTGGAAATCCCTGGCCAGGGTTGCAGTGATTTACTGGTAAGAGTTATTAGTTGTTTCACGCTTGTTATGGACCTTACATCGGCATGACTTATCAAGCTGCTAGGGTCTGACGTTTACCACCCCTAGGCGAGATACGCGACATATCAGACGAACAGACCGGACTGTGCGGTAGGTGTTACTGATTGGATTCGCAAGGAGTGTGAGCAGGCTTGCTCGTTGATCTTCTGATCGCTCAATACCCGGGTGGCCGTTACGTTTAGCAGACCGCTTGCGGCTTGTGGGTGATTGATATGATCACCACCTACTGCCGACGTATTGATGAGTCTTTAGAGTCCTACACAGAGGTTTCCTGGCTCAAGAAAAACGAAATAGGAGTGC
The DNA here is from genome assembly GCA_030015575.1 of Agapanthus africanus. Classification (NCBI taxonomy): domain Eukaryota; kingdom Viridiplantae; phylum Streptophyta; class Magnoliopsida; order Asparagales; family Amaryllidaceae; genus Agapanthus; species Agapanthus africanus. Next base: position 514,612,855 of record JASDDO010000014.1, read on the forward strand.
ATATGAGATATGTGCGGGACCGAGAATAATACCAGTATGTGATACTGTATTCTATTCTCGCGATTTGTATCACCGGACGGTTATATGTGATATAGCCGGGCTACCGAATCAAGTGTTGATTCGATACATTGATACACTAGATATTAGTCGGTTATATGCGATATGACCGGATCATTAAATCAAGTGTTGATTTAATGATTTAATGTATAATTATATATTTGATATATTACTTTACATTAACTAGTATTGGTTCACTTAAGATTGATTTTCTCACTTGATGTGCACAAGTTTTATATGTGATATATGTTTGTGCACTAGTTTGTATCATGATTGATGATACATGCAAACATGGGTGGGTGTGTGACATACACCATGTTAATTATAATTTAGGTTTTTATTTATCTTAATTATTCAAAATGGTGGCTTCTTTTGTCATGGCTTGAACCTTCATGAAGCTTGAAGTAACTTTGATAAAGTCCACTCATTTTGTCTTGATTAAGATATTCATTAACCAAACCATTATAATTAACTATGATTTAGTCTCTACATAGGTTAGCTCACCCATGGTTGCATTATGATAGACTTCACTTGATTATTCATTTTAAATAATTCATTCTTATTCTTTTCTTCTTCTTCATCTTCTTCAAGTGAAGAAAAGCTTTCTAGAAAATTTTCAAGTGAAGATTTAGAGTGAGAAATCCAAATCTAAAGTAAACTCACTTCCTATTTCATCAACCTCTTCTACTTGCCATTTAGTTTAGGGTGTTCTTTTCACAAAGTTTTTGGCCTAGTGAAGATGGAGCTTGAGTTTGAGTCTCCTCGACGTAGATCATCTTCGGCCTCGAAGTCAACGACCTAGCTCACTCATTTCTTCGATGTAACCATCACAAGAGTCCAGGATTTCGATGATCGCAGCGAAGGGTCGTCAACACGGAGCTTTAGAAGTGAAGGACCAGATCTACAAAGGTTGTAATCCCTTTCACTTAGTAGTAAAGTAGTTTACTTGCAAGCTTTCAACTTATCTCTAGCAAACGATCTAGATTAGGGTTGTTCGGCACGTCTATTTTTTTGAATCCGGCATGGTTGATACCTTGTAGAACCTTGTTAGAGTGCCTAGGAACCCTACTGTGGTATCTGAGCCTAGCTAGAGCTTTAGGCAAAGTCTAGACGAAGTTTAAATTCCGATCGGACCCGGAAACCCCGACGAATACCCTTCTCTGTACATTTTTTAAAACTGTTGATTTTTCCTAATTAAAAATGCTCAGAAAATAAATCAGGGAATTCTAAGGATAACTGCAGAAAACGACAACCTAATTCCACAGTAGTGCCGCGAAACCGCGGCCTTACCCTACTTCTAGCGGCGATTCCGCGGCCGTATCTGATGATTAGGTGCTCCATTTTCTACAGCTACCTCCGTAGGTGTTTCCTGATTCTTCTTGGAATTTTTAATTCCTACTCAAGTGTTGAGTTTTCTGGGGTGTATTGGGGACTCGTTGATTTGATCGGATATTTTAACTTCGTTTAAGTTTTTCTGGGTAATTTTAGAACGTGTTAAAATGTTTGACCGAATATCAATATCTCACTTTTTCCCCTACTGGAAAATTTCCAAGTGTTGGATTTTTCCGTAGTTTAAGAACGTTCTAAGTCGTGCAAGTAACGCGATGGACCCTCTGGAAGACAACAAACCTTAACTCGATTATGTGACCGTCTTGAACTGCCTTTTGAACCTTAGGGTTTGGGGCAGTACGGCGTGCCACATGTGAGGCATTAGCTTGACCCTTCTACGGTTGGACCGTTGGTACTGTGGCATGAAATGGATGTTTTAAAACTTATTTCAAGTATTGAGCCATTCGGGAAAACTTGGGTGTTTGATTATTCGATCGGAAAGTTTAACATTGTCTATTTATATGGAATGTGATACAATATTTGGAATCCACAAGCAGTTATGAGATAACTAATTTGAATGTTATAAATCTAGCAGTTTAGTCTCACTTGATCGGTTGCCACGGGATTTTGATGTGATCAAAAGTCCGTCGCAATCACGTTGCGTACGCAGATACTCGCCAGGTAAACTTAATAGATAGCCACGCCCCATAGCCCCGACCATGTGACTGTAGGAGAACCCCGTCGCCAAAAGCATCCGTTCGGGTGATCGCGGCAGTGGTGTTCCGCCTTAGTGCACTTCGCCGACGGTATCAGGGGTGCAGCCGTCTACTAAAGTTTGCGACGAGCATTAGTTCAGGATGTCGGGAATCTTGTTGAATTGCCCGACTTGATCTTGAAAAGAGTTTTCAATAATGAGACTAAAATACGGGGTTTATAATTGTTAGGTATGCGATGTCTAAGGAGGTTCGGATTCCAACTGTTGTAGTTTTGCACTTTCTTTTCTGTGACCGTAACTGTAGTATGTAGTTGTATCACCGGTTTTCGTTGCTATACGTCGACGACAATCGGTGTATGCATACTTACTTACGTTGATGACATGTGATGTTATGTGTTGCTGGATATGTTATATTGGATCGTCGTGTTTGAATAGCCGGGGGTTTTTATGTGAGATGAGAGTTTTTCATTTTCATTCATGTAAAATTCATTGTATGTAATATTCTTTTATTAGGGCACTTCCGGGTTGAGGATGATGTCACCCTTGTATATTATTTACTTTTCCGCATTAGGATAGACCCAAGGAGGGGTGCACAAGTAACCGGGTTCTAGGGTCCAGTGGGAGACCATCTCGAGGAGTTGAGTCCGGGTCTCCTAACTCTAGAATTGGTAGGGTTGCTTGTCGCTCTCGTAGGGGTCTAGGGGTGTGGGATTGGCTGTTCATCACGACTGTGGAATCCGTGTTTTATACATGCTCAAAATAAAACACGGACGTCCTAGTATATCCAATATTTCATATGATATTTTCTGCTGTGTTATCTGTGATGTGATCATGTGATATGTTCAGATAGATATTATTATATAGACGTTGCTTATGTTTTACACCCACGCTAGCCCTGTCCCGCTCTGCCGTTAGTTACCTAACCTAACGGTGCTGACGGGACATCGAGGCGAATGCGGAAGGCAAAAGTGTACGTTATATTTATCTTTGATGTTTAGGTGGACTTAAATGATGGGACATTCATTAATGAGATTAATGAAAGAAATTAAACCTAAATGATGTTGTGGAATCGAATTTCAAAAATTAGGTAGCTCTAGTTCTTGCTTTGCATAGCGGTGTTCCTTGTAGAACATCCAGCACCTTATTCGAAAAGGAAAGAGCAGAGATCCCTTCACCGGGAGTGACCTCTTTAGCAATAACTAGCAGATGCTGTAACCTTCGGTCTGTCTTTTGATTGCTTTTCTAGTTCTTGCTTTGCATAGTGGTATTGTAAATATCCTGCACCTCATTCGACGAGGACAGAGCCGAGATCCCTTCATCGGGAGTGACCTCTTTAGCAAAACTAGTAAAAGGCTCAAAAGCACTCCATTTTTAAAACCATTTGATTCTACAACGAGATCAAGTTCAAAACGTTAAAGGTTTTATTAAAAACCATCTGCAACCCTCCGTCATTTTAGGAAGTAGAGTACTTAGTATTCGTGCTGTGTTTGTTGACCATAGTCAAGGCACAGTGCACGGTAGCTAAGTGATGTCTTCCTACACAGCATATGATGCGATTAGTTAGGACAGTCATGTAACTTTGTTGACCTTAGCCATGGGTCATGTGGGTGGGTCTAATTAATCATGAAATGACAGGTAGAACTTGACTAGTACTTATGATTTGTTGACCATAGCCAAGGTCATAGGTACTAGGGGTAAAAACCTTTATCGGGAGTTTCAAGTGTTGAAATTTGCAATGAGATTGCATACCTTCTATATGATAGTTGGATCCTGATACCCACTACGAGTAATTGTTACTCCTGGGAGAGTTTTGCACTTTACAATTAGCCGATCAAGTAGGTGTCTAGAAAGGTATCAACGGGGTTACGTCCCGGGGAAAACGAGGTTTATTCTAATTAGGTCCGTGCGAAAGCACGGGGAACCTCCATCAAAGTACCGGCACTGGCCTGGCTGAAAGATTGGCGAACTTGTAGAGTGTAATTAATCCCGGCTAGTTTTTCCTTTTAGGGTTTGAAGGAAGATTTGATAAAAACAGTGGGAGCCATCCTGATTAGATAAAATATATAACCAATCTAATCTTGCAAGAGCGCACGCAGAGTGTTTTCTTCTCTCTCTCTCCAAGTAGCGACCATGTCACGCCTTAATCAAGATAATAATAAGGTTGTATTGACCGAACCCGCTTGTTATACTGAGCTGGGGAACGTTGGTCCCGCTCCCATTTATAATTGTTATAAGACCGAGCAGGTATTAGGGGAATAACAGGATTCCCATGCCACCCAAACGAAGAAAGTGCATGATGATGCATCTTCTTCGGGTGTGTTCATAATATAGAACTGTTTCTCAGTATCCTTTACGTCCTGGGTATGAGATACCGGATCAGGATCCCGCATATGTAATTTGTTACATGGGCTACAGACAGGTAGAGAACTGAGAACGGGTGATAAGTTTCATGAGACAGAAAACGGTGCAAGTATTGCAGCCAAGTCTGTTGGTCACTATAACCCTGTATTACCAGAATACACAGATTCTGAACGAATGTTATTAGATACCGAACCTGATATACAACATCATATCAGTCTCTTTATTTACTAAAGAAGGAAATAATTTTGTATTGTTGGATAATGTTTTGCACATTTCCTATATCAAGAGTTGATCGGTTGAGGCACGTTATCTAAAAGCATATACATTCTAAATCAGACCACAGTTCTTAACGTACAGAACACACACAAGAGGAAGAGTTCAGAAATGAACGATTCCTTCTTAAGGTATTGTAGACTAGGTCATATCAATGTGACCTGACTAGCTGAAGTTACATATTAGATGCATATTTAAATCAGTTTGAATTTACATCTTGTGAAACTTGCCAGTCATGTCACAAAGATAAGATGACCATAGCTCTGTTTACTCGAAACAGAGAAAAAGTTAGTGAACTCTTAGGACTGATACATAGTGATGTATGAGGGTCCCCGGTCTACATATGCCAGGACTGGTTCTTTGTACTTCCTTACATTCACTGATGATCTCTCAAGATTCGGACACTTGTTCCTGTTGAAACACATGTCTGAAGCTTTTGACAAATTCAATGAATATAAGTTTGAAGTAGAGAACCAAAACCGGGTAGAAGTATTATATCCTATGATAAGATTAGGGAGGAGAATACTTGTGCATGGAATTCTTGGACTATTCTAAAGGAGAATGAGATTCTCTCTCAGCATTACTCCTCCGTATACACCACAGCACGTATGTGTATCGGGGCGGAGAAATCGCACCATATTGGATATGGTGTGCTCTATGATGAGTATTACTGAGTTACCTATTTCCTTTTGGGGGTTATGCACTTAAGAAACTGCATACCTATTGAATTGGGTTCGAATCAAATCAGTGCCTACCACTCCATATGAGATATGGTATGGGAAGAACCCATCTCTTAAGAAAGTTAAGATTTGGGGTTGTCCGGCCTATGTCAAAAGCAAAATCCGGACAAGATCGAGGCAAGGTCAGTTCTGAAGAACTGGAAGGATTTCCAGCTATACAAACTACTGCTGATGATTTAACAGAACCAAAAGATTCTATAGTCCCCGACAAACCTCAGCCTCTCCACCGATCTAGTAGGGTTCCTCATCCGCGTGAGAGATACTTCTGTTTCTCGATGACAGTGGGAGAGAGGAATGCATCATGAGATGATGACCCAACTAGTTTCGAGCAGGCCATCGAGAGTAGGGACTCTATAAGAATGGCCGGATGCTTTGCGATCTGAGATGGAATCCATTTACACCAACAAAGTATGGACTTTGGTTGCCAAATCTGAAAGGTTAAATCCCCATCAGGAGCAAGTATATCTTGAGAAGATTACTTTGTGTAGATGGAAAAGTTGAGACTTTCGAAGCTAGACTTGTTAAAGGTTTTCGTCATCGACCAGTCATGGATAATGATGAAACCTTTTCCAGTGGCTATGCTTTAGTCCATCCAGATCCTACTTGCCATTGCTACATACCATGACTACGATATCTGGTGGTTGGGTGTCATGACTGCTTTTCAGAATAATGATTTAGAAGAGAATGTCTATAAGAACACAGCGAGAGGGCTTCGTAAACTGTGGGAGCAGCGGAAACGTGTGCAAGTTGCTTTACAGATTAAAGCAGGCATCGCGGAGTTGGAACGTCTGTTTTGATGTGGTAGTCAAAGAGTTTGACTTCATCAAAATGGTAGATGAACCTTGTATATACAAAAAGGTAGTAGAGAGTAAGGTGGTGATCCTCGTAGAGTACGTGGATGTCATACTCTTGATAGGGAAGGAGTTTCCTATGCTACGCTCGGTCAATCTCCTCTTATCACATGGATTCTCCATATAGGATCAAAGTGATACCTCTTAAATCCTGGGTTTTGGGTCTATGAGATAGATCTAAATGGATATAAGGATTCTCACCAGGTGTACTGAGATGGTATCAATCGATCCTGGAGAGAATCACTGGAAAAGGTCCAGGTTGATAAGCACGAATGAATGTCAGTCGCAGGCATTGTCTTTACCCTCAGTGGAGGGACGGTATGTTGGAAGAGTTCCAAGTTAGATACCGTGGCAAACTAGACGATAAAGGCTGGTGACATCGCTATCAAAGATACTACCAAAGAGGTAGTTTGGGTGTATATTGGTTCATGAGATGAACTAGGTTCCTACCATTATGTGACAATGGAAGTGTGGCTTTGGCCCAGGAACCCCGGACCCATTAGAGACCCAGACATATTCTGAGGCAGCATCACCTGATCATGGAGATAGTAGATCTCCAGGGTGATCGAAGTTAGGAGAGTAGACTCAGAGGACAACACGGCGGATCCACTCACAAAGGCCTTTTCCCAGAGAGAGAATTTTATGGGATGGTTGAGTATGAGATACTACAACCACTGCTACAGATGGCCCTAGTGCAAGTGGGAGATTGTTAGTTATATGTATGCCCTAGAGGCCATTACTGTACATATGATGTATATTGTAGTGGATGCTGGAACATATATAGGTAGGACTTTCTTGCTCGACATGATAGTACGCTATCTGGTTGCTCTTTATCTTAACATGTATACTTTCTGTCTCTCTGTTACATGTTGATAAAGCCCTTAGGATGTGTACTCGACTTGCAGGACTATGATGTAGATTATACTAGTGGGGCCTGGGTAATCCATGAGTACATCCTTCAATGTTCCTTGTCGTGGGAATATCGAGACGGGGCATCGATATTCCAGAGTAGACTAGCGTATATCTTCTCGACCCATGTGATGGGCGATGGATGATCCCATATCCATTGGTGTTTGACATCAAAGATGGTATGCTGGTGCTCAGTGGTAACTGGGTATACTGAACGGACTCGCCGAGAACTCCCAGATGGTATTATACCTCACGTCAGATGGAAGTTTTCTAGTGTGTCACGACCCAAATTTGGCCCGTAACCGGCACTTAAACTACGTAACGTCTAAAGGCGTACGCAACTTAAGTAAGCCGAAACCCAGAAATCTAAACCACCCAAAACTGGATCAACGGAGAAAAACATAGTTTTAAATAATCGGAAATTTTCAAGTAAAAATCTTTAAGTTTAGTTTTCGTTCTTAAAAATTTCGGCAGCATCTCCTTTGTAAAAACTAACCCCGAAAACGGGTACAACATAGATAATAATAAAAGCATCCCAAACGGGAACAAATCACGCCCAACGGCGGAGACAACCACCACAACATATATACGACGCCGAAGCGAAGAAATATAAAAGAAAACTGCATAAAGAAGTAAAACTTTTCAACAAAAACCGGCTCCCACGAGCACGGCACCCAAAGTCACCACAAAATATAACACTGTATCCTCACAAGTGGTCTCTAAGTCATATACAACATAGTGGTATATGGAGAATACTAGATCCAACACAAAATATAACAAGTACAAACAGATAACCGCAACCCACCTAAAAGCAAGGCTTCACAGCCAACCCTAGCGGTATCCGCAATAGTAGAGATGAAAAGATGCCCTGCCGCGACAACTCAGAGGGTACGTCCTGCACAACACTGTGGCACAACGGGGGTGAGTTGCCAACTCGTGAATAGTAACTAACATCATACAGTAATCGCAAGTATGCACGAACAACGATCTATCTATCACAAGTAATCCGATAGCATAAGTATGATAGGTGAATATGCAACAATCATGTAAAGGTATATCATCAGGGAACTACAACTATATGAAACAATGCATATCAACATAATCCTGAGTGTGGGATGATATAATATAAAATCTCATGCAAAAATCATCAGCATGGAAAAACACCAGTGTCCCTCACTAACACATCAAATCCCAAATCCTCAGGCACCGCATCCTAAGATCGGCCCTCAAATCCTGTATGTCTCACGAAAACCTAAGTGTCAAACACCGACACTCGAACATCACGAAACCCGTGTCTAGCATCGACACGTAAATCCTCATAACTCAGGCGCTGTCACCATGACTAGCCCTGATAATATGTCATACCTCACTCCGGTCGGTATCTCCAAGATAACCGCCGAGTCCAAATACAATCACCGGTAGGTAGTGGTCCCACCGTTAGGTTTATCGTCTACACCACGAAATCACCACTGACCCCGGGGTACCATACCGGGTCCACCATGTACCCGCAGACGGTGCATCCCGCTCTTCGAATCGGGTATCACAAGCCAAATCTCAGAACCGAGAAATCACATGGTGCAAATATCATATCAAGAGAAACCGGGTTTTCAAACAATACAAAGTTTTCTTGAAAATATCCCCCACGGTTCTCAAATCCATAAATCATATGAAATCCATATCTCAATGCGTAAAATCCATATAAAACTGATATATGCAACATAAAACATCAATATGAGCATATAAAGGGAAAACCGCTCTTTAAATTGAATCTAGCTTTAAAAACATATCATGCGGTTCCCAATTCCTTCGAAAATAAATGCAGTATCATATGAAGTGTGCATGTAAGTGTAGCAGGGTTTAAGTATCCACATGTAATCAAGTACGAGGGTGTACATGTCAATATGTATGCATGATGTATAGGTAATTATAACAAGATATAAGTGAAGTGGAATAAGGTTCACTACCTTAACTATTCCTGCCCAATGCAATATCACGTATGTATGTGTCCACAGTATTTCATATGCACAATAGAATATGAGTTACTACTCTAATCATTCCTATCCACTATCATATCACATATGTAGGTGTTTGTGCGTGTCATGGCAATTACAGACGGTGTGGGTGTAGCATACAATTTAGTGCTCGTGCAATATGAACCGTCAGTAATGTGTTATATCTAAAGGTACGAGTCAAGTACAACAGATAATGCTATGCAATGAAATTCATATGAAAGTAACTAATATGCAAATACATGCAGCTATCATATCATATTCGCCCCGACGCATAACGCCATACGGGCAATTTCCCCGTAGATGTTAAATCTACTCACCGATGGTCTCGAGCTAAGAAAATACGACCACCTGCTTCCCCTTGTCCGCAGCACCCGAAGTCCCTGCTTGCGAACCTAAAATTTCATAAATACAACACATAAGCTAAATATCCTATAATGACGGAAAGACAACGAAACGCGACGAAAACGTCCGGAAAATTACACTGCGCGCTTAGCGCATCTATCGCGCACGATACCGGCCAAAACCCTAATTAGGGTTGCTAAACTACAAAACACCGACTTGGTGTTTTGTAGTTTAGCAACCCTAATTAGGGTTGCTAAACTACAAAACACCAAGTCTGGACCCCGATCGTCCCGATCGCGCAACACAACACAAAAATTACGAGGAATACACTGGATATAACCTCGCAACTACCAAACGAACCCTACGTCGGAAAACCCCGAAATCTAGTAAGTAACCTATCGCAATATATCGCACTAGATTCAAGATAACACAAATCTAACAATTACAATTACCTTAAAATAGCTTAACTAAGCTATCTAAACCAATCCTATATTTTTTACACTCGCTAATTATGTTTTAGCAAAAATCTAGTAAGCAACTTTGCTTAATTAAACAAAATGCTTATTAGCAATTTTTAACATTTTCTACTAGATTAATCTTTTCTAAAACCCAATTTAATACTTCAAATAAACACTAATCACTTAATCAAAAATTAACCCTAACATGAATTTCTTAAACAAAATATAATGAATTAATCATGATTTAAATGCTAAACTAAGCACTTAACTAGTTAACTAAATAAGCTAGTTAAAGATTAAAGCAATTAATTATGGATTAAGGTAAGAAATTATACCTCCTCAAGAACACCAAAAAGAACTTAGATCCATCACTTTAGCCTCCAAAACTCAAGCTTTGATGAAGATCCATGAAGGATTAGTGAAGGAAAAAGGTTTAATATTTATATAGGAATTTTTGGATTTATTTTTGGATATCTTTTTGTGTTTTTGAAAGGAAATGAGAGAGAAATGAGCATGGAATTATTTTGGATAGAAATGGGGGAGTTAGGGTCGGCCAAGGTGAGTGGGGGGTATTTTTGTGAATTTTGGGTGAAGAAATTGCTATGAAAATGAGTAATAAAAGCTAATAAATGCATTTTGCCACCTTTTCACCTTTTCTTTTCTTTTTAAAATAATTCCTTTTGCACTCCAAAAATATCTAGATATTTAAAAAGAAGTTTCTAAAATAATTATAGTGACAAAATTAATTTATTCACAAAAGAAAAATTTTCCCGATTTACGTGCACAAAACACCGCTTAAAATAATATTTTTTTTCGGGAAAAAATCTATCTGAACTAAAACCTCCCAAATACTCCCAAAGTTCGCGCACAAGCTTTATTTTGGCCAAATTAGGTGTCGGTAAGCTTATACGGTCGTTTGATCGAAATCGGGTTAAAACGGGAAAAACCGACAATTTTGCCCTAAAAGGGGAAAATTCGCAAAACGATTTCTAAAACGTTACAATCTCCCCTCCTTATAGAAATTCGGTCCTCGAATTAAAATTTCATACTAAGCGTACCTTCAAAAAGATGAGGGAATTTCTTCCGCATCTCGCTCTCGGCCTCCCAAGTGATCTCCTCACTAGTCGGGCTACGCCAAAGAACCTTCACAGATTGCAAGACCTTTGACCGAAGTTTCTTCACCTGCCGATCCAAAATAACTACCGGCTGCTCGGTGAACGAAAGATCGCACTCAAGCTGAACGGTCTCGTGCTGAATCGTGTGAGAAGGATCATGAAGGTATCTACGAAGCATCGACACATGAAAAACGGGGTGAACATCCGGAAAACTGGGCGGGAGCGCCAAACGATAAGCAACAGAACCCACTCGCTCAAGGATCTCAAAAGGACCTACAAACCTGGGACTGAGCTTCCCTCTCTTCCCAAATCACATAACGCCCTTCATCGGAGAAATCCTCAGGAATACATGATCCCCCACTGCGAACTCAAGTCTGCGACGACGACGGTCGGCATAAGACTTCTGCCTGCACTGGGCTGCTCTCATCCTATCCTGAATCAGCTGGATCTTCTCCGTGGTCTCCTGAACTAGCTGGGGTCCCAAAACCAAACTCTCACTAAGCTCGGTCCAACAGACTGGCGATCGACACTTCCTACCATATAAAGCCTCAAAAGGTGCCATCTGAATAGTCTCCTGAAAGCTGCTGTTGTAGGAGAACTTAATCAACGGCAAGTGACGATCCCAACTGCCACCAAAATCAAGCACACATGCACGGAGCATATCCTCCAGAGTCTGTATAGTCCGCTCCGACTGGCCATCGGTCTGTGGATGAAAAGCGGTACTAAAACTCAGCCGGGTACCCAAAGCTTCCTGAAGCTTCTGCCAAAGACGGCTAGTAAACTGGGTGCCTCTGTCGGATACTATGCTTGTGGGAACACCGTGCAAACGCACAATTTCATCTATGTATAACTGAGCATACTGAGCATAACCGAAAGTGGTCTTCACTGGAAGAAAGTGAGCCGCTTTCGTCAACCGGTCTACAATAACCCAAATGGAGTCATACCCTCGACTGGTCCTGGGTAGACCCACAATGAAGTCCATGGAAATCTGCTCCCATTTCCACTCCGGAACGGGTAAAGGCTGCAACTCTCTAGCCGGTCTCTGATGCTCAGCCTTGACTTGCTGACAAGTCAGGCACCTCGAAACGAAGTCCGATATATCACGCTTCATCCCTTCCCACCAGTAGAAGTCCCTCAAGTCACGGTACATCTTGGTGGAACCTGGATGAACGCTAAAGGCCGACTGATGTGCCTGCTCTAGGATCTCGCGTCTCAACCCATCAACATCTGGTACTCACAAGCGAGCCCCGCATCGTAGCACACCCTGGTCATCAATCATGAACTCCGAAACTCTTCCCTGCCGAACAAGCTCAAGAATCTTAATCAAACGGGCATCACTGGGCTGCGCCTCACGGATACGATCAAAAAGAAGTGGACGGGCGTGGACATGAGCAAGCTGTCCCCCAGCGGAAGTGAACTCGAACTGCACTCTACTATCACACAAGAGCTGCTAATCTACAGAAGACTGACACTGAACTGCGCTCAACTGGGACAAGCTACCCACGGGCCTACGACTCAAAGCATCAGCTACCACATTCGCCTTGCCCGGGTGATAAAGGATCTCACAATCATAATCCTTCACTAGCTCCATCCATCGGCGCTGTCTCAGGTTCAGATCTCGCTGCTGGAAGATATACTTCAAACTCTTGTGATCCGTGAAGATCTGACACGACTCTCCATACAAGTAGTGTCTCCAAATCTTCAACGCAAAGACTACAGCTGCCATCTCAAGATCATGAGTGGGGTAATTCTGCTCGTGCTTCTTCAGCTGCCTAGAAGCATATGCAATCACCCTATCATGCTGCATCAAAACACAGCCGAACCCCACTCGAGAAGCATCACAATAAACAACAAAGCCGCCTGATCCAGAAGGTAAAGAAAGAACTGGTGATGTCGTCAACCGAGTCTTCAACTGCTGAAAACTCTGCTCGCACGCATCAGTCCAGAGAAAAGGAATCCCCTTCTGAGTCAGTCTAGTCAGCGGTGCAGCGATACTCGAGAAATCCTGCACAAAACGTCGATAATAACCAGCTAAGCCCAAAAAGCTGCGGACCTCCGTCACCGATACAGGTCTGGGCCAAAGCTGTACAGCCTCGATCTTTCTCGGGTCTATAAGAATACCATCACCAGTCACCACATGACCCAGGAAGTTAACTCTGTCAAGCCAAAATGCGCACTTTGAGAATTTAGCATACAGCCGGTGCTCTCTCAATATCTGCAAAGTAATCCTCAAGTGCTGCTCATGCTCCTCATGACTCCTAGAGTAGACCAGTATGTCATCAATAAACACTATAATGAACTGGTCAAGGAACGGCCTAAAAATCCGGTTCATCAGATCCATGAACGCTGCTGGCGTATTGGTGAGTCCGAACGACATCACCAAAAACTCATAATGCCCATAGCGCGTACAAAAAGCAGTCTTCGGAATGTCATCATTCCGAACCCGCAACTGATGATAACCCGAACGCAAATCAATCTTCGAAAAATGTTTTTCACCCTGGAGCTGATCAAATAAATCGTCAATGCGGGGTAAAGGATACCTGTTCCGTACCGTAACTCGGTTCAACTGACGATAATCCATACATAGCCTCAAACTTCCGTCCTTCTTCTTGACGAACAGAACAGGAGCTCCCCACGGCGAAACACTCGGACGCACAAGTCCCAAAACAAGCAACTCTTGCAACTGATCTTTAAGCTCTCTAAGCTCTGCCGGAGCCATCCGATAAGGCGGTATAGAAATAGGCTCCGTGCCAGGAATCAGATCAATGCAAAACTCAATATCGCGCTCTGGCGGCAACCCAGATAACTCATCGGGAAAGACATCGGGAAACTCTCGCACGGTAGAAACCTGGTCCAACGACTCCACCGTAACTCCAGTATCATGAATGAAAGCCAAGAATCCCTGACATCCCCTCCTCAAAAGCCGACTAGCGCACAGAACAGAAACCAAACTGTAAGGGGCGACACCACGGTCTCCCTGCACAACAAACACTGACTCGCCGGGAAAACAAAATCTAACTGTCTTCTTGCGGCAGTCCACGGACGCATAGCAAGTAGCTAGCCAATCCATGCCCAACAGAACGTCGAAGTCCAACATCTCAAGAAGGATCAAGTCGACGGACAGATCTCTGTCTCCTAAACGGACAGCACATGATCGGAACACGTGCCGCGCAACAAACGACTCTCCCACAGGAGTAGTCACTACTAACGGCTGATCTAGCAAACATGACTCTCGGCCTAACCTCGGCGCGAAGTGCGTAGAAACATACGAATGCGTAGATCCCGGATCGAAAAGAACATGTGCATCAAAAGAACATAAGGAAAGGGTACCTGAAACCACAGCATTAGACGCCTGAGCGTCCTGGTGAGTCAAGGCAAAAACCCATGCCTGCCCTCTACCGGCTACTGGCTGTCCTCTGCCTCTGCCACCTCGTCCTCTCGGCACAAAACCACCGCGACCACGACCTCTCTGAGTAGGAGTCTGACACGGCGCAACAACAGGAATAAGAGGCAACGCTCTCTGAGGCGGAGAAGGTGGTAAGGTAACCTGCGGTACTGCTGGCCCTCTCTGACGCACCACAGTACAATTCCGAACAAGATGCTGAAAACTGCCACAACCAAAGCATCCATAAGACGGTCGCTGGCCCTCCTGGGAATAAGAACTGAATAACTGGCCACGTCCCACGTCTCTGCTACTCCCCGATTCTGATGGAACTCTGCCTCTGCGGACAAACCTCGGTCCTCGTGCTGGCTCATCCGTACGAGTCCTCTTCGGTTCTGGAACAACCGATGACTCGGCTAGACGCTCCTCCACTAATAGGGCTGCATCGACAGCTGCCGCATACGTGTCGCAATGCTGAATGCTGATGGCTAGGAACAACTGGGTAAGCAGGCCTCGAACAAACCTCTTCACCCTCATCTCCTCAGTCGCCACCAAGTACGGAGCATACACCGACAGCTCAGTAAACAATACATCATACTCCGACACCGTCATCCCCGGCGTCTGACGTAAAGACTCAAATCTGCGCGCTCGCGCATCCCTGACGCTCGGTGGAAGAAAACGGGAAAGAAACGACGTCACAAACTCAGCCCAGGTCATAGGAGCAAGACCAGTGGCTCTGCCCCTCTCCAACGACTCACACCACTTCTGGGCCATACCCTCCAGCCGGAAACTCGCAAACTCTACCCATCTCTCGTTGGAGCATCGGAGTGAGCGACAAATCCTGGCCATCCGGTCGATGAACGACTGCGGATCCTCAGTAACATCTGTGCCAGTAAACACCGGAGGCCTCAGCCTCATGAACTCCGTCAGTGACACGGTAATAACCTCTGGAGCTGCAACTACGACTGCCGGATCAGTAGGTACCATCGTGGTCCCTGCAACGGGTGGAACAACAGCCTGCCCCTACGCTCGAATGGCCTCTACTAAAGTCCCCACAATCTGGCGCAGATCCTGCATACCAGCACCAATCATAGCAATGTGCTCCAGTACCACAGGTGTATCGCCCTGGTCAACCCTCGCCTCAGACGAGTCGACTCTGGCCTCGGCCCTCGCGGCCGCTCTCTGTGCCCTCGTAGTCTTCGGCGGCATATGGGCTGGAAATTGAAACAAGATTCGATAAGGAAACGGAAATCGAATCACAAGGATGTATATCAATCACGGAAGGAATTTCAATCAATAAGTCCTAAGGTCACTTAGGCGGAGTACCGTGTCGTAAGTATGCCGCGGAACATACACACGCTACGTCACTCTGCTCAAGCTACCTACTCCATCATACCAAGGTCATCCTACACTCCGAAAGGTAAAAACCAAGCGCTCTGATACCAACTTTGTCACGACCCAAATTTGGCCCGTAACCGGCACTTAAACTACGTAACGTCTAAAGGCGTACGCAACTTAAGTAAGCCGAAACCCAGAAATCTAAACCACCCAAAACTGGATCAACGGAGAAAAACATAGTTTTAAATATTCGGAAATTTTCAAGTAAAAATCTTTAAGTTTAGTTTTCGTTCTTAAAAATTTCGGCAGCACCTCCTTTGTAAAAACTAACCCCGAAAACGGGTACAACATAGATAATAATAAAAGCATCCCAAACGGGAGCAAATCACGCCCAACGGCGGAGACAACCACCACAACATATATACGACGCCGAAGCGAAGAAATACAAAAGAAAACTGCATAAAGAAGTAAAACTTTTCAACAAAAACAGGCTCTCACGAGCACGGCACCCAAAGTCACCACAAAATATAACACTGAATCCTCACAAGTCGTCTCTAAGTCATATACAACATAGTGGTAGATGGAGAATACTAGATCCAACACAAAATATACAAAGTACAAACAGATAACCGCAACCCACCTAAAAGCAAGGCTTCACAGCCAACCGTAGCGGTATCCACAAAAGTAGAGATGAAAAGATGCCCGGCTGCGACTACTCAGAGGGTAAGTCCTGCACAACACTGTGGCACAACGGGGGTGAGTTTCCAACTCGTGAATAGTAATTAACATCATACAGTAATCGCAATTATGCACGAACAGCGATCTATCTATCACAAGTAATCCGATAGCATAAGTATGATAGGTGAATATGCAACAATCATGTAAAGGTACATCATCAGGGAACTACAACTATATGAAACAATGCATATCAACATAATCCTGAGTGTGGGATGATATAATATAAAATCTCATGCAAAAATCATCAGCATGGAAAAACACCAGTGTCCCTCACTAACACATCAAATCTCAAATCCTCAGGCACCGCATCCTAAGATCGGCCCTCAAATCCTGTATGTCTCACGAAAACCTAAGTGTCAAACACCGACACTCGAACATCATGAAACCCGTGTCTAGCATCGACACGTAAATCCTCATAACTCAGGAGCTGTCACCATGACTAGCCCAGACAATATGTCATACCTCACTCCGGTCGGTATCTCCAAGATAACCGCCGAGTCCAAATACAATCACCGGTAGGTAGTGGTCCCACCGTCAGGTTTATCGTCTACACCACGAAATCACCACTCACCCCGGGGTACCATACCGGGTCCACCATGTACCCGCAGACGGTGCATCCCGCTCCTCGAATCGGGTATCACAAGCCAAATCTCAGAACCGAGAAATCACATGGTGGACGCATCAAATATCATATCAAGAGAAACCGGGTTTTCAAAAAATACAAAGTTTTCTTGAAAATATCCCCCACGGTTCTCAAATCCATAAATCATATGAAATCCATATCTCAATGCGTAAAATCCATATAAAACTGATATATGCAACATAAAACATCAATATGAGCATATAAAGGGAAAACCGCTCTTTAAATTGAATCTAGCTTTAAAAACATATCATGCGGTTCCCAATTCCTTCGAAAATAAATGCAATATCATATGAAGTGTACATGTAAGTGTAGCAGGGTTTAAGTATCCACATGTAATCAAGTACGAGGGTGTACATGTCAATATGTATGCATGATGTATAGGTAATTATAACAAGATATAAGTGATGTGGAATAAGGTTCACTACCTTAACTATTCCTGCCCAATGCAATATCACGTATGTATGTGTCCACAGTATTTCATATGCACAATAGAATATGAGTTACTACTCTAATCATTCCTATCCACTATCATATCACATATGTAGGTGTTTGTGCGTGTCATGGCAATTACAGACGGTGTGGGTGTAGCATACAATTTAGTGCTCGTGCAACATGAACCGTCAGTAATGTGTTATATATAAAGGTACGAGTCAAGTACAACAGATAATGCTATGCAATGACATTCATATGAAAGTAACTAATATGCAAATACATGCAGCTATCATATCATATTCGCCCCGACGCATAACGCCATACGGGCGATTTCCCCATAGATGTTAAATCTACTCACCGATGGTCTCGAGCTAAGAAAATCCGACCACCTGCTTCCCCTTGTTCGCAGCAACCGAAGTCCCTGCTTGTGAACCTAAAATTTCATAAATACAACACATAAGCTAAATATCCTATAATGACGGAAAGACAACGAAACGCGACGAAAACGTCCGGAAAATTACAGTGCGCGCTTAGCGCATCTATCGCGCACGATACAGGCCAAAACCCTAATTAGGGTCGCTAAACTACAAAACACCAAGTCTGGACCCCGATCGTCCCGATCGCGCATCACAACACAAAAATTACGAGGAATACACTGGATATAACCTCGCAACTACCAAACGAACCCTACGTCGGAAAACCCCGAAATCTAGTAAGCAACCTATCGCAATATATCGCACTAGATTCAAGATAACACAAATCTAACAATTACAAATACCTTAAAATAGCTTAACTAAGCTATCTAAACCAATCCTATATTTTTTACACTCGCTAATTATGTTTTAGCAAAAATCTAGTAAGCAACTTTGCTTAATTAAACAAAATGCTTATTAGCAATTTTTAACATTTTCTACTGGATTAATCTTTTCTAAAACCCAATTTAACACTTCAAATAAACACTAATCACTTAATCAAAAATTAACCCTAACATGAATTTCTTAAACCAAATATAATGAATTAATCATGATTTAAATGCTAAACTAAGCACTTAACTAGTTAACTAAATTAGCTAGTTAAAGATTAAAGCAATTAATTATGGATTAAGGTAAGAAATTATACCTCCTCAAGAACACCAAAAAGAACTTAGATCCATCACTTTAGCCTCCAAAACTCAAGTTTTGATAAAGATCCATGAAGAATTAGTGAAGGAAAAAGGTTTAATATTTATATAGGAATTTTTGGATTTATTTTTGGATATCTTTTTGTGTTTTTGAAAGGAAATGAGAGAGAAATGAGCATGGAATTATTTTGGACAGAAATGGGGGAGTTAGGGTCGGCCAAGGTGAGTGGGGGGTATTTTTGTGAATTTTGGGTGAAGAAATTGCTAGGAAAATGAGTAATAAAAGCTAATAAATGCATTTTGCCACCATTTCACCTTTTCTTTTCTTTTTAAAATAAATCCTTTTGCACTCCAAAAATATCAAGATATTTAAAAAGAAGTTTCTAAAATAATTATAGTGACAAAATTAATTTATTCACAAAAGAAAAATTTTCCCGATTTACGTGCACAAAACACCGCTTAAAATAATATTTTTTTCGGGAAAAAATCTATCTGAACCAAAACCTCCCAAATACTCCCAAAGTTTGCGCACAAGCTTTATTTTGGCCAAATTAGGTGTCGGTAAGCTTATACGGTCGTTTGATCGAAATCGGGTTAAAACGGGAAAAACCGACAATTTTGCCCTAAAAGGGGAAAATTCGCAAAACGATTTCTAAAACGTTACATAGTGACACTGGTACAGCTTAGTCTGTTGACACGAGATCGTCATAGAGTCTTGTGTGTCTCCCACTGTGCTTTGATTTCCACCCTACCATGGCTCTACTGAGTCGTGCAAACAGGTGGTTTTTGGGTACAGTCCCGATCCACATGGAGGCAATGAGCGATAGGAGGGGATTCGTCTCTCCCGGTATTGGGGGTTGATGTTGCGCTATGCTCGACCGGCCATAACTGGATATCCCTGGACAGGGTTGCAGTGATTTACTGGTAAGAGTTATCAGTAGTTTCACGCTTGTTATGGACCTTACATCGGCATGACTTATCAAGCTGCTGGGGTCTGACGTTTACCACCCCTAGGCGAGATATACGACATATGAGACGAACAGACCGGACTGTGCGGTAAGTGTTACTGATTGGATTCGCAGGAGTGTGAGCAGGCATGCTCGTTGATCTTCTGATCGCTCAATACCCGGGTGGCCGTTACGTTTAGGAGACCGCTTGCGGCTTGTGGGTGATTGATATGATCACCACCTACTGCCGGCGTATTGACGTGTCTTTAGAGTCCTACACAGAGGTTTCCTGGCTCAAGTAAAACGAAATAGGAGCGTATATGAGATATGTGCGGGACCGATAATTATACCAGTATGTGATACTGTATTCTATTCTCGCGATTTGTATCACCGGACGGTTATATGTGATATAGCCGGGCTACCGAATCAAGTGTTGATTCGATACATTGATACACTAGATATTAGTCGGTTATATGCGATATGACCGGATCATTAAATCAAGTGTTGATTTAATGATTTAATGTATAATTATATATTTGATATATTACTTTACATTAACTAGTATTAGTTCACTTAAGATTGATTTTCTCACTTGATGTGCACAAGTTGCATATGTGATATACGTTTGTGCACTAGTTTGTATCATGATTGATGATACATGCAAACATGGGTGGGTGTGTGACATACACCATGTTAATTATAATTTAGGTTTTTATTTATCTTAATTATTCAAAATGGTGGCTTCTTTTGTCATGGCTTGAAGATTCATGAAGCTTGAAGCAACTTTCATAAAGTCCACTCATTTTGTCTTGATTAAGATATTCATTAACCAAACCATTATAATTAACTATGGTTTAGACTCTACATATGTTAGCTCACCCATGGTTGCATTATGATAGACTTCACTTGATTATTCATTTTAAATAATTCATTCTTATTCTTTTCTTCTTCTTCATCTTCTTCAAGTGAAGAAAAGCTTTCTAGAAAATTTTCAAGTGAAGATTTAGAGTGAGAAATCCAAATCTAAAGTAAACCCACTTCCTATTTCATTATCTATACTACTTGCCATTTAGTTTAGGGTGTTCTCTTCACAAAGTTTTTGGCCTAGTGAAGATGGAGCTTGAGTTTGAGTCTCTTCGACATAGATCATCTTCGGCCTCGAAGTCAATGACCTAGCCCGCTCATTTCTCCGATGTAACCATCACAAAAGTCCGGGATCTCAATGATCGCAGTGAAGGGACGTCAACACGGAGCTTTAGAAGTGAAGGACCGGATCTACAAAGGTTGTAATCCCTTTCACTTAGTAGTAAAGTAGTTTACTTGCTAGCTTTCGCCTTATCTCTAGTAAACGATCTAGATTAGGGTTGTTCGGCACGTTTATTTTTTTGAATCGGGCATGGTTGATGCCTTGTAGAACCTTGTTAGAGTGCCTAGGAACCCTACTATAGTATCTGAGCCTAGCTAGAGCTTTAGGCGAAGTCTAGGCGAAGTTTAAAGTCCGATCGAACCCGTAAACCCTGACGAATACCCTTCTCTATACATTTTTTAAAACTGTTGATTTTTCTTAATTTAAAATACTCAGAAAATAGATCAGGGAATTCTAAGGATAACTGCAGAAAACGACAACCTAACTCCACAGTAGCGCCGCGGAACCGCGGCCTTACCCTACTTCTAGCGGCGATTCCGCGGCCGTATGTGATGATTAGGCGCTCCATTTTCTACAGTTACCTCCGTAGGTGTTTCCTGATTCTTCTGGGAATTTTTAATTCTTACTCAAGTGTTGAGTTTTCTAGGGTGTATTGGGGACTCGTTGATTCGATCGGATATTTTAACTTCGTTTAAGTTTTTCTGGGTAATTTTAGAACGTGTTAAAAAGTTCGTCCGGATATCAATATCTCACTTTTTCCCCTGCCGGAAAATTTCCAAGTGTTGGATTTTTCTGTAGTTTAAGAACGTTCTAAGTCGTGCAAGTAACGCGGTGGACCCTCTAGAAGACAACAAACCTTAACTCGATTATATGACCATCTTGAACCGCCTTTTGAACCTTAGGGTTTGGGGCAGTACGGCGTACCACATGTGAGGCATTGGCTTGACCCTTCTACGGCTGGACCGTCGGTACTATGGCAAGAAATGGATGTTTTAAAAATTATTTCAAGTGTTGAGCTATTCGGAAAACTTGGGTGTTTGATTATTCGATCGGAAAGTTTAACCTTGTCTATTTATCTAGAATGTGATACAATATTTGGAATCCACAAGGAGTTATGAGATAACTAATTTGAATGTTATAAATCTAGCAGTTTAGTCTCACTTGATCGGTTGCCACGGGATTTTGATGTGATCAAAAGTCCGTCACAATCACGTTGCGTACGCGGATACTCGCCGGGTAAACTTAATAGATAGCTATGCCCCATAGCCCCGACCATGTGACTGTAGGAGAACCCCGTCGCCAAAAGCATCCGTTCAGGTGCTCGCGGCAGCGGTGTTCCGCCTTAGTGCACTTCGTCGACGGTATCAGGGGTGCGGCCGTCTACTAAATTTTGCGACGAGCATTCATTCAGGATGTCGGGAATCTTGTTGAATTGCCCGATTTGATATTGAAAAGAGTTTTCAATAATGAGACTAAAATGCGGGGTTTATAATTGTTAGGCATGCGATGTCTAAGGAGGTTGCGGATTCCAACTGTTGTAGTTTTGCACTTTCTTTTCTGTGACCGTAAGTGTAGTATGTAGTTGTATCACCGATTTTCGTTGCTATACGTCGACGACAATCGATGTATGCATACTTACTTGCGTTGATGACATGTGATGTTTTGTGTTGCTGGATATGTTATATTGGATCGTCGTGTTTGAATAGCTGGGTTTTTTTATGTGAGATGAGAGTTTTTCATTTTCATTCATGTAAAATTCATTGTATGTAATATTCTTTTATTGGGGCACTTCCGGGTTGAGGAAGACGTCACCATTGTATATTATTTAGTTTTCCGCATTAGGATAGACCCAAGGAGGGAAGCACAAGTAACCGGGTTCTAGGGTCCAGTGGGAGACCATCTCGAGGAGTCGAGTCCGGGTCTCCTAACTCTAGAATTGGTAGGGTTGCTTGCCGCTCTCGTAGGGGTATAGGGGTGTGGGATTGGCTGTTCATCACGACCGTGGAATCCGTGTTTTATACATGCTCAAAATAAAACACGAACGTCCTAGTATATCCAATATTTCATATGATATTTTCTGCTGCGTTATCTGTTATGTGATCATGTGATATGTTCAGATAGATATTGTATATAGTATATATGATATATTATATAGACGTTGCTTATGTTTTACACCCGCGCTAGCCCTGTCCCGCTCTGTCGTTAGTTACCTAACCTAATGGTGCAGACGGGACATCGAGGCGAATGCGGATAGCATAAGTGTACGTTATATTTATCTATGATGTTTAGGTGGACTTAAATGATGGGTCATTCATTAATGAGAGTAATGAAAGAAAATAAACTTAAATGATGTTGTGGAATCGAATTTCAAAAATTAGGTAGCTCTAGTTCTTGCTTTGAATAGCGGTGTTCCTTGTAGAACATCCAGCACCTTATTCGATAAGGAAAGAGCCGAGATCCCTTCACCGGGAGTGACCTCTTTAGCAATAACTAGCAGATGCTGCAACCTTCGGTCTGTCTTTTGATTGCTTTTCTAGTTCTTGCTTTGTATAGTGGTATTGTAAATATCCTGCACCTCATTCGACGTGGAAAGAGCCGAGATCCCTTCATCGGGAGTGACCTCTTTAGCAAAACTAGTAAAAGCCTCATAACCACTCCATTTTTAAAACCATTTGATTCTGCAACGAGGTCAAGTTTAAAGCGTTAAAGGTTTTATTAAAAATCATCCGCAACCCTCCGTCATTTTAGGAAGTAGAGTACTTAGTATTCGTGCTGTGTTTGTTGACCATAGTCAAGGCACAGTGCACGGTAGCTAAGTGATGTCTTCCTACACAGCATATGATGCGATTAGTTAGGACAGTTATGTGACTCTGTTGATCTTAGCTAAGGGTCATGTGGGTGGGTCTAATTAATCATGAAATGACGGGTAGAACTTGACTAGTACTTATGATATGTTGACCATAGCCAAAGTCATAGGTACTATGGGTAGAAACCTTTATCGGGAGTTTCAAGTGTTGAAATTTGCAATGAGATTGCATACCTTCTATATGATAGTTGGATCCTGATACCCACTACGAGTAATTGTTACTCCTGGGAGAGTTTTGCACTTTACAATTAGCCGATCAAGTAGGTGTCTAGAAAGGTGTCAACGGGGTTACGCCCCTGGGAAAACGAGGTTTATTCTAATTAGGTCTGTGCGAAAGCACGGGGAACCTCCCTCAAAGTACCGGCACTGGCCTGGCTGAAAGATTGGCGAACTTGTAGAGTGTAATTAATCTCGGCTAGTTTTTCCTTTTAGGGTTTGATGGAAGATTTGATAAAAACAGTGGGAGCCATCCTGATTAGATAAAATATATAACCAATCTAATCTTGCAAGAGCGCACGCAGAGTGTTTTCTTCTCTCTCTCTCTCCAGGTAGCGACCATGTCACGCCTTAATCAAGATAATAATATGGATGTATTGACCGAACCCGCTTGTTATACTGAGCTGGGGAACGTTGGTCCCCTCCCACTTATAATTGTTATAAGACCGAGCAGGTATTAGGGGAATACCAGGATTCCCATGCCGCCCAAACGAAGAAAGTGCATGATGATGCATCTTCTTCGGGTGTGTTCATTATATAGAACTGTTTCTCAGTATCCTTTACGTCCTGGGTATGAGATACCGGATCAGGATCCCGCATATGTAATTTGTTACATGGGATACAGACAGGTAGAGAACTGAGAACGAGTGATAAGTTTCATGAGACAGAAAACGGTGCAAGTATTGCAGCTAAGTCTGTTGGTCACTATCACCCTGTATTATCAGAATACACTGATTCTGAATGAATGTTATTAGATACCGAACCTGATATACAATATCATATCAGTCTCTTTATTTACTAAAGAAGGATATAATTTTGTATTGTTGGATAATGCTTTGCACATTTCCTATATCAAGAGTATATCGGTTCAGGAACGTTATCTAAAAGCATATACATTCTAAATCAGACCAGAGTTCTTAACGTACAGAACACACACAAGAGGAAGAGTTCAGAAATGAACGATTCCTTCTTAAGGTATTGTAGACTAGGTCATATCAATGTGACCCGACTAGCTGAAGTTACATATTAGATGCATATTTAAATCAGTTTGAATTTACATTTTGTGAAACTTGCCAGTCATGTCACAAAGATAAGATGACCATAGCTCTGTTTACTCGAAACAGAGAAAAAGTTAGTGAACTCTTGGGACTGATACATAGTGATGTATGAGGGTCCCCAGTCTACATATGCCAGGACTGGTTCTTTGTACTTCCTTTCATTCCCTGATGATCTCTCAAGATTCGGACACATGTTCCTATTGAAACACATGTCTGATGCTTTTGAGAAATTCAATGAATATAAGTTAGAAGTAGAGAACCAAAACCGGGTAGAAGTATTATGTCCTATGATAAGATCAAGGAGGAGAATACTTGTGCATGAAATTCTTGGACTATTCTAAAGGAGAATGAGATTCTCTCTCAGCATTACTCCTCCGTATACACCACAGTACGTAGGTGTATCGGGGCGGAGCAATCGCACCATATTGGATATGGTGTGCTCTATGATGAGTATTACTGAGTTACCTGTTTCCTTTTGGGGGTTATGCACTTGAGAAACTGCATACCTATTGAATTGGGTTCGAATCAAATCAGTGCCTACCACTCCATATGAGATATGGTACGGGAAGAACCTATCTCTTAAGCAAGTTAAGATTTAGGGTTGTCCGGCCTATTCAAAAGCAAAATCCGGACAAGATCGAGGCAAGGTCAGTTCTGTAGAACTGGAAGATTTCCAGCTATACAAACTACAGCTGATGATTTAACAGAATCAAAGGATTCTATAGTCCCCGACGAACCTCAGCCTCTTCGCCGATCTGGTAGGGTTCCTCATCCGCCTGAGAGATACTTCGGTTTCTAGATGACAGTTGGAGCGAGGAATGCATCTTGAAATGATGACCCAACTAGTTTCGAGCAGGCCATCGAGAGTAGGGACTCTTTAAGAATGGGTGGATGCTTAGCGATCTGAGATGGAATCCATGTACACCAACAAAGTATGGACCTTGGTTGCCAAATCTGAAGGGTTAAATCCCCATCAGGAGCAAGTATATGTTGAGAAGATTACTTGGTGTAGATGGAAAAGTTGAGACTTTCGAAGCTAGACTTGTTAAAGGTTTTCGTCATCGACTAGGCATGGATAATGATGAAACCTTTTCCAGTGGCTATGCTTAAGTCCATCCAGATCCTACTTGACATTGCTACATACCATGACTACGATATCTGGTGGTTGGGTGTCATGACTGCTTTCCTAAATAATGATTTAGAAGAGAACGTATATAAGAACACAGCCAGAGGGCTTCGTAAACTGTGGGAGCAGTGGAAACGTGTGCAAGTAGCTTTACAGATTAAAGCAGGCATCGCGGAGTTGGAACGTCTGTTTTGATGTGGTAGTCAAAGATTTTGACTTCATAAAATGGTAGATGAACCTTGTATATACAAAAAGGTAGTAGAGAGTAAGGTGGTGATCCTCGTAGAGTACGTGGATGACATACTCTTGATAGGGAAGGAGTTTCCTATGCTACGCTCGGTCAATCTCTTCTTATCACATGGATTCTCCATATAGGATCAAAGTGATACCTCTTAAATCCTGGGTTTTGGGTCTATGAGATAGATCTAAATGGATATAAGGATTCTCACTAGGTGTACTGAGATGGTATCAATCGATCCTGGAGAGAATCACTGGAAAAGGTCCAGGTTGATAAGCACGACTGAATGTCAGTCGCAGGCATTGTCTTTACCCTCAGTTGAGGGACGGTATGTTGGAAGAGTTCCAAGTTAGATACCGTGGCAAACTAGACGATACAGGCTGGTGACATCGCTATCAAAGATACTACCAAAGAGGCAGTTTGGGTGTATATTGGTTCATGAGATGAACTAGGTTCCTACCATTATGTGACAATGGAAGTGTGGGTTTGGCCCAGGAACCCCGGTCCAATCAGTGACCCAGACATATTCTGAGGCAGCATCACCTGATCATGGAGATAGTAGATCTCCACGGTGATCGAGGTCAGGAGAGTAGACTCAGAGGACAACACGGCGGATCCACTCACAAAGGCCTTTTCCCAGAGAGAGACTTTTAAGGGATGGTTGAGTATGAGATACTACAACCACTGCTACAGATGGCCCTAGTGCAAGTGGGAGATTGTTAGTTATATGTATGCCCTAGAGGCCATTACTGTACATAAGATGTATATTGTAGTGGATGTCGGGACATATATAGGTAGGACTTTCTTGCTCGACATGATAGTACGCTATCTGGTTGCTCTTTATCTTAACATGTATACTTTCTGTCTCTCTGTTACATGTTGATAAAGCCCTTAGGATGTGTACTCGACTTGCAGGACTATGATGCAGATCATACTAGTGGGGCCTGGGTAGTCCATGAGTACATCCATCAATGTTCGTTGTCGTAGGAATATCGAGACGGGGCATCGATATTCCAGAGTAGACTAGCGTATATCTTCTCGACCCATGTGATGGGCGATGGATGATCCCATATCCATTGGTATTTGACATCAGAGATGGTATGCGGGTGCTCAGTGGTGACTGGGTACACTGAACGGACTCGCCGAGAACTCCCAGATGGTATTATACCTCATGTCAGATGGCAGTTCTCTGGTGATACTGGTACAGCTTAGTCTGTTGACCCGAGATCGTCATAGAGTCTTGTGTGTCTTCCACTGTGCTTTGATTTCCACCCTACCATGGCTCTGCTGAGTCGTGCAAACAGGTGGTTTTTGGGTACAGTCCCAACTCACATGGAGGCAATGAGCCATAGGAGGGGATTTGTCTCTCCCGGTATTGGGGGTTGATGTTGCGCTATGCTCGACTGGCCATAACTGGAAATCCCTGGCCAGGGTTGCAGTGATTTACTGGTAAGAGTTATCAGTAGTTTCACGCTTGTTATGGACCTTACATCGACATGACTTATCAAGCTGCCGGGGTCTGACGTTTATCACCACTAGGCGAGATATGCGACATATCAGACGAACAGACCGGACTGTGTGGTAAGTGTTACTGATTGGATTCGCAGGAGTGTGAGCAGGCTTGCTCGTTGATCTTCTGATCGCTCAATACCCGGGTGGCCGTTACGTTCAGCAGACCGCTTGCGGCTTGTGGGTGATTGATATGATCACCACCTACTGCCGGCGTATTGACGTGTCTTTAGAGTCCTACACAGAGGTTTCCTGGCTCAAGCAAAACGAAATAGGAGTATGAGATATGTGCGGGACCGAGAATAATACCAGTATGTGATACTGTATTCTATTCTCGCGATTTGTATCACCGGACGGTTATATGTGATATAGCCGGGCTACCGAATCAAGTGTTGATTCGATACATTGATACACTAGATATTTGTCGGTTATATGCGATATGACCGGATCATTAAATCAAGTGTTGATTTAATGATAATCTATAATTATATATTTGATATATTACTTTACATTAACTAGTATTGGTTCACTTAAGATTGATTTTCTCACTTGATGTGCACAAGTTGTATATGTGATATATGTTTGTACACTAGTTTGTATCATGATTAATGATACATGCAAACATGTGTGGGTGTGTGACATACACCATGTTAATTATAATTTAGGTTTTTATTTATCTTAATTATTCAAAATGGTGGCTTCTTTTGTCATGGCTTGAAGCTTCATGATGCTTGAAGCAACTTTGACAAAGTCCACTCATTTTGTCTTGATTAAGATATTCATTAACCAAACCATTATAATTAACTATGGTTTAGTCTCTACATAGGTTAGCTCACCCATGGTTGCATTATGATAGACTTCACTTGATTATTCATTTTAAATAATTCATTCTTATTCTTTTCTTCTTCTTCATCTTCTTCAAGTGAAGAAAATCTTTCTAGAAAATTTTCAAGTGAAGATTTAGAGTGAGAAATCCAAATCTAAAGTAAACCCACTTCCTATTTCATCATTCTCTACTACTTGCCATTTAGTTTAGGGTGTTCTCTTCACAAAGTTTTTGGCCTAGTGAAGATGGAGCTTGAGTTTGAGTCTCCTCGACGTAGATTATCTTCGGCCTCGAAGTCAACGACCTAGCCCGCTCATTTCTCCGATGTAACCATCACAAGTGTCCGGGATCTCGATGATCGCAGTGAAGGGACGTCAACACGGAGCTTTAGAAGTGAAGGACCGGATCTACAAAGGTTGTAATCCCTTTCACTTAGTAGTAAAGTAGTTTACTTGCAAGCTTTCGCCTTATCTCTAGTAAACGATCTAGATTAGGGTTGTTCGGCACGTCTATTTTTTTTTTGAATCGGGCATGGTTGATGCCTTGTAGAACCTTGTTAGAGTTCCTAGGAACCCTACAATCACTTCACCGGGAGTGACCTTTTTAGCAAAACTAGCAAATGCTACAACCCACTCGGTTTATCATCGTAGCTTCTGTAGTTCTTGCTTTGCATAGTGGTATTCCTTGATGGATATCCAGCACCTCATTCGATGAGGAAAGAGCCGAGATCCCTTCATCGGGAGTGACCTCTTTAGAAAAAGCTAGTAAAAACTATTCGGATTGTTTTTGAAAACTACTCGATTTTAAAAGCGGAGCTTAAACCACCCCTTTTCAAAATCACTAGATTCTACAACGATATCAAGTTCATTACGCTAAAGGTTTTTTTTTTAAAAACCAGCGTAGCCCTCCGTCATTTTAGATAAGTGCTATTTAGTATTTATGCTACGTTTATTGGCCTCCGTCAAGGCGTTGTGTGCGGTAGCTGATTAGTGCTTACTACAGCATGTGATTGGATTAGGGTAGTCGTGTTACTTTGTTGGCCTGCGTCAAGGGTCGTGCGGGTGGGTTTATTTCAATCACAAAATGAATAGGTTGAACTTGACTAGCGTCCTTGGTTTGTTGGCCTGCGTCAAGGTCATAGGACGCTATAGGTAAAAATGGATATTGGGAATTTCAAGTGTTGAAATTTTCAATGAGATTGCATACCTTCTATGAGATAGTTGGATCCCGATACCCACTCCGAGTAAGAGTTACTCCTGGAAGAGTTTTGCAGTTTACAATTAGCCGATCAAGTAGGTGTCTAAGAAAGGTGTTAACGGGGTTATGCCCCTACGAAAATAGGGTTATGCCCCTACGGAAATGAGGTTATTTAATTAGTTCCATGCAAAAGCATGGGGAGACTCCCTCGGAGTACCAATACTTTCTCGGCCGAACTATTGACGAACTTTAGGGTGTAATTAATCCCGGCTAATCTTACCTTTTAGGGTTTGAAGGAAGATTTGATAAAAACAGTGGGATACATCCTGATTAGATAAGATAATAAGCAATCTGATCTTGCAAAGAGCGCACGCAAAAGTGATTATCCTTCTCTCTCTCCTGGTAGCGACCAATGACATGCCTTAATCAAGATAATAATATAGTTGTATTGACCGAACCCACTTATTATACTGGGCTAGGTTCCGCTCTATCTTAAGACTATCATAAGTTTCACCAAGGAATAGGTGAATATCAGGATTCCCACGCAGCCCAAAACGAAGACAGAGCATGCTGATGCATCTTCTTCGGGTGTGTTCGTTGCCGAGAACAGTTTCTCACTTTGCTCTACGTCCTGGGTATTAGATACCGGATCAGGATCCTACGTATGAAATTTGTTACATGGGTTAATGTAACATTTCAGAAAAAATGAAATATTATTTTTGGGGAATTTATATTATTAAATAATAAATATTATGAATATTTTAATGATACGGTATAATTAAATACCGATAATTTGGGAAATATTGGGAAATTACCTTGAATGTTGATTTTTAATGAAATGGTGAGATTTAGACATTTTATGAATTATTATATAATTTATTATGTACAAGTTTATTTCTAAACTTGATTAATTTTCGCTAATCTTGCATTAAACTTGATTTTTGCATCATGACATGGAACAAAACTTGTTTCATTTTTTAACCTTGGCATCTTCTTTCTTTTATGTTTATGGTTTTAATTGTGTTTAGGTTTTAATAGGAAAAAGAAAAAAGAAAAAGAAAGGAAATAGATAAAGAAAAAAGAATAGAATTTTAAAATGAGGCATGGAGGGAACATGGAGGTATGGGCATGAGAGAGAGAGAGGGTGAGGGGTCAATTGACCATGGCTCATTTGTTCTCACTTCATCATCTTCTTCATCTTTCCTCTTCTCTCTCACACCATGGCTGCTCTTTCCTCCACCTCCTCTACCTCTTCACTTCACCACAAAAACTACATCAAAACCATGCACCCTTTTCACAAAAAATATGCACAAGCTTACTACAAGCATGGGGAACCAAGAAAAATAGGATTTTGATGCTCTAGGGGATTCTTGAGTCCTAAATAAGGAAATTCTTTCATCATTTGTGTAGTATTTCAATTCCTTTAGCACCCAAATTAGTTTAGAAGTGTATAAATGAGGTTTGGTGAGGTTTGAAAATTTCTAGAAGAGGTTAGGGGATTTTATTAGTTGTGAAGTGTAAATTGAGGCTAGTAGAGGTCATATAACCCCTCTAGTGCTAGAATTCTGGACAAAAACAGAGATTAAAGCCCCAAGACACGAACTTAGAAACCCCGATATCGGGAGATTGTGAAAATTGTGAGGATAATTAGAGATCTGCTATGACACGGGGCACCTGAAAAATATTTTGCAGACACAGTGATACAAGCAGGCACCTAAGAAGCTAAACCCGAGACTTGAGACCCCAATTTGACTGTGTGGCCGCAGATTTAACCTAGGAGGCCGCAATTTGCAGCCTGGGTATGTCACGACCCGAAAGTACGGAACGTGACTGACACATAGATTACGAAGTGTCTAGAGGCGCAACGTAATCTAAGTAAGCCGAAGCCCAGAAATCTAAACCATAAAAAGAAGTAAAGGAAAATATATAGGAAAACAAGTTTAAAAGCAACATCCAATTTTTTCAAAAATTTCGGCAGAGTCTCCTTTGTAAAAACTGGCCCCAAACGGGTACAAACAAGTAAAATATATACAAAAGATAAAATGGCATCCCCAAGCGGGAGCTAGCTCTAAGCCAACAGGAAGAAACAACCACACCAATGCACAATAGTATACAACACCAAAGGGCGAGGCTCAAAACTCAAAAGAAAACAAATCCACCAAACCACAATAAAACATGCGCGACTCTAAGGTCGAAATAAATAACTGGTCCTTACAACTTATCAACTAATACAAGTTTGGTTGATGGAGCTTACTAGATACAAATGAAATAATAAAAGTACAACGGCGGTCCAGATACAAGTGAACCAACCTACCGTGCAAATCACACTGAATGAAAGGATGTGCCAAAAAGCTGCCAAGAAAACCTGTACATCGAACCTGTAATAAAATTTGGCACAACGGGGGTGAGTTCCCAACTCGTGAATAGAAGACATCTGCGAAAAGAAATTGAATGCACGATGTTGTCCTAGGTCATAATAATACACTACTATATCACTAGTCATCTAGTAATGGCAGGGTAATAAACTACGTGTAAGTGCAAATACTCCGTGCTCGTGTCAGTGCCTCAAATAGTAATATGTCATGTTAATGAGTATGCATGCACCATGATTGCAAAACAATCAATCCTGAAATCTGGATATATCTGTATAAAGAAAATCTTTAGCTTTTATCATGGTAAATTTGTATAGAAATCTGAAATATCATCGATGAAATCCATGGAAATCCATGTCAAGCATCGACACAAAACATGTAAATTTCAAGTCTCAATACCTCATAGTCTCAATATCTCATAGTCTCAATATCTCGGGCTCCGTCAGTCCGGATCGGCCCATATCATCAAATCTCACGACAACGGTCGGTATCCTCCGGATATCCGCCGTGCCAGACATCACCGGTAGGTAGTCTTCCCCTGCCAGGCTCATCGTCTACAACTCGATCTTCTTACCCCGGGGTACCATACCGGGCCCACCATGTACCCAAGACGGTTCATCCACTCCTCGAATCAGGTCTCGAAATCTAACAGAAAACATGAAATCTCATGGTGGACGACACATACATCACGAGAAAACCGCAACTTTTATTTTAAAAGAGAGGAGGAGAGAGAGAAGTTTTTATATATATTCTTGCGGTTTTCCCCAAAAATCCATAAATCTCATAGAAATCCAAAATCCCAATATCATGAGTAAGCAAATGATAAGTGTCGGCATAATCCCCACAATACTGCATGATAACATGAAAATGTGAATGCATGAAATGTCTAAGTAATAAATGCAATGTCTAGACTAACACCTGAGAGTATCACAATATTATATTTATCTAGCCTCTAGCAGAATCTATCAATAAAAGATAATATGTTCTAAAGTGTACGTGACATAGCAATTACCGATGATGATGTGTGTGAGCCGGCAATAAGTGTGCGTGGAATATGCGCATCATCGGTAATGGTGCTAGTGTCCTAACAGGCAGAGTTTCATACTGATTAAAGAAACATATGTATGAACATGCAACATGATGATTACAATCTGAATGTAAAGATGGATGTGTATTAACCTCTCATTCGTAATATACAAGTCGAACAACAACTATATGACTCGAGCCTAAACTAGTGTCAATCTACCCCCTAAGGAACTAAACCTAAGAAACTAGTCGATAAGAAATAAGAGTCCACCTAAGGTCTGAGTCCATATCTCTAATAGTTGGCGATCCAGCCTCAATAGCGTCACGTACGTAGTACGGCTTCCTCGAATCAGGAGTGCGGATCAATCATCACATCTATTCCTTCGTACGGTAAAATCCATCGTACGACATCCCAATATCGGGGTACGGGTCAAGTATCACCCATGTACATCATCATTCGTATAATATCATCATAAATAGTGTCAAGATCAAGGTACTGTATTGTAATCGCATACATCAATCATATATCATTGCCAGCATAAATATACACCGTTGATTTATCCTCAAAAATCTCATGTCACATATATCATATCGTGATTAAGTCACACTTTATAACATATCGTATCAAGTCACACCAATATGACATCGTAACCAAGTCACACATACATCATCTCGTGATTCAGTCACAGGTTACAGTCCGGGTTCCATTTTAGAGTCTCAGGTACCTCAAAATCATCGCCACCTATTATTGTCTATGTATACATATCCATTATCTCATTTTCTAATGATCCGCTAACATTATAACGCGATTGCATAGCCAAGAATCACGGCATCAAGCCCAGTTATATTGTTTCATTCCCATGTATCATATCACATCCTTATATCACATATACATGCTGTGTGTGTGTGTGTGTGTGTGTGTGTGTATACCTACACATAACCCTATATATATATACACACGCACACACACATACACATATACACCAAGTCAAGATTCTGTGTGTGCATGTGTGTGTATCTACCAGAAACCTACAAATCTCCTCCAAGGTGTTCCTCCTCAGGTAAGGTCTTTCTAAATCAGTCTAGTCCAACCTACGGTCATTTCTAGGGTCCTACTCATCAAGAATCTAAGGTCACGTCTGGCCTCCCAATGACAATAAGTGCTATTCCTATTCTACGTTTGCGGGGGTGCAAAACGCCATCCACCCGACTTCCCCCGTAGATATACATCTACTCACCTGGTCCTTGTCTGCCGAAGACGGTGTCGCCATCCTCTTCTTCATCGTCCGTAGTCCACTTGAGGGGTACCTATACGCAAACATATATAGTATCGTAAACTGAATCACGGACAAATTCAAAACAATGCACGGAACGCGCATAGGTTAAAACCTATGTCCCGCTATCGCAAAAGAACCAAACATCGCTCGATATTGGTGTACAAACGCCGATTGATCGAGATAAAACACCAACAACAACTCGTAGTTTTAAAACTCATTAATTATAATATAAAACTTAGTTTAAATCATCGAAACCCAAAAATCGGTCAAATCTTCCAATTCCGAAAAACCTTGAAAATGTCAATTTACCATTTTACTTCAAAACTTGACGTTTAACTGGAACTATTGGTCATAATACTCATTAAATAACATAAGTAGCTTATGTAAACCATTACTATATTTTTTAACACCCCAATTGTATTAAATTGAAATTCTAGTTTGCAAACTTGCCCGATTTCGATACTTTTAAGCAAAATCTCACAATTTCACTTCTAGACTTGATTTTGCATATTTTAAATCGTTAAACAACTCCTTGAACCCTTAAGGATGTTCTAAAACCCTAACTTTATTTTTAATCCAACATTTTAAATAAATTTTCAAAACTAGTTTAATAACATAGCAATATTGTGACAATTTTTAAGGTGGAAGCTAGAATTTGCAACTAGTTTATGATTCACGCTCATTTAACAAGTTAATCTACACACTAATACAACAATCTAATAATAAAAACCCTAATTAAAATTTTACCTCAACACATTGAGATCCCAACAAGCAACTTGACCTTAAAATATGGCTCTCTTGCTTCCAAATCCAAGTTAAATAGGAGCAAAGGAAATTGGATAGGGTTTAGTGATGAATTTGTGCTAGTATATGTTGATTTTTGATGGATTTTGGAGGGTTTTTGAAGAAAAATGAAATGGGAAAAATGTGGGGAGGGGGAAACCTCTGCTCGGCCAGGAAAATGAGAGGGGGAAAAGTGAGGGAGTGAGGGTGTGGAGGTGTGTAGAAAGTTCCCTCATTATTTCTTTCTTTATGTCTTTTCATCTTTAATTCATTTTCTTTTTATTTTTCCACTTAACCTAATTCTAGAAACAACTTGATGAACCAAGTGAGAGGGGGGGTGCCAAGGCCGGCCACAATGGGGGAGAGGGAGTAAAAGTGAGTGTGGGTTTTGTTTGGGTGAGAAAAAAAAAGATAAAAGTTGTACCCCACTTCCATTTACACTAATTTCACCGAAAAAAGTCTTTTTCTACGATATTTTCTAACACCGGTTAACAACTCCATTTCAATTCAAAAACCACATGTTAAAATTTTGTTTAATGTGTTATGATGCACAAAATTTGTTTCAACTCATTCCAGTTTGTAATTTTCCCTAATTAAATGTATTAGTGACGGGTTAAAATAATATTAAAATAATTAATTTCGGAAAAATTTTCAGAAATTTTGAAATTTCACCAGTGGTTCAATAAACACCAAATACTAGCAATTACATAGCTAGAATATGTATATTTAATTTTAAAATAAAAATATTTGTATTTTGACTTTTTACAGAAAACCCCGTTATTTTACCGATTTTCCGAAATTTCACCAGAACGATTTTCAAAACGTTACAATCTTCCCCCTTAAAGAAATTTAGTCCCCGAATTTAAATTAAAATTCCCCCTCCAATTACTAAAATATTTAGCAAAACACTCAAATCGCCGGGGCTCCGAAATCATCAATACATAAAACACGTTTTTAGCACGATACAAGCGCATGAAAAACAAGTACATAACTCAAAATCAAAACTCCGTCAAACATAACGAAATCATCGGAGTTATGGTGAAAATAGAATATCCAAGCCCAATACGAAAACCAACATAATATACATCAAATCTATAACTTATATATAGTGCGCATCGTAGTAAAATCGTCTAAACATCTTAATAAAGAAGCATGCAAAAACCCCTCTTGAAAATCACCGTGTGATGCACGTGTCACGGCATAAGTAGCGAACGTTTATTTAAAAAAAATAGCTATATATATATATCTTTTATTTAACATACACGTCCCGCCTGGTTACGAAATCAATAGTAATGATTTTAAAAGCATAATGCTTAAACTGAAATCAATCACAATCACATCATAAAAATATCATGTGCGTTCGATGCGCACTGAAATCGAAACCAAATACAGATGCTACGAATACACACAGAAACAAAACTGAGTGCAACAGGTGTGCACCAAAAACATCTGTCAAGTGCAACGGGCGTTCGCGACACAATATCAGGTGCATCTAATCTACACAAAACCTCGATTTAGTGCATCTGGTGTGCAAAAAATCGCACCAAGTGCGCCAAGTGTGCGCAAGAATCTCAATCAGGTGCACATGGTGCATGAAAACATACACCGAATATCAAAATCGAAATCACAGTACTAAAGTGCATGAAAACTAGGTCAAAGCATATGTCAAAATCATGTGTAATCCATATGCACGAAATCAAATCAAAATCTCAAAATGTTTTAAAACCAAATCGAGTGCACTGGTTATGTACAAAACAACATCAATACAACTGATATATGAAACACAATTAGAATGTAATGAATGTATACATACGAAATACCAATCGTAGAACAAAGTCCTCAAAATACCAAAATCCAATCAACGAAAATATGAAATTAAAATCACCAAATCACAATCGTAAACATTATCGTCAATGTGCGCCTCTTTCCTCTTTCCTTTGGTGTTGACTGCTTCGAACTTGTCTCTTCATAGGTATGCTGACTGCGCTACCAATGGCAATACTCATATCTAGTGTCTCCCACGTAATCTATCCCTTCACCTGATATCCGGACTATATTAAACTTTTCGATCGATTCATCAAAATCCTCTAATTGTAACATCTTTAAAAATATAAAATATTAATTTTGGGAATTTTTATAATTTAATATTATTTTATTGATTATTTTAATATTAAATCTATTTTTTTTAAATGCAAATAAATGGAGGAAAATTACGGAAAATTATGGAAAATTCTAAAATGAGTTATTTATTGGAATTATGACATTTTAAGTTGTTGTGATCATTTTGACACTAATTTGGTGTTAATCGCGATTAAAATCGCTAATCGGGTTTTTCGGTAATTTTGTGCAAAACTTGCACCTATCACATTTTCTACACTTGTACACTTTTCTTGCCATGGTTTTTCATTTGGGATCACTATTGGTGTGAGAAGGTTGGTTTTTAAAAGAAAAAGGAAAAAGAAAAGATAAGAGAAAAGGTAATGATGAGAGTAGGTGAGAGAGAGAGACATGGGGTACCATTGACCTTGAGACTTAGCCATTCTCCCATCATTTTCTCTCCCTCTCCTTCTCCCTTGCTGCTGCTGCCCTAGCTCTCTCTCCCCTCCACTAAATCCTTTCACTTCATCTCAAAAACATATCCAAAACCCCAAACTCCTTTCATTAAAATTGTCCAAAATCCCTAGATCTACACATGGAGCTAAAGAAGCATGGATTTGGCCACTAGAGGGCAACTCAAGAATTTTCTTGAGTTGCTAATGAAGGTAATTTCTGAACCATTTGCTTAATTATAGCCTTTCCTATAACCCCATGTCAAGATTTTATCGATATTGTGTGATATTATGGATTTGAGAGAAACCTAGTTAGGGTTTGAGTGAATTGGTGTTGCATTATGAAATTGGGCTCAGTATTGATCTTACCAACACCCTAGTGTTTGAATGGGAGCCCAAAACCTGAAGCAAACACCAGAATACGGATTTTAGAAACCGATATCGGGGAATTTGTGTAATCTGTCACTGTTAAATTGAATCTGCTATCATACGAGGTATCCTAAAATAAAATTGAGTGGACAGTAGCATGTGCAGGCACCCAGAAAACTAACCCCAAAACCCTATCCCCTATCTCATCCGTACGGCCGCCAAAACCTCCTTTCTGGCCGCAATTTGCGGCCAGACCAGAGAGGAATCTCCTCGTTTTGCGTGCCTGGCCCCATTTCATCAATTCTTGGCCCTGGGTACTTCTAGTTTTGACAGATTCTATCTAGGGTGAAATCTGGGACATATATCCTATGTTGTCGTTTTGGATTCGTGTTTCCGTATTCCGTATTTTTGGATTCTGAAATGGTGGAATGCGTTTTGCCTCGACTATTGTCGTTTATACGACGATATAGAGGATTATGGATGGTTTTGAAGGCGTGCCATAGGTTCTCACCTATAGGCCCCCTTTATCGTATCGTTTTGGAATTTATGCGCCGTTTTAGATTGGATTTGGTTTTAATGCGCATATACGATATTTTGATGTGTAGGTACCCATGAAGACTTCGGACGACAAGCAAATGCACGGTGATGTCCGCAAATGATGATGCAAGGTGAGTAGATTATATCTACGGGGGAAAGTCGGGTGGATGGCGTATAGCACCCCCGCAGTCCGTAGATAGCTTATTATATGGTATTGTGATATTAGGTGTATTTGGATATGTAGGGTTAGAAGTGACTAGTGTAGTTCATAGTCGCGGACCCTAGGATAGAATTACACCTATACATATACCCTTGCTTTTCACATGTACTTACACTGTGGTTGATGATATGTGACGACTTTGGAGATGAGTCGATATTGTGGGCTTGGTGCCCTGAGATCGGTATTTTGATACGATTCATATGTGGGATATGACTTGTGATTCTTGCGGGCTTGGGATGTGTGTTTACCCCCGCATGCATACTTTACCGATGTTACCGTTTGTACTAGATATAGAGTAGTACATCCAGACTAGATGATCTGATGATGGTGAGATTTGTTATGTGATGAGACAGTGAGATGTTGATTACTAGATTTCCGCATTTTCATACTATTCGCATTGCTGGCATATGTTCATTACCATGTTATTATCATGCTGTTAGGACACCAGCACCATTATCGATGATGCGTATGTTTCACGTACACTATTTGCCGGCTCACACACTTCATCATCGATAATTGCCATGTCACTACACAGTAGTACTATTACATTCGTGATATGATGCTTCCTTTGACATATGCGCGTTCCTATTCCATGTTGCATGATTTCCGATATGATTACTCTCTTTACATGTCGCATATATCATGGATTGATTGCATAGTACATCGCATTGGATTTACTGCTGGATGTTGGATTTTCATGTGATTTCTGGTTTTTGAGGACCGTGGGGTTATTTAAGAAAAGAGGCACTTTATGAAAACCCGGTACCTCGTGATATGATATTTCGGTGCGTCCACCACGCGTTTTCTCGGTGCTGAGACGTGTGCTTGAAACCCGATTCGAGGAGGTGATGTACCGTTTGCGGGTTCGTGGTGGGCCCGGTATGGTTCCCCTCGGCGAGATGATCGATGGGTTATGCCGATTGAGCCTGGAGGCGGGCGAGTACCTACCGGTGATTTTACCTGAGCTCGGCGGATATCCGGGGGATACCGCCTGGAGCCGAGAGATGGGCATACTGCCGGGGCCGACGGGCCGATATCCGCAGACGGAGCCCAGAGATGGACATGGGTTGACTCATACTGCCGGGGCCGAGGGCCGATATCCGCAGACGGAGCCCCATATGGATGAGGATTTACGTGTCGGTGTTTGGCACGGGTTTCATGATGAGTTTTCCATGATTTTGGTTATATCCTCACATTGCATACATGATGCTTGCTGTCAGTGGGTGACAGGTGGACGGGTTCCACATATATACAGACATGGTTCATATACAGACTGGATTTACACTTATCTTACACCAATATTAGTGGTATGGGACGCTAATATATGTGTATTGATATTATTGATATTTCTTCATCGATACTTCATGCAGACATACCTTACACTGATGACATGTTATTACCTGAGTACCTGGCATTACATACCTGATTAGATGTTACCTTGCCACCTTATTACACTCAGATGTACTCTTGTGGATATTTTACTGATCGTTGACTTAGGATTATGTCTTGCATTCGATTTATCCTTGTAGATGTTTCTATTCACGAGTTGGCAACTCACCCCCGTTGTGCCACAGTTCTTGCAGGTCTTGCCGTACAGGTTCTATTGCGGCATTTCTGGCACACTACCTTCTTGCGGGTGACTTGCTTTTGGTAGGTGGATTCCTTTGTATCAAGAATCCCCAGTTGTAATTATTTTATTCATTGTATCTAGAAATTGTCCATCAACCAAAACTTGTATATTCTTTCAGACTTCAGTGTTGTTTATTTCGACCATAGAGTCGCGCTTAGTAGTATTGCGGTTTTCCTATTGCTATTGAGCTTTCTTTTGGATTTGATCCTCGCCACTTGGCGTTGTATATTATCATATCATTGTGTGGTTGTGACCGTCGATTGACGAAGAGCTAGCTCCCGCTTGGGGATGCCTTTATCATTGCATTTATATCGTATCCATGTTGTACCCCATTCGGGGCCCGTTTTACAAAAGAAACTCTGCCGAAATTTTTAGAAAAGACTGTACTGTTTTCAAATGCACATTCGGCTTAGTTATTTAAAAACCTTGATTTCAAACATGTTTTTCTCACTTCTTTAAACCAGCTTTCTTTACTTATTCTTCAAAATGGTTTTAGATTTCTGGGCTTTTGGCTTACTTGGATCAGATGGAGTCCTATAGGCTTCATATGTTTCAAGGGCCAGTCACGTGCTCTTTCGGGTCGTGACAAAGTTGGTATCAGAGCGCTAGGTTGACCTTGATTCGAGTTTAAGTTGACTATGTGAAGCCTAGGGAGTTGCTTACATACGGAACTTAGACTTGGTTGAGGGGGTGTAAACCCGAACTTTCGTCGTTTTAGGATGACCCTTGGTTGATGGATTAGGTGACTAAAGTAGAGTGACGTACCGTTGGTATGTTCCGCGGCATACTTACGACACGCCACTCCGCTTAAGGAACCTTAGGATGGACATTTGTTTAGAGATCAGTGATTCTCTTCCTATCCAGGATTATACATCCATTTGAGATCCCCGATTCTATTAGTTTCATGATCATACCTTCATTGATGTTGTTCCTTCCTATGATCATGTATCCCCTTTGGATCTGTTGTTTCCTTTCTTGCCTTTGATGTGCTCTCTTTGATACTCGATTGAGATCCCTGTCACCATGTTTGAGCGCAGTTTGGGCTGCTGCTAGGGTTACGGCCGGTGTGAGCTCGTTGTGTACGAGGGCCGACCTTTGTGTTTTCTGGCGACATGGGAACGTCTCGAGTTAGTGTTGGTGTTTGTGACCTCTAGTGGAGGCGAGTGCTTGGTTTGCACCGGATGATCGTGCCTTTGTTAGAGCTGCCAGCTGAGAGAGGACTGTTGATGTACAGCATACCTCAGGGATTGTGATGTCGCCTACCGTGCAGACAGATGGACCAGCTGTGGCTGAGTGTGACAGGATGTTGCTTCCGAAGCTTACGAGCTGAGATGGCCGGAGCTTTCAGGCAGATAGGCGACAGATGATAGCTAGTCTACCCGATTTGAGAGACGAAGGTGATTCGTCCGATTTTGCGCCAGAGCGAGCCCAGTTGAGTTGAAGATTTCCAGTGTGGAGAGTCTTACTCAGATCTAGAGCAGGCTGATTCAGAGACGACCGCCTTTGTGTTGCCCTTTCCTGGAGGATTGAGGCATTGTTCAGCGTACAGGTGTATGAGCCAGCTGTTGCTGCAAATGATGAGATATCGCCCAGATGATTGGAGCTACTGCAGCATGAGCATGTACTTAGAGAGATGATAGCGAGTCGCTAGTCACCGGAGGATGAATGACTAGGACGTGTGGTGAGTTCGCTTACCCCGATGCGAGGACGTCAGGCGGATTGATTCCAGCTAGAGACGACTTCATGCAGGTTCGTTGAGAGTCGATTGAGACGATCGAATGTCAGGAGCCATTTTCCAAGTTTAAAGTATACGGAAAGACATGCAGGTGATTCTATGGACCCTCTAGAAGAATGAAACCCTAACTCGACTTAATGACCGTGTGACAGCCTTTGAACCTTAGGGTTTACGGCGGTTCCGCGGTGCCATTAGTGAGGCTTGGGTTTGCCCTTCTACGGCTGGACCACCGACGCTGTGGCATGTACTCGATACTATTAAACTGTACCCGAGATGTGAGCTCTTGGGGGATTATGAGGATCTGACGAGTCGATCGGATGGTTCGACATTTTTCGGACATTGTGATGGGACACTGCTTGGGAGACTCCAGATGCGAGGATAGCCGTCGGAGCACAGTTTGTGTAGCCATGATGAGACGAGTCCGAATCAGTCGACTTTTGAGCAGAGTGAAGAAAAGAGTTCGTACGAGATTTCGACGAGATGATGTTCCACTCCGCTGATATTAGAGATGTGTTACGCACCCCGAGGCGTGGTATATGGATATATCTTCCAGAAAGAAGCGCGATAAGTATGCAGCTGTTCCGGAATAAGCTTTAGCTTCAGCATTGGATGATGACTTCCGGGCAATGCGGCAGGATAGAGATTTGAGAAAGGAAGCTCGACAGGACCTTCCTGGAGTACGTTACGAAAAGACCTGGACCCAGGAGTGGTCATTTTGCGTACACCCAGCAGGCCAGAGTTCGGCATTGTCGACGAGGTAGTTGACCAAGTTCGGATAAAGGAACTTACCCAGATGCGTTGCGAATTGATCAAGGATGGACGAGTGATGAGTATTCCTCCGATGATTGGGACGTGTTCCCGAGGACCAGTTCGGCCTGACATCTGCTACAGAGTGATGAAGCTACAGAGTACGAGATTTCGAGTCCGTGTGAGAGACTTCAGATCGACCGTGGCTGAGAACAGTGCAGTGCATAGTAGCTTGGCGTGACGTCATAGTGGACGACGATAGAGACAGTTGGAACAAGAGGTTCGTGTGAGACCCTGACGAGCTGTCATTGCTTCCCGTCGAGACTAGAGATCTGAGATGCTTACAGAGATGTTGCGATGTGACCAGTTTCTGGAGAAATATTGTGCTGAGGACACAGATGCCCTTTGAGCGAGAAGAGGTTATGCAGGAGAGCTAGCCTCTGTACTGATCGGCATAGGCATGATTGGAAGAGACCTTGAGCAGGATTCCTTCCAGGGCATAGCTGCCATGATGTTGCACCCAGGATCGAATGTGTGACGTGCTTTCAGAGAGCCAGAGGCCGATGCCAGTGATATGCTGCCTTACGAGTGGTCGTGAGGTTTGACCGAGAAGTGCCAGAACGGAATCGTCCCCATTAGCACACCTGACAGGGCCGATGAGCCGATTGACCGCGTGATAGGTAATCCGCAGAGAAGGTAAGGACCTCGAGAGCCAGAAGACGCCAGACCGTGAGCAAGAGGCAGGTAGATATCCTGCGCTGCTAGCTGTGGATTGCACCGACTCCTTCTCGACCTCGAAGGAGGAACTACCGAAGACGGTATTTGTGATTTGTGATTTTGTGATTCGATTATCACGTATCCGTCATTTTGGATTTCGGTATTTTGGGTGTTCTGTTTGCATGATTTAGTTTTGGTGACTGAGTTTCATGATATTGGTTTCATGCACCCGCTGGATATTTATATATTTTGCGCAAAGTTATTACATTTGAGGTATTGATTGAGATTTCATGCCTACAGTATTCAGTGATTTGATTTATGCCTCCAGCATGGTTTTCATGCATTTTGGTGTTATGATTTGATTTGTGCACGCTGATGCACACGGTTGTGAGATTTTCCTTTGAGGTACACCTGATTTTGGTTTGAGACGCATTTTATCGTTGATTTTGACCCGGATTTTGATGGTTGGTTTTGCACTCCGTGCTGGTGATGTGCTTTACACCTATTCGATGTTTGTTATTGGATTTCGTGATTCCGTGCATTTTCAGTGCGCAGGGTTTAGATTTTCATTCGTGCACGATGGATGCACAGATTTGGATTTTCGCGCATGTTGGGCGCATGTCTTTAGATACGATTTTGGTGCGCACCCGATGCACTAA
This sequence comes from Agapanthus africanus, assembly GCA_030015575.1. Classification (NCBI taxonomy): domain Eukaryota; kingdom Viridiplantae; phylum Streptophyta; class Magnoliopsida; order Asparagales; family Amaryllidaceae; genus Agapanthus; species Agapanthus africanus. Next base: position 514,657,421 of record JASDDO010000014.1, read on the forward strand.
ATCGAGGGTTCTTCGTGCATGTTAGATGCACCGGACCTTGGCTGTCAGGCACATACGTTGCCCATGACAGAGGTTTCGTGCACACCCGTTGCACCTAGATGTTGTTTTGTGCACCTGTTTAGCACATTTATGGATTTTTGATTTCCGTGCGCACCAGACGCACAGGATTGTGTTATGTGCATTTTTGGGATTATTTCCTTTTGGAGCAGTACCTTTTATGATGTTGGATTTTTGCCTTCATGCTGACCAGGACTAGTCAGTGGATGGTACCTGGATATACTTTTGCATGCTTTTACATCAGCTTTTTACGTGTATAGATTGGATGTCTACATGTGTAGTTTCGATCCATATCATATCGGTTTTGTATTGGATTTGACATTGTGTTTTTACATCGACTCCGATGATTGCGGGATGCTTGACGGAGTTTTGATTTTGAGTTATCTGCTCAGTACCCTTGCGCATGCATTGCGCTATGACGTTCTATTTGATGATATTTCCGGAGCCCCGATAAATTGGATTATTACTGAAATTGTTTTAGTATTGGGGGTTTAAATTTAAATTCGGGGACCGAATTTCTTTAAGGGGGGTAGATTGTAACATCTTTAAAAATATAAAATATTAATTTTGGGAATTTTTATAATTTAATATTATTTTATTGATTATTTTAATATTAAATCTATTTTTTTTAAATGCAAATAAATGGAGGAAAATTACGGAAAATTATGGAAAATTCTAAAATGAGTTATTTATTGGAATTATGACATTTTAAGTTGTTGTGATCATTTTGACACTAATTTGGTGTTAATCGCGATTAAAATCGCTAATCGGGTTTTTCGGTAATTTTGTGCAAAACTTGCACCTATCACATTTTCTACACTTGTACACTTTTCTTGCCATGGTTTTTCATTTGGGATCACTATTGGTGTGAGAAGGTTGGTTTTTAAAAGAAAAAGGAAAAAGAAAAGATAAGAGAAAAGGTAATGATGAGAGTAGGTGAGAGAGAGAGACATGGGGTACCATTGACCTTGAGACTTAGCCATTCTCCCATCATTTTCTCTCCCTCTCCTTCTCCCTTGCTGCTGCTGCCCTAGCTCTCTCTCCCCTCCACTAAATCCTTTCACTTCATCTCAAAAACATATCCAAAACCCCAAACTCCTTTCATTAAAATTGTCCAAAATCCCTAGATCTACACATGGAGCTAAAGAAGCATGGATTTGGCCACTAGAGGGCAACTCAAGAATTTTCTTGAGTTGCTAATGAAGGTAATTTCTGAACCATTTGCTTAATTATAGCCTTTCCTATAACCCCATGTCAAGATTTTATCGATATTGTGTGATATTATGGATTTGAGAGAAACCTAGTTAGGGTTTGAGTGAATTGGTGTTGCATTATGAAATTGGGCTCAGTATTGATCTTACCAACACCCTAGTGTTTGAATGGGAGCCCAAAACCTGAAGCAAACACCAGAATACGGATTTTAGAAACCGATATCGGGGAATTTGTGTAATCTGTCACTGTTAAATTGAATCTGCTATCATACGAGGTATCCTAAAATAAAATTGAGTGGACAGTAGCATGTGCAGGCACCCAGAAAACTAACCCCAAAACCCTATCCCCTATCTCATCCGTACGGCCGCCAAAACCTCCTTTCTGGCCGCAATTTGCGGCCAGACCAGAGAGGAATCTCCTCGTTTTGCGTGCCTGGCCCCATTTCATCAATTCTTGGCCCTGGGTACTTCTAGTTTTGACAGATTCTATCTAGGGTGAAATCTGGGACATATATCCTATGTTGTCGTTTTGGATTCGTGTTTCCGTATTCCGTATTTTTGGATTCTGAAATGGTGGAATGCGTTTTGCCTCGACTATTGTCGTTTATACGACGATATAGAGGATTATGGATGGTTTTGAAGGCGTGCCATAGGTTCTCACCTATAGGCCCCCTTTATCGTATCGTTTTGGAATTTATGCGCCGTTTTAGATTGGATTTGGTTTTAATGCGCATATACGATATTTTGATGTGTAGGTACCCATGAAGACTTCGGACGACAAGCAAATGCACGGTGATGTCCGCAAATGATGATGCAAGGTGAGTAGATTATATCTACGGGGGAAAGTCGGGTGGATGGCGTATAGCACCCCCGCAGTCCGTAGATAGCTTATTATATGGTATTGTGATATTAGGTGTATTTGGATATGTAGGGTTAGAAGTGACTAGTGTAGTTCATAGTCGCGGACCCTAGGATAGAATTACACCTATACATATACCCTTGCTTTTCACATGTACTTACACTGTGGTTGATGATATGTGACGACTTTGGAGATGAGTCGATATTGTGGGCTTGGTGCCCTGAGATCGGTATTTTGATACGATTCATATGTGGGATATGACTTGTGATTCTTGCGGGCTTGGGATGTGTGTTTACCCCCGCATGCATACTTTACCGATGTTACCGTTTGTACTAGATATAGAGTAGTACATCCAGACTAGATGATCTGATGATGGTGAGATTTGTTATGTGATGAGACAGTGAGATGTTGATTACTAGATTTCCGCATTTTCATACTATTCGCATTGCTGGCATATGTTCATTACCATGTTATTATCATGCTGTTAGGATACCAGCACCATTATCGATGATGCGTATGTTTCACGTACACTATTTGCCGGCTCACACACTTCATCATCGATAATTGCCATGTCACTACACAGTAGTACTATTACATTCGTGATATGATGCTTCCTTTGACATATGCGCGTTCCTATTCCATGTTGCATGATTTCCGATATGATTACTCTCTTTACATGTCGCATATATCATGGATTGATTGCATAGTACATCGCATTGGATTTACTGCTGGATGTTGGATTTTCATGTGATTTCTGGTTTTTGAGGACCGTGGGGTTATTTAAGAAAAGAGGCACTTTATGAAAACCCGGTACCTCGTGATATGATATTTCGGTGCGTCCACCACGCGTTTTCTCGGTGCTGAGACGTGTGCTTGAAACCCGATTCGAGGAGGTGATGTACCGTTTGCGGGTTCGTGGTGGGCCCGGTATGGTTCCCCTCGGCGAGATGATCGATGGGTTATGCCGATTGAGCCTGGAGGCGGGCGAGTACCTACCGGTGATTTTACCTGAGCTCGGCGGATATCCGGGGGATACCGCCTGGAGCCGAGAGATGGGCATACTGCCGGGGCCGACGGGCCGATATCCGCAGACGGAGCCCAGAGATGGACATGGGTTGACTCATACTGCCGGGGCCGAGGGCCGATATCCGCAGACGGAGCCCCATATGGATGAGGATTTACGTGTCGGTGTTTGGCACGGGTTTCATGATGAGTTTTCCATGATTTTGGTTATATCCTCACATTGCATACATGATGCTTGCTGTCAGTGGGTGACAGGTGGACGGGTTCCACATATATACAGACATGGTTCATATACAGACTGGATTTACACTTATCTTACACCAATATTAGTGGTATGGGACGCTAATATATGTGTATTGATATTATTGATATTTCTTCATCGATACTTCATGCAGACATACCTTACACTGATGACATGTTATTACCTGAGTACCTGGCATTACATACCTGATTAGATGTTACCTTGCCACCTTATTACACTCAGATGTACTCTTGTGGATATTTTACTGATCGTTGACTTAGGATTATGTCTTGCATTCGATTTATCCTTGTAGATGTTTCTATTCACGAGTTGGCAACTCACCCCCGTTGTGCCACAGTTCTTGCAGGTCTTGCCGTACAGGTTCTATTGCGGCATTTCTGGCACACTACCTTCTTGCGGGTGACTTGCTTTTGGTAGGTGGATTCCTTTGTATCAAGAATCCCCAGTTGTAATTATTTTATTCATTGTATCTAGAAATTGTCCATCAACCAAAACTTGTATATTCTTTCAGACTTCAGTGTTGTTTATTTCGACCATAGAGTCGCGCTTAGTAGTATTGCGGTTTTCCTATTGCTATTGAGCTTTCTTTTGGATTTGATCCTCGCCACTTGGCGTTGTATATTATCATATCATTGTGTGGTTGTGACCGTCGATTGACGAAGAGCTAGCTCCCGCTTGGGGATGCCTTTATCATTGCATTTATATCGTATCCATGTTGTACCCCATTCGGGGCCCGTTTTACAAAAGAAACTCTGCCGAAATTTTTAGAAAAGACTGTACTGTTTTCAAATGCACATTCGGCTTAGTTATTTAAAAACCTTGATTTCAAACATGTTTTTCTCACTTCTTTAAACCAGCTTTCTTTACTTATTCTTCAAAATGGTTTTAGATTTCTGGGCTTTTGGCTTACTTGGATCAGATGGAGTCCTATAGGCTTCATATGTTTCAAGGGCCAGTCACGTGCTCTTTCGGGTCGTGACACTAATTCTCCGAGAGCTCAACACTCAAGTACAGTTTAAAAATATCCAGTACATACCCCAGCATCTGCGGACCAGCCGTAGAAGGGCAAACCCAAGCCTCACTAATGGCACCGCGGAACTGCCGTAAACCTTAAGGTTCAAGGCCGTTCTCGTGGTCATTATGTCGAGTTAGGGTTTCATTCTTCTAGAGGGTCCATAGAAATACCTGCATGTTCTTCCGAATACCTTAAACTTAGGAAAATGGGTTTTTGACAATTGTTCGAATCCTTTAACTTCGTCTGGACGGCAAGTGAATACCCTTCGTCCGCACGCTAAACAATACTTCAATCCTCAAGAATAACCGATACCCTAATAGTTATCGCATTCGAGCCGCAGCTCCCTCCGCCCGTGCGCCCATGGTAACAGAAACCACCATCCGATATCGACGAAGATAGATCAAAAGAACGAATGAAATGCGGTGCAAAGAAATGTACATCCTAAGGCTCCTTAAGCAGAGTAGCGTATTGTAAGTATGCCGCGGATCATACCTACGGTACGTCACTCTACCTAAGTCACCTACTCCATCAACCAAGGGTCACCCTAGACTTATACAAGGTTAAACCTAGTGCTCTGATACCAACTTTGTCACGACCCGAAAGTACGGAACGTGACCGGCACTTAGATTACGAAGCGTCTAGAGGCGCAACGTAATCTAAGTAAGCCAAAGCCCAGAAATCTAAACCATAAAAAGAAGAAGAAGAAGAAGTAAAGGAAAACGTATAGGAAAACAAGTTTAAAAGAAACATCCAATTTTTTCAAAAATTTCGGCAGAGTTTCCTTTGTAAAAACTGGCCCCAAAGGGGTAAAAACAAGTAAAATATATACAAACGATAAAATGGCATCCCCAAGCGGGAGCTAGCTCTACGCCAACAGGAGGAAACAACCACACCAATGCACAATAGTATACAACGCCAAAGGGCGAGGCTCAAAACTCAAAAAGAAAACAAATCCACCAAACCACAATAAAACATGCGCGACTCTAAGGTCGAAATAAATAACTGGTCCTTACAACTTATCAACTAATACAAGTTTGGTTGATGGAGCTTACTAGATACAAATGAAATAATAAAAGTACAACGGCGATCCAGATACAAGTGAACCAACCTACCATGCAAATCATCCTGAATGAAAGGATGTGCCAGCAAGCTGCCAACCTGTAATAAAATTTGGCACAACGGGGGTGAGTTGCCAACTCGTGAGTAGAAGACATCTGCGAAAAGAAATCGAATGCACGATACTGTCCTAGGTCATAATAATACACTACTATATCACTAGTCATCTAGTAATGGCAGGGTAATAAACTACGTGTAAGTGCAAATACTCCGTGCTCGTGTCAGTGCCTCAAATAGTAATATGTCATATGAATGAATATGCATGCACCATGAATGCAAAACAATCAATCCTGAAATCTGGATATATCTGTATAAAGAAAATCTTTAACTTTTATCATGGTAAATTTGTATAGAAATCTGAAATATCATCGATGAAATCCATGAAAATCCGTGTCAAGCATCGACACAAAACATGTAAATCTCAAGTCTCAATACTTCATAGTCTCAATATCTCACAGTCTCAATATCTCGGGCTCCGTCAGTCCGGATCGGCCCATATCATCAAATCTCATGAAAACGGTCAGTATCCTTTGGATATCCGCCGCGCCAGACATCACTGGTAGGTAGTCTTCCCCTGCCAGGCTCATCGTCTACAACTCGATCCTCTTTCCCCGGGGTACCATACCGGGCCCACCATGTACCCGAGACGGTTCATCCACACCTCGAATCAGGTCTTGAAATCTGACAGAAAACATGAAATCTCATGGTGGACGACACATACATCACGAGAAAACCGCAACTTATATTTTAAAAGAGAGGAGGAGAGAGAGAAGTTTTTATATATATTCTTGCGGCTTTCCCCAAAAATCCAGAAATCTCATAGAAATCCAAAATCCCAATATCATGAGTAAGCAAATGATAAGTGTCGGCATAATCCCCACAATACTGCATGATAACATGAAAATGTGAATGCATGAAATGTCTAAGTAATAAATGCAATGTCTAGACTAACACCTGAGAGTAATCACAATATTATATTGATCTAGCCTCTAGCTGATTCTATCAATAAAAGATAATATGTTCTAAAGTGTACGTGACATAGCAATTACCGAAGATGATGTGTGTGAGCCGGCAATAAGTGTGCGTGGAATATGCGCATCATCGGTAATGGTGCTAGTGTCCTAACAGGCAGAGTTTCATACTGATTAAAGAAACATATGTATGAACATGCAACATGATGATTACAATCTGAATGTAAAGATGGATGTGTATTAACCTCTCATTCGTAATATACAAATCTAACTACAACTATATGACTCGAGCCTAAACTAGTGTCCATCTAACCCCCTAAGGATCTAAACCTAAGAAACTAGCCGATAAGAAATAAGAGTCCACCTAAGGTCTGAGTCCATATCTCTAATAGTCGGCAATCCAGCCTCAATAGCGTCACGTACGTAGTACAGCTTTATCAAATCAAGAGTGCGGATCAATCATCACATCTATGCCTTCGTACGGTAAAATCCATCGTACGGCATCCCAATATCGGGGTATGGGTCAAGTATCACCTACGTACATCATCATTCATATAATATCATCATCAATAGTGTCATGATCAAGGTACTGTATTGTAATCGCATACATCAATCATATACCATTGCCAGCATAAATATACACCGTCAATTTATCCTCAGAAATCTCATGTCACATATATCATATCGTGATTAAGTCACACTTTAAATCATATCGTATCAAGTCACACCTATATGACATCATAACCAAGTAACACATACATCATCTCGTGATTCAGTCACAGGTTACAGTCTGGGTTCCATTTTAGAGTCTCAGGTACCTCAAAATCATCGCCACCAATTATTGTCTATGTATACATATCCATTATCTCATTTTCTAATGATCCGCTAACATTATAACGCGATTGCATAGCCAAGAATCACATCATCAAGCCCAGTTATATTGTTTCATCCCCATGTATTATATCACATCCTTATATCACATATACATGTTGTGTATATATATAGACCTGCACATAACCCTATATATATATATACACACACATACACATATACACCAAGTCAAGTTTTTGTGTGTTCGTGTGCGTGTATCTACCAGAAACCTACAAATCTCCTCCAAGATATTCCTCCTCAGGTAAGGTCTTTCTAAATCAGTCTAGTCCAACCTACGGTCATTTCTAGGGTCCTACTCATCAAGAATCTAAGGTCACGTCTGGCTTCCCAATGACAATAAGTATTATTCCTATTCTACGTTTGCTGGGGTGCTAAACGCCATCCACCCGACTTCCCCCGTAGATATACATCTACTCACTTGGTCATTGTCTGCCGAAGACGGTGTCGCCATCCTCCTCTTCATCGTCCGCAGTCCACTTGAGGGGTACCTATAGGCAAACATATACAGTATCGTAAACTGAATCACGGACAAAATCAAAACGACGCACGGAACGCTCATAGGTTAAAACCTATGTCCCGTTCTCGCAAAAGAACCAAATATCGCTCGATATCGGCGTACAAACGCCGATTGATCGAGATAAAACATCAACAATAACTTTTATTTTTAAAACTCATTACTTATAATATAAAACTTGGTTTAAATCATCGAAACCCTAAAATCGGTCAAATCATCCAATTTCGAAAAACCATGAAAATGTCAATTTACCGTTTTACTTCAAAACATGACGTTTACTGTAACTAATGGTCATAATACTCAGCTTATGTAAACCATTACTATATTTTTTAACATCCCAATTGTATTAAATTGAAATTCTCGTTTGCAAACTTGCCCGATTTCGATACTTTTAAGCAAAATCTCACAATTTCAATTCTATACTTGATTTTGCGTATTTTAAATCGTTAAACAACTTCTTCAACCCTTAAGGTTGTTTTAAAACCCTAACTTTATTTTTAATCTCACATTTTAAATAAATTTTCAAAACCTAGTTTAATAACATAGCAATATTGTGACAATTTTTAAGGTGGAAGCTAGAATTTGCAACTAGTTTATGATTCACGCTCATTTAACAAGTTAATCTACATACTAATACCACAATCTAATAATAAAAACCCTAATTAAAATTTTATCTAACATCTTTATATGTTTTGTAGAAATCTTGTTTACAAAAAGATCCTAATTAAAACAATTTTAATGCAACACTAGCAAATTGGCTACTAGATTAGATTTAACATTTCTTAATAGCTTAAACTACAATTTTAGATCAATACCCAAGAATCAAAACCCTAATAATAATTTAATAACCATATTCTATAAATTTAAATCTTAAACTTAAAACTATATTAAACAACACAATAATCAATTTTGGATTAAAATAAACAACACTTGACAAAAGGATTAAAATTTTACCTCAACACATTGAGATCCCTACATGCAACTTGACCTTAAAATATGGTTCTCTTGCTTCCAAATCCAAGTTAAATAGGAGCAAAGGAAATTGGATAGGGTTTAGTGATGAATTTGTGCTAGTATATGTTGATTTTTGATGGATTTTGGAGGGTTTTTGAAGAAAAATGAAATGGGAAAAATGTGGGGAGGGGGAAACCTATGATCGGCCAAGAAAATGAGAGGAGGAAAAGTGAGGGAGTGAGGGTGTGGAGGTGTGTAGAAAGTTCCCTCATTATTTCTTTCTTTATGTCTTTTCATCTTTAATTCATTTTCTTTTTGTTTTTCCACTTAACCTAATTCTAGAAACCACTTGATGAACCAAGTGAGAGGGGGGGGGGGTGCCAAGGCCGGCCATAATGGGGGAGTGGGAGTAAAAGAGAGTGGGTTTTGTTTGGGTGAGGAAAAAAAAAGATAAAAGTTGTACCCCACTTCCATTTACACTAATTTCACCGAAAAAGCCTTTTTCTACGATATTTTCTAACACCGGTTAACAACTCCATTTCAATTCAAAAATCACATGTTAAAATTTTGTTTAATGTGTTATTATGCACAAAATTTGTTTCAACTCATTCCAGATTGTAATTTTCCCTAATTAAATGTATTAGTGACGGCTTAAAATAATATTAAAATAATTAATTTCGGAAAAATTTTCAGAAATTTTGAAATTTCACTAGTGGCTCAATAAACACCAAATACTAGCAATTACATAGCTAGAATATGTATATTTAATTTTAAAATAAAAATATTTGTATTTTGACTTTTTACAGAAAACCCCCTAATTTTACCGATTTTCCGAAATTTCACCAAAACGATTTTCAAAACGTTACAGGATACCTCATTTTGGGTTTGTGTTTGGTCCATGGCTTTATCTTCAGTAAACTAGACCCTCCACATGTACAAAATTGGCTAATTCAATCTAGGGTAAAATCTGGAGGTGTTTTCTTGAGTTGCTGCTTTGTTTTACGACTTCATTTTAGCTTGAGCTTTGGTATTTGATATTGTGTTCCGTCGTTTGACGTTTGTACGCCAGCGACGATGGTTGTTTGGTTATCTTGCATGTGTAGACCATATGTTTTAACCTATGTGTGATACGCGTGTCATTTTGGTTTTCGTACGCGATTTCGGTTTACGATACTTTGTGTGTATATATGTAGGTACCCTCGAGCGGACTTTGAACAGCAAGGACGAGCATGGTGTTATCGAGAAAGGATCAATGTGAGTAGATATATATCTACGGAGGAAGTCAGGTGAATGTCGTATAGCCCCCCCCCCCCGCAGTTTCGTTGTGTAAAATACAAATACGTTATATATATGTGTGTGTGTGTGTGTGTGTGTGTGTGTGTGTGTGTGTGTGTATTGTGAGACTAATGATTATCAAGATAGGTTTATGTGTTCATGGGTTAGTTTTAGTGTAATTAAAAGTATCTTAGTTTAGCTTCTTAGTCGCGAAGACCTAGAGTAATGTTTTGCGCGCTCGCGCACACACACGTATACATTTGATTTACTCGTGCGTATATGGGGATATATATATATACATATATGTATGTGAGTGTATATATATATATATGTATACATATACATGGATGATGAGGATAGTATATAGTACTTGGAGATGAGTCCATGTGATTGGACATGATGCCATGAGATCGGTGATGCGACTTGGTTCGTATTATGAGATACGACATGATATTATAGCGGGTCTTGAGGCGGTGTGTTTTCATACACACGCATATATATATATATGTTGATGGTATCAGTATGTACTAGACTTTAGATCAGTACCCCTAATACAGGATATGATGATAAGGATACCAGATGAATAATGAGATAAATGTGATATTTGACCCGTACCCAGATTTGTGATGCCGTACGATGGATTTACCGTATGAGACATAGTTATGATGATTGATCCGCACTCTTGACTCGAGGATGTCATTTTATATATTGTATCATACGTGATACTATTGAGGTGGGATCACCGACTACTAGATTTATATATATCGACTCAGACTTAGGTGGTTTTCCTTACCTTTCGATTAGTCTGTTAGTTTAGTCCTGTAGTATACTTAATAGATGTTGGACTGAGCTCGAGTTATACTTATTTCCAAAACTTATGAATCGTGAGTATTTTAAAGACAGGCCAAGGGATACTACGGATATTTCAAAGGACGTAGCTTTTCTTAAAAACACCGTAGCCCCTATTTTCTAAACACACGATTCGTGTTATTTCAAATGTCAAAGCTGTATGACTCATATTTTTTTAAATGTATATTCTTATATGTTGCGTTATTATTCATGTTCTGTATATTCTTGCTGTTCGCATCGCATTGCATGCTTACTTGTGTTTTCATTTGTTATTATAAAATCATGCTGTCAGGACACCAGCACCATTACCGATGATGCGTATGCTCCACGTACACTTTCTTGCCGGCTCACACACATCATCATCGGTAATTGCTATATTACGTACACTTTAGAGAATATTATTTCATTGACATAGCTTGTTAGCTGATAGTTCCAATATGTTATTGCTTTCATATGCTAGTTAATTATTGCATTCTTGCTTGATATCCGATGCATTCATTTATTTATTTTCATGCAATATTATAGAACTTTATGCCGGTAATTCACTATTGTTTACTCTTGAGATTGGGATTTCGGATTTCTATGAGATTTCTGGATTTAGAGACACCGCAAAGATTTTACAAACTTATTATAATTTAAAGATAGAAAATTGCGGTTTTATCATGATATGATTTGAGAGATGTCCACCATGAGTTTTCTCGGCTCTTGAGCGATATCATACACCCGATTCGAGAAGGAGGAGGAACCGTCTGTGGGTTCATGGTGGACCCGGTGCGGTACCTCTGGGCAAGATGGTCGTAGATGATGGTGTTGAGTCTGGCAGGGGAGAACTACCGACCGGTGATTGTATTGTGACTCGACGCATATCCGGAAGATACCGATCGGAGTATAGGCCAGTCCGGATTGCCGGAGCCTGAGGTATATAGATTTGATGATATAGGCCAGTCCGGAGTGCCGGAGCCTGAGATATTGAGACATCGAGATATATATTTTGTGTCGATGCTAGACACCGATTCCCCGTTGATTTCCTTGATGATACTTCGATTTAATTACAGATATCTCATTGAGATAAGAAAAACAGTTTTCTTATTAGATGTATTCTGTTTTCATGCATTCATACATCATATATATATATGATATGTTGCTACCTGAGGCACTGACACGAGCACTTTGTATTACACTTATGTATAGATGTTTACCCTTGCCATTTTTATATGCTTCAGCCTATCTTATTTTGAGGATTTTACGATCGTATGACCTAGGATTGAGTCATACATGCGATTTCTGCTCGGTGATGTTTTCTACTCACGAGTTGGCAACTCACCCCCGTTGTGCCACAGTTTCTTGCAGGTTTTGCCATACAGGTTTTCTTGGCGGCTTTGCTGGCACACTGCTTCCTTCCGGGTGATTGCTTTGGTAGGTGGGTTCACTTGCATCAGGACCACCATTGTACTTTATTTACATTTAGTTGTATCTAGTAAAACTCCATCAACCAGACTTGTATATTTATTAGACCTAGAAGACCAGTTGTATATTCTTTAGACCTTAGAGTCGCGCGCTGTATTATTATGGTTTTGTTGATGATTTTGGGTTTCCTTTTGAGTTTTGATTCTCGCCCTTCGGCGTTGTATATTATATTGCATTGCGTGGTTATGTTGGCCAATTGGCGTAGAGCTAGCTCCCGCTTGGGGATGCCTTTATATTATGCATATTGTACCCGTTTGGGGCCAGTATTTACAAAACAAACTCTGCCGAAATTTTCAGAAAAGACTTGAGGTTTTAAAAATGCATACTTCTGCTTATTTTGTTAAACCACTCGCTTTGAAACTAAAGTTGTCCTTCACTTTCTCCTTTAAGTGGTTTAGATTTCTGGGATTTTGGCTTACATGAATTAGATGGGGTCCTATAGCCTTCATATGATTCAAGTGCCAGTCACGTGCCATTTCGGGTCGTGACAAAGTTGGTATCAGAACGCTAGGTTAACCTTGGTTCGAGTCTATATTTGACTATGCGGAGTTTAGGGCGTATATTTATTCGGAACCTAGGCTTGACCTTATGGAACTTCGACTTGGTCGAGGGGGTATTATACCCGAACTTTCGTCGTATAGGTTGACCTTGGTTGATGGAGTAGGTGACTTAAGGAGAGTGACGTACCGTGGGTATGTTCCGCGGCATACTTACAATACGCTACTCCGCTTAAGAAGCCTTAGGATGTACATTTCCTTGCACAGTATTATATTCATTCCTATGTTCTATCTGTTAGTTATATGTATGCCCTAGAGGCCATTGCTGTACATACGATGTATATTGTAGTGGATGCTAGGACATATATAGGGAGGACTTTCTTGCTCGACATGATAGTATGCTATCTGGTTGTACTTTATCTTAACATGTACTCTGATTGTCTCTATATTACATGTTGATAAAGCCCTTAGGATATGTACTCGACTACTGGGACTATGATGAGATCATACTAGTGGGGCCACGGTAGTCGACGAGTACATCCTATAACTGTTCCTAGTCGTGGGTGTATCGAGACAGGGCATCGATGCACCAGAGTAGACTAGCGTATACGCATCTTGACCCATATGATGGGCGATGGATGATCCCATATCCATCGGTGTTTGACATCAAGGATGGTGTACGGGTGCTCAGTGGAGACTGGGTACACTGGACAGACTCGCCGAGAACTCCCAGATGGTATTATACCATACGTCAGATGGCAGTTCTCCGGTGACACTGGTACAGAGTAGTCTGTTGACCCGAGATCGTCATAGAGTCTTGTGTGGTTCCCACTGTGCTTTGATTTCCATCATACCACGTCCAAGAGGGCGTGCAAAAAGGTGGCTTTTGGGTACAGTCCCGAATCACATGGAGGCAATGAGCGATAGGAGGGGATTCGTCTCTCCCGGTATAGGGAGTTGATGTTGTGCTGTGTTCGATTGGCTATAACCGGAAATCCCTGGCCAGGGTTGCTGAGATTTACTGGTAAGTGTTATCAGTAGTTTCTCGAACTGTTATAGACCTCATATCGACACGACTTATCGAGCTACTGGGGTCTGACGTTTACCACCCCTAGGCGAGATATGCAACATATCAGATGACGAGACCGGACTGTACGGGAGTGTTACTGTTTGGATTCGCAGGAGAAGTTACAGGCTTGCTTGTTGATCTTCTGAGAGCTCAATACCTGGGTAGCTGTTACGTTTAGCTGACCGCTTGCAGCTTGTGGGTGTTTGATATGATCATCACCTACTGCCGGCGTATTGACGATTCTTTAGAGTCCTACACAGAGGTTTCTTGACTCAGGCAAAACGGAGTAGGGGCACATATGTGATATGTGCGGGACCGAGGATAATGCGGTATGTGATATCGTATTGTATTCTCGCGATATTTGATATCAGCCGGGTCATCGGATCAAGTGTTGATTCGATGAATCGGTACGGATAAATATTAGCCGATTATATGCGATATAGCCGGATTGTCGGATCAAGTGTTGGTTCGATAATTTAATGTATAATAATATATATGATATATTAAATTACATTAACTAATATTTGCTCACTAAAAGATTCTTTTTCTCACTCGGGTAATACATTGATATATATGCGATATATGTTAATTGTATTATTTTATATTGTTACGATAAATATTATAAATGTGATATATAATATTGTAACATGATATGATAACTAATGTAGCTTGTTTAGTGGAGTTTAAACATGATTAGGGTTTGGATTAGGGTTAAGCTTTCTTGATGTTTCTAGAAGCTTTTCATTTTGTCATGATAAAGATATTTGTAAGTGACTCATGCTTTAACCCAACCCAAACCCTAACCCTAGTCAATTCTCTACAATGGTTAAGTTAACCATGGTTGCATTATTCTTCATATCATTTCATTTTCTATTCATCACAAAAGGATTCTAATATTGTTCATCTTCTTCCTTCTTCTTCTTTGCTTGAAATGCTTTCTTGCTTTGATTTTTGTGATGGATAAATATGAGAAAAAGATAAATAAAGAGAGAAAAAATCCTACTTCATCATCCTCATCTTCCCTTGCCATTTAGATGAGGGTGTTCACATCATTTCATAAATGTTAGCTTGTGTTAAAGAAATTTCATGGTAGATCATCTTAGTATCGAAGATCGGAAGCAAAGGTTGCGTCTTTCTCTTCGTAGAACCTCTCGAGAGTCCGGATCCCGATGATCGCAGCGAAGGGACCACAACACGGAGTATATGAAGTGAAGGACCGGATCTACAAAGGTTGTAATCCCTCTCACTTAGTGTTAAAGTGTTTTAGCATGCTTGTTTTCGCCTAATCTCTAGTTTAAAGTTCCGTATTCGGGTTGTTCGGCACGGCTAAATTTTAAATCGGGCATGGTTGATGCCTCGTAGACCCTTGTGCGCATGCCTAGCAACCCTACAGTGGTATCAGAGCCAAGCTAGAGCTTTAGGCGAAGTCTAGACGAAGTTTAAAGTCCGATCGAACCCGGAAAACCCGATAAAACCCACTCTCTGGAAATTTTCTGAAAATTTGGATTTTTGTGAATTAAAAATATCCAAAAATTACAGCAGGTAATTATAAGAATTACTGTGAAGAACGTGAGCGCAAGTCGACTAAAGAGCCGCGGAACCGCGGCCCCACCCCAGCATGTGCGGCGGTTCCACGACCAAATAGTTAATTCTTGGCACGTGCTCTTCACAGTAACTCCTATATTTTAATGTTGTGTTTTCTGGGAATTTTTAATATTTATTCAACTGTTGAATTATCTGGGTTGTATTGGGGACTTAAAGATTCGATCGGATATTATGACTTTGTTTAGTTTGTCCGGATAATTTTAGAAACTGTTAAAAAGTTCGAACGGATATCAATAACTCACTTTTTTCCCTGTTGGAAAATTTTTCAAAAGTTGGATTTTTTCTTGTGTTTAAGAATGTTCTAAGTCGTGCAAGTAACTCGGTGGACCCTCTAGAAGACAACAAACCTTAACTCGATTATGTGACCGTCTTGAACTGCCTTTTGAACCTTAGGGTTTGGGGCAGTACGGCGTGCCACATGTGAGGCGTTGGCTTGACCCATCTACGGCTGGACCATTGGTACTGAGGCATGTAATGGATGTTTTTAAACTGATTTCAAGTGTTGAGATATATTGGGTAAATCTTGGGTGCATGATGATTCGATCGGAAAGTTTAACTTTTTCTATTTATCTGGAATGTGATACAATATTTGGAATCCACAGGTAGTTATGAGATAACTAATTTGAATATTATAAACATAGCAGTTTAGTCTCAGATGATCGGTTGCCACGGAATTTTGATGTGATCAAAAGTCCGTCGCAATCACGTAGCGTACGCGGATACTCGCCGGGTAAACTTAATAGACAGCTACACCTCTTAGCCCCGACCAAGTGACTGTAGGAGAACCCCGTCGCCGAAAGCATCCGTTCGGGTGCTCGCGGCAGCGGTGTTCCGCCTTGGTGCACTTCGTCGACGGTATCGGGGGTGCGGTCGTCTACTAAAGTTTGCGACGAGCATTCGATCAGGATGCCGGGAATCTTGTTGAATTGCCCGACTTGATATTGAAAAGAGTTTTCGATAATGAGACTAAAATGCGGAGTTTATAATTTTTAGGCATGTGATGTCTAAGGAATTCATTAAGTTAGGCATGCGATGTCTAAGGAGGTTGCGGATTCCAACTGTTGTAGTTTTACGCTTTCTTTTCTGTGACCGTAAGCGTAGTATGTGGTGTATCGCCGGCTTCGTTGCTATACATCAACGACAATCGGGATACGCATACTTGCTTACGTTGATGATATGAGATATTATGTGTTGCTGTGATATGTTATATTGGATCGTCGCTTTTGAATAGCCGGGGGTTTTATGTGAGATGAGAGTTTTTCTTTTTCATTCATGTAAAATTCATTTGTATGTAATATTCTTTTATTGGGGCACTTCCAGGTAGCGGAAGATGTCACCGTTGTATATTATTTACTTTTCCGCATTAGGTAGACCCAAGGCGGGGAGCACAAGTAACCGGGTTCTAGGGTCCAGTGGGAGACCATCTCGAGGAGTCGAGACCGGGTCTCCTAATCCTAGAATTGGCAGTGTTGCTTGCCGCTCTTGTAGGGGTCTAGGGATGTGGGTTTGGCTATTCATCGCGACCGTGGAATCCGTGTTTTATACAGGCTCGTATTGAAAACACGGACGTCCTAGTATATCGAATATTTCATATATGTTCTTCTGCTGCAATGTTCTGTGATGAGATCATATTACTGCCTGTGACGAATGTTTATATTATATATATGAGATATATGTTATATTGCAGATTTCGTTTCAAAAGAGATGCTTGTGAAGCATAATAAAATGGGACTTCATTAATGAGATTAATGAAACTAAAAGAAACCTAAGATGTTGTAGAATCGAATTTCAAAATAAAACAGGTAGCTACAGTTTTTACTTTGCACAGCGGTATATATGATATATCCTGCACCTTATTCGATGAGGAAAGGACCGAGATCCCTTCACCGGGAGTGACTCCTTTAGCAATAACTGGCAGATGCTACACACTCGGTTTGTCTTTTGATTGCTTTTAATAGATTTTGCTTTGCACAGCGGTATATATGATATATCCTGCACCTTATTCGATGAGGAAAGGGCCGACGATCCCTTCACCGGGAGTGACCCCTTTAGCAAAACTGGAAAAGCCTAAAAAAACACTCCATTTAA
This sequence comes from Agapanthus africanus, assembly GCA_030015575.1. Classification (NCBI taxonomy): domain Eukaryota; kingdom Viridiplantae; phylum Streptophyta; class Magnoliopsida; order Asparagales; family Amaryllidaceae; genus Agapanthus; species Agapanthus africanus. The sequence goes on from JASDDO010000014.1 coordinate 514,675,144, forward strand.
AATCACTCGATTCTACAACGATATCATGTTCATTACGCAATAGGTTTTCTGAAAAACCTGTCGTAGCCCTCCGTCATTTCAGATAAGTCCTACTTAGTATTCGTGCTACGTTTGTTGGCCTCCGTCAAGGCGTAGTGTGCGGTAGCTGACTAGTATTTATCTGCTTATGCATATGATGCAGATTGGATTAGGGTAGTCGTGCGGCCTTGTTGACCTCCGTCAAGGGTCGTGCGGGTGGGTTTAATTCAATCAGGAAATGACGGGTTGAACTTGACTAGTAGCCTATGGTTTGTTGACCTTCGTCAAGGTCATAGGACGCTGGGGGCAAAATATTATTGGGAATTTCAAGTGTTGAAATTTGCAATGAGATTGCATACCTTCTATAAGATAGTTGAATCCCGATACCCGCTGCGAGTAAGAGTTACTCCTATGAGAGTTTTACACATTACAATTAGCCGATCAAGTAGGTGTCTAGAAAGGTGTTAACGGGGTTACGCCTCTGGAAAAACGAGGTTTACTTTAATTAGGTTCGTGCGAAAGCACGGGGGACCTCCCTCAAAGTACCGACACTGGCCTGGCTGAAAGATTGGCGAACTTGTAGCGTGTAATTAATCCCGGCTAGTCTTTCCTTTCAGGGTTTGAAGGAAGATTTGATTAAAACAGTGGGAGACATCCTGATTAGATATATTATATAACCAATCTAATCTTGCAAGAGCATACGCTGAGTGTTTTCTTCTCTCTCTCTCCAGGTTGCTACCATATCACGCCTTAATCAAGATAATAAAACAGATATATTGACTGAACCCGCTTGTTATACTGAGCTGGGGAACGTTGGTCCCGCTCCAACTTATAATAGTTATAAGACAGAGCAGGAAATTGGGGATTACCAGAATTCCCGTGCCGCCCAAACGAAGAAAGTGCATGTTGATGCATCATCTTCGGGTGTGTTCATTACACAGAACTGTTTCTCAGTATCCTTTACGTCCTGGGTATGTGATACCGGATCAGGATCCCGCATATGTAATCTATTACATGGGCTACAGAAAGGTAGAGAACTGAGAACGGGTGATAAGTTTCATGAGACAGAAAACGGTGCAAGTGTTGCAGCCAAGTCTGTTGGTCACTATCACCCTGTATTACCAGAATACATTGATTCTGAACAAATGTTATTAGATACCGAACCTGATATACAAAATCATATCAGTCTCTTTATTAGTAAAGAAAGGATATAATTTTGTATTGTTGGATAATGTTTTGAACATTTCCTATATCAAGATTTGATCGGTTCCGGCACGTTATCTAAAAGCATTGACGTTCTAAATCAAACTACAGTTCTTAGTATACGGAACACACACAAGAGGAAGAGTTCAGAAATGAATGAATCCTTCTTGAGGTATTGTAGACTAGGTCATATCAATGCGACCCGACTGGCTGAAGTTACATATAGATGCATATTTAAATTAGTTTGAATTTACATCTTGTGAAACTTGCCGGTCATGTCATAAAGATAAGATGGCCACAGCTCTGTTTGTTGGAAACAGAGAAAGAGTTAGTGAACTTTTGGGATTGATACATGCTGATGTATGAAGGTCCCCTGTCTACATATGCCAAGATCGGTTCTTTATACTTCATTACATTCTCTGATAATCTCTTAAGATTCAGACATATGTTCCTGCTGAAACACAAGTTCGAAGCTTTTGAGATATTCACAGAATATAAGTTAGAAGTAGAGAACCAAATACGGGTATAAGTATTATATCCTTTGATGAGATCAAGGAGGAGAATACTTGAGCACGGGATTCCTGGACTATTCTAAAGGAGAATGAGATTCTCTCTCAGCATTACTCCTCCGTATACACCATAGCACGATGGTATATCGGGGCGGAGCAAACTCACCCTATTAGATGAGTACTACTGAGTTTCCGATTTCCTTTTGGGAGTTATGCACTTGAGAAGCTGCATACCTATTGAATAGGGTTCAAATCAAATCAGTTGCCTACCACTTCATATATGATATGGAATGGGTAGAGCCCATATCTTAAGTTTGTTAAGATTTGGGGTTGTCCGGCCTATGTCTAAAAGCAAAATTCGGACAAGCTCGAGGCAAGGTCTGTTATGTACAACTGGAAAGGTTCCAGCTATACAAAATGCAGCTGATGATTTGGTAGAACCAAAGGATTCAATAGTTTCAAACGAACCTCAGCCTCTCCGCCGATCTAGTAGGGTTCCTCACCCACCTGAGAGATACTTCGGTTTCTCTATGACAGTGGGAGCGAGGATTGCATTATGAGATGATGACCCAACTAGTTTCGAGCTGGCCATCAGGAGTGGGACTCTGTAAGAATGGCTGGATGCTTATCGATCTGAGATGGAATCCTTATACACCAACAAAGTATGGACTTTGGTTGCTTTATCTGAAGGGTTAAATCCCCATCAGGAGCAAGTATATCTTGAGAAGATTACTTGGTGTACATGGAAAAGTTGAGACTTTCAAAGCTAGACTTGTTAAAGGTTTGCATCATAGACCAGGTATGGATTATGTTGAAACCTTTTCTATGGATCTATGCTTAAGTCCATCCAGATCCTACTTGCCACGGCTACATACCATGACTACGACATCTGGTGGTTGGGTGTCATGACTGCTTTTCTAAGTGATGTTTTAGAAGAGAACGTCTATAAGTACACAGCCAGAGGGCTTAGTAGACAGTGGGAGCAGCGGAAACGTGTGTAAGATGTTTTATATGATAAAGCAGGCATCGCGGAGTTGGAACATCTGTTTTGATGTGGTAGTCAAAGAGTTTGACTTCATCAAAATGGTAGATGAACCTTGTATAAACGAAAAGGTAATAGGGAGTATGGTGGTGATCCTCGTAAAGTACGTGGATAACATACTCTTGATAGGGAAGGAGTTTCCTATGCTATGCTCGGTCAATCTCCGCTTATCACAAGGATTCTCCATATAGGGTCAAAGTGATACCTCCTAAATCCTGGGTTTTGGATCTATGAGATAGATCTAATTGGATGTTAGGATACTCACTAGATGTAGTGAGATGGTATCAATCGATCCTGGGGAGAATCACTGGAAGGGTTCCAGGGTGAAAAGGACGACTGAATGTCAGTCGCAGGCATTGTCTATACCCTCCGTGGAGGGACGGTATGTTGGAAGAGTTCCAAGCTAGATACCGTGACATACTACACGATTAAATGCAAGATACATCGTTACCAAGGATGCTACCAAAAGAGGCAGTCTGGATATATATAAGTTCATAAGATGAACTTCGTTCCTACCATTGTGTGACAATGGAGTTGTGGCTTTAGCCAAGGAACTACCGTCCCATCAGAAATCCAGATATAATTCCTAGGCAGTATCACCTGATCATGGAGATGGTTGATCTCCAGGGAGATCGAGGTTAGGAGAGTAGACACAGAGGACAACAGCGCGAATCCACTCACAAAGGCCTTTTTCCCAGTAGAGACTTTTATGGGATTGTTGAGTATGAGATACTTCAACCGCAGCTAATTGTTGGGTATGCGATACCATAACAGATGACCCTAGTGCAAGTGGGAGATTGTTAGTTTTATGTATGCCCTAGAGGCCATTGCTGTACATACGATGTATATTGTAGTGGATGCTAGGACATATATAGGGAGGACTTTCTTGCTCGACATGATAGTATGCTATCTGATTGTACTTTATCTTAACATGTACTCTGATTGTCTCTATATTACATGTTGATAAAGCCCTTAGGATATGTACTCGACTACTGGGGCTATGATGAGATCATACTAGTGGGGCCACGGTAGTCAACGAGTACATCCTATAACTGTTCCTAGTCGTGGGTGTATCGAGACAGGGCATCGATGCACCAGAGTAGACTAGCGTATACGCATCTTGACCCATATGATGGGCGATGGATGATCCCATATCCATCGGTGTTTGACATCAAGGATGGTGTACGGGTGCTCAGTAGAGACTGAGTACACTGGACGGACTCGCCGAGAACTCCCAGATGGTATTATACCATACGTCAGATGGCAGTTCTCCGGTGACACTGGTACAGAGTAGTCTGTTGACCCGAGATCGTCATAGAGTCTTGTGTGGTTCCCACTGTGCTTTGATTTCCATCATACCACGTCCAAGAGGGCGTGCAAAAAGGTGGCTTTTGGGTACAGTCCCGAATCACATGGAGGCAATGAGCGATAGGAGGGGATTCGTCTCTCCCGGTATAGGGAGTTAATGTTGTGCTGTGTTCGATTGGCTATAACCGGAAATCCCTGGTCAGGGTTGCTGAGATTTACTGGTAAGTGTTATCAGTAGTTTCTTGAACTATTATAGACCTCATATCGACACGACTTATCGAGCTACTGGGGTCTGACGTTTACCACCCCTAGGCGAGATATGCAACATATCAGACGACGAGACCGGACTGTACGGGAGTGTTAGTGTTTGGATTCGCAGGAGAAGTTACAGGCTTGCTTGTTGATCTTCTGAGCGCTCAATACCTGGGTAGCTGTTACGTTTAGCTGACCGCTTGCAGCTTGTGGGTGTTTGATATGATCATCACCTGCTGCCGGCGTATTGACGATTCTTTAGAGTCCTATACAGAGGTTTCTTGACTCAGGCAAAACGGAGTAGGGGCACATATGTGATATGTGCGGGACCGAGGATAATGCGGTATGTGATATCGTATTGTATTCTCGCGATATTTGATATCAGCCGGGTCATCGGATCAAGTGTTGATTCGATGAATCGGTACGGATAAATATTAGCCGGTTATATGCGATATAGCCGGATTGTCGGATCAAGTGTTGATTCGATAATTTAATGTATAATAATATATATGATATATTAAATTACATTAACTAATATTTTCTCACTAAAAGATTCTTTTTCTCACTCGGGTAATACATTGATATATATGCGATATATGTTAATTGTATTATTTTATATTGTTACGATAAATATTATATATGTGATATATAATATTTTAACATGATATGATAACTAATGCAGCTTGTTTAGTGGAGTTTAAACATGATTAGGGTTTGGATTAAGGTTAAGCTTTCTAGATGTTTCTAGAAGCTTTTCATTTTGTCATGATAAAGATATTTGTAAGTGACTCATGCTTTAACCCGACCCAAACCCTAATCCTAGTCAATTCTCTACAATGGTTAAGTTAACCATGGTTGCATTATTCTTCATATCATTTCATTTTCTATTCATCACAAAAGGATTCTAATATTGTTCATCTTCTTCCTTCTTCTTCTTTGCTTGAAATGCTTTCTTGCTTTGATTTTTGTGATGGATAAATATGAGAAAAAGATAAATAAAGAGAGCAAAAATCCTACTTCATCATCCTCATCTTCCCTTGCCATTTAGATGAGGGTGTTCACATCATTTCATGAGTGTTAGCTTGTGTTAAAGAAACTTCAAGGTAGATCATCTTAGTATCGAAGATCGGAAGCAAAGGTTGCGTCTTTCTCTTCGTGGAACCTCTCGAGAGTCCGGATCTCGATGATCGCAGCGAAGGGACCACAACACGGAGCATATGAAGTGAAGGACCGGATCTACAAAGGTTGTAATCCCTCTCACTTAGTGTTAAAGTGTTTAGCATGCTTGTTTTCTCCTAATCTTTAGTTTAAAGTTCCGTATTCGGGTTGTTCGGCACGGCTAAATTTTAAATCGGGCATGGTTGATGCCTCGTAGACCCTTGTGCGCGTGCCTAGCAACCCTACACTATCCTCATCGTTATTGGTTTATGGTTTTTGCTTCCACGATTACACGGGCAGAGAGAGCTGCGGCTACAGTTGCGTCAGCACGAGCTCGTCACGGACGAGGACGTGATTCCGGGGACATGCGATTGCATAGATGCATCATTTTATTGTATTTTTCGTGTCATAAGCGTTTGATGGATTGCTTTTACTAAGATTTCTCGGGCGTGCAGATCAGTACCAGATGGTTGGGCCACTGCTAGTGGCCAGCCAGAATGTGATGACCGTCAATGCACCAACTACTCTTGATGATTGAGGCACTGTTCAACATGCGGACGAATGATTCAGTTGTTACTGCGAATGACAAGTTATCGCCCCAGATGTTTGGAGCTAATGGAGCATGAGTTTATACTTAAAGATATGATAGAAGATCGCTAGTCACCCAAGTATGAATGACTAGGACATGTGGTTAGTTTGCACACCCCGATGCGAGGTCATCAGATTGATTGATTCCAGCTAGAGAAGACTTCACGCAGGTATGTTGGGAGTCGAAGGAAAACGATCGAATGTCAGAAACCCATTTTTCCAAGTTTAAAGTATTCGGAGAAACATGCAAGTAATTCCGTGGACCCTCTAGAAGAATGAAACCCTAACTCGATATAATGACCATGGGAACGCTTTTGAACCTTAGGGTTTGCAGCAGTTCCGCGGTTCCATTAATGAGGCTTAGGTTTGCCCTTCTACGGCTGGTCCATAGGTACTATGGCATGTACTTGATATTATTAAACTTACTCAAGATGTTGAGCTCTTGGGGGATTATGGAAAATTGACGAATCGATCGAAAAGTTCGACGTCGTTCGGATATCATGTGATGGGATACATTGCTTGGGAGACTCCAGATAGGAGTATAGCCGTTGGAGCACAGTCCATGCAGCCACGAAGGGACGAGTCCGAATCAGTCGACATTAGAGAAAAGTGGAGTAAGAGGATCGTACGAGATTTCGACGAGATGACGTTCCACTCCGTTGACATCAGAGATGTGATATGCATGCATAGGCGTTGAATATGGATATATCTTCCAGAGGAGTCGTGATGAGTATACAGCCGTTTCGGAACAAGAAACAGATTTAGTAAAGGGTGATGACTTCCGGGCAGTTCAACAGAAATGAGAATTGGAGAGACCCCGACAAGATCTTTCTGGAAATATTAAATGGGAAGACGTGGACCCGGGATCAGTCGTACTACGCACACCCAGTAGGCCTGAGTTCAGCATCGACGACGAGACGTATTATGAGTGACCATGATAGTTGGTCAGAGATCTTTAGAGGATGTGCCAGAGCGGAACTTTTCCGTCATCGTTCCATTTGGGAGATTTATTTGCATGATTGGGATTTTGTGCACCACAGTTGCACTCGGTTTCGATTTGATATCATTCGAGATATTGATTTTGATTTCATGCCTATGGTATGTACGTGATTTGACTTGTGCTTTCGGCATAGTTTTCATGCACTTTTAGTATTTTGATTCGATTTTATGCACGCTGATGCACATGGTTGTGAGATTATATACCATGGTATAGCTGGTTTGGATTGAGATGTGCTATATACTGTCGATTTTGATTGTGATACTCGATATTTATTTTCGTGCACCATGTGCACTTAATTTGGATTCTTGCGCATGCTTGCGCGCTTGATGCGATTTTGGTGCATGCCAGAGGCACTAAATCGGGATTCTTCGTGCATATCAGATGCACCATATATTGCTGTCAGGCATACCCGTTGCCGTTGACAGGTGTTTCGTACACACCCGTTGCACTTAGATTTTGTTTCTGTGCATATGTATGGCACATTCGTGGATTTCAATTTCCGTGCGCACCAGACGCACGCAACATTCTTATACACATTTTGGGATTGATTTCTTTTGGAGCAGTATGTTTTATGATACTTACTATATGGTATAGTAGCTGAGCGGGACTAGTCCGAGGACAGTACCTGAATATAATTTTGAATGCATTGATAGTTATTGAAGGGATTTCCAAGAAGGAGCTATAGTCTCAGTATTTACCTACGTGTCCGACATGACACGAGACATTTAACAAAGGAAACCCTTCTAAATTATTTTTCAAAACGGTGGGACGTGTATGTTAAACAAAGGGTATATATATATTTATAGTTATTTTCTTGCAATAGACGTCCGCCACTGTGTCGTGATATGCGCATCGCACAGTGATTTGAAAAAGGTTTGGCATGTATTTCTTACAGATGTTTTAACGATGCGTATATGTATAGTTTGATGTATATCATGTTGGTTTTAGTATTGGGCTTTGACATTGGTGTCTTCGCCATAACTCCGATGATTGCGGGATGTTTGATGGAGTTTTGATTTTGGTTTATATACTCGTTTTTCATGCTCATGCATTGCGCTACGATGTGTTTTATGTATTTATGATTTCGGAGCCCCGACGACTTGATCTTTTTACTGAAATGTTTTAGTATTTGAGGGGTTTAAATTTAAATTCGGGGACCGAATTTATTTAAGGGGGAAAATTGTAGCATTTCAGAAAAATAAAATATTATTTTTGAGGAATTTATATAATTAAATAATAAATATTATGAATATTTTAATGATACGGTATAATTAAATACCGATAATTTGGGAAATATTGGGAAAATACCTTGAACGTTGATTTTTAATGAAATGGTGAGATTTAGACATTTTAAGAATTATTATATAATTTATTATGTACAAGTTTATTTCTAAACTTGATTAATTTTCGCTAATCTTGCATTAAGTTTGATTTTTGCATCATGACATGCAACAAAACTTGTTTCATTTTTTAACCTTGGCATCTTGTTTCTTTTATGTTTATGGTTTTAATTGTGTTTGGGTTTTAATAGGAAAAATAAAAAAGGAAAAAAAAGGAAATAGATAAAGTAAAAAAGAATAGAATTTTAAAATGAGGCATGGAGGGAACATGGAGGTATGGGCATGAGAGAAAGAGAGAGAGGGTGAGGGGTCAATTGACAATGGCTCATTTGTTCTCACTTCATTATCTTCTTCATCTTTCCTCTTCTCTCTCACACCATGGCTGCTCTCTCCTCCACCTCCTCTACCTCTTCACTTCACCACAAAAACCACATCAAAACCTTGCACCCTTTCACAAAAAATGTGCACAAGCTCACTACAATCATGGGGAACCAAGAAAAATAGGATTTTGATGCTCTAGGGGATTCTTGAGTCCTAAATGAGGTAATTATTTCATCAATTAGTATATTATTTCAATTCCTCTAGCACCCATATTAGTTTAGAAGTGTTTAAGTGAGGTTTAATGAGGTTTGAAAATTTCTAGAAGAGGTTAGGGGATTTTATGAGTTGTGAAGTGTAAATTGAGGTTAGTAGAGGCCATATAACCCCTCTAGTGCTAGAATTCTGGACAAAACCAGAGATTAAAGCACCAAGACATGAACTTAGAAACCCCGATATCAGAAGATTGTGGAAATTGTGAGGATAATTAGAGATCTGCTATGACCCGGGGCACCTAAAAAATATTTTGCAGACACAATGTAAAAGCAGGCACCTAGGAAGCTAACCCTGAGACCTGAGACCCCAATTTGACTGTGTGACCGCAGATTTAACCTAGGATGCCGCAATTTGCGGCCTGGGTACCTCATTTTGGATTCGTGTTTGGTCCATGGCTTTATCTTCAGTAAACTAGATCCTCCACATGTGTAGAATTGGCTAATTCAACCTAGGGTAAAATCAGGAGGTGTTTTCTTGAGTTGCTGCTTTGTTTCGCGACTTCATTTTAGCTTGAGTTTTAGTATTTGATATTGTGTCCCGTCGTCTGACGTTTGTACGCCAGCGACGAAGGTTGTTTGGTTATCTTGCATGTGTAGACCATATGTTATAACCTATGTGTGATACACGTGCCGTTTTGGTTTTCGTGCACGATTTCGGTTAACGATACTTTGTGTGTATATATGTAGGTACCCTTGAGCGGACTTCGAACAACAAGGACGACCATGGCGTCATCGACATCGGCAAGCAAGGTGTCACGTCCCGATAGTACGGAACATGACCGGCACTTAAGCTACGAACGTCTCAAGGCGTACGTACTCCAAGTAAGCCGAGCCCAGAAATCCAAACCAAGAAAATAGTAGAGTATAGGAAGAACCATAACAAATCCACCAGTATGCAACATAATATACAACGCCTAAAGACGAGGATCACAACAGAAAAGAAACTCCAACAACAAGGAATCTATAGAAAAGTAACGTGCGACTCTAAGGTCGAAAGAATAACAACACTGGTCTCTATCTCAAATAAGTACATGTTTGGTTGATGGAACTTCTAGATACAACTGAATATAATATACAATGTATAATGATGGGTACGATACAATAACCCACCTACTAGCAAGTCACCTGAAAGAAGCTGTGCTCGCAAAGCCGTAATGAAATCCGTACGGCAACACCTGCAAGAAACTGGGGCACAACAGGGGTGAGTTGCCAACTCGTGAGTAGAAAAAGATCTACGAAAAGAAAATAGCATGTATGACGCAACCTAGGTCATACGATCATAATATATAATCCTCAAATATATAACCAGCAATCTCTAACCACGGCTAGGGTAAATATCTAACCCAAGTGTAATCCCATGTGACCGTGTCAGTGCATCAGGTAGCAATATGTATATGAATGATGTATAAATGCATGAAAAGTATAATGAAGTTTTTAAAATGATATCAATACACATATATTAGCGTCCCATTCCACTAATATTGGTGTAAGGGTATATATAACAGCGCACTCATACCCTGTTATATATACAAATGAAGTATGATCAATGTAATCATGCTTGTAAATATGAGGATATAGTCAAAATCATGGAAAAACATCTTGAAACCTGTGCCCAGCATCGGCACAAAACATAGCCTCAATCTCAATGTCTCTGCACCCCAATATCTCAAAGTCTCAGATCAATCTCACTATCTCGGGCGCCGTCAATCCAGATCGGCCCCTACCATCCATCTCATGACTACGACGGTATCCTCCAGATATCCGACGTGTAGGGTAAAATCACCGGTTGGTAGTGCTCCCCTGCCAGGCACAACGCCATCTCCTGCGATCTTCTTGCCTCGGGGTACCGCACCGGGCCCACCATGTACCCGAAACGGTTCATCCGCCTCCTCGAATCGGGTCTCGAAATCCATCAGCAAAACTCTTGGTGGACGACTCATACATCATGCGAAAACCGCACTTTTTTATTTAAAAAGAGAGAAAGCAGTTTATATAAGTTTTCCGGTTTTCCCCCAAATCCAGAAAACATCATGGAAATCCGAATCATCAATAACATGTAAAACCGTGAATATAAGCACGAGAATCCATGAATGCGGCATATAATGAACAACAGTATGCATGAAGTGACAGGTAATAACTATAATGTCAAGCTGGCATATAAGGCAAGCATACTAATATCATGTCACTACTAGCTAACAATCTAAATCAAGCAATAATATTTTCTAAGTGTTCGTGATATGGCAATTACCGATGAAGATGTGTGTGCGCCGGCAAATAAGTGTACGTGGTACATACGCATCATCGGTAATGGTGCTGGTGTCCTAACAATATGATATCAATAATGAAATATGAATCACAATAAGTATGCGATGCAGAGTAAAAACAATAATATGCGGGAGCTGGATGCTAAACACAATGATAGCTAAATTGCATCTAATGTCATAAGAGTCATATAGCTACACCGCCTATAGGGCTGATCTAATAGGCTAACTGCAGGTAAGGGAAACCGCCTAACCTCTGAGTCGATACATATATATACATATATAGTCGGTGATCCCGCCTCGGTAATATCACATCCGATAACATATCTCTATAATCAGTTATTCCCAAATCAAGAGTGCGGATCAAACATCAATTTATAGCTCGTACATAAATCCGTCGTACGGCATCCCCAAATCTGGGTACGGGTCAATATCATATTCGTCATATCATTCATCTAGTATTCTCTTTATCAAGATCAGTATCGGGGGTACTGACCTATGTCTAGTACAATGCTAACATCATCACTATAATCAAGATCTGACCACTGATCGACAGTCTAGTATAAATCGGTATTATCATCATATGTCATCAATGTAATCATAATCCGGCTTCCGATTAACAGCCTCTAGCAAACGATATCATCAGCATATGTCATCTCAAGGAGTAAACAACGCCCAAGGCGGCCTATCATAAATATCTTGTCACTATTATATCACATCATATCATATCTCGTATCATAATCACATGTCGATCATTATATATAGGTCACAATTCCTATGGCATCATTATTCCCAAAAATCCTCTAAAGCATCAAGACGTATCTCAATTATGCATCTTATCATATCACCGATATCATATCCTCAGATCAACCTCATCGACTCATCTCAATCTCATGTATCATCCTCAAATCCGTATGTAAACACATAACCCTAAACCCATGTGAACACCTGCTTATATAGAATCCCATAACCACATAAGAAATAAGGATGTATGCAAGCATGTATATGTGTGTATGTATGTGTAGTGCACCCACTACCCTAAGGTTCGTAACCTTTCACCAATCTAACATACCAATATCCATTTAAACATCAATAATTAATCCCAACAATATATAATAAATTGTTGGTGTGTATACGCATCCGTATACATCACCACGGACTGCGGGGGTGCTATACGCCATCCACCCGACTTCTCCCCGTAGATATAAATCTACTCACCTTGCTTATGTTTTCCGGTGCCGATGTCGCCATTTGCATCTCCAACGCTCCGACGCCACGTGGGGTACCTACAAGGATATCACACGCTAAAACACATGAAAACCCTGTCGGAAACCAAAACGGTACACGCTACGCTCATAGGTAAAAACCTGTAGCCTTGCGTGCAAACACAGCCAATGCTCACTGGTCATTGGCGTTCAAACGCCACCCGACGGAAACGAATCATCGAATAACAAAATCCATACGAAAACAAGTCGTAAATCATACGCCAACTCATGAAAATCAACCCAGATTTTACCCTAACAGGAATCAGTTAGACATACAGGGGGTTAAGTTTACATGAAATAGAGCTGTGCACGCAAAACGAGGCAGTTGCACCCCGGTTTGGCCGCAAATCGCGGCCAGAGGGATTAAATCTGCGGCCGGGGTATGGTGGTTTGGGCTAGAGTTTTGGGTGTTGGTTTCTGTCTGCCTGCAAATCCTACTGCCAAGTCAATTTTATTTTAGGAGGTCCGGGTTGATAGCAGATTCCAGGAAAGTCACAAAATCGACAAAATCGCTAAATTACACCAAGTATAACGAATCTGGTATTTGCTGGACTCTGGGGAAATTCTGGGGTAATCTTGGTTACAATGGTCTCAAATACACCTAATAAAGTTGTCCTTGCAATCAAAACCATCACTTGGCCAAACCTCACTCAATTTCACTAAAACTAGCACTAGATCTCAAATATAACAGTAACTTTCAGCTAGACACTATAACTTGCAAGATAGGAATTTGGTTATGAGATTATACCTCAAGGGAGTCCTAGAACGAAGGAGAAGGGAATGGGGAGGAAGGACTGTTGCTGCTGAAGTGGGCTGCTGTTGCTATTGCTTTGGCTGCAGCTGCTGCTTGCAATCTGTTTTCTTCTTCTCTTTTGCAGCAGCTACTGCTGCTGTTGTTTTTATTGGGGTGCTGGTGTTGCTGAAGTTGTGGTATAGTGTTGATGGTGTGTTGGTTTGTGGTGAGGTTGAAGTGTGATGGGGGTGTGGTGTAGTTTGAATGGGGTTGTTGTTGCTGTTGCTTGTTGGTTTTCTGGCTGAAACTGCTGTAGCCAAAGTAGCAGCAGATGAAAAAGGGGGGCTGATGTTGTGTAGATATGAGGGTGTAGGTATGGGGCTATGATGTTGCAGCTTGTAGCAGCAGCTAGGGGGTTGATGTGTGGGTGAAGGGACATGTTGTAGCTGCTGTTGGAGTGTGCTGATGCAATATTGGGGGCTGAAATGTTGATAATGGGGGGGGGGCTGAAGCTGTTACGTCAGCTGCTGTTTGCAGCAGTTTGATGTGGCTGATGCTTTTGTTTGGCTGAGGTTGCTGCTGTGGCAGATGTAGGGTGTGTAGGTGTTGGGCTAAGGTGTTAGGAGCAGGTGTAGGGTTGGCTGAAATAGTGCTTTGGTGTTGGGCTAAGGTGTTAGGAGCAGGTGTAGGGTTGGCTGAAATATTGCTTCAGCTGCTGATGTTGGCTGATATAGCAGCTGATGTGTTGCTATGGGGCTGAAGTTGGAGCATTTGGGGCTGATGTGTGAGAAGGGGATAAAAAGAACACAAGGGATTATGGAATGATATGGATCGTGGCACACTCTAACCACCTCTCTCTCTCTTATTGTAGCTTGCTCAGCCATCATGGCTCATCCTCTCTCTCCCCCTTAACCAAAGTCAACTCCAACTCTAACCAACCCCATTAACCTAACCAAAACACTAACTAACCCAATTACCCTAATCAAATGGTTCAACCCACCATGGTCACCTAAGCATGGTTAACCCCTAGGCTTAACCCAAGTTAACATGCACAAGTGTGTGCAGTCCAGATAAAATTCTGATAAAATATTTAAAAGCTGATTTGGTAAACTTTTACCAAAAACCCCACATTAAGACACACTTACCACTAAACTCAAACTTAGGTGTTACAGTCTTCCCCCCTTAAGAAAATTCGTCCCCGAATTTTAAAATATAAAGCAACGCATTCCTTCAAAAGATGAGTGGACTTTTTCCACATCTCGCCCTTGGCCTCCCAAGTGACCCCTTCACCATTCGAGCTGCATCAAGGTATCCGTACTGATGGCAAGACCCTCGGCCTAAGTTTCTTCACTTGTCGGTCCAATATCACGACTGGCTGCTCGGTGAATGTAAGATTTGTGCTCAGGCTGAATGGTCTGATGCTGAATCATGTGCGGAGGGTCATGTAGGTATCTGCGAAGCATCTACACGTGGAAGTTAGGGTGAATATCTGAAAAGTCGGGTGGAAGAGCCAAATGATATGCTACTGTGCCGCACGCTCGAGGACCTCGAAGGGACCCACAAATCTGGGGCCAAGCTTTCCCTTCCATTCGAACCTCATCACTCCCTTCATTGGAGAGATTTTTAGAAAAACGTGATCGCCAATTGCGAACTCTAATCTGTGGCAGCGTCTGTCAGTATACGATCTCTGCTTGCTCTGAGTTGTCATCATCCTGTCTCGAATCAGCTGTATCTTCTTGGTCGTCTCCTGTACGATCTGTGGCCCCAAAATACTGCTCTCGCCGAGCTCTGTCCAACAGACGGGCGGTCTGCATCTCCTCTCATTACAAGGCCTCGAAAGGTGCCATCTGAATAGTGTCCTGAAAGCTGTTGTTGTAGGTGAACTCCACCAAGGGTAAATGATGATCCCAGCTACCACCAAAGTCTAAAGCGCACGCTCTGAGCATGTCCTCGAGAGTCCGAATAGTCTGCTCGGTCTGCGGATGAAATGCTGTGCTGAAACTTAAACGAGCGCCCAAAGCCTCCTGAAGCCTCTGCCGCAGTTGGCCGGTAAACTGGGTGCCTCTATCGGACACGATACACGTCGGGACTCCATGCAGTCGTACAATCTCGTCGATGTATGTTTGGGCGTACTGAGCAATCCAAAAGTCATCTTCACTGGCAGGAAGTGGGCCGCTTTTGTCAAACGATCCACGATCGCCCAAATGGAGTCATACCCTCGCCTAGTCCTGGTAGACCACAACGAAATCCATCGAAATCTGTTCCCATTTCCACTCTGGAATGGGTGACGGATGTAGCTCACCTGCTGGTCTCTAGTGCTCGGCTTTGACTTGCTGACAAGTCAGGCATCTTGACACGAAATCCGCCATGTCCCTCTTCATTCCGTCTCACCAGTAAACATCTCTCATATTATGGTACATCTTGGTGGAACCCGGAGGAACACTGTACACCGATCGATGTGCCTCCTCAAGAATCTCACGCTGCAGTCCCTCGGCACTTGGTACACACAATGTAGTCCAAAATCACTGTATCCCCTGATCATCAAACAAGTCATGCGAATAAATCGCCTAACAATACTAAAAACAAGCATGACGGAATAGTTCCGCCCAAGCGCATCCTCCAAGAATCTCTGGCCGACTGTCGTGATCACTCATAGCATGTCTCGTCGACGATCCTGAACTCTAGCCTGCTGGTGCGCGTAACATGACCACTCCTGGATCCAAGTCTTCTCTGTGGGTTTCCAATCTCACGATTCATCGGCTTATCGGCCCTATTAGGTGTGCTAACGGGGATGATCCCGTTCTGGCACTTCTCTGGTCATCTCTCGGTCAATCATCGCGACCACTTGTGAAGCAACATGTCACCGGCGTCGGCTTCTGGCTCTCTGATTGTACGTGACACATCTGATCTTGGATGCAAATATCATTGCAGCAGTGTCCTGGAAGGAATCCTGCTCAAGGTCGCTTCTAAATATCGTCTCTGCCTAACTGCCCGGAAATCCCCATCCTTTACTATATCTACTTCTGCTCCGGAATGGCTGCATACTCACCATGACTCCTTCTGGAAGGTATATCCAAGTACAATGTCTCGCATTCGTATCGCATCTCTGGTGTCGGCAGAGTGGAACGTCATCATATCCAGATCTTGTACGAACCTCTTACTCCACTTTTCTCTAATGTCGACTGCTTCGGACTTGTCTCATCGTGGCTGCATGGACTGAGCTCCAATGGCTATCCTCGTATCTGGAGTCTCCCAAGAAATGTATCTCACCATCTAGCATCCGAATTAAGTCGAGCCATCCGATCGATTTGTCAAGACCTCATAATCCCCCAAGAGCTCAACATCTTGGGTACAGTATAACAGTATCGAGTACATATCACAGCATCGGTGGTCCAGCCGTAGAAGGGCAAACCCAAGCCTCACTAATGTTGCCGTAGAACTGCCGCAAACCCTAAGGTTCAAAGGCTTTCACACGGTCATTAAGTCGAGTTAGGGTTTCATTCTTCTAGAGGGACCATAGAATTGCCTGCATGTCTTTCCGAAATACTTAAAACTTGGAATAATAGGTTTCTGACACCCGATCGTCTCTGTCGACTCTCAACGTCTCTGCGTGAAGTCGTCTCAGCTGGAATCAATCTATCTGATGACCTCGCATCGGGTAGCGAACAAACCACACGTCCTAGTCTTTCATCCTCGGGGACTAGCGACCTTTTATCATCGCTTAGTACACTCGTACCGCAATAGCTCCAACATCTGGGGCGATATCTCGTCATTCACAGCAATAACTGGCTCACTCGTCTGCACGCTGAACCGTGCCTCAATCCTCATGAATAAGCAATACACCAACGGTCGTCAAATCTGGCTGTCCTCTGTCAGTGGCTCAATCCTCTGGTGCTGATCTGCATGTCCGAGTAATCTCATACAGCGACCCATCCAACGCTCGTGGCGCGAAAACATCATAAAAAGACACATCTCCGCAATCGTGTGTCGCCAGAATCATGCCCTGGTCAGTCCTCGTTCGTAACGAGCTCGCGCTGACCGCAACTCTAGCCATAGCTCTCCCTGCCCGTAATCATGGCAGCAAACCATAACAGGTACCGATGAAGCTAGATCAGGAATGAATATGATGTTGAACAAAGAAATGTACATCCTAAGGCTTCTTAAGTCGAGTGGCGTGTCGTAAATATGCCGCGGAACATACCAACGGTACGTCACTCTACTTTAGTCACCTATTCCATCAACCAAGGGTTATCCTACACTCCGAAGGTAAAACCTAACGCTCTGATACCAACTTTGTCACGTCCCGATAGTACGGAACATGACCGGCACTTAGGCTACGAACGTCTCAAGACGTACGTGCTCTAAGTAAGCCGAGCCCAGAAATCCAAACCAAGAAAATAGTAGAGTATAGGAAGAACCATAACAAATCCACCAGTATGCAACATAAAATACAACGCCTAAAGGCGAGGATCACAACAGAAAGGAAATTCCAACAACAAGGAATTTATAGAAAAGTAACGTGCGACTCTAAGGTCGAAAGAATAACAACACTGGTCTCTATCTCAAATAAGTACATGTTTGGTTGATGGAACTTCTAGATACAACTGAATATAATATACAATGTATAATGATGGGTACGATACAATAACCCACCTACTAGCAAGTCACCTGAAAGAAGCTGTGCCCGCAAAGCCGTAATGAAATCCGTACGGCAACACCTGCAAGAAACTGGGGCACAACGGGGGTGAGTTGCCAACTCGTGAGTAGAAAAAGATCTACGAACAGAAAATCGCATGTATGACGTAACCTAGGTCATACGATCATAATATATAATCCTCAAATATATAACCGGCAATCTCTAACCATGGCTAGGGTAAATATCTAACCCAAGTGTAATCCCATGTGACCGTGTCAGTGCATCAGGTGGCAATATGTATATGAATGATGTATAAATGCATGAAAAGTATAATGAAGTTTTTAAAATGATATCAATACACATATATTAGCGTCTCATTCCACTAATATTGGTGTAAGGGTATATATAACAGCGCCCTCATACCCTGTTGTATATACAAATGAAGTATGATCAATGTAATCATGCATGTAAATATGAGGATATAGTCAAAATCATGGAAAAACATCATGAAACCTGTGGCCAGCATCGGCACAAAACATAGCCTCAATCTCAATGTCTCTGTACCTCAATATCTCAAAGTCTCAGATCAATCTCACTATCTCGGGCGCCGTCAATCCAGATCGGCCCCTACCATCCATCTCATGACTACGACGGTATCTTCCGGATATCCGACGTGTCGAGTAAAATCACCTTTCGGTAGTGCTCCCATGCCAGGCTCAACGCCATCTCCTGCGATCTTCTTGCCCCGGGGTACCGCACCGGGCCCACCATGTACTGGAAACGGTTCATCCGCCTCCTCGAATCGGGTCTCGAAATCCATCAGCAAAACTCATGGTGGACGACTCATACATCATTGGAAAACCGCACTTTTTTATTTAAAAAGAGAGAAAGCAGTTTATATATGTTTTGCGGTTTTCCCCCAAATCCAGAAAATATCATGGAAATCTGAATCATCAATAACATGTAAAACCGTGAATATAAGCACGAGAATCCATGAATGCGGCATATAATGAACAACAGTATGCATGAAGTGACAGGTAATAACTACAATGTCAAGCTGGCATATAAGGCAAGCATACTAATATCATGTCACTGCTAGCTAACAAGCTAAATCAAGCAATAATATTTTCTAAGTGTTCGTGATATGGCAATTACCGATGAAGATGTGTGTGCGCCGGAAAATAAGTGTACGTGGTACATACGCATCATCGGTAATGGTGCTGGTGTCCTAACAGCATGATATCAATAATGAAATATGAATCACAATAAGTATGCGATGCAGAGTAACAACAATAATATGCGGGAGCTGGATGCTAAATACAATGATAGCTAAATTGCATCTAATGTCATAAGAGTCATATAGCTACACCGCCTAAAGGGCTGATCTAATAGGCTAACTGCAGGTAAGGGAAACCGCCTAACCTCTGAGTCGATACATATATATACATATATAGTCGGTGATCCCGCCTCGGGAATATCACATCCGATAACATATCTCTATAATCAGTTATTCCCAAATCAAGAGTGCGGATCAAACATCAATTTATAGCTCGTACGTAAATCCGTCGTACGGCATCCCCAAATCTGGGTACGGGTCAATATCATGTTCGTCATATCATTCATCTAGTATTCTCTTTATCAAGATCATTATCGGGGGTACTGACCTATGTCTAGTATAATGCTAACATCATCACTATAATCAAGATCTGACTACTGATCGACAGTCTAGTATAAATCGGTATTATCATCATATGTCATCAATGTAATCATAATCCGGCTTCCGATTGACAGCCTCTAGCAAACGATATCATCAGCATATGTCATCTCAAGAAGTAAACAATGCCCAAGGCGGCCTATCATAAATATCTTGTCACTATTATATCACATCATATCATATCTCGTATTATAATCATATGTCGATCATTATATATAGGTCACAATTCCTATGGCATCATTAGTCCCCAAAATCCTCTAAAGCATCAAGACGTATCTCAATTATGCATCTTATCATATCACCGATATCATATCCTCAGATCAACCTCATCGACTCATCTCAATCCCATGTATCATCCTCAAATCCGTATGTGAACACATAACCCCAAACCCATGTGAACACCTGTTTATATAGAATCCCATAACCACATATGAAATAAGGATGTATGCAAGCATGTATATGTGTGTATTTATGTGTAGCGCACCCACTACCCTAAGGTTCGTAACCTTTCACCAATCTAACATACCAATATCCATTTAAACATCAATAATTAATCCCAACAACATATAATAAATTGTTGGTGTGTATATGCATCCGTATACATCACCACGGACTGCGGGGGTGCTATACGCCATCCACCCGACTTCTCCCCGTAGATATAAATCTACTCACCTTGCTTATGTGTTCCGGTGCCGATGTCGCCATTTGCATCTCCAACTCTCCTACGCCACGTGGGGTACCTATAAGGATATCACACGCTAAAACACATGAAAACCCTGTCGGAAACCAAAACGGTACACGCTACGCTCATAGGTAAAAACCTGTAGCCTTGCGTGCAAACACAGCCAATGCTCACTGGTCGTTGGCGTTCAAACGCCTCCCGACGGAAACGAATCATCGAATACCAAAACCCATACGAAAACAAATCGTAAATCATACGCCAACTCATGAAAATCAACCCAGATTTTACCCTAACAGGAATCAGTCAAAACTAGACATACAGGGGGTCAAGTTTACATGAAATAGGGCTGTGCACGCAAAACGAGGCAGTTCCACCCCGGTCTGGCCGCAAATTGCGGCCAGAGGGATTAAATCTGCGGCTGGGGTATGGTGGTTTGGGCTAGGGTTTTGGGTGTTGGTTCCTGTCTGCCTGCAAATCCTACTGCCAAGTCAATTTTATTTTAGGAGGTCCGGGTTGATAGCAGATTCCAGGAAAGTCACAAAATCGACAAATTCGCTAAATTACGCCAAGTATAACGAATCTGGTATTTGCTGGACTCTGGGGAAATTCTGGGGTAATCTTGGTTACAATGGTCTCAAATACACCTAATAAGGTTGCCCTAGCAATCAAAACCATCACTTGGCCAAACCTCACTCAATTTCACTAAAACTAGCACTAGATCTCAAATATAACAGTAACTTTCAGCTAGACACTATAACTTGCAAGATAGGAATTTGGTTATGAGATTATACCTCAAGGGAGTCCTAGAACGAAGGAGAAGGGAAGGGGGAGGAAGGATTGTTGCTGCTGAAGTGGGCTGCTGTTGCTATTGCTTTGGCTGCAGCTGCTGCTTGCAATCTGTTTTCTTCTTCTCTTTTGCAGCAGCTACTGCTGCTGCTATTTTTATTGGGGTGCTGGTGTTGCTGAAGTTGTGGTATAGTGTTGTTGGTGTGTTAGTTTGTGGTGAGGTTGAAGTGTGATGGGGGTATGGTGTGGTTTGAATGGGGTTGTTGCTGCTGTTGCTTGTTGGTTTTCTGGCTGAAACTGCTGTAGCCAAAGTAGCAGCAGATGAAAAAGGGGGGCTGATCTTGTGTAGATATGAGGGTGTAGGTATCGGGCTATGATGTTGCAGCTTGTAGCAGCAGCTAGGGGGCTGATGTATGGGTGAAGGGACCTGATGTAGCTGTTGCTGGAGTGTGCAGATGCAAGATTGGGGGCTGAAGTATTGATAATGGGGGGGCTGAAGCTGTTGCATCAGCTGCTGTTTGCAGCAGTTTGATGTGGCTGATGCTTTTGTTTGGCTGAGGTTGCTGCTGTGGCTGATGTAGGGTGTGTAGGTGTTGGGCTAAGGTGTTAGGAGCAGGTGTAGGGTTGGCTGAAATATTGCTTCAGCTGCTGATGTTGGCTGATGTAGGAGCTGATGTGTTGCTATGGGGCTGAAGTTGGAGCATTTGGGGCTGATGTGTGAGAGGGGGGGGGGGAAAGAACACAAGGGATTATGGAATGATATGGATCATGGCACACCCTAACCATCTCTCTCTCTTAATGTAGCTTGCTCAAGCCATCATGGCTCACCCTCTCTTTCCCCCTTAACCAAAGTCAACTCCAACTCTAACCAACCCCATTAACCTAACCAAAACACTAACTAACCCAATTACCCTAATCAAATGGTTCAACCCACCATGGTCACCTAAGCATGGTTAACCCCTAGGCTTAACCCAAGTTAACATGCATAAGTGTGTGCAGTCCAGATAAAATTCCGATAAAATATCCATAAAACCAGATAAAATATTTAAAAGCTGATTTGGTAAACTTTTACCAAAAACCCCACATTAAGACACACTTACCACTAAACACAAACTCAGGTGTTACACAAACATCAAGGTGAGTAGATATATTTCTACGAGGGAAGTCGGGTGGATGGCGTATAGCACCCCCACAGTTTCGTAGTGTAAAATATGAATACGTTATATATATACACACACACACACACACACACACACACACACACACACACAAATGTGTGTATTGTGAGACTAATGATTATCAAGATAGGTTTATGAGTTCATGGGTTAGTTTTAGTGTAATTAGAAGTAACTTGTTTAGCTTCTTAGTCACGAAACACTAGAGTAATGTTTTGCGCGCACACACACACGCATACATTTGATTTACTTGTGCGTATATGGGGAAATATATATATATCCATATATCTATGTGAGTATGTATATATATATATATATATATATATATGTATGTATACATATACATGGATGGTTAGGATAGTATATGGTACTTGGAGATGAGTCGATGTGATTGGGCATGATGCCACGAGATCGGTGATGTGAATTGGTTCGTATTATGAGATACAACATGATATTATAGCGGGTCTTAAGGCGGTACGTTTTCATACACACGCATATATATATATATATATATATATATATATATATATATATATGTTGATGGTATCAGTATGTACTAGATTTTAGATCAGTACCCCTAATACAGGATATGATGATAAGGATACCAGATGAATAATGAGATAAATGTGATATTCGACCCTTACCCAGATTTGGGATGCCGTACGAGACAAAGTTATGATGATAGATCCGCACTCTTGACTCGAGGATGTCATTTTATATATTGTATCGTACGTGATACTATTGAGGCGGGATCACCGACTACTAGATTTATATATATCGACTCAGACTTAGGTGGTTTTCCTTACCCTTCGATTAGTCTGTTAGTTTAGTCCTGTAGTATGCTTAGTAGATGTTAGACTGGGCTCGAGTCATTCTTATGTCCAAAATTAATGAATCGTGAGTATTTTAAAGACAGGCCAAGGGATACTACAGATATTTCAAAGGACGTACCTTTTTCTTAAAAACGTCGTAGCCCCTATTTTCTAATCACACGATTCGTGTTATTTCAAATGTCAAAGCCGTATGACTCATTTTTTTTAAATGTATATTCTTATATGTTGCGTTATTATTCATGTTCTGTATATTCTTGCTGTTCGCATTGCATTGCATGCTTACCTGTGTTTTCATTAGTTATTATAAAATCATGCTGTCAGGACACCGGCGCCATTACCGATGATGTGTATGCTTCACGTACACTTGCTTGCCGGCTCACACACATCATCATCGGTAATTGCTATGTCACGTACACGTTAGAAAATATTATTTCATTGACATAACTTGTTAGCTGATAGTTCCAATATGTTATTGCTTTCATATGCTAGTTAATTATTGCATTCCTTCCTTGATATCCGATGCATTCATTTATTTATTGTCATGCAATATTATAGAACTTTATGCCTGTAATTCACTGTTATTTACTCTTGAGAATGGGATTTCGGATTTCCATGTGATTTCTGGATTTGGAGAAACCGCAATGATTTTACAAACTTATTATCATTTAAAGATAGAAAATTGCGGTTTTCTCATGATATGATTTGAGAGATGTCCACCATGAGTTTTCTAGGCTCTTGAGCGATATCATACACCCGATTCGAGGAGGAGGAACCGTCTGTGGGTGCATGGTGGACCCGGTGCGGTACCCCAGGGCAAGATGGTCACAGTTGATGGCATTGAGCCTAGCAGGGGAGCACTACCGACCGATGATTGTATTGTGACTCGACGGATATCCGGAGGATACCGATCGGAGTATAGGCCAGTCTGGATTGCCGGAGCCCGAGGTATTGAGATTTGATGATATAGGCCAGTCCGGAGTGCCGGAGCCTGAGATATTGAGACAGCGAGATATATATTTTGTGTCGATGCTAGACACTGATTCCCTGTTGATTTCATTGAGGATGCTTCGATTTTATTACAGATATCTCACTGAGATAAGAAAAGCAGTTTTCTCATTAGATGTATTCTGTTTTCATGCATTCATACATCATATATATGATATGTTGCTACCTGAGGCACTGACACAAGCACTTGGTATTACACTTATGTATAGATGTTTACCCTTTCCATTATTATATGCTTCAGCCTATATTATTTTGAGGATTTTACTATCGTATGACCTAGGATTGAGTCATACATGCAATTTCTGCTCGGTGATGTTTTCTACTCACGAGTTGGCAACTCATCCCCGTTGTACCACAGTTTCTTGCAGGTTTTGCCGTACAGGTTTTCTTGGCGCCTTTGCTGGCACACTGCTTCCTTCCGGGTGATTGCTTTGGTAGGTGGGTTCACTTGCATCGTGACCACCATTGTACTTTATTTATATTCAGTTGTATCTAGTAAAACTCCATCAACCAGACTTGTATATTTATTAGACCTAGAAGACCAGTTGTATATTCTTTGGACCTTAGAGTCGCGCGATGTATTTTTATGGTTTTCTTGATGATATTAGGTTTCCTTTTGAGTTTTGATCCTCGCCCTTCGGCATTGTATATTATATTGCATTGCGTGGTTATGTCCGCCAATTGGCGAAGAGCTAGCTCCCGCTTGGTGATGCCTTTATATTATGCATGTTGTACCCTTTTGGGGCCAGTATTTATAAATGAAACTCTTCCGAAATTTTCAGAAAAGACTTGAGGTTTTCAAAATTCATACTTTGGCTTATTTTGTTAAACCACTCGCTTTAAAACTAAAGTTTTCCTTCACTTTCTCCTTTAAATGGTTTAGATTTCTGGGATTTTGGCTTACTTGAATTAGATGGGGTCTTATAGACTTCATATGATTCAAGTGCCAGTCACGTGCCATTTTGGGTCGTGACAATTAAGTAGAGGTAGAGAACTGGGAAAAGGTGATATGTCCCTCAAAGAAGGGAATGGTGCAATTGTTGCAGCCAAATCAGTTGGCGAATATCACCTTGAATTACCAAGTAGTAACACAATGATTTTGAGTGACTGTTATTTCGTACAAAAAATATTGTGAATGTTTTTCTAAATCAAGTGTTGATTGGGTATGGTACGTTGTATAACAATATATACGTTCTAAATCACAAAACAGTTCAAAGTATACAGAACACACAAAAGGAAAAATTCAAAAAAGAACGAAGTCTTCTTGTGGCATTGTAGACTAGGTCATATCAATGCGACAAGAATTGCTAAGTTGCATAAGGATGGATATTTGAATCCGTTCGAATTTACAGCTTATGAAACTTGCCAGTCATGTCTCAAAGGAAAGATGACCAAAACTCCGTTTACTAGATACGGAGAAAGAGCTACTGAACTCTTGGGACTGATACATAGTGATGTATGCGGTTCTATGTCTCCACATGCCAGGAATAGTTCCTCATACATTATTACATTCACCAATGATCTCTCAGGATTCGAACATGTGTTCCTGTTGAAACACAAGTCTGGATCTTTTAAGAAATTCAAGGAATATAAGTGCGAAGTAGAAAACCAAACGGGTAAAAGTATTAAAATCCTTCGATCTGATCGGAGAGGAGAATACTTAAACACAGAATTCCAGACTATTTAAAAGAGAATGGGATTCTCTCTCAGTTTACTCCTCCGTTTACACCACAGCACAATGGAGTATCGGAGCGGAAGAATCACACCCTATTAGATATGGTGCACTCTATGATGAGTATTGCTGAGTTACCTATTTCCTTTTGGGGCGATGCGCTTGAGATAGCTGCAGACCTATTGAATATGGTTCCTTCCAAATCCGTGCCTACCACTCCATATAAGATATGGAAAGGAAAGAGACTGTGTCTTAATTATGTTAAGATATGGGGTTGTCCGGCTTATGTTAAAAAGAAAAATCCGGACAAGCTCGAGGCAAGGTCTGTTTTGTGCAAGTTTGTAGGATATCCAAAGGATTCATATAGATATATCTTCTACTACACCGAGGAACAAAAGGTGTTTGTTTCTCGACATTCCACCTTTTTAGAAAAGGAATTTCTTGTGAAAGAAATTAGCGGTAATGAAGTAGAACTGGAAGAAGTTCTAGCAACACAAACTATAACTGACAATTTGGTAGAACCAGAGGATTCAATAGTCCCCGACGAACCTCAGCCACTCCGCAGATCCAGTAGGGTTCCTCATCCACCAGAGAGATATTACGGTTTTCTCGTAGATGATGGGAGCGAGGATTGGATCATGGAAGATGATGACCCAACTTGTTTCGAGTAGGCCATCACAAGTGGAGACTCTGTGAAATGGCTGGATGCTATGCGATCTGAGATGGAATCCATGTACACCAACAAAGTATGGACTTTGGAAGTTGTTCCTGAAGTGGTAATGTTGGATATATGAATGCCCTAAAGGCCATTATATGATAGTTGATGTATTTATACATGTGTGTGTGTGTGTGTGTGTGTGTGTGTGTGTATATTCAGTGTACATTCTTGCTCGACATGATAGTATGCTATCTGGTTCTTCTTTATCTGACATGTTTATTTGATCATGCCTTTATTCATTCACACATGTTGATAAAGCCCTGAGGATATAGGCTTGACTACTGTGATTATGATAGAGATCATACTAGTGGGACATCTGTAGTTTATAAGCTTATCCTGGAATGTCCCTAGTCGTAAGTGTATCGAGACGGGGCATCGATATACCAGAGTAGACCAGCGTATATGATACTAGACCCATATGATGGGCGATGGATGTTCCCACACTCATCGATGTTTGACATCGAGATTGTATACGGGTGCTTAGTGGTGATTGGGTACACTGGACGGACTCACCGAGAACTCCTATATGGAATTATATCTATCGTCGGATAGCAGTTCTCAGGTGACACTGGTGTAGGTTTGTCTGTAGACCCGAGATCGTCATAGAGTCTTGTGTGTTCTCCCACTATACTTTGATTACCACCCTACCACGGCTTTACTGAGTCGTGCAAACAGGTGGCCGTTGGGTACAGTCCCGAGACACACGAAGGCAATGAGCGATAGGAGGGGTTTCGTCTCTCCCAGTATTGGGAGTTGATGCTGTGCTGTGCTCGATTAGCTATATCAGTAAGTCCCTGGCCAGGGCTGTTGAGATTTACTGATAAGTGTTATCAGTAGTTTCTCGATCTGTTATAGACCATTCATCGGCACGACTTATTGAGTTATTGGGGTCGACTTTAACATCCCTAGACTCAATATGCAGCATATCTGACAAAGAGACCGGACAGTACGGTAGTGTTGCCAGTTGGCTCGACAGGAGTTGTGACAGGTTCGCTTGATTTCTTCTGATCGCTCAATACCCGGGTGGCCGTTACGTTTAGCTGACCGCTTGCGGCTTGGGGGTGCTTGATATGATCATCACCCACTGCCGGCGTATTGACGAGTCTTAGAGTCCCACAATGGAGTTGCCTAGTCCAGGCGAAACGATGTGGTGCGCATATGAGATATGCGTGTGGACCCGTTAAAATGCGCGTATGAGATACCGTATATTAATCGGGCGGTTTGCTTTTGGTCGGGTCGTATGCGATATGACTGGTTTGCTAAATCAAGTGTTGATTTATCATTGACCATTAGTTTCTCACTTTAAATCCTTTCTTGTCTTTTTGTTGTATGCATGCATGTTGTAAGTCCATGCTACCTCTCCCGGTACTTACGGGCTTGCGGAATTTGGTGAAAAACAATTTTCTGGAGGCGGTAACATGGACTCAAACTGATCTTTGTTAAACTTAGCTACCTAACAACCTAACTAAGAGTTGTTAACTACTCGGTTAGGGGGTTATACCTTTCTTTCTTGAACTCCTTCGTCTTCAACACTTGATGGTTGTCCGGATCCGCTTCACCCCGTCGTCTCCTTGCGCCGAAGATCGATCCACCCGAAAGCTTCTACCTTTGGCTTCTTCTTCGAGCTTTGAAGAAACTAGTTCACTCGGTTTGCTAAACCTTGTGAACTAGAGTGAGTAGAGGAGAGTGTGTTGGGATTTTTTTCTATGGTTCTTGGTTCTCAACACATGAGACAAGTGAACCATAGACTAAAGAGAGGGAGAGCAAGAGGAAGAGGATGAGAGCTCAAGAACAAGAGAGAGAATGAAAATGATAGAATGAGAAAGACTTTTCTCTCTTGGCTCTCATAATCCAAAGCCATCATAACAAATCATAGCAATCAAGTATTATATGATGGTTTAAGCTACAATAGCCATATCATTTCATGCACTCATTTTTCACAAGAGAACAAGCAAGCAAAAAGTCTTTGCCATGAAATGATAGCCATTGTCATCATGATGGTCAACTAGTCCAACCTAGTAAACCGGTCAACAAAGTCAACAAGTCAACAAAGTCAACCCCTCAACAACCATGTCACCATAATACTTAATTAATATTATTGTTAATCAAATATCATATTCTCATTAGGGTTTAGCAAGAATTCAACGGTCAACAGTCAACAACCCTAATGAGAATCCTCTGCCTCTGTCTCTCCGTCAACTGTGCATACACACCCGCATCCGCGTCCCGAGGAACACGAATACATATGAGATAAAATCAATCCCAAAACGTACACTAGGATCTGGCTTAAACCAAAGCCTGCTAGTGTTAACTGTCCGGACACTAAACGTGCACAAGTGCACGGATGTGACCGAACCTTGTCGCAAAACCATGCGACCTCTACTCTTTTGCCTAAAGGCCAATAGCTTTCTGTGTGGGACTCTAAAGACTCGACACTACGCTGGCAGTGGGTTTAACCACAGACCGCAAGCGGCACTAGCTGTGTGTAACGGTCCCGAGGTAGATGCCGACAAGAAGACTGACGAGGTGAAACCCATCTGAACTCTTACTAAGCCTGAATGTGACAGTCTCCGTACAGTCCGGTCTGTTCGTCTGATACATCGCATGGCGGGCCTAGGGGGCGGTAAACGTCAGTCCCCTAATAGCGGTACAAGTCGTGTCGGAGTGAAGCCCAAAACACCCTGAGATAACACTGGAAGCCTACCAGTATATCTCGCTTGCCCTGGCCAGGGACTACTCGTGTAATGGCTCTCCTAAACACAGCGCGATGTCAACCCCCAATACTGGGAGAGACGAATCCTGTCTAACCGTCACTGCCTCCAAGTGCTTCGGGACTGCACCCAACTACTACCTGTTTGCACGACTCCTTTGAGCCGTGGTAGGGTAGTAATCAAAGTACAGTGGGAACACACTTGAGGCGAAGTGACAGTGTCAAGTCAGCGGACTAAGCTGTACTCATGTCACCTGGGAACTGATAGCTGACGATAGGTATAATACCAACCGGTCAGTTCCCGACGAGTCCTTTCCAGTGTACTCGTAACCTAACGAGCACCCGCATACTATCTCCAGTACGACGTACTGATGGCTGTGGGACAGACCATCTCCCACTCTAGGATGAGAAGCGCATACGCTAGTCTACTCCGGAGTATCGATGCCCTGTCTCGATAGTTCTGCGACTAGGAACCTGTATAAGGATGTGCTTATAGATTACCCAGCCCCCACTAGTGTGACTGCCATCACAACGCTGGTAATCAAGCAAAGATCCTAAGGGCTCCACTAATGTGTATAGTGTAAGTTTATGTTGCATGCTCCCACAACTTTTGTGGCGCGGCGGAAGTGGTGAACGAAAATTTTCTTGGCATACAACACGCACTTAACCGAAGATCTTGTCTAAACCACAACTAGAAAAACCTAACTAGAGATCTTATCTACTATGTTAGGGATTATACCTCAATGATCCGGTCCTTCGGGTCTTCTCTTTGATGAAATCCTTAGCTCCTTTTTATGTTGCCGACGTTTTCGATCTCCGGCCACCGAAGACCTAGATGATCCACCCGAGAGTTTTTGTGCAAGCTTGAAACTCTTCACAAGAGTTTACCTAGAGACCAATTTTGCTAGAATAGATCACTAGGATTATGTAGAGATGAATTTATTGGAATAGCTTGAAAACTATAGCATTTCTTCTTCTTATCAATTTTTTGATTCACTTATCATAATTTTGTTAAGGAATTGAATGCATTGATTTCACATCTCATGTGAAGGTATTTATAAGAAGAAATGGAGGAGAGAATAATTTCATTTATAATTAAAAAGTTTAAGCATGATAGAAAAAAGAAAGAAAAGAATTTAGCACTAATTAAAGCATGCATTATGAAAGAAGTATCATGCTTAATTAGTACATCCACTTCTATCATGCTTATACTTTTCAATTTACACCTCACTTATTTATTTTCACAAAATAAATGATGTTATTATTATGTCATTATGAGGTGGCATCTTCTAGAAGGTATTTTGTAACAATTACAAAAATACCCCTCCTCCGTATACCGTATACCGTATACCCGCATCCGAATTCCAAAAAATACGAATACAATTAATCCAATAATATAATACTGGTATCCGTCCAGTATTATTCTTCCGATTATTATTCCTGTAACAATTACCGAACATAATCGAAAACCTGCCGCAACACTTTACGGCTGCCGTAACAACTTACGGTTTTCTACATCTTTTGCCTGAACGAGGGAACCCTCTATGTGGGACTCTAAAGACTCGTCAGTACGCTGGCAATGGGTTTAACCACAAGCACGTCAGCGGCACTAGCTGTGCGTAACGGCTACCCAGGTACATGACGAAAAGGTGGCCGACGAGCGAACTCATCACAACCCTTACGAGCCTGTAAGCAACACTTACCGTACAGTCCGGTCTCTTCGTCTGATACGTCGCATATGAAGTCTAGGGGTGGTAAATGTCAGACCCCAGTAACTTTATAAGTCATGCTGATTTATGGCTCATAACAGTTCGAGAAACTACTGATAACTCTTATCAGTAAACCTCGAGAACCCTGGCCAGGGATTTAGGTGTTATAGTCGATCAAACATAGCGCGACATCAACTCCCTATACCGGGAGAGACGAAACCCCTCCTATCGCTCACTGTCTCCATATGATTCGGGACTGTACCCAAAATCCACCTGTTTGCACGACTCAGTAGAGCCGTGGTAGGGAGGAAATTAAAGTACAGTGGGAATCACACAAGACTCTATGACGATCTCGGGTCTACAGACTAACCTGTACAAGTATCACTAGAGAACTGCTATCTGACAATAGGTATATATACCATCTAGGAGTTCTCAGCGAGTCCTGTTCGGTGTACCCATTCTCCAATGAGCACCTGTGTACAATCTTTGATGTCAAACATCAATGGTTGTGGAATCAATCATTGCCCCCAGGGTCAAGAAACGTACACACTAGTCTAATCTGGTAATACCGATGCCCTGTCTCGATATACCCTCGACTAGGAACTATTGAAGGATATGCTTATAGACTGCCCAGGTCCCACCAGTATGATCTCATCATAATCCTGGTAGTCAAGCATAGTCCTAAGGGCTTTATCAACTCATCACATATTATTAACCAGATAGCATACTATCATTTCGAGCAAAGATTGTTTCTGTACATATACATGTCTAGTATCCTATACAATACAGGCCTCTAGGGCATACATATCCAACAATCTCCCACTTGCACTAAGGCCTGTAATTAATGCAATAAGTACCAGCTAGAACCAGTTTCCGGCGTACCGCATGCCCAACAGCTCAAACAGTTTCTCAAACTGTACTTGAGGGATAGCCTTAGTGAATGGATCTGCTGTGTTGTCTTTCGTGTCTACTCTTCGTACCTCGATTTCCTGGCGATCCACTATCTCCCTGATGAGGTGATACCGCCTCAAGATATGTCTGGATTTCTGATGGGACCTCGGTTCCTTTGCCAAAGCCATGGCTCCATTGTTATCGCAATACAGAGGTATTGGATTAGCAATGGATGGAACCACTTGAAGTTCTGAAATGAACTTCCTCATCCAGACCGCTTCTTTTGCGGCATCATTAGCAGCAATATACTCAGCTTCCATCGTGGAGTCAGCGACGGTATCTTGTTTGGAACTTTTCCAACATACCGCCCCTCCATTTAGAGTAAATACAAACCCTGAGATGGACTTACTATCATCCTTGTCGCTCTGGAAGCTGGAGTCGGTAAATCCCTCCATTTGGAGATTTCCGTTACCATACACCAAGAACATTTCTTTAGTTCTTCTCAAGTACTTTAGAATGTTCTTCACGGCAGTCCAGTGTTTCTCCCCTGGGTTGGATTGATACCTGCTTACTGCACTTAGTGCATAAGCTACATCTGGGCGAGTACATAACATCGCATACATTATAGATCCTACTGCCGAAGCATAAGGTATAATGCTCATGCGAGCCCTCTCCTCATCAGTCTTTGGAGACATCTCTTTGGAGAGGGTGATCCCATGACAAGCGGGTAAATTACCCCTCTTGGAATCTTCCATACTAAACCTCTTTAGTATGGTGTCAATGTATCTCGATTGGGACAATCCCAATAATTTCTTATATCTATCTCTATAGATCTTTATCCCCAGAATGTACGAGGCATCGCCCAGGTCTTTCATGGAGAACCTCTGCGATAAGAATAGTTTGACCGATTGTAGCATAGGAATATCATTTCCTATCAAGAGAATGTCGTCCACGTACAATACGAGGAATGTAACAGTACTCTCTACAATCCTTTTATAAATACATGGTTCATCCACATTTTTGATAAAACCAAACTCTTTGATTGTATCATCAAAGCAGATGTTCCAACTCCGTGATGCCTGCTTTAATCCATAGATGGATTTAAGCAGCCTGCATGCTTTTCCGCTGCTCCCACTATCAATGAAGCCTTCTGGCTGATCCATAAAAACGCATTCTTCTAAATTACCATTTAGAAATGCCGTTTTAACATCCATCTGCCAGATCTCATAATCATAGTAAGCAGCTATAGCAAGCAAGATCCGAATGGATTTGAGCATCGCGACTGGTGAAAAAGTTTCATCATAGTCCAAGCCTGGTCTTTGACGAAATCCTTTTGCTACCAGCCTAGCTTTATAGGTCTCCACCTGACCATCCACACCAATCTTTCTTTTAAAGATCCATTTGCACCCTATGGGTTTTACTCCAGAAGGTGCATCCTCCAAAGTCCATACTTTGTTCGTGTGCATGGATTCCATTTCGGATCTCATGGCATCCAACCATTTCACTGAGTCACCACTCGTGATAGCTTGCTGAAAACTAGTAGGGTCATCATCATCCATGATGCAATCTTCTCTATCACCGTCAATTAGAAAACCGTAGTATCTATCAGGTGGGCGAGAAGTCCTACTAGATCTACGGAGTGGCTGAGGTATGTCAGGTTCTATTGAAATCTCAGGTTCAATCAAATCATCGGTAATGGTTTGTGCATCTGGAACTTCTTCCAGTTCTACCGCATTGCCAACAGTATTATTTGTAAAAAATTCATTTTCTAAGAATGTGGCAAACTGAGAAACAAACACCCTTTGTTCCTCCTTGTGGTAGAATAGATATCCATACGAGTGTTTTGGATATCCCACAAATTTACACAAAACCGATCGTGTCTCAAGTTTGTCCGGATTCTGCTTTTTCACATAAGCCGGACAACCCCATACCTTAACTCTGTTAAGAGATGGTCTCTTCCCGTACCATATCTCATATGGAGTGGTAGACACGGTTTTGGTTGGAACCCTATTCAATAGATAAATCGCAGTCTCCAATGCGTGCCCCCAAAATGATATAGGTAACTCAGCATCATTCATCATGGATCGTACCATATCTAATAATGTGCGATTCCTCCTTTCCGATACACCGTTGTGCTGTGGTGTATACGGAGGAGTGAGCTGAGAGAGAATCCCATTCTCTTTTAGGAAATTTAGAAACTCTGAGCTTAGATACTCACCTCCTCGATCCGATCGAAGTTTCTTGATACTTAAGCCTGTTTGTTTTTCTACTTCAGATTTATACTCCTTGAACTTTTCAAAGGCTTCGGACTTATGTTTCAATAAGAACACGTGTCCGAATCTCGATAAATCATCAGTGAAGGTTATGAAGTATGAAAAACCACCTGCAGCATGTGTAGACATTGGTCCACATACATCACTATGTATGAGGCCTAAGAGTTCAGTAGCTCTCTCTCCGTGTCCAGTAAACGGAGTTTTGGTCATTTTACCTTTGATGCAAGACTGGCAAGTCGCATAAGATTTATATTCAAACGAGTTTAAATATCCATCTTTATGTAGCTTGGTCAGTCTTGTTTCATTAATATGACCTAGTCTACAATGCCAAATGAAAGCTTCATTTATGTCTGAAACCTTTCTTTTGTTTCCGTGTTGTATATGAAAAACTGTATGCTGATTTAGGATGTATATCCCGTTATTTAATGTTCCATACCCAATCAACTCTTGATTAAGATTAATGTTCATAACATTTGATTGTAATACGAAATTATATCCAGCATTGTCCAACAACGATACAGATATAATATTACATAACATTGACGGTACAAAATAACATGGGTTCAAAACCAATATAGAACCCGACAGTAATCCAAGATGATACTCTCCCACTGCAGTAGCATGTACTGAGGAACCATTCCCAACTCGGAGAGTGTGATCACCTTTCTTCAACAACCTGCTATTTCTCAACCCCTGCAAACAATTGCAGATATGAGATCCTGATCCAGTATCTAATACCCAGGAAGCGGAGTTAATTGAAAAACAGTTTTCGGTTACCAACACACCTGAAGTGGAAGCATCACCATGCTTCTTTTTCTGGAGTTCGGCCAAGT
Organism: Agapanthus africanus; assembly: GCA_030015575.1. Taxonomy (NCBI): domain Eukaryota; kingdom Viridiplantae; phylum Streptophyta; class Magnoliopsida; order Asparagales; family Amaryllidaceae; genus Agapanthus; species Agapanthus africanus. The sequence continues at coordinate 514,710,051 of JASDDO010000014.1, forward strand.
ATTTAGCACAGTTTCTCTTCCAGTGCCCAGTCTGGTGGCAGTGGAAACATTCCCCACGACCTGTTGCAGCAGCCCCTTTCTTGTCCCTTCCCGATGCCTTTTTCACTCCGCCTCTCTGCTTGATGGGATTCTTCTTCTTCTTCTTTCCCTTGGCCTTGGCTTTTGGGATGGAGGAAGAAGATGGCCCAGCAATAAGAGCGGGAGTTTTCGCTACCTTTAGCGTGCTCTCTGCACTCCTCAACATATTGAGGAGTTCTGGTAAAGACTTCTCCATTTTGTGCATGTTGAAGTTTACAATGAATTGAGCAAAGGCAGGGGAAAGGGACTGCAGAACAATATCAACATATTGCTCGTTCTCCATGGTCCAACCCAGGTCCTCAAGTTCTTCGATGAGTCCAATCATCTTCAATACATGGTCACCTACAGACGTGCCAGCAGCCATGCGCATCTGAAACAACTTTCGAGATGCCTCGTATCGGAGAGTACGAGATTGCTCTCCATACAACTCCTCTGTATGGAGAAAGATGGATTGGACATCCATCTTCTCGTGCTGCTTCTGATGTTCATTGTTCATAGAAGCTAGCGCGAGGCACTTGGCTGTTGCGCAGTCTGTTTCCCATTTCTTGCGGATTTCTTTATCCGCAACTGAAGAATCAGGGCCTGGGCTAGGAGGGGCTGGAGTAGTCAGGACGTATGCGACCTTATCATATGTTAGGGCAATATTCACGTTCCTTAGCCAATCTTTGTAATTCGGTCCAGTGAGTTTGTTTTTGTCTAATAAAAGTTTAAGTCCCGACATTGGTATCTGCTGTTAGGAGATAGAAAAGAAGTCATTCAGCGATTGCTCTTGCATAATTAGATTGGTTATTAATCTTATCTAATTGTTGTCTCCCACTGCTTTTTATCAAATTTTCCTTCAAACCTAAAAGGAAAACTAGCCAGGATAAATTGCAATCTACAAGTTTGCTAACCGAAAAGTGCAAAATTCTCCCGGGAGTAACTTTTACTCACAGTGAGATCGGGATCCAACTATCATATAGAAGGTATGCAATCTCATTGCAAATCTCAACTCTTGAAATTCCCGATATGATTTTTACCCCTAGTGACTTATGACCTTAACTATGGTCAACAAATCATAAGTACTAGTCAAGTTCAACCCGCCATTTCGTGATTGATTTAGACCCACCCACATGACCCTTAACTATGGTCAACAAAGTCATGAGAATGCCCTAATCGATCGCATCAAATGCTTTGTAAGAATTCATCACTTAGCTACCGTACACCACGCCTTAACTATGGTCAACAAACGTGGCACGAATACTAAGAACTCTGCTTCTTAAAATGGCGGAGGGCAACGGATAGTTTTTATGAAAACCTTTAACGTTTTGAACTTGATATCGTTGTTGAATCGAGTGGGAAAGAGTGGTTTAAGCTCCAGTTTTAAAAATCGAATGGTTTTGTAGTATCTTTCTAATTTTGCTAAAGAGGTCACTCCCGGTGAAGGGATCTCGGCTCTTTCCTTATCGAATAAGGTGCTGGATATGAAAATACCACGATGCAAAGTAAAGTTAGATTAACTATAAAATCAAATCGAGTTCTTTGTAACATTTCCAGTTTCGCTAAAGGGGTCACTCCCGGTGAAGGGATCTCGGCCCTTTCCTCATCGAATGAGGTGCAGGATATTCAAGAATACCGCTATGCAAAACAAAAGCTAGAGTTACCCTTTTTCTTAAAAAAATTTGATTCTACAACATCTTTAGGTTTCTTTCTATTATCATTAATCATATTAATGTAGTCCCATCAATTACGTTTCCTTAAACATCACAGAAAAGAAACGAAAAATAGAACGTACGCTTATGCCATCCGCATTCGTCACTGGGTCCCGTCATGCACCGTTAGGTTACTTAACTAACGGCAGAGCGGGGACTGGACTAGTGCGGGTGCAAAACATAAGCAACGTTTATTATATATCTCATATATAAATATAACCATTTCAGATCACAGATGAATGCATTGGATATACTAGGAATTCCGTATTTCATTCAAGCCCTTAATGGAAGACGGATTCCACGGTCGTGATGAATAGCCAAAACCCCCCCTTAGACCCCTACGGGTGCGGCAAACTACCCGCCAAATTCCCGAAGTGTAGTAACCTCCCTCAACAATTGAGTAGGCCACTCGGCACTTTGAAAACCCGATAGTTTGTGCACCCCACCTTGGGTCTATCCTAGGAGCAAAAACAGTAAAAAGAAATTATACAAACTGTGGCTACAACCTCATCTCGGATGTACCCGTAAAATAATATTACATGGCCTTTTACAAATTACATGGAATGAAAGAAAAAAGAAAAACACTCTTCTTACACCCCCCAGCCATTCATCACGACGATCCAACACATTCATATACACATACCATCCCATGATATCCATATGTGCAACCCCCACTAATCGTCATATAGCAATTAGCGGACGTTTCAAACACATATAACAAAAAGAAAACCCGATTTGCCAAGCACTTTAGAATTTCGAATTTCAGGTTCTGAACTGATTGTCCAGTTCGCAACACATTTTTCACCCTGTTGTGTTCAAAATTAGGCGACGCTACAGTTGAACAAAATTTAGGTTTATCAGTTAGGTTTCCAACGCATCAAACGGATCAGTAATATCCATTGGGTACTGGAAGTTATGCACTGAAAAATACAGGGGTATACGTTCTGTCCCTGTTTGGGACTGCAATACGTTCTGTTGATTTAAAATACAGTTTAAATAGCAAACGACATTAGAAACGAATGAAATCACTTCCATTGGTTAGCTAACAGATTTATCTTCACTATGATATATAGTTCCGCATAATATCATTTTCATACAGAAGATAGAAAGCATTGCAAAACGAGAATTGACAGCCAGGACTGTTCTGGACAGCAGTCCAGAACCGTACTCCGAACCAGTTTCTGTCATCTAATTGTGGTTTAGTTAGGCTCTGATACCACTGTAAGTTTATGTTGCATGCTCCCACAACTTTTGTGGCGCGGCGGAAGTGGTGAACGAAAATTTTCTTGGCATACAACACGCACTTAACCGAAGATCTTGTCTAAACCACAACTAGAAAAACCTAACTAGAGATCTTATCTACTATGTTAGGGATTATACCTCAATGATCCGGTCCTTCGGGTCTTCTCTTTGATGAAATCCTTAGCTCCTTTTTATGTTGCCGACGTTTTCGATCTCCGGCCACCGAAGACCTAGATGATCCACCCGAGAGTTTTTGTGCAAGCTTGAAACTCTTCACAAGAGTTTACCTAGAGACCAATTTTGCTAGAATAGATCACTAGGATTATGTAGAGATGAATTTATTGGAATAGCTTGAAAACTATAGCATTTCTTCTTCTTATCAATTTTTTGATTCACTTATCATAATTTTGTTAAGGAATTGAATGCATTGATTTCACATCTCATGTGAAGGTATTTATAAGAAGAAATGGAGGAGAGAATAATTTCATTTATAATTAAAAAGTTTAAGCATGATAGAAAAAAGAAAGAAAAGAATTTAGCACTAATTAAAGCATGCATTATGAAAGAAGTATCATGCTTAATTAGTACATCCACTTCTATCATGCTTATACTTTTCAATTTACACCTCACTTATTTATTTTCACAAAATAAATGATGTTATTATTATGTCATTATGAGGTGGCATCTTCTAGAAGGTATTTTGTAACAATTACAAAAATACCCCTCCTCCGTATACCGTATACCGTATACCCGCATCCGAATTCCAAAAAATACGAATACAATTAATCCAATAATATAATACTGGTATCCGTCCAGTATTATTCTTCCGATTATTATTCCTGTAACAATTACCGAACATAATCGAAAACCTGCCGCAACACTTTACGGCTGCCGTAACAACTTACGGTTTTCTACATCTTTTGCCTGAACGAGGGAACCCTCTATGTGGGACTCTAAAGACTCGTCAGTACGCTGGCAATGGGTTTAACCACAAGCACGTCAGCGGCACTAGCTGTGCGTAACGGCTACCCAGGTACATGACGAAAAGGTGGCCGACGAGCGAACTCATCACAACCCTTACGAGCCTGTAAGCAACACTTACCGTACAGTCCGGTCTCTTCGTCTGATACGTCGCATATGAAGTCTAGGGGTGGTAAATGTCAGACCCCAGTAACTTTATAAGTCATGCTGATTTATGGCTCATAACAGTTCGAGAAACTACTGATAACTCTTATCAGTAAACCTCGAGAACCCTGGCCAGGGATTTAGGTGTTATAGTCGATCAAACATAGCGCGACATCAACTCCCTATACCGGGAGAGACGAAACCCCTCCTATCGCTCACTGTCTCCATATGATTCGGGACTGTACCCAAAATCCACCTGTTTGCACGACTCAGTAGAGCCGTGGTAGGGAGGAAATTAAAGTACAGTGGGAATCACACAAGACTCTATGACGATCTCGGGTCTACAGACTAACCTGTACAAGTATCACTAGAGAACTGCTATCTGACAATAGGTATATATACCATCTAGGAGTTCTCAGCGAGTCCTGTTCGGTGTACCCATTCTCCAATGAGCACCTGTGTACAATCTTTGATGTCAAACATCAATGGTTGTGGAATCAATCATTGCCCCCAGGGTCAAGAAACGTACACACTAGTCTAATCTGGTAATACCGATGCCCTGTCTCGATATACCCTCGACTAGGAACTATTGAAGGATATGCTTATAGACTGCCCAGGTCCCACCAGTATGATCTCATCATAATCCTGGTAGTCAAGCATAGTCCTAAGGGCTTTATCAACACATCACATATTATTAACCAGATAGCATACTATCATTTCGAGCAAAGATTGTTTCTGTACATATACATGTCTAGTATCCTATACAATACAGGCCTCTAGGGCATACATATCCAACATATAGGTGATATACTAAAATAAACACATGTACACATTGAAGTAGAAACAAACCAAGTAGCATACTACTATTTTGAGCAAGACTGTATATACAAGGTGAATATCCCAAGCTTCCATTAAGTAATATACAAACTAGTATGATACAGTAATGGCCTCTAGGGCATATACACTAACACATGTATGCATTCATTCTCATTCATGCACATTGGATGAGCATGCACACATACATGCATACATAATCTATCATGGTTGTTGATATAGTGGATGGTGGCAATATAAGACTCACACCATATATATAAATATATAGATATTATTTTTTGGAAAAGAAAAATGGAAATGGAAATTGTTTTCATGGTTTAGTATTTTATTCTTGCACTAACCCCTTGGATTAACCATGATTCATTTTCTATGGCCATTTTTGTTCCAAACTAAAATATCTAGATATTTTAAAACTATGGTTACGAATGAGGAAGTGAAAATATATATATTTTCATTTTACATTTTTATTCACAAGCTTATCATTATCTTAAGCTCTTCACAAGCCATCATCTTCTTTCTCCTTTCTCTCTTGCTCTCTAGTTTTCTCAAGTGAGCAAAAGAGTCACCAAGTTAGGATTTTGAAGTGAGAAAACAAACCATATCATCATTCTACACTAGTCTTGCCCATTAGTGTTGAGTGTTAACTTCCACTTCTTCTCTTGATCTAGTGGAGCTTCAAGCTTGGATAAAGAGGACTCCGGGTGGATCGTCGTAGACCTAGAGGATCTCAAGCGAACCTTTTTCCAACCCTCAAGTAGCCAAGGAGTCTAGCGTAGGGAGCTATAAAGGTTGTACTCTCAAAACCCTAGTTTTTACTACTTGTGTTGTTGTTAAAGTTTTGTTGCCCTAAATTTTCTAGCATGATCCTTTAAGATAGTTTCCTTAGCAACATTTAAAATATTAGATATGGCATGTGTGTTGCCTCCAAACCCTTGTAGTGGTGCTGTAGGAAACCCTTCATGGTATCAGAGACAAGCTAGAGCTTTAGGGGACGTTTAGGCGAAGTTAAAACTCCGATCGAACCACGAAATACGGATTTTGACCTTTCTCTGGACATTTTTTAAAACTGTGTTATTTTCAGAATTAAAAATACTTAAAAAATTCAGCAGGAAAATCTAAGCATTTCTGTAAAAAAACGATACCATATTCCGTACAAGGCGCCGCGGAACCGTGGCCATACCCTGCTTGGGCCGCGGATCCGCGGCCGTACTGAAGCAATATTTTATCATTTTTATACAGTAATGTCCAGAACTGCTTGTAGATATTTTTGGGTATTTTTAATTTGATTCAAGTGTTAAATGTTCTGGGGATTATTTTGATTCGTTGATTTAATCGGAAAATTTAATTTCGTGTTTTTTTCCGGGTAATTTAGAAAGTATTAAAAAGTTCGAATGGATATCATTAACTCATTTTTTCCCGGCACGAAAAACTTTCAAGTGATGAATTTTTCTCGAGTTTAAATCTTTCGGAAATATGTGCAAGTAATGTGGTGGATCGTCTAGAAGAACACAAACCTTAACTCGATTATGTGACCGTCTGAACTGCCACTAAACCTTAGTGTTTGGGGCAGTACGGCGTGCCACATGTGAGGCGTTGGCTTGACCTTTCTATGGCTGGACCGCTGCTACTGTGACATGTTCCGGGATTTTTGAACTCCGCTCAAGTGTTGAGCTATTTAGGAAATCTTGGGTATTTGATTATTCGATCGGAAAATTTAATACTGTCTATTTATCTAGAATGTGATACAATATGTGGAATTCATATAGTTAGGCATGAAATGCGAAGTATATGATATTTCGGATTTACGATGTCTAAAGTGATTGTGGATTCCAAATGTTGTAGTTTTACACTTTCTTTACTGTGACCGTAAGTGTAGTATGTAGTTGTATTGCTGGGTTTTGTTGCTATACATCAACGACGATCGGTGTATGCATACTTACTTACGTTGATGATATGAGATATTATGTGTTGCTATGATATGATGTGTAGGATTGTCACGATTGAATATCCGGGTTTTTTTATGTGAGATGCGACTTTTCTTTTCATTCATGTAAAATTCAAACGTAATGTAATATTATTTTATTTGGGGCACTTTCGGGTTGAGGTTGATGTCACCAGTGTTGTGTATTATTTACTTTTCCGCATTAGGATAGACCCAAGGAGGGGAGCATAAGTGACCGGGTTCTGGGGTTCAGAGGGAGGCCATCTCGAGGAGTCGAGACCGGGTCTCCTAAACTCCAGAATTGGTAGGGTCGCTTGCCATTCTCGTAGGGGTCTAGGGGTGTGGGCTTGGCTATTCATCGCGGCTGTGGAATCCGTTTTTTCTATTGTTGGCTAAATACTAAATACAGACATCCTAGTATATCCTATATTATCATATATGTGTTTCTGTTGCCTGTATTCTGTGATGTGATATCTGAGACGAATGATATATTATATATAAGATATATAATAGACGTTGCTTATGTTTTAGACCCGCGCTAGTCCCGTCCCGGTATGCCATTAGTTAAGTAACCTAACGGTGCATAACGGAACATTGCGGCGAATACGGATGGCATAAGCGTACGTTGTATTTTCGTTTCTTTTCTATGGTTGGCTTAAGGACTTAAATGATGGGGCTACATTAATATGATTAATGTAAAGAAAATAAACCTAAAAAGATGTTGTAGAATTGGATATGAAAACCACTCTGCTCTTTATGAAAAAACTACATTTCAAAACTGCAGAGCTCAAGCCACTCCTTTTGAAAACCATTTGATTCTACGACGATATCAAGTTTAAAGCATTAAAGATTTTCTTAAAAATCATCCGCAACCCTCCATCATTTTAGGAAGTAGAGTACTTAGTATTCGTGCTACGTTTGTTGACTATAGTTAAGGCGTAGTGTACGGTAGCTAAGTGATGTCTTCCTACACTGCATATAATGCAGATTAATTAGGACATTCATACGACTTTGTTGACCATAGTTAAGGGTCATGTGAGTGGGTCTAATTAATCAAGAAATGACGGGTAGAACTTGACTGGTACTTATGATTTGTTGACCATAGTTAAGGTCATAGGTACTAGGGATAAAAACCACATCGGGAATTTCAATAGTTGAAATTTGCAATGAGATTGCATACCTTCCATATGATGATTGGATCCCGATCCCACTGTGGGCGGTAGTTGCTCCTAGGAGAGTTTTGCAGTTTACAATTAGCTAACCCATTAGGTGTCTAGAAAGGTGTTAACGGGGCTACGCCTCTGGGAAGACGAGGTTTACTTTAATTAGGTCCGTGCGAAGGCACGGGGAACCTCCCTCAAGTACCAACACTGGCCTGGCTGAACGGTTGGCGAAGTTGTAGACTGTAATTAATCCTGGCTAGATTTCTTTTTATGGTTTGAAAGAAAAACTTGATTAAAGCAGTGGGAGACATCGATTAGATAAGATAATAACCAATCTGATCTTTGCAAGAGCTTTCGCTGAGTGTATTCTTTTCTCTCTCTCGTAATGGCAGATACCAATGACAGGACTCAAGCTTCTACTAGATAAAAATAAACTGAACGGGACCAATTATAAAGACTGGCTGAGGAATCCGAACATTGCCTTGACTTATGATAAGGTATCATATGTCCTCACGGCTCCAGCCCCGCCCGTCCCAGGTCCAAAATCCTTAGTTGCGGATATTGAAGTCCGCAAGACATGGGACGCTGACTGTGCCACGGCCAAATGCCTCGCGCTTGCATCGATGGATAACACACATCAAAAGCAGCACGAGAATATGGACATTCACGCCATATTCCTCCATACAAAGGAGTTGTATGGAGAGCAATCTCGTGTATTACGATACAAAGCATCAAAGAAATTGTTTCAGATGCGAATGGACCCTGGCACACCAGTAGGAGACCATGTTCTGAAGATGGTAGCTCTCATAGAAGAGCTTGAGGACCTTGGATGGACAATGGACAATGAACAATATACAGATATTATTCTGCAGTCCCTCCCCTCCACCTTTGCTCAATTTATAGTTAACTTCAACATGCACAACATGGAAAAGGAACTACCCGAACTCCTTAATATGTTAAGGAGTGCAGAGAGCACACTGAAATCAGTGAAAACTCTCGTTTTGAGTGTTGGGCAATCTTCCACTTCTCGCCCAAAGGCTAAGGCTAAGGGAAAGATGAAGAAGAAGCCCACCAAGCCTAGGGGTGGAGTTAAAAAGGTTAAGGGGAAGGACAAGTCCAAAGCTGGAGAATTGGGGAAAGGGGAATGTTATCACTGCCACAAAATAGGACATTGGAAGCGCAACTGCACGGAGTACTTAAATCTTAAGAAGAAGCATGGAGATGCTTCCGCTTCAGGTGTGTTTGTGACAGAAAACTGTTTTTCAATAAACTCTGCTTCCTGGGTATTAGATACCGGTTCAGGTTCTCACATTTGCAATTCTATGCAGGGGCTGAGAAATAGCAAGGTTTTGAAGACAGGTGACCATACTCTCCGCGTTGGAAATGGTTCCAATGTACATACAGTTGCAGTGGGAGAGTATCATTTGGGGTTGCCGTCTGGGTGTATATTGGTTTTGAACCCATGTTATTTTGTACCTAGTATGCTTTGTAATATAATATCCGTTTCTTTGTTAGACAATGAAGGATATATAATTTTGTATTGCAGAACAATGTTATGAACATTCACCTGAATCAAATGTTGGTTGGGTATGGTACGCTTAATAACGGGATATATGTCCTAAATCAACACACAATTTTCAGCATACAACACACTGATAAAATAAAACTTTCATAAATAAATGAAGCTTTTCTTTGGCACTGTAGACTTGGTCATATTAACGAAACAAGAATAAACAAGTTGCACAAAGATGGATATTTAAACCCTTTTGAATATAAATCTTATGCGACTTGCCAGTCTTGTATCAAGGGTAAAATGACCAAAACTCCGTTTACCGGACACGGAGAAAGAGCTACTGAGCTCCTAGGCCTCATACATAGTGATGTATGTGGGCCAATGTCTACACAAGCTAGAGGCGGTTTTTCATACTTCACTACTTTCACTGACGATTTCTCAAGATTCGGTCATGTATTTTTATTAAAGCACAAATCCGAAGCTTTCGAGAAATTCATTGAACATAAACAAGACGTAGAAAAACAAACCGGCTTGAGTATCAAATTGCTTCGATCAGATCAAGGTCGAGAGCATCTCAATACAAAATTTGCAAACTTCCTAAAAGAGAATGGGATTCTCTCTCAGCTCACTCCTCCTTACACACCACAGCACAACGGTGTGTCAGAACGACGGAATCATACCCTATTAGATATGGTCCGTTCCATGATGAGTGATGCTGAGTTACCCGTCTCATTTTGGGCGCAAGCATTGGAGACTGCAACGTTCTACTGAACAGGGTCCCAACCAAAACTGTGTCTACCACACCATATGAGATATGGCATGGGAAGAGACCATCTTGTAAGTGCACGGCGGCGCCCCGGCCGTCAATCCGACGGCCAAACGCGGAAACGGTGGTAAACTTTAATTTTGCGGACTTAGCAAAACGGCACCACCGCGCACTAAACCCCGGATCGTGCCATTAAACTAGTCTAAGCTAACAAGAGGATGGGTTAGAGATATACCGACTGATCCGAGTCCTCCGGTCTTCATCTCCACTCCGATCTCCTCGCGGGATCTCCGTCCGTCTCCTCCTCGTCGGAAAGGGCACCACGAAGCCGGGTACTTTTACGGGCTCCCACCTCAATAGCGAGGCAACTCGGGCATGAAGCCGGCAACTCGACATGCTCAAGATATGCCGTAGAATGTGTAGTGTAGAATCATAGTCTCACTTTGGGGTTGGTTGCCATAGATGGAGGAATGGTGTATAGAAAATTGGTGCTTTCAATTTTCTAGCAATGGAATGAGATGAAGAATGATATACTCTCTCAAAGATGAAGATGAAGCTCTCTCCTTCTTCTCTCTTTTTCTTCTCTCTTTTCTAAAATGAAAACTCTCATACTTAGAAAATGGTGGAGCAAGGATTATCAAGCATCAAGGGAGGTGAGTGTAGGAGAAAAGAAAAGGTGACCACAACCATAAACATAATCATCACAAAACTTTCCATCAACCTCATATCCAACCTAATCACATAAATGCAAGAAAAGCAAAGATGCTTTCATAATAATCCTTATGCAAATAAAACCTCCACAAAGTGTTATTTGCAAACTTGCAAATAACACCCTCCATCAGAAAAGTCCGGCCGGGAAAGAACAAAGGAAATCCGGCCGGAACGGAATGCAAACTGGCAACCCCAGAAAATTGGTCCCGTAATAAATTACAGGAAAACCCCGATACTGTGCATACACACCCGCATCTGTATTCCGTCCGGATACAAATACAAAGAGACAAAATCTACACTGTACTATACTAGGATCCGGCTTAAACCAAAGCCGGCTAGTATTATCTGTCCGATCCTGATCCGTGCAATACCGCACGTATCTGATCGAACGCTGCCATATAACTATACGGCCACTAGTACAAACCGTCCGATCCTGATCCGTGCAATACCGCACGTATCTGATCGGACCCTGCCATATCTCCATACGGCCTCTACAGCGTTTCGCCCGAAAGCTTGAGTAACTGAAAGTGTGGTGGACTCTAAAGACTCGTCAATACTATGGCTATGGATTTAACCACCAGCACGTCAGAGGTATAAGCCAATACATGACGGGCCACCAGCTATTGACCAAAAGGGACGTCGATGAGCGAACTCATCCTGACACCCTACTGAGCCTGTCAGTGACAATATCCGTACAGTCCGGTCCGTTCGTCTCTGAGTATCGCATGGCGGGCCTAGGGGGTTGGTAAAAGTCAGACCCCCAAAAGCGGTACAAGTCGTGTCGGAGTGTAGCCCAGAACACCCTGAGATACTACTGGAATACCTACCAGTAAATCTCCTTGCCTTGGCCAAGGACTTCGTGTAATGGCTCTCCTAGACACAGCACGACCTCACCCCCAATACCGGGAGAGACGAACCCCTGAAGATACGCTCACTGCCTCCATGTGGCTCGGGACTGTACCCAACTAAAAACTGTTTGCACGACTCCTTTGAGCCGTGGTAGGGTAGTAATCAAAGTACAGTGGGAACTCACACGAGACAAATGACGATCCCCAGGTCGATGAACTAACCTGCACACATGTCACCAGGGAACTGCCATCTGACGTCTGGTATATGACCAACTAGCATGTTCCCGGCGAGTCATGTCCGGTGTACTCATAACCCAATGAGCACCTGTATACATCTTAGGTGAACCAACTGACACCAGTGGCTTGTGAGACCGGCCACCGCCCCTCGTCGGGGTCTCGACTGTATACACTAGTCTACTCTGGAGTATCGATGCCCTGTCTCGAAACTCCTACAACTAGGGACCTTTTAAGGATGTGCCTATAGACTACCAGCTCCCACGTATATGATCGCCCTCATACTGCCGGTAGTCAAGCAAGAATCCTAGGGGCTCTATCAACGTGCAATAGCGACCTGTCAGGTCACCTAAAGCAGTACACGATGATAAAGGTAAACCAGATAGCATACTATCATCTTGAGTAAGACTGTCCTACCGGGATAGGTCCTCCCTCAATCATTGCAATCACGTGCCTGTGATCCAATAATTGACTCTGAGGGCACTATCTCCAACAATCTCCCACTTGCACTCAAGGCTAATTATTTCGATGTCACATACTCACAGCCCGTGTGATACCGAACACCCAACTCCTCTACTAGTCAGTCTCACAAAGCTCGTTTGCGAAACTATCGCGTTCGAGGAATAGACTTAGTGAGTGGATCCGCCTTGATGTTTCTTTCTATGTCTCTCTAAATCTCAAGTTCGCGGAGAAACCCATCTCCCGAAATGAGCAATACCTGTCTTAGAATGTCTGGATGTCTGATGGGACCTAGCTCATAAATGAACTCCAAATCCAAACTTCTTAGACTGTATCGTCAACTGAACTTAATCAGTATCCTGCGCCAAGCCACCCTCAGTATTGTCTTGGATCACCTGTCCAAAATACTGCCCCTCGTCAGAAGGAAAACTATAACTCTGACAAGCTCCTTGTCGTCCATGTCACCTTGGAAGCCTGGAATGATAACTGTCTCCCACATGAGGCTGTCGTTATCATATCCCTAGAACATCCACTTATGTTCTAAAACTGCTTCCAACTGTTCTTCCAGGATCAGGTCAATATCAACATATTGCATCTAGTACAAGAACAACATCTGGTGTGGTACTTGACATCTCATGATTGACTCAATTGCCTAAGCAAGTGATCTGCCAATCATGCACATCCCTCTCTACTTTAGTCTATAAGACACCTTTAGAGAGGGTGACTCCATTACCTGCAGGTATACTACCGTGCCAGGAGTCGTCCATTCTAAATACTCTTAGAATGCTGTCAAGGTACCCTGATTGGGAAACCACCCAAATCTAGATCTAAAACCATAGATCCAGTAACCAGTATGTCTGATATAATGTCCAAGTCCTTTGTGGAGAAACCACTGTGTGACGACCAAAGTATAACCGATCGTAGTATAGGAATATCACTTCCTACTACCTTCTCAACAGATCCATCCCCTATTCTGATGACGTCAAACCTATGACTGTCACAACAGAAATAGATGATCTTTCTCCGCTACATCTGCTTTAGTCTATAAATAGACATAAGCCTGATGTCCACCAATGCTTCCGCTGCTCCCACTGACTACGACAACCCTCTGGCAGAGTCATATAGACGTGCACTTCTAAAGCAAGTTTAGAACGACGCTATACTCATCCTCCTGCCGGGTCTCGCAGCCTGGAACAACAACAATGGCAAGTGTGGGTAAACAAGAACTTCCCTGTCACCGTCCTTGAGGCTACCGGAGTACCTCTCGGGTGCCTGAAGTTACCCACCATACCTGCGGAGTGGCCAATGGAATGTCAAGCCAGATTGAATCTTTAGGTTCCTTATCAAATCTTCAGTAATCGTTTGCGGTTCTGGAATCACTTTCCAGTTCTACCATACTCCCACTACTGTTTTTGAAAAAATCCATTTTTAATAAACTGTGGCGAGTCTAGAACAATATTTCTATTGATCTGCCAGATGGTAGAAAGTCAACCCTCGTCATAGCCTGGGTCAACCCACAAACAGCCATTACAGAAACGTGCCTTGAGTTGTCCAGTGTCTGGTTTTAATCATAAGCCGGACAACTCCCCGTACCTTAACAATGTTAAGATATGAACTGTACTATATCCAATATAGAACCAGAGGCACTGATTTAATTGAACCAGATTCAAATCATGCAGCTATCTCCAGTGCATGTCAACTAAATGGAAGGAGGCCGATCAGCGTTACTCAACTTAGGAATGCTTCCAATTATGAGTAACCTGAAAGAGAAGCAATTTCTCTTTATCATTACTATCAACTGAATACCATACACAAGTATCTACATCTTCGATCACTTTGAAGAATCCCGATACTTTCTACACCTGGTTCTCTACTCTATTCAAATACCTATAACTCCTCAAAACTTAGACCCTGTGTTTCTACGAAACACATGTCTAAGAACTAGAAAAGTCAAAAGTAAACAGAATATAGTATGAGGACCAACCCCTCAGTCCTAATGGACACTGGACAACATACAATACTCTGTATAAGTCCGCTGAGTCTAACAACTCTTTCACTGTGTGTTGTAGGTTGAAAACTGTACTTATGGTTAAGAAGAATTACACCGCTGTTTAATGCTCCTTACCTAACCATCCACTGATATAGGTAAATGTCATCGACATAATATCAAAAGGTATATCTCACTCTATGAAAATAGACGTACAGATATATCAATTTGAAATTGGTGCACAACAGCGGATATTCAAAACCAAATATTTGCCGACCGGCAAACAGCCCAGGTGATCTCCTCAAATATCACCGATTACAACGAATCCCGATATAATAAGGATGATCACCCAATTCCCAATAACTTACTCCTACTCATCATATGTAAAACCATACAGATGTGAGAATGATACCTGGTAAATACATACCCTGGAGTAAGTGTCTAATCGGGAAATCAGTTTTCCATTAACAGTACACAGTGAAACTGAAACATTGAAATGTTTCGTTGGGGTATCCTGGTATTCCTAGTAATGCCTCTACCATTATCCAGATTCATAACTATAACCGTATAATTCTATGCCACCTCTCCAAATCCCTTTATATGTCTTTAGTCATTACCTTCTGCACACCCCTTTAGGCCAATTGGTTTTCTTCCTTCCCTACCGTTCGGCACCAGCCTATGGTTTGGAAGAAGACTATCCAATAAGCATAATGGGTGTACTGTCCTAATCCTAGGAGCACTCGCAATGAGAGAAGGTGATGATAAAAGACACCTGAATGTACTTTATTCCTATTTCTCCTGAACCAGGATCCATCCCCGAACTGGAACAAGTTCCTTTCGAGTTCGTATATAACCATACGATGGATTATCCAATAAAATGGGATCTTCGTAGTGATACGGAGTGTCCTGGAGAAATACAAAGGTGATTTAGGATTGGCGAAGAAATACTTGGTTTGGTCGTGAATAGCAGTCGCAATTTACTTTGCCCTCTTACTAATCCCTTGCTTTGTCTGAACTTAATACCTTCTGTACACCGATTAGGCTAACTGGTTTTCTTCATTCCCTACCGGTCGGCACCAGCCTATGATTTGGAAGAAGACTATCCAATTTGCGTAATAGGTGTACTACTCCTAAACCAAGGAGTACTCGCAACCTGAGAGAAGGTGAAAAGAAAAGACAACTGAATAATCCTATTCGTTTTCTCCAGAATCGGAAACCATCCTCGAATAAATTCCTTCGAGTTCGTATCTAACCATACGATGGTTTTGTCCAATAGAAGTGGACGTTCGCAGTAATACGGGGTGTCCTGGAGAAATGGGTAAAGTAGGAGTGGCAATGAGGTCAGCGACTCTGACAATCCAAAAGCCAGTGTTAAGAAGGTTCGGTCAACTTGGTCACTGAGTCATAGTCTAGGGTCGGGTCAATGGTCGCTGCCAGAGAGAGAGAAAAGAAACACTCAGCGTGCACTCTATCCTAGATCAGAATGGTTACCAATTTATCTAATCTGGAAACCTCCCACTGTACCTCAAATTCTCCTCCAAACCTGAAAGAAGAATTAGTCGGGGTCACCCGAGGAGTAAACTAACTCATCAGTGGGAATCGGGATCCAACTATCACTGCATGATAACGTGACGGAATCCGCTCACGGTATCACACTCCAAAAGGTATGCGCATATCTGGCAAGTTTCAGTTCTTTTGAAACTCCCGATGTGATTTCTGCCCCATGCTCTTATGACCTTGACGAAGGTCAACAAATCATAAGTCACATGTCAAGTTCTACCCGTCATTGTCCTGGTTAATTTGAACCCACCCATACAAGCCCTTGACGAAGGTCAACAAGGATATACGACTGTCCCAAACCAACACATCTATCTATGCAGCAGAAAAGTAACAAGCAGCTACCATGCACTATGCCTTGACGAAGGTCAACAAACATAGCATGAATACTACGTGCTACCCGTC
The DNA here is from genome assembly GCA_030015575.1 of Agapanthus africanus. NCBI lineage: Eukaryota > Viridiplantae > Streptophyta > Magnoliopsida > Asparagales > Amaryllidaceae > Agapanthus > Agapanthus africanus. The sequence goes on from JASDDO010000014.1 coordinate 514,726,606, forward strand.
TGAAACGACGGAGGGCTACGAATGGTTTCTGGCGAAAACCTTTAACGTAATGAACTTGATATCGTTGAAGGAACGGATAGCTTTTTAGAAAATATAGTGACGAAAACCTTCGCTAAAGAGGTCACTCCCGGTGAAGGGATCTCGGCTCCTTCCCCGTAGAATGGGGTGCAGGATATCCCAAATGAATACCACGATGCAAAGCAAAAGTAATCGGCTATAGTGAAGTCATTGCCCTGACGCAAACTGTTTGTCCAAGGGGTCACTCCCGGTGAAGGGATCTCGGCCCTTGCCTCGTCGACTGAGGAGCAGGATATTCCAAATGAATACCACGATGCAAAACAAAAGTAAACGTCCTTGCAATAACAGCTTTTTGAAAAGTGTTCCAACAACATCAGAATAGGTTTGTTTAACTTGCATTGATCTGAATCAACGCAGTCCCATCAATTAATCACACCACAAAGAACGAAAATATACTGACGTACGTATGTGCCATCCGCATTCGCCACTGGGTCCCGTCATCACTCGTTAGGTTAGCTTACTAACGACAGAGCGGGGACTGGACTTGAGCGGATGAAAAACATATACAACATCTACTAATATATATACCAATATATTATATTTCACTCAAGGCGTGAAAAGAAATGCAACATCACAGAAATGTACAGCATCACAGAACAATACAGATATCTGGGATCCCCGGGTTACACAGAGCCACTACTGAAACCCGACGTTCCCCTGGTCGTGTGGATAGCCTGTGCAATGAAAACCTAGACCCCTACGGGCGCGGCAAGTTACCCGCCAAGACCTGAAGCGAGGCAGCCCCCTTCATCGCCGTGAATGGACCACCCAGCACTTCACGGAATCCGGTAACTTGGGCACCCCTCCTGGGTCAAACTGTACCCCCTACGAGTGCGGCGAATAGCCCGCCAATCCCAGAGTGAAGCCCCCTCCGTCCCAATGCCATGAGATGCGGGCTTGTTTCCCACCAGAACCCGGCTATCCGTGCACCCCTCCGCGGGGTAATCCTAGTACAGAAAGTAAAATATACATACAACGGGTACATCGACCGTAACCAGGTCGTGCCCCAAAAGAATAATACAAACAGGCAGTGACGGCAGTCCACATGTCGGACGCTCGCCCCGCAATATCAAATGTACATAATACAACAGCACTGTACTAGCATTGCATCCAGGCTATCCCCCACGACCGATCCACAACATCACAGCATAAACATAGAACATCAACATGAAAGTCACGTTCGCAAATCCGTCTAACCGGGCTATAGCAGTTAGACAGGATTTACCGATCGAGTGACATTCACGGTCGCAGATATAATGTAAATACTGTGAAAAATGTGTTTAAAATATCCGATCGATCAAAATTAACAAGTGGGCCCCCAATCAAAACTGTAGCACTCACAGAAATCCTGGGCCTAATTTTAATATTCCAAAACCCATATTTTAAGCCCAGAAGGCCTCTGTAAAAATTTGGTGAAGTGATCTCCACAGTGTGCGGCGGAAGGGCGGCGGGAAGGGTGTTTTCGCGGCGGTTCCGCGCTCCCACTGTGGAGTTACTTCGTCGAATTTTTACAGAGCTCTTAGATTTTCCAGTACATCAATATTTTACAACCTGAAAAATTTTTCGAGACCAAAAATTTTCAACAGAAACTGATGCGAACTAAAATGCAGTTTTGGAACATTCGATCGATCGAAACAGAAAAACACATTACACCAAGCTAGACTATGTTAATGGCGAGGCTCTGATACCACTGTAAGTGCACGGCGGCGCCCCGGCCGTCAATCCGACGGCCAAACGCGGAAACGGTGGTAAACTTTAATTTTGCGGACTTAGCAAAACGGCACCACCGCGCACTAAACCCCGGATCGTGCCATTAAACTAGTCTAAGCTAACAAGAGGATGGGTTAGAGATATACCGACTGATCCGAGTCCTCCGGTCTTCATCTCCACTCCGATCTCCTCGCGGGATCTCCGTCCGTCTCCTCCTCGTCGGAAAGGGCACCACGAAGCCGGGTACTTTTACGGGCTCCCACCTCAATAGCGAGGCAACTCGGGCATGAAGCCGGCAACTCGACATGCTCAAGATATGCCGTAGAATGTGTAGTGTAGAATCATAGTCTTACTTTGGGGTTGGTTGCCATAGATGGAGGAATGGTGTATAGAAAATTGGTGCTTTCAATTTTCTAGCAATGGAATGAGATGAAGAATGATATACTCTCTCAAAGATGAAGATGAAGCTCTCTCCTTCTTCTCTCTTTTTCTTCTCTCTTTTCTAAAATGAAAACTCTCATACTTAGAAAATGGTGGAGCAAGGATTATCAAGCATCAAGGGAGGTGAGTGTAGGAGAAAAGAAAAGGTGACCACAACCATAAACATAATCATCACAAAACTTTCCATCAACCTCATATCCATCCTAATCACATAAATGCAAGAAAAGCAAAGATGCTTTCATAATAATCCTTATTCAAATAAAACCTCCACAAAGTGTTATTTGCAAACTTGCAAATAACACCCTCCATCAGAAAAGTCCGGCCGGGAAAGAACAAAGGAAAACCGGCCGGAACGGAATGCAATCTGGCAACCCCAGAAAATTGGTCCCGTAATAAATTACAGGAAAACCCCGATACTGTGCATACACACCCGCATCTGTATTCCGTCCGGATACAAATGCAAAGAGACAAAATCTACACTGTACTATACTAGGATCCGGCTTAAACCAAAGCCGGCTAGTATTATCCGTCCGATCCTGATCCGTGCAATACCGCACGTATCTGATCGAACGCTGCCATATAACTATACGGCCACTAGTACAAACCGTCCGATCCTGATCGGTGCAATACCGCACGTATCTGATCGGACCCTGCCATATCTCCATACGGCCTCTACAGCGTTTCGCCCGAAAGCTTGAGTAACTGAAAGTGTGGTGGACTCTAAAGACTCGTCAATACTATGGCTGTGGATTTAACCACCAGCACGTCAGAGGTATAAGCCAATACATGACGGGCCACAAGCTATTGACCAAAAGGGACGTCGATGAGCGAACTCATCCTGACACCCTACTGAGCCTGTCAGTGACAATATCCGTACAGTCCGGTCCGTTCGTCTATGAGTATCGCATGGCGGGCCTAGGGGGTTGGTAAAAGTCAGACCCCCAAAAGCGGTACAAGTCGTGTCGGAGTGTAGCCCAGAACACCCTGAGATACTACTGGAATACCTACCAGTAAATCTCCTTGCCTTGGCCAAGGACTTCGTGTAATGGCTCTCCTAGACACAGCACGACCTCACCCCCAATACCGGGAGAGACGAACCCCTGAAGATACGCTCACTGCCTCCATGTGGCTCGGGACTGTACCCAACTAAAAACTGTTTGCACGACTCCTTTGAGCCGTGGTAGGGTAGTAATCAAAGTACAGTGGGAACTCACACGAGACAAATGACGATCCCCAGTTCGATGAACTAACCTGCACACATGTCACCAGGGAACTGCCATCTGACGTCTGGTATATGACCAACTAGCATGTTCCCGGCGAGTCCTGTCCGGTGTACTCATAACCCAATGAGCACCTGTATACATCTTAGGTGAACCAACTGACACCAGTGGCTTGTGAGACCGGCCACCGCCCCTCGTCGGGGTCTCGACTGTATACACTAGTCTACTCTGGAGTATCGATGCCCTGTCTCGAAACTCCTACAACTAGGGACCTTTTAAGGATGTGCCTATAGACTACCAGCTCCCATGTATATGATCGCCCTCATACTGCCGGTAGTCAAGCAAGAATCCTAGGGGCTCTATCAACGTGCAATAGCGACCTGTCAGGTCACCTAAAGTAGTACACGATAATAAAGGTAAACCAGATAGCATAATATCATCTTGAGTAAGACTGTCCTACCGGGATAGGTCCTCCCTCAATCATTGCAATCACGTGCCTGTGATCCAATAATTGACTCTGAGGGCACTATCTCCAACACATCTCTTAAGAGAATTAAGATTTGGGGTTGCCCGGCCTATATTAAAAAGCAGAATCTGGAAAAACTCGAGACACGGTCGGTCATGTGTAATTTTGTTGGGTATCCAAAGAATTCTTATGGATATCTTTTCTACCACAAGGAGGAACAAAAGGTGTTTGTTTCTCAGTATGCCACATTCTTGGAAAATGAGTTTTTCACAGATAAAGCTGATGGCAATGTGGTGGATCTAGAAGAAGTTCTAGAGACACAAACTACAAATGATGACTTGGTTGAACCGGCTGTAGCAATAGAAACTGAGGTACCTCGGCCACTCCGTAGGTCTGGTAGGTCTTCTCGCCCACCGGAGAGGTACTACGGTTTCCTCATTGATGGTGACAGAGAAGACTGCATCATGGAGGATGATGACCCTACCAGCTTTCAGCAAACTATCACGAGTGGAGACTCTGTGAAGTGGCTGGATGCCATGAGATCCAAAATGGAGTCTATGTTCACCAACAAAGTATGGACTTTGGACGTTGTACCCCCTGGGGTAAAACCTGTGGGGTGCAAATGTATCTTTAAAAGAAAGATTGGTGTAGATGGGCAGGTAGAGACCTATAAGGCAAGGCTTGTGGCGAAGGGTTTTCGTCAAAGACCAGGTTTGGACTATGACGAGACTTTTTTCTCCCGTAGCCATGCTTAAATCCATTCGGATCCTACCTGCTATTGCTGCTCACTATGACTAAGAAATCTGGTAGATGGACGTTAAAACGACATTTCTAAATGGAGATTTAGAAGAATGCGTTTATATGGAACAGGCCGAGGGCTTCATTGACAGTGGGAGCAGCGGGAAAGCATGTAGGTTGCTTAAATCAATATATGGGTTAAAGCAGGCATCACGGAGTTGGAACATCTGTTTCGATGATGTTATTGATCAGTCGAAAAATACTGCATTTTTAACACGGCAATTTCCCTACCTTTTGCATTCATGTATAGGTATCCGGTATTCATATCGCACATATTAGCAAAACACATGTAAAATACTGGATTACTTGTACTGTATACTAAAACCGGCACTTTTAGGGAAATTGTGTGTTTTTCATGGCATTGCATCATCCTTGTATTGCGCAACTCTTGTCTTGGGGTCTAATGCAGGAAATTCCAGAAGCAAAGCCCAAATTTGTGGAAAAGAGCTGATAAAAGATACGCCAACTCCAAGATACAAGATCTGGTAGCGATACAGAAGGCCAAATAAAATTCAACACATCAGAATAAGGCCCATATGACATCCCAAGCCCACAGAATAAAATTCAACTTCCAAAGCCCATAAAGGACCGCGGATCCGCGGCCTTATTATGTGATCAAAGCTCCAGATTTCCTCCACGTGTCACCTCTAACGGCCCAAGCTTCCAGAAGACCCCAGAAGCTCCACGTGGCGCATCTAGAATTCTCGGCGTAACAAACTATTTCTATAAGGATCTCTTAACAAACTTTTGGAGGGAAATTCAAATTTTGTGCTAACTAACTTGTGGAGGGAAAATTCAAATTTCAATCCTAGATCTAGAATTTTGAGGTCTATATAAGAGAGCCTAGATCTAGGGTGAAGTTTTGTTCAATAATCTCCATCTTCTTCCCTCCACAAGTTTAGTGACAAAACTTGTGCCAAATTCCAATTCAACCTCAAGATCAAGATCCCGAGATCAATTCAAGCAAGTATTCCTTCAACCTTTAGAAGCGACGCCAGATTTTCAACGGAGCAAGAGATCCACGCCGATCAGCGACTCAAGGAGCCGAGCGAAGCCGAAATCGACGATCTAGTTCCTACCTTTTGTAAATTCAAGAGAGTTGTAACGAAATTTGTCGATAAATAAAGGTGAATTTTCTATATTCTTGCTTATCTTTTAATTCAAGCATAATGATTAGATCTCAATTTGTGATTGTGTTTGTGATCATGATCTTTGAGTAATCTCCGCTCGTGTAGGAGTTGTGACGATCTTTAGATGATGATGATTTAGATATTCTTACAATTCTTAAATCCTATAATGCTTTGAAATTCTAGTGAATCAAATGATTAATGACCTAGTTTCGAGATGATGCTTTCTAGATCGTGTTCACTCGAAACTAGGGAACAACTATTGACCATTTGATTAACTAGAAGCTAGAATTTGTATGCGATCTATCGAAAGGACAAAGGATGAGTTGCGGAATCCCTAATTTTCCCGCACGATCCTTAAACCTCGATGAATTTGCATCGATCTAGTATCAATTCGTTAATGGATAAGAATGAGTAATCATTAGATCTCGTCACATCTATAGATCCGATCTACTCCTACGAGCCATACTTATAATCTTGAGTGTTGATTGGAAATTATCTCTCATCTTAATTCTTGTTTTTAATGTTTCTTTTAGATCTAGATTTTTCTTACTCTTGATCTTCAATTACAAATCATGAATTGTTTTCTTTTCTTTTCCTTAAATTTTCAACTCATCTAATTCGAAAGACGAACGATCTCACTTTCCCTGTGGACGATCCGCAATTACTAACGCGCTACATCCGACACCGTTATTGATTGCGGTCAAAATATTTTTTGGTTGTGATTTCTAAATACAATTTTCTCAAACACAGACAACGAAGAAATTCTATCCAATCAAATGGCGCCATTGCCGGGGATCGTGTGCTATTTGTTCATTTTTTGAAATTTGAGTTGAAAAGTTTATTCCATCAATATTTTTTTAGATCAAAACTCGCGCAAAACACTAATACGAGTTCTTGTGATTTGTGCGAGGAAATCATGAATCATTCGAGCTTGGGAAAAATTATTCTGAAAATTCCAGAGAGCTGAGAGAGCCAACATAAGCTGTAACACCTTAGAATGTGTTTTGTAGCTAATTATATTTTAAAATGTGGTTTTTAATAAAAAGTTTACCAAATTAAGTTTTAAATAGTTTATCTTATTTATTGAATATTTTATTATAATTTTGTTAGGCACACACACACTTGTGCATGTAAACTAGGAGGTATTTAGTGGTTATCCATTTCTTAATCTAGGGTTAAGTTTTGTTTAAGTGTTTTGGGTTGTTAAGTGCTTTGGGATTTAAATTGTGTTTTATTACTTGAATTTTCTTTTCCTTTTGTTGACTTGGTGTTTTGAGAGAGAGAGAGAGAGTATGGGCAACTTGACTTGGCCCATGCTCATTTAATGAGAGAGGGAGAGGTGGTTTGACTTGGGGCCTCATTCTCTCACCCTCACTTCTCATTCTCTCATCTCATTCACCCACACACACTCACACACACACACACTGCCGAGAGAGAGGGAGATAGAGAGCAGCAGAAGCAGCAGCTGCCCCAGCAGCAACAACACAACAACAACAACATCATCATCATCTTCAGCAATAACAGCAGCAGCAGAATTCAGCAGTAGCAGCAGTGGGCAGCAGCAGCTCCAGCACCCAGTGCAGCCCCTTCACTTCACTTCTTCTCCTTCCTGCAGCTCCCTAGGGTCAAGAGTGAGGTATATTTCCTAACTTGATTCCCTAGTTAGCTTAGATTGTGTAGTTTTGCTTCGGTTATCGGATTTTAGTGCGTTTTAGTGTGATATGGGGTAGTTTGTGAGATTCTTGTGCAACGATGTGAGTTGTGGTTTCAGTAGCTTGTTAGTGAGTTAGTGAGGCCATTGTAACCTAGTCCAACCCCTATTACGCTAAAATACCACCGATTTCACGATTCGATGCAAAATAGCGTATTTGTGCCAGATTTTAGGATATGGTGATCTGCTTTTACTGCATGAGTTTTTGATAGTTTGAAACAACTTCAGAATGTTGTGCAGGGTTTTTGGGATATGTGTGTGAAGTTCGAGCCCAGTCCACCGGCTTTTGCCCGGCGGCCCTTCATTGTCGGCCCGGCGACGCCGGCCTCCCCTCCCCATTTTGAGTTGGGTTTTGTGTAGGGTAGTTTCTGGGGGTGTTTTGCAGTGTTTGGTCTTGTTGAATTTGTGGGATTTCTTCCAGGTAAAAATCTGGGAGTTGTTTCCCTTTTGTTGGGGTGTGGGTTTAGTGTGGCATGCATGCTTGTTTTGGTCTGGTGCGTGCTACGCATCATAGCGCGTCGGGGTGGTTCTTGGTTCAGCACACACGTGTATTAGCGTGTCGCGATGATTTCTAGACGCGTACACACACGATTCAGCGTATCGTGCACACGCGCGTTTAGTTCGCGACGCGAGTTTCTCGTTTCGTTTCGATATCGCGTTTCGAGAGATTTTGGGCTTATATGTGTTTTCATGTCGTATTTTACAGGTGTGCAGGCAGGAGCTACGGACACAGCTACAGGGGGAGCAGGTGATAGGATTCACCCAGCGTGGAGTTTAGGTGAGTAGATATAACATCTACAGGGGAATCGCCCGCATGGCGTTATGCGTCTGGGCTAGGATTCAACTTCCTGTCGCACTTTCTACGTCATTGTAGAATTGCGTATTTACTGCATTTCCTAGATATAGCTATATACTGTGACTAGCAGCCGTAGGACACTGCACACATTATTGACGGTTCATGTTGCACGAGCACGGATTGCATGCTACACACACACCGTCAATAATTGCCATGTCACACACTACCCCTTATAGCTACCATTGCTTACCACACTTGACATCTAGTTATTCGGTATACCCATAGTGTATCATACCTTTAGTGATAGGTATATTTTCACTTGCGATACAGCTACAGGTATACCTCCTACATATTTTACCTATACCGGGAGGGATTTCCTACATATATTACTATACCCAGGGGGGTATACGACATCAGTCCCTATAGGTAGATACCTATACTTTGCTACACCTGTATGTTATATAAATATTCAGTTGTTGTCGCATATTCACACTTACTGATGTTACTTAGCTGTACCTTATCATGATTTCGCATACATCTGGTTCAGCTATATACTTGTGTTTACCTGCTCGCATTCAGATATATCGCATACTTCTATTCCTGTATTTATGCATTGTTTTATCTGGATTTCACATGATGTTTTCGGGATTTGGGAACCGCGGGAGTTCATGAAATTATGCATACATGTAACAACCCGGTTTCCTTGATATGATATTTCGAGCGTCCCCCATGAGTTTTATCGGTGCTGATTCTATGCTCCATACGAGGTGTGGTTACCGTATGAGAGTACATGGTGGGGCCCGGTATGGTTCCCCTCGGCAAGAAGATCGATGGGTTTGCCGATTGAGCCTGGAGGCGGGCGAGTACCTACCGGTGATTGTTTGGACCTGGCAGTTGCCTGGAGGCTACTGGCCAGAGTAGAGAGATGGATGCGGGACGACCTGTACTGTCGAGGCCGAGGGCCGACACTGCAGACGGACCCCGTGGGCTGTCCGGACTGACGGAGCCCCATATACGAGGATTTCTGTGTCGATGCTTGGCACATGGTTTCATGATATTTCTTTAACCCCCTTTTTGTATATATAACAGGGGACTTAGCCGTTGTTATATATACCCTTACACCAATATTAGTGGAATGGGACGCTAATATATGTGTATTGCCCCCATCATATTTATTCTGTACATATATTTATCTTTAGGATGCTAGAATCTTACTTGAGATTGGACTTGGGATACTAGGTGATTCACTGGGACTTGGACATTGGATTACCTATGTGATTGGTGACTTGTACATTCGGGATATAGGAGATTACTCGACATTGTACATTGAGGAGATGTGAGACTTATTTGATGTGAGTGCCCAATGTGGGGCCTGGTTTGGGGATTTGGGATTGGAGTATCTTAGTGGATTGTGATCCTGCCACGACGTCAGGTTTCCGTGGAAAGTGACATATTCCACCCTACACCTCACCATTACCTATCATATGCATAGATTCATATATTGGTAGTACTTGTGGTGTACCCTTATGATAGTTGCATATTTGCTTTCTCATATCTCTATTGCATTGACATTGCATACCACTATCATGCCATCATTGCTTCACTTATTGATCGTACCTGCTAGTGTACTCTCTTTATCTCAGCATTTCATGACATATTGTTACTACTGTAATCGCATATCTTAGATTCATGCTGTACGTGCATTCCTGCGATTACCTGCATATGTTTTATACTATTCACGAGTTGGCAACTCACCCCCGTTGTGCCACAGGTGTTTCAGGTCATTCCCCAGAGTAGTCGAGGCAGGCTATTCCCCTATCCAGCTATCCAGCTACCATCTTTTGCTACAGATACCGCATCAGCTCACAGTACCATTTTGCATAGGTGGGTTAGACGGTTATCTGTATTTTATATTGTACCTTCGTTGTATTTTGTACTCTCCATCAGCTATTGTATTATTTGACATAGAGACTTGGTGAGGACGTAGTGTGTATTATGGTGGATTTGATGTCTTTATATATTCAGCTTTTCTCTACTGTCCTTATTCTTCTGTTGTACTCATCTTGGCTGGTTTTTACAAAAGGGGTGTTGCTGAAATTTTAAAGAAGGAAAATAAGACTTTTTAAAGAATTTGGGTTGCGATTTCAATGGTTTCAAAATCTATATTATCTTTTCCGTATTTCTCATGGTTTAGATTTCTGGGTTTGGCTTTCTTTTACTACGTTGCGTCTTTAGGCGTTGCGTGGTATTAGGGCCGTCACGGGCCATTTTTGGGTCGTGACAAAGTTGGTATCAGAGCGTTAGGTTTTACCTTTCGGAGTGTAGGATGACCTTACTATGATGGAGAAGGTAGCTTAAGCAGAGTAACGTAGTGTGTGTATGTCTGCAGCATACCCACAGCGCGGTACCTTGCATTAAGTGACCTAAGTACAATTTGCTTGACATTCCTTCCTTGATGATTCATATCCTTGAGATCCGATTTCCTCATTCTTATCGAATCTCATCTTATATCTATTTATAGCCTTGCCGCCGATGACTATGGGGACTCAGAGCGATGCAGCGAGGGCCGAGGTCAGGGTTAGCTCGGGTGAGACGAGTACTGACCAGGATGGCACTCTAGTTGCACAGGTGCAGACGGATCAGCCTACGATCTATACTATGGATAGACTTTTGGTAGAGATGCAGGAGTTCCGCCAGACGATGAGTTCCTTGGTCGATGTCGTTCGGGAGCTACGACAGGAGGTTGTCACCCCTGTTACTCAGCTGTCCCTTACGATCAGCATGCAGCAGTCCGTCACTTACATAGCACCAGTGGTTGCAGCTCCAGTTGACGAGGCACATATTTCAGAGGCTCAGAGAGTTCCAGGACAGTGGAGGACTCGTACCAGCGTACCAGCCCAGAGACAGAGGTTCGGTCGTCGAGACAGATTTCGTGGCCACCACGGGAGTAGCAGAGGCTTAGGACGAGGACAGTCGTTCAGCCCTCATCCCCAGGATGGTCAGCAGTCAGCACGTGGATGTTTTCGATGCGGAAGCCTTCAGCACTTCGTCAGGGATTGTTCCTCAGCACGGCGTCAGGATCGTATTCAGAGAGGCCGTGGACATGGAAGGTTTGCTCAGAGGGCTCAGGCTACCAGAGGAGTTCATCCAGCTGCGAGTAGAGGGCAGACACAAGAGTTTGCTTCTACTCATCGGGACGCGCAGACGTCCAATGTGGAGTTTTCAGGTACCCTTGAGTTATATTTTATTTTTATTTTCTCTTGGTGTACTTGTTGTTTCATGCTTGTACTGTGGTTGGGTAGATTAGTCTTGTTGTGCTAACTTCTGTCAGCGATTCTTTGGTTGCGCGACACGTATTCAGTTGTGTGCCAATCAGATAGGAGATAAAGATTTTCGTCCGTCGTTTTGATCCTTCTAGAGATGTTGGATTTGACGTTCTCCTGGGCACGGATTGGTTAACTACGTGTTAGGCGTCTGTGGGCTACCGTGTGGAAACAAGTTAGGTTTTGTTTTCCCCGGCAAGTCAGTTCTAGTTGTGCAGGTGGATAGTTGTGCCGCCTCTTACAGCTTGAATTCAGCCTTTTTCGCTAGTCGGCTACTGAGGAGATGTCGTGGATTCTTGGCGTTCATTCGCGATACCGGAGCCGCCGTGGGATTGCTGGACCGGGTTCTTTTCGTGCGAGATGTTTTTCCGACGTTGTTCCTGATGAGCCGGAGAAGGCTGAGGGAGCTTAAGGATCAGCTGCAGAGTTTTGGTTTGGGAAGTTTTGTGTGTCTGAGTGCTTCGCTTATGGAAACTCCTATTTCTGTTCGTCGAGGAGAAGGACGGCAGTTTGAGGTTGTGTATCGACGGATCGTCAATTGAACCGGCTTACGGTGCGGATAGGTATCCTTCACCTTGCCGTGGCGATTTCTTCGATCAGCTCCAGAGTGCGAGACAGTTCTAAGTTGCTTGGGATCAGGTCATCATTATTGCAGATTCGGAGTGACGGCATTCCGAAGACTGCCTTGTGCATGCTACGGGCTTTGTGTGTTTTTGTGAGTCGTTGGATTCACTGTCGCCCTAGCAGCACTCGTAGATATGATGAGCCAGATTTCTGCAGGCCGTTCCTCGACCAGTTTTGTTGTGTTATTTACGACACTCTGGTCTACTTAATGTGTCTTGAGGGACAGGAGTAGCACTTGAGGAATTGTTATGCAGATGCTGGGAGAGTACCAGCAGTTTGCTAAATTCTCGGAGTGTTTCTTCAGGCTTGTCTTGTGTTGACTCCTAGGTCTTGCAGTCACGGGAGACGGTTTCGTATGGTTCCGAGGGAGATCGTGGCCGTACAGCTTAGGCCCAGACTTGTGTGCCGGACGGAGATCCGCAGATGGTTGGTCCTAGTAGGTTTTTACCGCCGTTTCAGGCAGGATTGCTAGAGTAATGCTGCACCGTTGACTGAATTGACCAAAAGGAGGTTTCTTTTCTGTGGACTGAGGCATGTGTACGGAGTTTTCGGCAGTTGAAGATTCGGTTAACAACTGCATCAGTCCTTCTTTGCTTTTGGTTCGGGCGACCTTGTTGCTTGACTGTAATGTTTCTTGAGTGGGCTCGAGGGTGTACTGAGGTGACACTATAGAGATATCGCTTTTGCTTTCCCCACCTTAGGAGGAAGTACGAGAAGGATATCCCACTCATGATCTGGAGATGGCCGCTGTGGTTTTGCGTTGGATATTTGGAGACACTACTTGCTTGAGAGTCGTGTCAGATTCTCCACGGACCACTAGAGCTTAATGTACATCTTCCTGCAGCAGATTTGGATTTTTGTGTTAGTCTTCTGCAGATTTACAGTTTTGTGTGATCGTCGAGTATAGCTTGGTTCGTCTCTACGGAGGGGACAGCTTGCTCATGTTCGCGCCCGACCACTTTCCTTAAATCGCTTTCGCGAGACACTGCCCGTCGAAGCTCGTACGTCAGAGATACTTAAGCATATTCGGCTGGGTAATGATTCGGAGACCTTGACTGTGACAATGATGTGCTAAGTTAGGGACACGTTTGCGTACCTGCCCTTATCGGGTAGAGACGTGAGATCCTAGAGCATGCACATCTGTCAACCCTCTTTATGCATTCAAGTTCCACCAGTTTTGGCGTAACTTGTGAGATAGTTACGAGTGGGCAGGGATGTAAAGAGAAGTTCTAGGTTTCGTTTCAAGTGTCTGTCTTGTTTTGTGCCTGGGGTCGAGCACCTGAGGCCGGCTGGAGACTTGCAACCTTTTACCGTTCCGAAGCAGGAATGGGAGCAGATCTCCACGAACTTCGTTTTGGTTTCCACCTAATTTTGGTTAGGGTGCGACTCCATTCGGATTCTTGTCATCCGGTTTTACTCAGTTTGCTCAGTTGTTTTGTTTAAGTTGTGAGTTTGTTGTTTTGTTTGGTCGTCAGCAGCTTGGGATCGTCACTCGCCATCGTTCGGGTTCTCCTTCGATAGCTGTTATCAGGAGACACTCCAATTGGCCACCTTAGGCTTAGGGGTTAGGTCGTGTCGATCGCCAGCCTGTTGTTTTCTGACTCTGCGTAGGTAGGATTTTGGACCCCGCTATGTCTAGAGAATTCGGAGTTGGTCCAGTTGTGTTCGGGTCAGGATGAGAACTGTCCATTGCAAACAGATGACCTATGCGACTGTGTTGGTCGCAGGCTTGAGTGCGCAATGGCAAATCATGTATTCCTACGGACCTTCCGATGAATGACGTGTTGGATTTTGGGAAGTTGTCTCAGGATTTTAGGTCCTTCTAGATCCTATAAGCGAGTTAGTTTTGTTGCCTTCAATTGGGCCCTTCCGCCCAGATTTCTGGATTTTCACCCCGTATTCCTTGTGATGATACTTTACAATTACCTTCATGACCTTTCCCACATGTTTTGGCACCAGACCTTTTAGCTGGACGCGATCTTTCGTTCACCAGCAGCCATGTGTGTTAATGGCTCGACAGGTGGAGAAACGTCAGTCAAAGGTCGTGCCATCTGTGAAGGGTTTTCTCGGGCGTAGCCGTGTAGTGAGATAGTCACTTGGGAGGCTGCGAGCGAGATTTGAGGATTTTAATCTTCTCTTTGAAGGTACACGTAAAGGTATATTCTTAAATTCGGGGACGAATTTCTTTTAAGGGGGGGAGATTGTAACACCTTAGAATGTGTTTTGTAGCTAATTATATTTTAAAATGTGGTTTTTAATAAAAAGTTTACCAAATTAAGTTTTAAATAGTTTATCTTATTTATTGAATATTTTATTATAATTTTGTTAGGCACACACACACTTGTGCATGTAAACTAGGAGGTATTTAGTGGTTATCCATTTCTTAATCTAGGGTTAAGTTTTGTTTAAGTGTTTTGGGTTGTTAAGTGCTTTGGGATTTAAATTGTGTTTTATTACTTGAATTTTCTTTTCCTTTTGTTGACTTGGTGTTTTGAGAGAGAGAGAGAGAGTATGGGCAACTTGACTTGGCCCATGCTCATTTAATGAGAGAGGGAGAGGTGGTTTGACTTGGGGCCTCATTCTCTCACCCTCACTTCTCATTCTCTCATCTCACTCACCCACACACACTCACACACACACACACTGCCGAGAGAGAGGGAGATAGAGAGCAGCAGAAGCAGCAGCTGCCCCAGCAGCAACAACACAACAACAACAACATCATCATCATCTTCAGCAATAACAGCAGCAGCAGAATTCAGCAGTAGCAGCAGTGGGCAGCAGCAGCTCCAGCACCCAGTGCAGCCCCTTCACTTCACTTCTTCTCCTTCCTGCAGCTCCCTAGGGTCAAGAGTGAGGTATATTTCCTAACTTGATTCCCTAGTTAGCTTAGATTGTGTAGTTTTGCTTCGGTTATCGGATTTTAGTGCGTTTTAGTGTGATATGGGGTAGTTTGTGAGATTCTTGTGCAACGATGTGAGTTGTGGTTTCAGTAGCTTGTTAGTGAGTTAGTGAGGCCATTGTAACCTAGTCCAACCCCTATTACGCTAAAATACCACCGATTTCACGATTCGATGCAAAATAGCGTATTTGTGCCAGATTTTAGGATATGGTGATCTGCTTTTACTGCATGAGTTTTTGATAGTTTGAAACAACTTCAGAATGTTGTGCAGGGTTTTTGGGATATGTGTGTGAAGTTCGAGCCCAGTCCACCGGCTTTTGCCCGGCGGCCCTTCATTGTCGGCCCGGCGACGCCGGCCTCCCCTCCCCATTTTGAGTTGGGTTTTGTGTAGGGTAGTTTCTGGGGGTGTTTTGCAGTGTTTGGTCTTGTTGAATTTGTGGGATTTCTTCCAGGTAAAAATCTGGGAGTTGTTTCCCTTTTGTTGGGGTGTGGGTTTAGTGTGGCATGCATGCTTGTTTTGGTCTGGTGCGTGCTACGCATCGTAGCGCGTCGGGGTGGTTCTTGGTTCAGCACACACGTGTATTAGCGTGTCGCGATGGTTTCTAGACGCGTACACACACGATTCAGCGTATCGTGCACACGCGCGTTTAGTTCGCGACGCGAGTTTCTCGTTTCGTTTCGATATCGCGTTTCGAGAGATTTTGGGCTTATATGTGTTTTCATGTCGTATTTTACAGGTGTGCAGGCAGGAGCTACGGACACAGCTACAGGGGGAGCAGGTGATAGGATTCACCCAGCGTGGAGTTTAGGTGAGTAGATATAACATCTACAGGGGAATCGCCCGCATGGCGTTATGCGTCTGGGCTAGGATTCAACTTCCTGTCGCACTTTCTACGTCATTGTAGAATTGCGTATTTACTGCATTTCCTAGATATAGCTATATACTGTGACTAGCAGCCGTAGGACACTGCACACATTATTGACGGTTCATGTTGCACGAGCACGGATTGCATGCTACACACACACCGTCAATAATTGCCATGTCACACACTACCCCTTATAGCTACCATTGCTTACCACACTTGACATCTAGTTATTCGGTATACCCATAGTGTATCATACCTTTAGTGATAGGTATATTTTCACTTGCGATACAGCTACAGGTATACCTCCTACATATTTTACCTATACCGGGAGGGATTTCCTACATATGTTACTATACCCAGGGGGGTATACGACATCAGTCCCTATAGGTAGATACCTATACTTTGCTACACCTGTATGTTATATAAATATTTAGTTGTTGTCGCATATTCACACTTACTGATGTTACTTAGCTGTACCTTATCATGATTTCGCATACATCTGGTTCAGCTATATACTTGTGTTTACCTGCTCGCATTCAGATATATCGCATACTTCTATTCCTGTATTTATGCATTGTTTTATCTGGATTTCACATGATGTTTTCGGGATTTGGGAACCGCGGGAGTTCATGAAATTATGCATACATGTAACAACCCGGTTTCCTTGATATGATATTTCGAGCGTCCCCCATGAGTTTTATCGGTGCTGATTCTATGCTCCATACGAGGTGTGGTTGCCGTATGAGAGTACATGGTGGGGCCCGGTATGGTTCCCCTCGGCAAGAAGATCGATGGGTTTGCCGATTGAGCCTGGAGGCGGGCGAGTACCTACCGGTGATTGTTTGGACCTGGCAGTTGCCTGGAGGCTACTGGCCAGAGTAGAGAGATGGATGCGGGACGACCTGTACTGTCGAGGCCGAGGGCCGACACTGCAGACGGACCCCGTGGGCTGTCCGGACTGACGGAGCCCCATATACGAGGATTTCTGTGTCGATGCTTGGCACATGGTTTCATGATATTTCTTTAACCCCCTTTTTGTATATATAACAGGGGACTTAGTCGTTGTTATATATACCCTTACACCAATATTAGTGGAATGGGACGCTAATATATGTGTATTGCCCCCATCATATTTATTCTGTACATATATTTATCTTTAGGATGCTAGAATCTTACTTGAGATTGGACTTGGGATACTAGGTGATTCACTGGGACTTGGACATTGGATTACCTATGTGATTGGTGACTTGTACATTCGGGATATAGGAGATTACTCGACATTGTACATTGAGGAGATGTGAGACTTATTTGATGTGAGTGCCCAATGTGGGGCCTGGTTTGGGGATTTGGGATTGGAGTATCTTAGTGGATTGTGATCCTGCCACGACGTCAGGTTTCCGTGGAAAGTGACATATTCCACCCTACACCTCACCATTACCTATCATATGCATAGATTCATATATTGGTAGTACTTGTGGTGTACCCTTATGATAGTTGCATATTTGCTTTCTCATATCTCTATTGCATTGACATTGCATACCACTATCATGCCATCATTGCTTCACTTATTGATCGTACCTGCTAGTGTACTCTCTTTATCTCAGCATTTCATGACATATTGTTACTACTGTAATCGCATATCTTAGATTCATGCTGTACGTGCATTCCTGCGATTACCTGCATATGTTTTATACTATTCACGAGTTGGCAACTCACCCCCGTTGTGCCACAGGTGTTTCAGGTCATTCCCCAGAGTAGTCGAGGCAGGCTATTCCACTATCCAGCTATCCAGCTACCATCTTTTGCTACAGATACCGCATCAGCTCACAGTACCATTTTGCATAGGTGGGTTAGACGGTTATCTGTATTTTATATTGTACCTTCGTTGTATTTTGTACTCTCCATCAGCTATTGTATTATTTGACATAGAGACTTGGTGAGGACGTAGTGTGTATTATGGTGGATTTGATGTCTTTATATATTCAGCTTTTCTCTACTGTCCTTATTCTTCTGTTGTACTCATCTTGGCTGGTTTTTACAAAAGGGGTGTTGCTGAAATTTTAAAGAAGGAAAATAAGACTTTTTAAAGAATTTGGGTTGCGATTTCAATGGTTTCAAAATCTATATTATCTTTTCCGTATTTCTCATGGTTTAGATTTCTGGGTTTGGCTTTCTTTTACTACGTTGCGTCTTTAGGCGTTGCGTGGTATTAGGGCCGTCACGGGCCATTTTTGGGTCGTGACATAAGCTTTCTGTGAAATTTTGAAGAAGCGAAGCCACTTCCTTACCGCATTTCCGCGGAATAATCCCCCTCCTGCGGCGGTTCCGCGGCCTCCTCTAGGAGTTGCGGCACCAAAATTTCTCAGGTAAATCCTCACTTTCTTATTTCTCTATCAATCTGCTCCAATAACAATTTTGTGCAGGTTTCTTTGCAAAAATTGCAGCGCGGCACAAAAAGCAAAATTAAATTGTGCTTATTTTGATCTTTGTGGTTGTTTTCATAATTAATACGGACATTAAGGGGCACGGCCAAATCCAGATTAGATGGGGAGTTCATTACCCTTCCTAGGCCCCAAAAATCACAAACCCGCATCCGCATTACCCTCATTAATTAAAAAATATCTAGAGATGACTCTAAGGACCGTCGCGCTCATTTAGGACAGAAGAAGGCCATGGGTAATTCATTGCTTATCCGCGTTTTCTTGTGGTGTCTAAGGCAAGTGTGTCGAAGGCTAGTGGTTATTAATTAGGCCCACTACTTACGTAGTAGAGTACCTTCCCACTTACCTGGCACTTACCTGGCCACAAGGGGATAAAGAGGCAGTGGAGGATTTTATCCTGCGACTTGTCTTTTGGCGGTTATAAGCGGTCTAGAGCCTGACCTAGGTGACCAATAGAATTAGGGTTTTGCTTGTTGCATTTGTTGTGCTTGCATCATCTTTTCAAAATCCGTATCATTTTTCAAATCAAACACTGCATTCACTTCATTTCCCCTAATTATAAATCACGCTGCCACTTGTACCAACCCCTTTTAGTGCAAGATAAGCTGGACACGGGATTCTAGTGCCCGACTTGTCCGCGTCCCCTCGATCGACTCCGAAGTCGGTATTTCTCCATTTACCTTTCTTTTACCCCCCACCACACCCACACCGATGGATCAGTCTCCATCAAACCTCTTTACCGCTACTCTGCCGCCGTCCATTGGTGCACAGAATCCTCCCCGCGTCTCTCTCCAAGAGAGGTGCTACCCTTTGCGAGGTCCTCTCTCGACCTGCTTATCCATTCCACCAGCCAACGGGGATAACTTTGAGATTAAGCCCCAGTACATCAACCTTCTACCCAAATTCCACGATCTCGAAACTGAAGACGCGTACGTTTTAATCACCAAATTTGAAAACGTATGCGCAATGATGGGTACATCACAACTTTCTGTTGATGCCATGCGTCTACGACTTCTTCCATTTACCTTGTGCGATATAGCCAAGAAGTGGTTGTATAACACCACCGCACATTCCATCACGAATTGGGAAGAATTCGTTGCGGCATTCCTTAAGAAATTCTACCCTATGCAAAAGACAGCTCGAATCCGTAGCGAACTATATCAATTCTTCCAGCTTCCGGCTGAACCATTCTCAAAATGCTTTGACCGATTCAAGGATCTTTTGGTTCAATTCCCACATCATGGCATCCCGAGATGGGATCTTTGCCGAATCATATATGATGGCAGTAACCCTACCACTAAACAAAACCTTGAAAACATGTGTCAAGGCACCTTTATGACCAAGGATGATGGGGAAGCATGGAAATTTTTAGAAGAGTTCGCTGAAAAGTCATTACAGTGGGAGACTGGAACCCAGCCATCGAGTAGGGGTGGCGTACACCAAATAGACGTGTCCATAGGTGTTCGAGCTGAGATGGCAGCAATGCAAAAGAAGCTTGACGCTATGGAACACAAATTCTTAGCAGCTTCCTTAAACCCAATGTCGCTCCCCAAAACTGTTTGTGGGTGCTGTTCTGATCCTTCTCACTTGACGGAAGAATGTCCATTAAACTCTCAGTTTCTAGGTCTCGAGCATACCAATGCCGCATTTCAAAGACCTGGAAACGACCCTTTTTCTTCCACATATAATCAGGGTTGGAGGAATCACCCGAATTTTGCTTGGAACCAATCCCAAAACACGGTTCCAAACCCTAATCAATTCCAACGGGTCCCTCCACCACAACAGCAACCACTTCAACTCACTAAGCACCCCTACCAGTCACAAAATTTCCAAAACCAGGTCAACCCTCCTACACCTTCTAATCCTATGCAGTCGACCTGTTCTGATGAGTTCTCTCAATTCGCTCAAACCATGAAATCACTCCTGTCAAATTTCATGGAAGTGTCGGCCGAGGTTAAGTCTTCTGTCGGTGAGATAAAGAAAAACTCAGCGTCCCAAGCTGAGAGTATCAGAATGATGGAAGCTGAAATTGCACGACTTAAGGCCGAAATGAGTGCAAGAGAGAAAGGGAAACTCCCAGCTCAACCTTTACCCAATCCTGGCTATTCACATCATGTGAATGCAATCACCACGTTGAGATCTGGGAGAGTGCTAGATAATCATGTTGGGGAAGAAGTTGATGATATTGATGATCCTATCAACACCCCTGCTGAGACTTTCCCTTACACACACACTTCTACGTCTGATTCTTGTTCTCCTACCCCACCGCCTTCTTGCGAGCCTATTCTCCATTTCTGTCACGACCCGAAAGTACGGAACGTGACCGGCACTTAGATTACGAAGCGTCTAGAGACGCCACGTAACCTAAGTAAGCCGAAGCCCAGAAATCTAAACCATAAAAGAAGAAGAAGAAGAAAAAGAAAACAAGTTTAAAAGCATCAGCAAATTTTCTCAAAAATTTCGGCAGAGTCTCCTCTATAAAAAACTGGCCCCAAACTGGTACAACAAGTATAATATACATAAACAATAAAAAGCATCCCCAAACGGGAGCTCACTCAACGACAACAGGCGGAAACAACCACAACAAGCATAAAAATATACAACGCCAAAGGGCGAAGCTCAAAACTCAAAAGGAAACAAAACCACCAGATGAGAATAATACATGCGCGACTCTAAGGTCGAAATAAAAGACTGGTCCAATAAACTTATCAAGTAATACAAGTATGGTTGATGGAGCAAACTAGATACAAATGAATGAATAAAATACAATGGTGGTTCAGATACAAGTGAACCAACCTACCGTGCAAATCACCCTGAAAGAATAGATATGCCAGCAAGCTGCCAGGGAAACCTGTACATCGAACCTGTAATAAAATTTGGCACAACGGGGGTGAGTTGCCAACTCGTGAGTAGAAGACATCTACGAAAAGAAATCGAATGCACGACGCTATCCTAGGTCATAATAATACACTAATATATCCTAATCATCTAGTAATAGCAGGGTAAAACTACGTGTAAATGCAGATACTCCGTGCTCGTGTCAATGCCTCATATAATACTATGTCATATGAATGGGTATGCATGCACCATGAATATAAAACAATCAATCCTGAAATCCAGATATATCTGTATAAGAAATCTTTAGCTGTTATCATAGTAAAATGTGTATAGGAATCTGAAATCTCAACAATGAAATCCATGGAAATCCGTGTCAAACAATGACACAAAATATGTAAATCTCAAGTCTCAATACCTCGGGCTCCGTCAGTCCGGATCGGCCCATATCATCAAATCTCACGACAACGGTCGGTATCCTCCGGATATCCGCCGTGCCAGACATCACCGGTAGGTAGCCTTCCCCTGCCAGGCTCATCGTCTACAACTCGATCTTCTTGCCCCGGGGTACCATACCGGGCCCACCATGTACCCGAGACGGTTCATCCACTCCTCGAATCGCGTCTCGAAATCCAACAGAAAACATGAAATCTCATGGTGGAAGACACATACATCACGAGAAAACCACATCTTATATTTTAAAAGGAGAGGAGGAGAGAGAAGTTTTTATATATTCTTGCGGTTTTCCCCAAAATCCAGAAATCTCATAGAAATCCAAATCTCAAAATCATGAGTAAGTAAATGATAAGTGTCGGCATATGCCCCATAATACTGCATGATAACATGAAAATATGAATGCATGAATGTCTAAGTAATAATTACCATGTCTATACTAGCATCTGAGAGTAATCACAATATTATATATCGATCTAGTTGCTAGCTGATTTTATCAATAAAAGATAATAAGATCTAAAGTGTACGTGACATAGCAATTACCGATGATGATGTGTGCGTGCCGGCAAATAAGTGTGCGTGGAATATGCGCATCATCGGTAATGGTGCTGGTGTCCTAACAGGCAGAGTTTAATACTGATTACAGAAATATATGTATGAACATGCAACATTATGATTACAGTATGAATGTGAAGACAGATGTGCATTATCCACTCCTCTGCGGTATACGAGTACAACTACCACTATATGAATCGAACCTAAACTAGTGTCCATCTTACCTCCTAAGGAACTAAACCTAAGAAACTAGTCAAAGAAACAAGAGTCTACCTAAGGTCTGAATCAATATCTCTAATAGTTGGCGATCCAGCCTCAATAGCGTCACGTACGTAGTACGGCTTCCTCGAATCAAGAGTGCGGATCAATCATTATATCTATGCCTCGTAGGGTAAAATCCATCATACGAGATCCCAATATCGGGGTACGGGTCAAGTATCTCCTAAGTGTCTCATCATTCGTATAATGTCATCATCAACACATCTCATGATCAAGGTGCTAAACTATAATCGCATACATCAATTATATAACATTGCCATCATAATATGCATCATTAGTTTATCCTCAGAAATATCATGTCATATATATCATATTGTGATTAAGTCATACCTATATCATATCGTGATCAGTCACGAGTTCCAGTTCGGGTTCTATTCTAGAGTCCCATGTACCTCAATATCATCACTACCCATTATAATTTACGTATACCTATTCATTATCGTTTTCTAATGATCCGCTAACATTTTAATATGACTGCATAGCCAATAATCCCGGCATCAAGCCCAGTTACACTGGTTCATCATACCTCAGATATCATATCACATCAATGTATCCCATATACGTGTTGTATATATGTATATACCTATACCTCGTCCTATATGTATACATGCACGTATACACCACGTCAAGTTTCAGTGTATGCGTGTGTGTTTCTACCTGAAACCTACGAACCTCTTCCAAGGTATTCATCCTCTGGTATGCTTTTCCTAAATCAGTCTAGTCCAGCCTAGGGTCATTACTAGGGTCCTACACATTAAGAATCTAGGGTCACATCTGGTTTCCTAATGTCAATAAGTACTATTCCTATTCTACGTTGCGGGGGTGCTAAACGCCATCCACCCGACTTCCCCCCGTAGATATACATCTACTCACCTGGTCCATGTCTGCCGACGAAGGTGTCGCCATCCTCCTCTTCATCGCCCGCAGTCCACTTGAAAGGTACCTAAACGCAAACATATAAATAGCATCGTAAACCGAATCACATACAAAAGTCAAACGATACAAGGAATAAGCATAGGTTAAAACCTATGTCCCGTCCATGCAAAAGAACCAAATACCGCTCGATATCGGCGTACAAACTCCGATGGATCGAGATAACATCATCAAACAATTTGTTGTTTTAAAACACATTATTTATACCATAAAACACGATTAAATCCATCGAAACCCTAAAATCTATCAAACCGTCCAATTTCGCAAAAACCCGAAAATTGCCAATTTACCGTTTTTCATCAAAACTTGACATTTAAATGAAACTAATGGTCATAAAACTCATTAAATAGCATTACTAGACTATACAAACCATTACTATATTTTTATTACACAATTTTTCATTTATTTGAAATTTCTAATTTGCAACTTTTAACAATTTTAACATTTTTCAAGCAAAATACCACAATTCCACCACAAAACATGATTTTGCATGAATTAATGTATTAAACCACAATTCATGATGATAATGATTTAATGAAACCATAATTATATTTTTTAATCTCATTTATATAGGAATTTCTAAAATCTAGTTTACAAAATTAGCAATTTTATTAGTATTTTCCAATTCTCAAAGTAATCTAGTGATCAAACTAAGTTTTTCATTCAATTAATGTGCTAATATCCTTATTAAAACTACCATCTAATGATAGCAACTTAAATTGGAATTTTATATTACCCACAAACACATTTTAGAAAAATCTAGTTAGCTAATTTTCTTATTTAAAACAATTTTAAATGAAAATTTTACAATTTAACAACCATGCCATATTTTCCAATTCTTAAAGTGTTAAACTAACTATTATAACCCTAATTAAATATAAAAAACCCTAACTTGAATTTACAACTCTAACTTGCATTTTTTTTAAAAAAAACATAGAATTAATTCATTAAATCTAATTAAGCTTAAATGAACATCTAAAACAATAAATCAAAAGAAAGAAATTATACCTCCCAAAATATGAAATCCCAACAAGAAATGAGCCTCCAAAATACATGCTTTCCCACTTCAAAATCCATATAAAGAAGGGTAGAGAATAAAGGGTATGAAGAAATTAGGATTTTGTGGAATTTTAATTGAATTTTTGAAGTATTTTTGATGAATTTTGCACAAAAATGAGGTGGAAAATGGGGGGGGCAGCCATGGGGGTCTTGTGGCCGGCCTTGGTGAGGTGAGGGAGAGAAAGAAGTGAGTGTGAAAGTGTGTAGAACTTTCAAGAGAAGAAAACATCACATAAAGTCTTTTCATGCTTTAGTTAATTATTTATTTATTTATTTACTATAGCAACTCAAGAAAGCTCTAGAAAATAGGAAAAATTTGCAAATAATTTTTTGCATGATACACACTAAATTCTAATTTGCCATGGTTCATTTTTACAAATTAAAACCATTCAAATTTGTAATTTACACTAATTTAGTGTAAAAATAAAGCTTATGTTAATATTTAAAATAATTAATTTAGGAAAAATATTTTATTAAACTAAAAATTTATAAGTGACTAAATAAACACTATTTACTAGTAATTACATAATTAAATAGGTATTTTTGAATTTATAATGAAAAACAATTGCGGTTTGATTTTACGATAAGTACATTTTGCTTTACCGAAAATCAAAAAATTTGCTTAAACACTTTTATTCATTTAATTATTTATTTATTTATTTTTAAGACGTTACAATTTCCCTCTAAGCTCGACACCTCAGCCCACCTCTTCTAGTCTACCACCGACGATCCACACTTCTATTTTGGGATCAGGTCCACACACACTTCCTTCTCCTATGATGGACCCAGCGCTTATTGCTAAAGCACCTTATCCTAATCGGTTAAGGGCTAACACATCGAGTCCACATATGGAGAAGATTATGGACATGTTTAAGCAAGTTAACATCAACATCCCTCTCCTAGATGCTATCCAACAAGTTCCGTCCTATGCGAGAACTCTTAAGAACTTGTGCACTAGGAAGAGGAAGACTTAAGTGCCCAAGAAAATTTTCATGGCAAAGACTGTAGACACGGCTTTCCCCCAACAATTACCAAGGAAACGTAAGGATCCTGGATATCCTACTATTTCCATTTCTATTGGGGAAAAACACATTAACCGCGCTCTACTAGATCTGGGCGCAAGTGTTAACCTGCTTCCATACTCAGTCTATGAGCAGTTAGGAATCGGAGAGTTGAAGCCAACCAATTGCACTATCCAGATGGTTGACCGATCAATCACCAAACTTAGGGGTGAACTGGAGGATGTGTTAATAAAAATCGGGGAATTCGTATTTCCTATGGATTTTATTGTACTTGATACACAGCCTGTAGCGAACCCACGGAATCAAATTCCGGTGATTTTAGGTCGCCCCTTTTTGGCCACTTCCAACGCTATCATCAACTGTCGTAATGGTTCTATAACCCTATCCTTCGGGAATAGGTCAATAGAGCTGAACATTTACAAGTTGGGAAGTGTACCCTCCGAACCTACTGCTCATGTCTGTTCTGTCGACTTAATGGATGTCGACAGCAGCGAATTTGATGATCCTCCTGATACCGATCTTGACTCTTTTCATACGTTGTTGTTTGACCCAACTATGTATCATACACATACGGACTCTTCCACCGAGATATCCGGGTCAACAACTAACACCGATTATGAACTGCTTTTAGAGTCTAAAGATCACCCCGCACTTTGTGATGACATTATTCTTCGGGGTATTGATGAAACTTTTGAGGAGATCTTTACTGATGAACTTGCACTTCTGATAATACTGGTATTGAGATGAATCATGTCCTAATCATTGAAATTGAACCTCCATCCCTTCTTCTGAATTGTAAAAAGAATGCGAGTAATCCATCACATTCACTACATCGTCTCTCCACAATGAGACGCACACACATTCTGTACCACCACTTAACCTTTCCCCACTTCTTCTTCCACCAACCAGAGCAATGCATTGATAAAATTTTCGAATGGTTGGTGTTGACACTCGGTCTTTGCAAATCTTGGCATCGACCAATGGTTCTTGACCACCTCATGTGATTTTCAAAGCTTAGCATTGCATAACTCAAGTTTGGGGGGGGGGGACTTTTTTTTTCTGGCTCTTGGAAAGAAAATCTTTACAAAACTTTTGAGCCAAGAATAAGTTTAGGGGAGGGTCTTCACTTATATATTTTGCCCCCACTAATAAATTCCTCCCAGGCTTATAGGTTTTGTAGATATAGCGGTTGGCAACAGTGAGGACACCGTTGAAAACAAGTTTGGGGGAGGTTTGTGCTTAGTTTTGCATCATGTGCATATCATTTGCATAAGCACAAAACATTTCTTAAAAAAAACCACAAAAACTTAAAAATTTTCAAAACCCATAAAAATTCTGTGTACATATTTTTGGCTCATCATTTTTTGTAAATAGTTTTTCAAAACCCATAAAAACCTATAAAAATTTAAAATTTTTCAAAATCCATAAAAATTCAAAAAAATTTCAAAACTCATAAAAATTTTAAAAATATAAAAATATTTAATATTTAAGATAATAAAAGATTAGATAGTGAACAATTACATCCAGGAGATTAGAAAAATTTAAGAAAACTAAGAAAATTAGAAGTTTTCTTATACGAACTAGTAATAAGTAGTTATGAGCCGTTGTTCCAAGGGTTAGTAAGATGGAGGAAGTCACTACTCTGAGGATAAAAATAAGTCTGAAAAATAGTTTCTATTCTGGAAAGCCAAACATTTTGAACGTTGATACCCTGCTATTCTCACTTACACACGTCTTGAAGCCTGGGATAGTAGAGGATACCTTGAAATGCTCTTGTCTTAAAGCCAAAAGTATGAAGGAAATAAAAAAAATGAAGAAAATATAAAGTGGTGAGAAAAATGAACACTGGTTTTGTTATCGCCGAGGGCAATAAAAAAATTTATAGCGAGGGTGCCTCTTCACCTAGTGCCCTAAGGCCAACTGGTCTGGGAGTCACTGCTATGCCTTAGGTGGTGCAAGACGGGGAAAATACACCAAATAAGCAAGTACATGAGTAATCGGTCAGTTAGTACCTCAAGAAATATTAACGGTCGCATGAAAGTGTGTGAGCAAATCTCATCTAAATATTCATTAATTAAAAAGTACTGAGGCTGATGGGCAAGAGTATGATAGCTTGAATTGAATTCTGCGGGTGTAGGGATGTCCTTTACACAGACGCAGGGTGATATGATCGATGTTTGGAAGAAAGATAGGAATGAAGATGTCACGACCCGAAGTTTGGCCCATGACCGGCACTTAACCACATAACGTCTACAGGCGTAACGCGACTAAGTGAACCGAAAACCCAGAAATCAAACCAGTGAAAGTATAGAGTGTTATATGTTTTGAAAGGAAAGCATTTACTAACATGATAAGAAATCTAAGTAAACAATCACCAAGATAGTAATGTACGACGCCGTAGCGAAGATCAAGATCCATAAGTGGGAACATCACAGAAAGGATAAACTGCAAGTACAGTCGGCTCACAACGAGCTCGACACCAGAATACAAATAATAATACATCATCGTCCTCACACTGTCTCTAAGTCAAATACATACATAGTAGATGGAGAATACTAGATACAACAATGTACATACTGAAAGATAAACAGATACCGCACAAAATCCACCTATTAGCAAAAGAGCTAGTACACCAACTATGGGGGTATCTGTGTCAAAAGATGCAACCGCAGCCTGCCGCGACTATTCCGAAGGGCAACCTACAAACACTGTGGCACAACGGGGGTGAGTTGCCAACTCGTGAATAGAGATAACATATAAAGGAAATCGCGAGAAAGCACGTACTGCGCTACTCTATCATATGCCAACAGATGATATTAATATGTGATGAGCAGTATGTGCAACAATCATGCAAGTGCTCGATCAGGTAATATAACTACAGGATGAGGTAGCAAATGCTCTATCAGGTAATGTAACTACAGGATGAGGTAGCAAATGCTCTATCAGGTAATGTAACTACAGGATGAGGTAGTAAATGCTCTATTAGGTAATGTAACTACAGGATGAGGTACAATAATAAATGCTGAGCAGGGGAAATATAGTATCTACACGGAATATCAACGTGGAATATATAATCGGTGTCCATCAATGCACCCAGATCCCCCAAATAGCTCAGGCGCCGGCACTCTCATCGGCCCTCAAATCCTGTACATCTCTGAGAATCCCCCGAGTGCCCAACATCGGCACCCA
This sequence comes from Agapanthus africanus, assembly GCA_030015575.1. Lineage (NCBI taxonomy): Eukaryota > Viridiplantae > Streptophyta > Magnoliopsida > Asparagales > Amaryllidaceae > Agapanthus > Agapanthus africanus. The sequence goes on from JASDDO010000014.1 coordinate 514,755,434, forward strand.
AATATCATAAATACTCGTGTCCAGCATCGACACGCAAATCCTCATCCATCGGGCCTCGTCAGTCTGGGTCAGCCCACGGGCTCCGTCTGCGGTATCGGCCCTCGGCCCCAGCAGTACGGATCACCCCGCATCCATCTATAGACTCTGATCAGTACCCTCCGGATAACTGTCAGGTCCAACCAATCACCGGTAGGTAGTAGTCCCTCTGCCAGGCTCACCGTCTACTACACAGCGAAACCGTTCTCGCCCCGGGGTACCATACCGGGTCCACCATGTACCCGTAATCGGCCTCAACCAGCTCCTCGATTTGGGTTCACATGTATCACTCTAGCACCGAGAAAACACATGGTGGACGCAACGAAATATCATATCAAGGGGAACGGGTTTTTAAATGATTACATATTTGCAATTGCCACGGTTCCCAAATCCAGAAATCACATGTAATCCAAACCAAAATGCAAGTCAATGATCCGATATGATATGTGCGTCAAATATAAATATCATGTCAAGTCACATATAGATGAGCTACCATATGATGATCCGATGTGATATAAGCATCAAGTATGAATATCATGTCAAGTTACATATAGATGAGCTACAATATGATGATCCGATGTGATATGAGCATCAAGTATGAATAGCATGTCAAGTCACATATAGATGAGCTACAATATGATGATCCGATGTGATATAAGTATCAAGTATGAATAGCATGTCAAGTCACATATAGATGAGGTACAATATGATGATCCGATGTGATATAAGCATCAAGTATGAATAGCATGTCAAGTCACATATAGATGAGCTACAATATGATGATCCGATGTGATATAAGCATCAGGTATGAATAGCATGTCATGTCACATATAGATGAGCTACAATATGATGATCCGATGTGATATAAGCATCAAGTATGAATAGCATGTCAAGTCACATATAGATGAGCTACGATATGATGATCCGATGTGATATAAGCATCAAGTATGAATAGCATGTCAAGTCACATATAGATGAGCTACGATATGATGATCCGATGTGATATAAGCATCAAGTATGAATATCATGTCAAGTCACATATAGATGAGCTACAATATGATGATCCGATGTGATATAAGCATCAAGTATGAATATCATGTCAAGTCACATATAGATGAGCTACAATATGATGATCCGATGTGATATAAGCATCAAGTATGAATATCATGTCAAGTCACATATAGATGAGCTACGATATGATGATCCGATGTGATATAAGCATCAAGTATGAATAGCATGTCAAGTCACATATAGATGAGCTACGATATGATGATTCGATGTGATATAAGCATCAAGTATGAATATCATGTCAAGTCATATATAGATGAGCTACAATATGATGATCCGATGTGATATAAGCATCAAGTATGAATAGCATGTCAAGTCACATATAGATGAGCTACAATCTGATTATCCGATGTGATATAAGCATCAAGTATGAATAGCATGTCAAGTCACATATAGATGAGCTACAATATGATGATCCGATGTAATATAAGCATCAAGTATGAATAGCATGTCAAGTCACATATAGATGAGCTACGATATGATGATCCGATGTGATACAGTATAGTGTGAGTGTCATGGCAATTACTAACGGTGTGTGTGTAACATGCAGGATAGTGCTCGTGCAACATAGACCGTTAGTAATGGTGCGGTGTTCTATCAATTCTAGTTTATATCCAAATATCAGGGAATGCAGCATGCACTAAATAGTAGCCATGAATAGTCAATGTATACAAAGGAAACTATAAGGTCCTATCAGCCCTGACGTAGAACGCCATGCGGGCGATATCCCCGTAGATGTGAAATCTACTCACCGTAGTCCGTCGCTAGATATAGCCAACAACTTGTTCCCCTTCCGCGCGGCGTCCGCCGTACTCGCCTGCGAACCTAGAATTTCATAATATATCACACGTAAGCTTGAAATCACACAAACGCGACATTAAAGCCGAACTGGTAACTCGTGTCGCGAACCAAGCGCGCGTGTGCGCGATACGCTAAAACGTGTGGTTACGCGCCTGAACCCACTCCAACGCGTCGCGCTACGCAGAAACCCCAAACCCACACACACGTATCACACGTGTCGCGAAAGATTGAAAATACGGGAAATAGGGTATTCTACTCCAGATTTTGATACAGGAAAGATATAGTAAAACTAAATATACCAAAATAACCCACACAGCAACAGATACCAACACCCCAAACCCCAACCCAAAACTCCCCCATCTGGCCGCAAATTGCGGCCAGAATGCAATATTTGGCGGCCTCACATGGGAATTGGGCTCCCAGGTTTGGTGTGTGCACTCTATACCCCCCATACATGCTACAGTAACATCTAGATTTACACTGAAAAGTCTCGGGTAACAGCAGATCCTACAGGGCCTTATTTCTAGTTAAAATCAACACTTTGCACTAAAATGGAACTTTAGGGTATTTTTGTGCAAACTGAAACAAAACTTGGCCTAAGATAGCTCTAATAACACCTAATAGAGCTAACACAACTAAAAAAACCCTAATCTAACATGTGAATCACAAATATCCTTTAATATCACTAAAAATGCACAAAAATGAGATTTTTACTAAAGAATACAACAAGTCTAAGGAAAAGAAGTGCAAATATGAGTTAATACCTTCTAAGAGCCTTGTGAAACACCAAAAGTCTAAGCTTTACCCTCTAGTGTGCAGATTTGCCTTAAACACCTCAAAAAGGTCACTTTTCCTAAGGTTTTGTGATGAAAATGAGTTGATAAGTATAGGGTTTTGTGTATCGATCAAAGGGGAATGAAAAGAGAAGAGAATATGGAGGAAAATGGGGGTTTCTCTGCTGGAATTCTGCAAGAAATCTGAAATGAGTAGAAGAGAGAGAGAAGAGCAAGGAGATGGGGTCAAAAGTCAATATCTTTACCTAACACCATGATCTTAATTGTTTAAATGGATTTGAATTTGTGAAAAGGGGTTAAGATATGAATAAATGGTGGGGAAAACTAAAAAGAACCATGCACAAAAGAATGGTTAACAAGTCACCAAAACCCTAAGTCTCAAAAATGGCTAAGTGTGCATGTGTGCACTAGCACAAGAAAATTCCCAATATGCAAACACTACTAAAAGTGACTAATAAACCTAGGAACACATATATAATAACACGTACGATCACTAATTATCACAAAAGACATTCAAACGGAAATCCAAAGTATTACAATCTACCCCTTTAAAGAAATTCGGTCCCCGAATTTAAAAAAAAAAATCTAACTATACGCACTTTCAAAAGGTGGGGATACCTCTTCCTCATCTCGCTCTCGGTCTCCCAAGTGACTTCCTCGCCGCTCTGGCCACGCCAAAGTACTTTGACGGACGGTATCTCTTTCGACCTCAATTTCTTCACTAGCCGATCCAAGATCATCACCGGCTGCTCTACATAGGAAAGGTCGCGCTCAAGCTGGATCGTCTGGTGCTGAAGCGCATGCGAAGGATCATGAAGATATCTGCGGAGCATCGAAATGGGAAATACATGGTGCACGTCTGAAAAACTGGGCGGAAGGGCTAATCGATACGCAACCGCACCAACATGCTCGAGGATCTCGAAGGGCCCCACATATCTGGGACTAAGCTTCCCTTCTTCCCAAATCCCCTTACGCCTTTCATTGGGGAGACTCTCAAGAAAACATGATCACCAACAGGAAACTCAAGTCTGCGCCGACGACGGTCCGCATAAGATCTCTGCCTACTCTGGGCTGCTCTCATTCTATCGCGAATCAAATGAATCTTCGCGGTCGTTTCCTCCACAATCTGCGGTCCTAAGATACTACTCTCACTGAGCTCCGTCCAACAGGTGGACGATCTGCATCTCCTTCCATAAAGAGCCTCAAACGGTGCCATCTGAATGGTCTCCTGGTAGATGTTGTTGTAGGAGAACTCTACCAAGGGCAAATGATGATCCCAGCTACCTCCGAAGTCTAAAGCGCATGCTCTGAGCATGTCCTCTAGAGTCTGAATAGTCCGCTCTGACGGTCCGTCGGTCTGCGGATGGAATGCTGTGCTGAAACTCAAGCGAGTGCCCAAAGCCTCCTGAAGCCTCTGCCATAGCCGGCTGGTAAACTAGGTGCCTCTATCGGACACGATACATGTCGGAACTCCGTGCAGTCGTACAATCTCATCAATGTAAATCTGGGCATACTGAGCAAATCCGAAAGTCGTCTTCACCGGTAGGAAGTGAGCCGCTTTCGTCAAACGATCCACGATCACCCAGATGGAGTCATACCCTCGACTAGTCCTGGGTAGACCCACAATGAAATCCATAGATATCTGTTCCCATTTCCACTCCGGAATGGGTAACGGCTGTAGCTCTCCCGCGGGCCTCTGGTGCTCAGCCTTGACTTGCTGACGAGTCAGGCATCTCGACATAAAATCTGCAATATCCCCTTTTTATACCGTCCCACCAGTAAACTTCTCTCATATCGTGGTACATCTAGGTGGAACCGGGATGAACACTATAGACCGACCGATGTGCCTCCTCAAGAGTCTCGCGCCGCAATCCCTCAGCATCTGGTACGCATAGTCTAGCTCCAAATCGTAGTATCCCCTGATCATCGATCACGAACTCGAAAAATCTACCCTGTCCCATCTGTGTCCTGATCTCTGAACAGCGGTCATCACTGTGTTGTGCCTCATATATACGGTCAAGCAACTGTGGGCGTGCACGAACATGCGCAATCTATCCTCCGATCAGCGTAAACTCGAACTGTACCCGGCTGTCGCATAAGATCTACCAATCCGCCGACGACTGCCTCTGCACTGCGCTCAAACAGGATAGACTACCCCCGGGTCTCCTGCTCAAAGCATCCGCCACTACATTCGCCCTGCCCGGGTGATACAAGATCTCACAATCGTAGTCCTTCACTAACTCCATCCATCGGCGCTGTCTAAGGTTCAGGTCTCGCTGCTGAAATATGTACTTTAAGCTTTTGTGGTCAGTGAGTATCTGGTACGACTCTCCATACAGATAATGTCGCCAGATCTTGAGTGCAAAGACCACTGCAGCCATCCCCAGATCATGAGTGGGGTAATTCTGTTCATGTTTCTTTAATTGCCGCGAAGCATACGCAATCACCCTATCATGCTGCATCAAAATGCACCCCAGCCCTACTCGTGAAGCATCGCAGTAGACCACAAATCCGCCTGATCCCGAAGGCAATGATAGCACTGGTGTCGTAGTCAGTAGAGCCCGTAGCCGCTGGAAACTGTGCTCACACTCCTCCGTCCAATCGAAGCGAACTCCCTTCCGGGTCAACCCGGTCAAAGGTGTAGCAATGCGAGAGAAGTCCTGCACGAATCGCCGGTAATAGCCTGCCAGCCCTAGAAAGCCGCGAATCTCCGTCACTGACGTGGTTCTAGGCCAACTCCGAATTGCCTCGATCTTCCTCGGGTCGATACATATACCATCTCGTGTAATCACGTGCCCCAAGAAGTCTACGCTGTCTAGCCAGAAGGCACACTTGGAGAATTTGGCGAAAAGCTGATGCTCCCTCAAGGTCTGCAGCGTAATCCGCAGGTGCTACTCGTGCTCCTCTCTACTCCGAGAATTCACCAAGATATCGTCAATAAACACTATAATGAACAGATCAAGATACGGCCGGAAAATACGGTTCATCAAATCCATAAATGCTGCTGGTGCGTTGGTGAGTCCGAACGACATCACCAAAAACTCATAATGGCCGTAACGTGTGCGGAAGGCTGTCCTAGGAATGTCCTCCTGTCGAACCCGCAGCTGATGGTAGCCCGATCGCAAATCGATCCTCCAAAAGTATCCTGCCCCCTGAAGCTGGTCGAACAAATCATCGATGCGTGGCAAAGGATATCTGTTCCGCACTGTCACCCTGTTCAGCTGGCGGTAGTCGATACACAAACGCATACAGCCGTCCTTCTTCTTGACCAACAGGACTGGAGCACCCCAAGGAGAAACACTGGGTCGAATAAGTCCCTTATCCAGCAAATCCTGCAACTGACCCTTCAATTCTCGAAGTTCCGCCAGGACCATCCGATACGGCGGTACAGAAATAGGCCCCGTGCCAGGAACCAAGTCAATATAGAAGGAAATATCACGCTCGGGCGGTAACCCAGGAAGCTCGTCAGGGAACACATCAGGGAACTCGCTAGCAACCGGAACCTGATCCAGAGGAACCTCTGTAGCCCTAGTATCGCAAACATATGCGAGAAATCCCTGACATCCCTTCCGCAAAAGCTGTCCAGCGTGAAAAGAAGAAATCACACTGTGAGGGGTGGCACCACGGTCCCCCAACACAACAACAACCGACTCGCCAGGAAAACAAAATCGAACCGTCTTCTCGCGGCAGACAACAGAAGCGTAGCACGTGGCTAACCAATCCATGCCCAAAAGAACGTCGAAGTCCAACATCTCAAGAAGGATCAAATCGACCGGCAACTCTCTCTCGCCAATACGGACGGTATAGGATCGGAACACGTGCCTAGCAACAAACGACTCTCTCGCAGGAGTAGTCACAACTAGCGGTTGACCAAGCAAACCGGACTCTCTACCCAAACTCGGCACAAGGTGTGTGGATACATACGAGTACGTGGAAACATATGAGCACAAGGATCCGGATCAAACAATACGTGTGCAACAAAGGACAACTGAAAGAGTACCTGAAAGCTCTGCGTTGGACGCCCTCACGTCCCGATGAGTCGAAGCGAAAACTTGTGCCTGTCCTTCATCGGCGACTGACCGAACTCCTCCTCTACTAACCGGACCCCTCTGGGCGAACCCTCCGTGTCCACGACGTCTCAGAATATGACCCTGATGTAGTGTGAAGGTACACTGCCTGATGAGGTGTTGAAGGCTCCCACATCGCAAACATCTACGCGCTGGCTGCCGTCCTTCCTGGGGATGAGAGCCGAACAACTGTCCTCGTCCTAAGCCTCTGCTCTGGGCTGGTACACCAGTACGATTCCTCAACTGTTCTGGAACTCTCACGGTCTCTGGAAGACGTGTCCCGTAAACTGAGGCTACCCCCACCTGTGCTATGTAAGGGACGGAATACTGCATGATGATCGCAAGGAACAACTGGGTAACAGGGGTGACAACCACCTGTCGCTGCGCTCGCACGACCTCTACCAACAAGCTCATCGCCTGGCGTAGGCCCTGCATCTCTACCACTAGTCTAGCGATCTGGGCTGTCGTAGGGGAAACAATCTGTCCTGGTACAATAGGAGTACTACTCGGATTAGTCCTCGTCTCAGATGAATCAACACGAACCTCGGCTCTCGCGGCCGCTCTCTGCGCCCTCGTAGTCCTTGGCGGCATATTGGCTATAAGGAACAACAGGATTCGATAAGGATACGGAAATCGAATCGCAAGAAAGTATATACTCAAGAAGGAATTTAAATCAACAAGTCCTAAGGTCGTGTAGGCGGAGTACCGTGTCGCGAATATGCCGCGGAACATACACACGCTACGCTACCCTGCTGCAGCTACCTACTCCATCATACCAGGGTCATCCTACACTCCGAAAGGTAAAACCTACGCTCTGATACCAACTTTGTCACGACCCGAAGTTTGGCCCGTGACTGGCACTTAACCACGTAACGTCTACAGGCGTAACGCGACTAAGTGAACCGAAAACCCAGAAATCAAACCAGTGAAAGTATAGAGTGTTATAAGTTTTGAAAGGAAAGCATTTACTAACATGATAAGAAATCTAAGTAAACAATCACCAAGATAGTAATGTACGACGCCATAGCGAAGATCAAGATCCATAAGTGGGAACATCACAGAAAGGATAAACTGCAAGTACAGTCGGCTCACAACGAGCTCGACACCAAAATACAAATAATAATACATCATCGTCCTCACACTGTCTCTAAGTCAAATACATACATGGTAGATGGAGAATACTAAATACAACAATGTACATACTGAAAGATAAACAGATACTGCACAAAACCCACCTATTAGCAAAAGAGCTAGTACACCAACTATGGGGGTATCTGTGTCAAAAGATGCAACCGCAGCCTGCCGCGACTACTCCGAAGGGCAACCTGCAAACACTGTGGCACAACGGGGGTGAGTTGCCAACTCGTGAATAGAGATAACATATAAAGGTAATCGCGAGCATGCACGTACTGCGCTACTCTATCATATGCCAACAGATGATATTAATATGTGATGAGCAGTATGTGCAACAATCATGCAAGTGCTCTATCAGGTAATGTAACTACAGGATGAGGTAGCAAATGCTCTATCAGGTAATGTAATTACAGGATGAGGTAGCAAATGCTCAATCAGGTAATGTAACTACAGGATGAGGTAGCAAATACTCTATCAGGTAATGTAACTACAGGATGAGGTAGCAAATGCTCTATCAGGTAATGTAACTACAGGATGAGGTACAAAAATAAATGCTGAGCAGGGGCAATATAGTATCTACACGGAATGCCAACGTGGAATATATAATCGGTGTCCATCAATTCACCCAGATCCCCCAAATAGCTCAGGCGCCGGCACTCTCATCGGCCCTCAAATCCTGTACATCTCTGAGAATCCCGAGTGCCTAACATCGGCACCCAAATATCATAAATACTCGTGTCCAGCATCGACACGCAAATCCTCATCCATCGGACCCCGTCAGTCCGGGTCAGCCAACGGGCTCCGTCTGCGGTATCGGCCCCCGGCACCAGCAGTACGGATCACCCCGCATCCATCTATAGACTCTGATCAGTACCCTCCGGATAACTGTCAGGTCCAACCAATCACCGGTAGATAGTAGTCTTTCTGCCAGTCTCACCGTCTACTACACAGCGAAACCGTTCTCGCCCCGGGGTACCATACCGGGTCCACCATGTACCCGTAATCGGCCTCAACCAGCTCCTCGATTCGGGTTCACATGTATCACTCTAGCACCGAGAAAACACATGGTGGACGCACCGAAATATCATATCAAGGGGACCGGGTTTTTAAATGATTACATATTTGCAATAGCCACGATTCCCAAATCCAGAAATCACATGTAATCCAAACCAAAATGCAAGTCAATGATCCGATATGATATGTGCGTCAAATATAAATATCATGTCAAGTCACATATAAATGAGCTACCATATGATGATCCGATGTGATATAAGCATCAAGTATGAATAGCATGTCAAGTTACATATAGATGAGCTACAATATGATGATCCGATGTGATATGAGCATCAAGTATGAATAGCATGTCAAGTCACATATAGATGAGCTACAATATGATGATCCGATGTGATATAAGCATCAAGTATGAATAGCATGTCAAGTCACATATAGATGAGCTACAATATGATGATCCGATGTGATATAAGCATCAAGTATGAATAGCATGTCAAGTCACATATAGATGAGCTACAATATGATGATCCGATGTGATATAAGCATCAAGTATGAATAGCATGTCAAGTCACATATAGATGAGCTTCAATATGATGATCCGATGTGATATAAGCATCAAGTATGAATATCATGTCAAGTCACATATAGATGAGCTACAATATGATGATCCGATGTGATATAAGCATCAAGTATGAATAGCATGTCAAGTCACATATATATGAGCTACAATATGATGATCCGATGTGATATAAGCATCAAGTATGAATATCATGTCAAGTCACATATAGATGAGCTACAATATGATGATCCGATGTGATATAAGCATCAAGTATGAATAGCATGTCAAGTCACATATAGATGATCTACAATATGATGATCCGATGTGATATAAGCATCAAGTATGAATAGCATGTCAAGTCACATATAGATAAGCTACAATATGATGATCCGATGTGATATAAGCATCAAGTATGAATAGCATTTCAAGTCACATATAGATGAGCTACAATATGATGATCCGATGTGATATAAGCATCAAGTATGAATAGCATGTCAAATCACATATAGATGAGCTACGATATGATGATCCGATGTGATACAGTACAGTGTGAGTGTCATGGCAATTACTAACGGTGTGTGTGTAACATGCAGGATAGTGCTCGTGCAATATAGACCGTTAGTAATGGTGCGGTGTTCTATCAATTCTAGTTTATATCCAAATATCAGGGAATGCAGCATGCACTAAATAGTAGCCATGAATAGTCAATGTATACAAAGGAAACTATAAGTTCCTATCAGCCCTGACGTAGAACGCCATGCGGGCGATATCCCCGTAGATGTGAAATGTACTCACCGTAGTCCGTCGCTAGGTATAGCAACCAACTTGTTCCCCTTCCGCGCGGCGTCCGCCGTACTCGCCTGCGAACCTTGAATTACACAATATATCACACGTAAGCTTGAAATCACACAAACGCGACATTAAAGCCGAACTGGTAACTCGTGTCGCGAACCAAGCGCGTGTGTGCGAGATACGCTAAAACGTGTGGTTACGCGCCTGAACCCACTCCGACGCGTCGCGCTACGCAGAAACCCCAAACCCACACACACGTATCACGCGTGTCGCGAAAGATTGAAAATACGAGAAATAGGGTATTCTACTCCAGATTTTGATACAGGAAAGATATAGTAAAACTAAATATACCAAAATAACCCACACAGCAGCAGATACCAACACCCCAAACCCCAACCCAAAACTCCCCTATCTGGCCGCAAATTGCAGCCAGAATGCAATATTTGGCGGCCTCACATAGGAATTGGGCTCCCAGGTTTGGTGTGTGCACTCTATACCCCCCATACATGCTACAGTAACATCTAGATTTACACTGAAAAGTCTCGGGTAACTTTAGATCGTACAGGGCCTTATTTCTAGTTAAAATCAACACTTTGCACTAAAATGGAACTTTAGGACATTTTTGTGCAAACTGAAACAAAACTTGGCCTAAGATAGCTCTAATAACACCTAATAGAGCTAACACAACTAACAAAACCCTAATCTAACATGTGAATCACAAATATCCTTTAATATCACTAAAAATGCACAAAAATGAGATTTTTACTAAAGAATACAACAAGTCTAAGGAAAAGAAGTGCAAATATGAGTTAATAACTTCTAAGAGCCTTGTGAAACACCAAAAGTCTCAGCTTTACCCTCTCGGGTGCAGATTTGCCTTAAACACCTCAAAAAGCTCACTTTTCCTAAGGCTTTGTGATGAAAATGAGTTGATAAGTATAGGGTTTTGTGTATCGATCAAAGGGGAATGAAAAGAGAAGAGAATATGGAGGATAATGGGGGTTTCTCTGCTGGAATTCTGCAGGAAATCTGAAATGAGTAGAAGAGAGAGAGAAGAGCAAGGAGATGGGGTCAAAAGTCAACATCTTTACCTAACACCATGCTCTTAATTGTTTAATTGGATTTGAATTTGTGAAAAGGGGTTAAGATATGAATAAATGGTGGGGAAAACTAAAAAGAACCATGTACAAAAGAATGGTTAACAAGTCACCAAAACCCTAAGTCTCAAAAATGGCTAAGTGTGCATGTGTGCACTAGCACAAGAAAATTCCCAATATGCAAACACTACTAAAAGTGACTAATAAACCTAGGAACACATATATAATAACACGTACGATCACTAATTATCACAAAAGACATTCAAACGGAAATCCAAAGTGTTACAGAAGAATAGGACGATGTTTTATTGAGGGAGGACGTGATTTCTGACATCTTTTCATGACCATTAAGATAGGGCTCATGACAACCGAAAAGCTAGCTTAGTTGGAAACCTAATTTTCAAGGCTTTTCTTTTACAATTCTTGTCTTTAAATGTAATATTCATGATCTTCCTTTTATTATTGGATTTTGTCGGTGCAATCCGCTGAAAACCCTCAGGAGACAAAACTCCTCCTACTAGGGACATCTAGAGGTTTAAAGGCTTGTTGTACGTGCTCAGTGCAATCGTGTTGCCTACGAAAGTGTGCTTTTCTCTTTCTTTATTTTCTCCTTCTCTTTTTAATAAAACGGTTCGATCGAGACGTTCGAAAATAAGTTTGGGGGAATTTGATCAGTCGAAAAATACTGCATTTCTAACACGGCAATTTCCCTACCTTTTGCATTCATGTATAGGTATCCGGTATTCATATCGCACATATTCGCAAAACACATGTAAAATACTGGATTACTTGTACTGTATACTAAAACCGGCAATTTTAGGGAAATTGTGTGTTTTTCATGGCATTGCATCATCCTTGTATTGCGCAACTCTTGTCTTGGGGTCTAATGCAGGAAATTCCAGAAGCAAAGCCCAAATTTGTGGAAAAGAGCTGATAAAAGATACGCCAACTCCAAGATACAAGATCTGGTAGAGATACAGAAGGTCAAATAAAATTCAACACATCAGAATAAGGCCCATATGACATCCCAAGCCCACAGAATAAAATTCAACTTCCAAAGCCCATAAAGGACCGCGGATCCGCGGCCTTATTATGTGATCAAAGCTCCAGATTTCCTCCACGTGTCACCTCTAACGGCCCAAGCTTCCAGAAGACCCCAGAAGCTCCACGTGGCGCTTCTAGAATTCTCGGCGTAACAAACTATTTCTAGAAGGATCTCTTAACAAACTTTTGGAGGGAAATTCAAATTTTGTGCTAACTAACTTGTGGAGGGAAAATTCAAATTTCAATCCTAGATCTAGAATTTTGAGGTCTATATAAGAGAGCCTAGATCTAGGGTGAAGTTTTGTTCAATAATCTCCATCTTCTTCCCTCCACAAGTTTAGTGACAAAACTTGTGCCAAATTCCAATTCAACCTCAAGATCAAGATCCCGAGATCAATTCAAGCAAGTATTCCTTCAACCTTTAGAAGCGACGCCAGATTTTCAACGGAGCAAGAGATCCACGCCGATCCACGACTCAAGGAGCCGAGCGAAGCCGAAATCGACGATCTAGTTCCTACCTTTTGTAAATTCAAGAGAGTTGTAACGAAATTTGTCGATAAATAAAGGTGAATTTTCTATATTCTTGCTTATCTTTTAATTCAAGCATAATGATTAGATCTCAATTTGTGATTGTGTTTGTGATCATGATGTTTGAGTAATCTCCGCTCGTGTAGGAGTTGTGACGATCTTTAGATGATGATGATTTAGATATTCTTACAATTCTTAAATCCTATAATGCTTTGAAATTCTAGTGAATCAAATGATTAATGACCTAGTTTCGAGATGATGCTTTCTAGATCGTGTTCACTCGAAACTAGGGAACAACTATTGACCATTTGATTAACTAGAAGCTAGAATTTGTATGCGATCTATCGAAAGGACAAAGGATGAGTTGCGGAATCCCTAATTTTCCCGCACGATCCTTAAACCTCGATGATTTTGCATCGATCTAGTATCAATTCGTTAATGGATAAGAATGAGTAATCATTAGATCTCGTCACATCTATAGATCCGATCTACTCCTACGAGCCATACTTATAATCTTGAGTGTTGATTGGAAATTATCTCTCATCTCAATTCTTGTTTTTAATGTTTCTTTTAGATCTAGATTTTTCTTACTCTTGATCTTCAATTACAAATTACGAATTGTTTTCTTTTCTTTTCCTTAAATTTTCAACTCATCTAATTCGAAAGACGAACGATCTCACTTTCTCTATGGACGATCCGCACTTACTAACGTGCTACATCCGACACCGTTATTGATTGCGGTCAAAATATTTTTTGGTTGTGATTTCTAAATACAATTTTCTCAAACACACACAACGAAGAAATTCAATTCAATCAGTTATCAAAGAGTTTGACTTCATCAAAAAATCCAGATGAACCTTGTGTTTATAAGAAGGTTGTAGGGAGAGCTGTCACATTCCTCGTATTGTACGTGGATGACATTCTTCTGATAGGAAATGATATTCCTATGCTACAGTCGGTCAAATCTTTCTTATCACTAAGGTTTTCCATGAAGGACCTGGGTGATGCCACATACATTCTTGGCATTAGGATCTATAGGGATAGATCCAAGAGGTTATTGGGATTGTCCTAAATCAGGTACATCAACACCATCCTAAAATGGTTTAGTATGGAAGACTCCAAGCGGGGTGCCTTACCCGCTTGCCATGGGGTCACTCTCTCTAAGGACTCTTGCCCAAAGACCGATGAAGAGAGAGCTCGCATGAGCATTATACCCTATACTTCGGCAGTAGGATCTATAATGTATGCGATGTTATGTACACGCCCAAATGTAGCTTATGCACTTAGTGTTGTAACCCAGGGGAGAATCCCTGGAAAGCTGTGAAGAACATTCTTAAGTCCTTACGAAGGACTAAAGAATTGTTCTTGGTGTATGGTTATGGAGATCTCCAAATGGAGGCCTTTACCGGTTCGAGCATCCAGAGCGATAAGGACGACAACAAATCTATCTCTGGGTTTGTATTACCCCCAATGGAAGGGCGGTAAGTTGGAAGAGTTCCAAACAGGATACCGTTGCAGACTCTACGATGGAGACTGAGTACATTGCTGCAAATGATGCCGCTAAGGAAGCCGTCTGGATGAGGAAGTTCGTCTCGGAGCTAGGAGTAGTTCCAACCATTATTGATCCAATACCATTGTATTGTGATAATAATGGGGCTATAGCGTTAGCCAAGGAGCCCAGGTCCCATCAGCGGTCCAGACACATCCTGAAGCGCTTTCATTTGATCCGGGAAATTGTAGATCGCCGCGAGATCAAGATTAGGAGAGTAAACACAAAGAATAACACTGCGTATCCACACACCAAGGTCCTCCATCAGCCTCAGCATGAGCGACTTTTTGAGATGTTGGGTATGAGATACGCCAATAACTGGCCTTAGTGCAAGTGGGAGATTGTTGGATACATGTATGCCTTAGAGGCCATTATATGATAGTGGATGTATTTATACATGTGTGTGTGTGTATATATATATATATATATATATTCAGTGTACATTCTTGCTAGACATGATAGTATGCTATCTGGTTCTTCTTTATCTGACATGTTGATTTGATCATGCTTTTATTCATTCACACATGTTGATAAAGCCCTGAGGATATAGGCTTGACTACTGTGATTATGATAGAGATCATGCTAGTGGGACATCTGTAGTTTATAAGTATATCCTGGAATGTTCCTAGTCGTAGGTGTATCGAGACGGGGCATTGATATACCAGAGTAGACTAGCGTAGATGATACTAGACCCATATGATGGGCGATGGATGTTCCCACATTCATCGATGTTTGACATCGAGATTGTATACGGGTGCTCAGTGGTGACTGGGTACACTGGACGGACTCACCGAGAACTCCTATATAGAATTATATCTATCGTCGGATAGCAGTTCTCAGGTGACACTGGTGCAGGTTAGTCTGTAGACCTGAGATCGTCATAGAGTCTTGTGTGTTCTCCCACTATACTTTGATTACCACCCTACCACGGCTCTACTGAGTCGTGCAAACAGGTGGCCGTTGGGTACAGTCCCGAGACACATGAAGGAAATGAGCGATAGGAGGGGTTTCTTCTCTCCCGGTATTAGGAGTTGATGTTGTGCTGTGCTCGATTGGCTATATCAGTAAGTCCCTGGCCAGGGCTGTTGAGATTTACTGATAAGTGTTATCAGTAGTTTCTCGATC
Organism: Agapanthus africanus; assembly: GCA_030015575.1. Classification (NCBI taxonomy): domain Eukaryota; kingdom Viridiplantae; phylum Streptophyta; class Magnoliopsida; order Asparagales; family Amaryllidaceae; genus Agapanthus; species Agapanthus africanus. The sequence continues at coordinate 514,771,039 of JASDDO010000014.1, forward strand.
TGTTATAAACCATTCATCGGCACGACTTATTGAGTTATTGGGGTCGACGTTACCATCCCTAGACTCGATATGCAGCATATCTGACGAAGAGACCGGACTTTACGGTAGTGTTGCCAGTTGGCTCGACGGGAGTTATGACAGGTTCGCTTGTTTTCTTCTGATCGCTCAATACCCGGGTGGCCGTTACGTTTAGCTGACCGCTTGCGGCTTAGGGGGGCTAAATATGACCATCACCTACTGCTGGCGTATTGACGAGTCTTAGAGTCCCACAATAGAGTTGCCTAGTCCAGGTGAAACGATGTGGTGCGCATATGAGATATGCGCGTGGACCTAGTTAAAATGCGCGTATGAGATACCGTATATTAATCGGGTGGTTTGCTTTTGGTCGGGTCGTATGCGATATGACCGGTTTGTTAAATCAAGTGTTGATTTATCATTGACCATTAGTTTCTCACTTTAAATCCTTTCTTGTCTTTTTGTTGTATGCATGCATGTATGCATTCATTCTCATTCATGCACATTGGATGTGCATGCACACATACATGCATACACAATCTATCATGTTTGTTGATATAGTGGATGGTGGCAATATAAGACTCACACCATATATATAAATATATAGATATTATTTTTTGGAAAAGAGAAATGGAATTGGAAATTGTTTTCATGGTTTTATATTTTATTCTTGCACTAACCCCTTGGATTAACCATGATTCATTTTCTATGGCCATTTTTATTCCAAACTAAAATATCTAGATATTTTATAACTATGGTTAATAATGAGGAAGTGAATATATATATATTTTCATTTCTCATTTTTATTCACAAGCTTATCATTATCTTAAGCTCTTCACAAGCCATCATCTTCTTCCTCATTTCTCTCTAGTTTTCTCAAGTGAGCAAAAGAGTCACCAAGTTAGGATTTTGAAGTAAGGAAACAAACTACATCACCATTCTACACTAGTCTTGCCCATTAGTGTTGAGTGTTAGCTTCCATTTCTTCTCTTGATCTAGTGGAGCTTCAAGCTTGGACAAAGAGGACTCCGGGTGGATCGTCGTGGACCTAGAGGATCTCAAGCGAACCTTTTTCCAACCCTCAAGTAGCCAAGGAGTCTAGTGTAGGGAGCTATAAAGGTTGTACTCTCAAAACCCTAGCTTTTACTACTTGTGTTGTTGTTAAAGTTTTGTTGCCCTAAATTTTCTAGCATGATCCTTTAAGATAGTTTCCTTAGCACCATATAAAATATTAGATATGGCATGTGTGTTGCCTCCAAACCCTTGTAGTGGTGCTGTAGGAAACCCTTCAGGTAAAACCCATCGGGAGTAAGTGGATCCTTAAGAAGAAACTTTGTGTAGATGGAAAGGTTGAGACTTTCAAAGATAGACTTGTAGAAAAAGGTTTTCGTCAACGGCCAGGTGTCGATTATGATGAGACCTTTTCTCCTGTTGACATGCTTAAGTCCATCAGGATCCTACTTGTCATTGCTGCATACCATGACTGCGAAATCTGGAAGATGGACGTCAAGACCGCTTTCTAAATGGTGATTTAGAAAAGTGCGTGTAGACTACACAGCCAGAGGGCTTCGTAGATAGTGGGAACAGCGGAATTGTGTGCAAGATGCTTAAATCAATCTATGGATTAAAGCAGGCATCGCGAAGCTGGAACATCTATTTCGATGAAGCTGTCAACGAGTTTGACTTCATCAAAAACGTAGATGAACCTTTTATATACAAGAAGGTTGTAGAGAGTAAGATTGTCTTTCTCGTATTGTACGTGGATGGCATACTCTTGATAGGAAATGATGTTCCTATGCTACACTCGGTCAAGCTCTTCTTATCACACAAGTTCTCCATGAAAGATCTAGGTGATGCCTCTTACATCCTGGGAATTAAGATCTATAGAGATAGATCTAAAAAGATGTTGGGATTGTCCTAATCCAGGTACATAGACACCATACTGAAGAGGTTTAGTATGGAAGATTCTAAGTATGGTAATTTACCCTCTTGTTCAGGAATCACTCTCTCCAAAGAGATGTCTCTCAAGATTGATTTAGAGAGGGCTCGCATGCAAGGGATACCCTATGCTTCTGCAGTCAGGTCAATCATGTATGCGATGTTATGTATGAGACCAGATGTAGCTTATTCACTAGGTGTAGTGAGTAGGTATCAATCAGATCCTAGGGAAAAGCACTGGACAGCTGTGAAGAACCTTCTTAAGTACTTGGGAAGGACTAAAGAAATGTTCTTGGTGTATGGTAAAAGTGAACTCCAGGTAGAGTCCTTTACCTATTCGAGCTTCCAGAGTGATAAGGACGACAGTAAGACGATCTCGGGTTTTTTCTTTACCCTCAATGGAGGGGCGATATGTTGGAAGAGTTCCAAGAAAGATACTGTAGCAGACTCGACGATGGAGGCTGAATACATCGCTACCAACGATGCTGCCAAAAACGTTGTCTGGATGAACAAGTTCATAGCTGAACTTGGTGTGGTTCCATCTATTGAGCATCCAATACCTTTGTATTGTGATTACAATGGAGCGGTGGCTTTGGCCAAGGAACCCCGGTCCCATCAGAGATCTAGACATATTCTTAGGCGGTATCCCTTGATCAGGGAGATAGTAGATCTCTGGGAGATCGAGTTCAGGAGAGTTGATACAGAGGATAGCACAGCGGATCCACTCACAAAGGGCCTATCCCAGATGCGATTCGAGAGAAATTTTGGGATATTGGGTATGAGATACTACAACAACTGGCCTTATTGCAAGTGGGGGATTGTTAGGAATATGTATGCCCTAGATGCCATTATTGTATTATATAGTGGATGCTTGGAGATATATATATATATATATATATATATATATATATATGACTTTCTTGCTCGACATGATAGTATGCTATTTGGTTGCACTTTATCTCAACATGTTCACTGGTATAATTATATTGTCTCTCATATACACGTTGATAAAGCCCTTAGGATGTTAGCTTGACTACCAGGACTATGAGGCGGATCATACTACTGGGACCTGGATAGTCTACAAGCACATCCTTCAGTGGTTCCTAGTCGAGGGTATATCGAGACAGGGCATCGATATTCCAGAGTAGACTAGTGTGTATGTTTCTTGACCCTGTAGGGGGTGATGGTTGATCCTATAGCCATTGGTGTTTGACATCAAAGATTGTACACAGGTGCTCATTAGAGAATGGGTGCACCGAACAGGACTCACCGAAAACTCCTAGATGGTACTATAGCTATCGTCAAATAGCAGTTCTCTGGTGACACTGGTACATGTTAGTCTGTAGACATAAGATCGTCATAGAGTCTTGTATGATTCCCACTGTGCTTTGATTTCCTTTCTACCACGGCTCAAAGGAGTCGTGCAAACATGTGGATTTTGGGTACAGTCCTAAGTCATATGGAGGCATTGAGCGATAGGAGGGGTTTCGTCTCTCCCGGTATTGGGAGTTGATGTTGCGCTATGCTTGATTGGCTATAACTGAAAGTCCCTGGCAAGGGCTGCTTTTAAGATTTTCTGATAAGAGTTATCAGTAGTTTCTCGAACCGTTATAGGCCACACATTGGCATGACTTATCAAGTTATTGGGGTCTGACGATTCTACCCCAGACTCGATATGTGACATATCAGACGAAGAGACCGGACTGTACGGTAAGTGTTACTTATATGCTTCATGAGATTTTGAACAAGCTTGCTTGTTGATCTTCTAATCACTCAATACCTAGGTAGTCGTTACGTCAAGCTAGTACCGCTAAAGGCTTGTGGGTGACTGATGTGATCATCACCTATTGCTGGCGTATTGACGAGTCTTTAGAGTCCCACATAGAAATTTCCTGGTTCAAGCGACACGAAGTAGGGCACATATGCTGATATGTGCGGGGGCTTGATTAAATATGAGTATGTGATACCGTATTCTAATCTGGTGGTTATTTGTTAATCGGTTAGGTTATATGTGATATAACTGGATTATTGAATCAAGTGTTGATTTGATAAAGCGATATATAGATAAATGATATTAGTCGGTTATATGTGATATAACCGGATTATTAAATCAAGTGTTGATTTAATAATATGATATAAATTTATATTTGATATAACTATATATTAACTAATAATATTAGCTCAATAATTTTTTTTCTTTATATATATATATATATATATATATATGAGAATAATGGAGGAAAGAGGCCAAAGGAGGTAATTTCCTCCTATGGCCTTGAAAAAACACACCCTCCATCGTGTTTTCCAATGATCGGAATGCATCATCTTCACCGTTATCATCTAAGATGTGGTTACACCAAATTTCATGTGATTCTACAACTTTTTCACCGTTGATTTAGCAATGTAAAAAGTCCTATTGTCGGTAAACCGTTAATTTTGAACCCACTAATTCAACGGTGAAAAAGTTGTAGAATCACATGAAATTTGGTGTACCCATATCTTAGATGATAATGACGAAGATGATGCATTCCGATCGTCGGAAAACACGATGGATGGTGTGTTTTTTCGACGCCATAGGTGGAAATTCACTCCTATGGCATCTTTCCTCCATTATTCTCTCTCTCTCTCTCTATATATATATATTATATGAAGCATGGCATGGATTTTCTATTTTTGGATAATAGAAAATGAGGTGGAAAATGGGGAGATATTTAGAGTTTGGTGTGAAGCATGGGCTTTATCATTTGTTTATTAGTCTTGACTCACTATTCAAGCATGGTTGCAATTTATTATTGCAAATAATTCTATTCTTGAAAAAGTGAGGTCAAAAGAGAGCCATTCTTCACTTCATTTCTACACTTAGCTATTTTTGAGTTGAGCACATTGTGTTCTCTAGCTCTCTTCATCTTCCTCCTCACCTCCTCCATGCTCAATCCCTCACATGTGTTGTAAAACCTTGAGCTTGTGAGAACCCTAATGATCAAACAAAACCCCTACTTCACTATCCTAATCTTGATTATCAATTAAATGTAGTGTGTTTTCTTCACAAAAGAGTTTAGTGAAGAGGTAGCTTGGATTAGCATAGCTTCGAATGGATCATCTTTGGCACGGAGATCACAAATGAAGCTCGATCCAACTTCAAGTGGAGCCTAATGGAGTCGCGTGGACTACTACCCAGAGCATTAGAAGAGAAGGACTCGGTCTACGAAGGTTGTTGCCTCCTTCTCTTCGTGTAGATTTATTGATATCATCATGTTATCCCTAATAATCTAGTTTGATCTTTAGTTGGTGTAGCTTAGCACCAAGAAATTTTTAAAATTGCATGCATGATGCCAGTTTAAACCTCACGGTAGTGCTAGGGTAGACTTTCAAAGAAGGCTAACGAGCAAACTCTTCCAAACCCCTACTGATCCTATCAGTGAAAATCTCCGTATAGTCCGGTCTGTTCGTCTAAGAGTATCCCATATCGAGTCTAGGGGGTGGATAAAGCCAGACCCTTAATAACGCGATATTTCGTGTCGGTATGAAGCCCATCACCACCTGAGAAACTACTGATCCAAATCAGTAATTCTCGTCTACCTTGGCCAAGGATTTCTGGTGATGGCCACCTGTGCACCGCACGATATCAACCCCCAATACTGGGAGAGACGAATCCCCGACAATCCACTCACTGCCTCAATGTGGTTCGGGACTGTACCCAACTAAAACCTGTTTGCACGACTTCTTTGAGCCATGGTAGGGTAGTAATCAAAGCACAATTGGAACTCACACGAGACAAATGATGATCTAAGGTCGACAGACTAACCTGTACTCATGTCACTTGGAAACTGCTATCTGATAATAGGTATAATACTAACTAGCATGTTCACGGGGAGTCCGTCCAGTGTACTCATAACCTAATGAGCATCTATATACTATCTTAGAAGACTAACTGACACTAATGGCTTGTACGATCGGCCACCGCCCCTCGTCGGGGTCTCGATAAGTATATACCAGTCTACTCCGGAGTATCGATGCCCAGTCTCGATACTCCGTCGACTAGGGACATTTAAGGATGTGCTTATATACCACCCAGCTCTCACGTATATGATCGCCATCATAATGCCGGTAGTCAAGAAAGAATCGTATGGGCTCTATCAACATGTAATAGTGATCTGTAATACCACATAATGCATGTACATGATGATAAAGACAAACTTGATAACATACTATCATCTCAAGTTAGACTATTCTACCCGTATAGGTCCTCCCTCAATCATCACAATCGCGTGCCTGTGATTCAATAATTGACTTGAGGGCACTATAGCCAACAGTCTCCCACTTGCACTTAAGGCTAATTATTCCGGTGTCGCATACTCATAGACCGCGTGATACCGAACACCCAAATTCTCTACTAATCAGTTTCACAAAGCTCGTTCGTGAAACTATTGCGTTCGAGAAATAGCCTCAGTGAGTGGATCCGCACCAATATTTCTTTATTTATCTCTCTATATCTCTTTCTTTATCTCTCTATATCTAAACTTGATGGAGAAACACCATCTCCCGAAATGAGCGATACCTGTTTTAGAATTTGTCAGGATATCTGATGGGACCTGGTTCACAAATGAACTCCAAATCCAGCAAACTTCTTAGACTGTAACTTATACTAAATTTAATCATTATTCTGCACCATGCCTTCCTCGGTATCCGCTTAGACCACCTGTCTAACATACTGCCCCTCAAAAGAGGGAAAATTATAACTCTGACAGCTACTCTGTCATCCAGGTCACCTTGGAAGCCTGAAATGATAACCGCCCCCCGAAGGAGGCTGCCATTACCATATACCAAGAACATCCACTTATATTCATAACTGTTTCCCAATGTTTCTCCAGGATTGGATTAATATATATATGCTTATTGCAGCCTGTGCAAAAGCAAAATTTGGTGTGGTACTTGACATCTTATAATTGACTCAATTTCCTAAGCAAGTGATATGTCAATTATGCAAATCCCTCACCTCATTAGTCTAGAAGACATCTCATTAGAGAGGGTGACTCCATCACCTACGGGTACACCACCACGTTAGGAGTCATCCATTTTAAAATGCTTTTAGAATAGTGTCAAAGTACCCGAATTGGGACATTTCCCAAATCTTGATCTAAAACCATAGTTCTAGTGACCAGAATACCTGATATTTTATCTATATGCTATGTAGAGAAACTACTTTATGACAACCACAGTATAACCGATCGTAGTATAGGAATATCACTTCCTATCAAGTGCATGTCATCCAAATACCAGGAAATCACTGCCTACTACCTTCTTATTAAATCCATCTCTTATTCTGATGAAGTCAAACTCTATGAATTTCATATAAAAATAGATGATCTTGTTTGTCTCCCGGCATCGCCCCGGCCGTCAAAACGCGGCCAAAATGCGGAACAAAAATTTTCTAAACCGGCGCTACTGTTACCCAATTTCCGGATCGACCTTAAACCCTATACTAGTGAGCTAACTATGAGTTAGAAAGGTTATACCGAGATGATCCGAGTCCTTTGGTCTTCATTCCAAGATCCTAGTGATCCTTTGATGATGTTTGGTTGCCGGTCTTACTCCATCTTCGATGATCCTCCAGAGGGAAACGGCGCAAGCTCCAGCCTCGACAAACGAGGCAACCGACGCTCCAAAGTTGCTAGCGATGGAGAGTGGGGGTGTAGTAGTGTGTCACTATATTTTTCTCTCTACCTCAAAGCTCAAATAAGCAATGCAAGAAGAAGATGAAGGAGGAGATGAAACTTGGCATGAGCAAAAGAAATTTGGCTAAGTATTTGTTGTGTAATGAGAGAGTGGGAGTATGTGAACAAACAAATGAAATGAATCCCACCAAAATTGTGGCCGGCCCCCCTCTCATTTCCATCAAAAGAAAAATATCATTTCCAATTTGTCAATTGTAATAAAATAATAGCAACCATGCTTTGACCCAAGCCATTCAACATGTCCATGACCATGACTCCTTTTCCACCTCATTTACAAAAAAACCAATGAATTTCCATAAATGGAAAATCATGTAAATGAGGTGGCATCTTCTAGAAGCTATTCTGTATAAAATATGGAATACTTCCCGGTACATGTATCGAAATACACATACGCGTATTCGTACCAAAATACGAATAGCCGAGAGAGAAAACGAATAGTGAACAATAATACTAGAATACATATATATAAATACATATGTAAATTATTAAATCAAATCCTGATTTAATAATCTGGCTTAATCCTAAGCCGCTAGTATTATCAACCGTCTGATTAAAGTCTGCGCAACATGTGCACATATTTAATCGGACATCTGTATGTATCAACATACGCCATGTACACCATATCGCCTGAATTGAGAAAACCCTCTGTGTGGGAATCTAAAGACTCGTCAATACGCTGGCAGTAGGTTTAACCACAAGCACGTTAGCGGCACTAGCTGTACGTAACGACTACCCAGGTATTGAGCGAAAGGGAGGCCGACGAGCAAACTCATCCTGAACCCCTACTGAGCCTGACAGTGACAATATTCGTACAGTCCGGTCTGTTCGTTTAAGAGTATCGCATATCGATTCTTGGGGGGTGGATAAAGTCAGACCCCGAACAACGCGATATTTAGTGTCGGCATGATACCCATCACCTCCAGAGAAACTATCGATCCTGGATCGGTAATCCCCGTCTACCATGGCCATGGATTTGTGATGATGGTCACCCGTACACAATGCGAAATCAACCCCCAATACCGGGAGAGAAGAATCCCCGACGATCCGATCACTGCCTCCATGTGGCTCGGGACTGTACCCAACTAAAACCTGTTTGCACGACTCCTTTGAGCCGTGGTAGGGTAGTAATCAAAGCACAGTGGGAACTCACACGAGACAAATGATGATCTCAGGTCAGCAGACTAACCTGCACACATGTCACCTGGGAACTGCTATCTGACAATAGGTATAATACCAACTAGCAGGTTCCCGGCGAGTCCGTCCAGTGTACTCATAAACCAATGAGCACCTGCATACTATCTTAGGTAAACAAACTAACACCAATGGCTTGTGAGACCTGGCCACCGCCCCTCGTCGGGGTCTCGATCAGTATACACTAGTCTACACTTGAGTATCGATGCCCAGTCTCGATACTCCTACGACTTGGGACATTTAAGGATGTGCCTATAGACCCCAGCTCCCACAAATATGATCGCCATCATACTGCTGGCAGTCAAGCAATAATCGTAAGGGCTCTATCAACATGTATATGATGATAAAGACAAACCAGATAGCATACTATCATCTTGAGTAAGACTGTTTTATCGGTGTAGGTCCTCACTCAATCATCATAATCACAAGTCCGCGACTATGATAATTTTCTTGATGGCACTATAGCCAACAATCTCCCACTTGCACTTAAAGCCAATTATTGCGATGTCGCATACTCACAGCCCGTGTGATACCGAACACCCAACTTCTCTACTAATCAGTTCCGCAAAGACTGTTTGCGAAAATGATTGCGTTCGAGAAATAGCCTCAGTGAGTGGATCCGCTCCAATGTTTCTTTCTGTATCTCTCTATATCTCAACTCCGCGGAGAAAGCTATCTCCCGAAATGAGTAATACTTGTCTTAGAATTTGTCTGGATATCTGATGGGACCCAGTTCACAAAAGAAGTCCAATTCCAGCAAACTTCTTAGACTGTATTGTCCACCGCATTTAATCAGTATTCTGCACCGTGCCTTTCCTTAGTATCCGCTTGGATCACCTGTCCAACATACTGTCCCTCAAAAAAGGGAAAAACAATAACTCTGACAGTCACTTTGTCATTCAGGTCACTTTGGAAGCCTGAAATGATAACCGTTTCCTGAAAGAGGCTGCCGTAATCATATCCCAAGAACATTCACTTATGTTCATAAACTGCTTCCCAATGTTTCTCCAGGATTGGATTAATATATCTGGTTATTGCATCTAGTGCAAAAGCAATATCTGGTGTGGTACTTGACATTTCATGATTAACTCAATTGCCTAAGCAAGTGATATGCTAACCATGCAGATCCTTCTCTCCTTTAATCTGTAAGATACCTTTAGAGAGGGTGACTCCATCACCTGCAAGTACACTACCATGCCAGGAGTCGTCCATTTAATGTCAAAGTACCCAGATTAGGATACTTCCCAAATCTAGATCTAAAACCATAGATCTAGTAACCAGAAAACCTGATATTATATCCATATCCTATGTGGAGAAAACAACTGTGTGACAACCACAGTATAACCGATCGTAGTATAGGAATATCTCTTCCTATTAAGTGCTTGTCATCCTGAATCCTCGGACATCACACCCTACTACCTTCTTACCAGATCCATCTCCTATTCTGATGAAGTCAAAACCTATGACTGTCACATAAAAAATAGATGATCAATTTCCGCTATACCTGCTTTAGTCTATAAATAGACACAAGCTACTTGCTTACTATGCTTCCGCTGCTCCCACTGACTACAACAACCCTCTGGCAGAGTCATATATACGTGCACTTCTAAAACTAGTTTAAAACGACACTATACTCATCCTCCTGTCGGGTCTTATAGTCTAGAACAACAGCAATAGCAAGTCTGGGTAAACAAGAACCTCCCTGTCACCGTCTCTGAGAAGACCGAAGTACCTCTCGGGTGGCTGAGGTTACCCACTAAATCTGCGGAGTGGCTAATGGAACATCAAATCCAACTGAATCCTTAGGATTTATTAAATTTCCAGTAATCGTTTGTAGTTCTGGAATAACTTCCAGTTCTACCATACTCCAACTTCTGTTTTCTGAAAAAATCCATTTTATTAAAACTGTGGCGAGTCAAGAACAATATAAATATTGATCTTCCTGATGGTAGAAAGTTAACCCTCGTCAAAGCTCGGGATAACCCACAAACAGCCATTACTGAAACGTGCCTTGAGTTTATTCGGATTATGATTTTAAGCATCAGCCGGACAACTCCCTATACCTTAACATCGTCAAGATATAAATTGATTCTATATATATCTAATATAGAAAAAAAGCACTAATTTAATTTAAACCAGATTCAAAAACATGCAGCTGTCTCCAGTGCATATCATTCAAATAGAAAAAAGTCAATCAGCATTACTGATGTAGGAGTGCATCCATATATGAGTGACCTGAAAGAGAAACAAGTTCTCAAAACCATTACTATTAACGGAATACCAAACACAAGAATGTACATCTTCGACTTCCTCGAAGAATCCTGATACTTACAACAAATGGTTCTCTACTTTATTCTTATACCTATAACTTCTGAATATCTAGACCTTGCATTTCAACAAAATACATGTCCAGAACTGGAGAAGTCATAAGTAAACACAATATAGTACGAGTACCAACCCCTTTGTCTTAATGGACACTGGACAACATACAATATTTTGTATAAGTCCCCTGAGTTCAACAACTCATACCCTGTGCGTCGTAGGTTGAAAAACTGTAGTATGGTTAAGAAGAATTACACCGCTGTTGAATGCATCTTACCTAATCACTAACCGATATAGGTAAATGTTACAGACATAATATCAAAAAGATATATCTCACTTTATAAAAATAAAAATACAGATACATCAGTTTGAAATTGGTGCATAACAACGGATATTCAAATCCATATATTTGCCATCTGGCAAAATCCAGATGATTTCCTCAAATATCACCAATTATAACGAATTCCGATATAATAAGGATCTAATCATCCAATTCCCAATATCTTACTCCCACTCACCATCTGTAATAACATGCAGATGTGAGAAACTGATCTGGTAAATACATACCCTGGAGTTAGATTCTAGCAGGGGAAAAAATTATCAATTAACATCGCACAGTGAAACTGAAACATGAAAATGTTTCGAAGGGGTTTACTGGTATTCCTAGTAACGCCTCTTCCACTATCCTGATTCACGACAGTAACCATACACTATACCTGCCCTCACTGCAATCCCTTTATTATGTCTTTACTTATTACCTTCTGTACACCTCCTTTACGCTAATTGGTTTTCTTCATTCCCTACCCTTCGGCACCAGCCTAAGGTTTGAAAGAAGACTATCCAATAAGCATAATAGGTGTACCCTCCTAATCGTAGGAGCCCTCGCAACTTGAGAGAAGGTAAAGAGAAAAGACATCTGAATAATCCTATTCTTTCTCTCTAGAACCAGAATCCATCCTCAAAAAGGTTCCTTCGAGTTCGTATATAACCAAATGATAGATTTATCCATTGGAAGTGGATATCCGTAGTGATACGGAGTGTCCTAGAGAAAAGCAAAGTGGATGCAGGAGTGGCAGGGGTATACATGGTCTTTGTCGTGAATGATGGTGATCGCAATTTCCTTTGCCATTATTCTAATCCCTTTATATGTCTTTACTTATTACCTTCTGTACTCCATAGTTAAGCTTGTTGGTTTTCTTCTTTCTCTGCCGTTCGGCACCTGCCTATGGTTTGGAAGAAGACTATCCAATAAGCTCAATAGGTGTACCCTCTCCTAATCCTAGGAGCCCTCACAACCTGAGAGAAGGTAAAGAGAAAAGACAACCGAATAATCCTATTCAATCTTTCCAGAACCAGAATCCATCCTCGAAAAAGTTCCTTCGAGTTCGTATGTAATTATACGATGGATTTATCCAATGGAAGTGGATATCCGTAATGATACGGGGTGTTCTGGAGAAATACAAAGGTGATATAGAAGTGGCAATGATGTATGCGACACCGTAACATTCCAAAAGCCAAAGTGTTTAAAGAAGGTTCGGTTAACTTTGTTCATGAGTTTTAGTCAAAAATCGGGTCATAGTCGCAGCCAGAGAGTGAGAGAAGAAACACTCAGCATGCACTCTAACCTAAATCAGAATGGTTAATCATTTTATCTAATCTGGATGGCTCCCACCGTTTCCTCGAATTCTCCTCCAAACCCAAAAGGAGAATTAGTCGGAATCACCCGAGGAGTAATCCTACTCATCAGTGGGAATCGGGATCCGACTATCATCGTATGATAACTTGATGGAAGCCACTCAAGTCACCACACTCCAGAAGGTATGCGCAAGCCTGGCAAGTTTCCTGTATGTTTGAAACTCCTGATGTGTGTTTTTACCCCTAGGACCCAAGTGACCTTGACATAGTCAACAAATCAAAGAGTCCTAGTCAAGTTCAACCCGTCATTATCCAGGATTGCATTAGACCCACCCATACAAGCTCTTGACAAAGTCAACAAGGCCGCACGACTGTCCTAACCAATCACATTAATATGCCACAAACAAGCACTACTTAGCTACCGCACACTACGCCTTGACACATCAACAAACGCAGCACGAATACTAAGCAATACTAGTAAGAAATGACGGAGGGTTACGGCTGGTTTTTGGCGAAAAACCTTTAACGTAATGAACTTGATATCGTCGAAGGAATCCAAGTGGTTTTATAAAAATATAGTGGCGAAAACTTTTGCTAAAGAGGTCACTCCCGGTGAAGGGATCTCGGCTCTTTCCCCATCGAATGGGGTGCAGGATATCCCAAACTGAATACCACGATGCAAAGCAAAAATAATCGACTAAAGTTATTACGTTGACGCAAACTTTTACCCAAGGGGTCACTCCCGATGAAGGGATCTCGGCCCTTGCCTCGTCAAATGAGGTGCAGGATATTCCAAATGAATACCACGATGCAAAGCAAAAGAAAACGTCTGTAATGTCAGTTTTTAAAAAACTTGGTTCCAACAACATCATATATGGGTTTGTTTTATCCTTGAATTGATAAGAATCTATGCAGTCCCATCAATTAATCACACCAGAAAAGAACGAAAATAAAATGTACATATATGCCATCAGCATTTGTTACTGGGTCCCGTCATCACCCGTTAGGTTACTTAACTAACGACAGAGCGGGGACTGGGCTAGCGCGGGTGGAAAACATATACAACATCTATTAGTATATATAAATATATATATAACATTCGTCCAAGGCATGATATAAAACAACATCACAGAAACAACACAGAATGGTGGATAATCTGGAGCCCTAGTTTCACTTGAGCCGCAAGTGAGACCCGACGTTCCCTGTCGTGTGGATAGCATGTGCAATGAAACCTAGACCCCTACGAGCACGGAAAGTTACCCGCCAAAACCAGAAGTGAGGCAGCCCCCTTCAGCAACGTGAGTGGACCACCCAGCACTTCACGGAATCCGGTAACTTGAGCACCCCTCCTAGGTTACCTATACCTCTTACGAGTGCGGCGAATAGCCCGCCAATTCTAAAGTAAGGTCCCCTCCGTCTGAATGCTGTGAGATGCGGACCAATTGCCCTCTAGAACCCGGCTATTCGTGCACTCCACCTCGGGGTAATCCTATTACAGAAAATAAAATAATATACAAGGGTGACATCGACCTCAGCCCAGTCGTGCCCAAAAAGAATAATATACAAACTGGCAGTGATGGCAGTCCACATGTCGGACGCTCGCCCCGCAATATCAAATGTACAAATGAAATTAACTGTACTATCATTGCACCATTGCTATCCACCACGACGATCCAACCAACGTCACAGCACAATACAGAACATCAACGTGAATGTCACGTTCGCAAACTCGTCTAAAAGACATATAGCAATTAGACGAGTTTACCGATCAAATGACATTCACGGCCGCAGAATATAATGTATGAACTGTCAAACACACGCTTAAAATATCGATCGACTAAGTTCCAAATTGGCCCCAATAGCAAAACAACACTTCACTGAAACCTGGGCCAAAACAGAATATCATAAAAATCACATTTCCAAGTCAGGGGGCTACAGGAGAAATTTTGAAGCCCGTCGCCACTATATGGCCGCGGAACCGCCGCCACAAGGGGGTAAGTGCGGCGGTTCCGTGGCGCTTTGGAGGCAACAGGAGCCCAAATTTTTCCAATACCCTTAAAATTGCCTGCACAGATTTTTAAGATGCCTGAAATAATTTTTTGACCACCTTTCAAAATCGACAGCAAACAGAAAAATGAAAACGTGATTTTGGTAAATTCCGTCAATCGATCTATCAAGCACGTTTAAACTAGCTAGTAAGGGGTTTAAAGGGTGGCTCTGATACTATGTTTGGGTCCCGGCATCGCCCCGGCTGTCAAAACGCGGCCAAAATGCGGAACAAATTTTTTCTAAACCGGCGCTACCGTTACCCGATTTCCGGATCGACCTTAAACCCTATACTAGCGAGCTAACTAAGAGTTGGAAAGGTTATACCGAGATGATCCGAGTCCTTCGGTCTTCATTCCAAAATTCTAGTGATCCTTTGATGATGTTTGGTTGCCGGTCTTCCTCCATCTCCGATGATCCACCCGAGGGAAACGACGCAAGCTCCAGCCTCGACAAACGAGGCAACCGATGCTCCAAAGTTGCTAGCGATGGAGAGTGGGGGTGTAGTAGTGTGTCACTATATTTTTCTCTCTACCTCAAAGCTCAAATAAGCAATGCAAGAAGAAGATGAATGAGGTGATGAAACTTGGCATGAGCAAAAGAAATTTGGCTAAGTATTTTGTTGTGTAATGAGAGAGAGGGAGTATGTGAACCAACAAATGAAATGAATCCCACCAAAATTGTGGCCGGCCCCCCCTCTCTCATTTCCATCAAAAGAAAAATATCATTTCCAATTTTTCAATTGCAATAAAATAATAGCAACCATGCTTTGACCTATGCCATTCAATATGTCCATGACCATGCCTCCTTTTCCATCTCATTTACAAAAAATAAATGAATTTCCATAAATGGAAAATCATGTAAATGAGGTGGCATCTTCTAGAAGCTATTCCGTATAAAATACGGAATATTTCCCGGTACATTTATCGAAATACACATACGCGTATTCGTACCAAACTACGAATAGCCGAGAGAGAAAACGAATAGTGAACAATAATACCAGAATACATATATATAAATACATATGTAAATTATTAAATCAAATCCTGATTTAATAATCTGGCTTAATCCTAAGCCGCTAGTATTATCAACCGTCTGATTAAAGTCTGTGCAGCATGTGCACATATTTAATCGGACATCTGTATGTATCAACATAAGCCATGTATACCATATCACCTGAACCGAGAAAACCCTCTATGTGGGACTTTAAAGACTCGTCAATACGCTGGCAGTGGGTTTAACCACAAGCACGTCAACGACACTAGCTGTATGTAACGGCTACCCAGGTATTGAGCAAAAGGGAGGCCGACGAGCAAACTCATCCTGATCCTCTACTGAGCCTGACAGTGACAATATCCGTACAGTCCGGTCCGTTTGTGTAAGAGTATCGTATATCGAGTCTAGGGTGGTGGATAAAGTCAGACCCCCAACAACACGACATTTAGTGTCGGTATGAAACCCATCACCACCTGAGAAACTATCGATCCTGGATCGGTAGTTCTCGTCCACCGTGGCCATGGATTTATGGTGATGGCCATCCGTACACAACGCGACATCAACCCCTAATACCGGGAGAGACGAATCCCCGACGATCCGATCACTGCCTCCATGTGGCTCGGGACTGTACCCAACTAAAACCTGTTTGCACGACTCCTTTGAGCCGTGGTAGGGTAGTAATCAAAGCACAGTGGGAACTCAAACGAGACAAATGACGATCTCAGGTCGGCAGACTAACCTGTACACATGTCACCTGGGAACTGCTATCTGACAATAGGTATAATACCAACTAGCAGGTTCCCGACGAGTCCGTCCAGTGTACTCATAAACCAATAAGCACCTACATACTATCTTAGGTAAACAAACTAACACCAATGGCTTGTGAGACCTGGCCACCGCCCCTTGTCGGGTTCTCGATCAGTATACACTAGTCTACACTGGAGTATCGATACCCGGTCTCGATACTCCTACGAATAGGGACATTTAAGGATGTGCTTATAGACCCCAGCTCCCACAAATATGATCGCCATCATACTGCTGGCAGTCAAGCAAGAATCCTGAGGGCTCTATCAACACGTATATGATGATAATGACAAACCAGATAGCATACTATCATCTTGAGTACGACTGTTTTATCGGTATAGGTTCTCACTCAATCATCATAATCACAAGTCCGCGACTATGATAATTGCCTTGAGGGCACTATAGCCAACAGATCTATCTCCGCTATACCTGCTTAAGTCTATAAACAGACATAAGCTACTTGCCCACTATGCTTCTGCTGCAACCACTAACTACAACAACCCTCTGGCAAAGTCATATACATGTGCACTTCTAAAGCTAATTTAGAACGACGTTATACTCATCCTTCTGCTAGGACTCATAGTCTAGAATAGCAGCAGTGGCAAGTCTGGGTAATCATAAACCTCCCTATCACCGTCTTTGAGGATACCGAAGTACCTCTCAGGTGCCTGAGGTTACCCACCAAATCTGCGGAGTGGCTAATGGATAGTTGTTCATCTCAGAAAACTGCATTTTAATACCTTTTATTCATTATCAATTTTTTTATATATCAGTACTATTAATCGGTGTCTGCTCAGTAATTATAGATTACAGGTATTCGTGATAAAATACTGGAAATACATTCAATGTCACGGATATAGAGTTTGGGAGCCGACACTGCAAACAGAACAGAGAACCGACCGATATTCAAAGAGCGCTTTTGTAATAAACATGTGTGGACAATTTGGTCCAACACAATACAAGTGTGCACTAGCTCTTTGATATGAGCCATGTAGGGGCTGCCCTTGCACAAGTTCTGCTTGTGGGCACATGTGAGTTGATGTGTGTTAAATGCATAAAGGTGCGATGTGAAAGAAAGCATCAAATTTCCCTCCAATTCTACTGAGTGCAAACCAGGGTTATTTAGAGAAATCAAACAACATCAGAAGAATAGTGGAGAGCACACATGACCACCACTCCAAGACGAGCCTCATTGCTCAGATTTGGACCGGCGAGAACCCCACAATATCCGGCGGCGACGGGCCCCCTAGCTCCTTTTTCCCTCATTTTTCTTCTGGCACTTTATAGGCATCACATCATCCATTCTTTATTCTTTATTGTTTGTTTATTCAATTTTGATGCCTATAAATACCAGAATAGATTAGAGCCAAGTAGGGGATATATACCTTTTTCATAGTTTTGTTCTAGTTTTGGTTTAGGCTTGAGAGTTGTGTGGGCTTTAACTTGGTTTCTTCTTCTTCTTCCCTCTTGAAGCTTTATTTTGATAGCTTCATTATGGAGGTTGAACAAGTTACCAATATCTTGTACCTCAATCTTATCAAGTGTTAATAGTATTGTTATTGCTTTGTTTCTTTCTTTCTTTTTTCTTGCTTGCTTTCTTTTGCTATCATATGTAACTAATTTTTTGTGGTTGCAGTAATGGTGAGGAAATGAGATGAAAGGATTTGCCATCCTCCTCCTCTTGTTTATGTTTAATATGCTTAATATGATTCTAACTTAAGGATTGTTT
Source organism: Agapanthus africanus (assembly GCA_030015575.1). Taxonomy (NCBI): domain Eukaryota; kingdom Viridiplantae; phylum Streptophyta; class Magnoliopsida; order Asparagales; family Amaryllidaceae; genus Agapanthus; species Agapanthus africanus. The sequence continues at coordinate 514,789,450 of JASDDO010000014.1, forward strand.
ATGTATTGATGTGATATGGTATTTTGAAACCATGGTTACTTTGTAACCACTTTATATACCATACTCACCCCCTTTTCCCATTTCACAATGTTTAAGTTAAAATCAATTTGGTGTTAAGTTTGCTAAATTTAGATACGGTATTTTGTGACCAAGTGCTTGACAAACCATCAGTTTTCATATACTCTATACTATCACAACACTTAGCACACTTAACACTAAAATAATTTTCTCTCACTCACTTATTTGTGTTTTTGATGTTGCGGTATGCTTGCTAACCCTTGTGCTTAGTGTTGATATCCCAAGCTTGGACATACAAACGGTGAGTGTAAAAAATGGACTCGTTTCGTGTTTTGCGTCAAATATCGGTATTTTGATGATTTGTGCTCCGCAACTGCCTTGACAAGTCATGCTTCACGCCGGGATCGACACAAGGACGGAAAACTCATGAGCAAGGGAGTGTCGAAGGAATCGTCGCAATTCGACCATCTGAGCCAAAGCCACGACCATTTCTTCCTTAACTTTTTTTCTTTGTTTTCGTATTATTTTTGTGACAAACCAACTAATTCATTTTTTGTTGAACCTTAAACAACAAAACATAATACACAATTCTCTGCGAATCGACCCGCACTTGCGAGCTTGCTACAACGCGCTGTGCACTTGCGGTTTATAAATTTTAAAACGAGACCGAGCTCGCGTGCGTATCCATTTCCTTAAAACGATTCCATTTCCAAAACATGCGCGTTTGCGCGCGCGGGTAAAGTCCCAACAATAGTCGAAACCAATTTAATCTTTATGTTCTATTAAATTTCAGTAATCGTTTGTGGTTCTGAAATAACTTCCAGTTCTACCATACTCCCACTAATGTTTTCTGAAAAGAATCCATTTTACTAAAACTGTGGCGAGTCAAGAACAATATAACTATTGATCTTCCAGATGGTAGAATGTTAACCCTCGTCAAAGACCGGGATAACCAATAAAATGCCATTACTGAAACGTGCCTAGAGTTTATCCGGATTCTGGTTTTAATCATAAGCCGGACAACTGCATATACCTTAACATCGTTAAGATATGAATCCATTCTATATCCATATAGAAACAAATGCACTAATTTAATTGGAACCAGATTCAAAATCATGCAGCTATCTCCAGTGTATATCAACTAAATGGAAGGAGGCTAAGCAGCATTACTCATCAAGGTATGCACCCACGTATGAGTAACATAAAAGTAAAGCAAGTTCTCAAAACTATTACTTACAACGGAATACCTAACACAAGTATCTACATCTTCGATCACCTTAAAGAATCCTGATACTTGAAACATATGGTTCTCTACTTTATTCTTATACCGATATCTTCTCAAAATCTGGACCTTGTATTTCAACGAAATACTTGTCTAAAACTAGAGAAGTCATGAGTAAACAGAATATACTACGTGTACCAACCCCTTTGTCCTAACGGACAACGGACAACATATAATACTGTATATAAGTCCACTAAGTTTAATAACTCGAACCATGTGCGTCGTAGGTTGAAAACTGTGCTATGGTTAAGAAGAATTACACCGTTGTTGAATGCATCTTACCTAACCATCAACTGAAATAGGTAAATGTCATCGATATAATTTAAAAAAGTTATATCTCACTTAAAAAAATAAACGTACATATATATCAGTTTGAAATTGGTGCATAACGACGGAAATTAAATACCAAATATTTGCCGTCAGGCAAAACCCAGGTGATTTCCTCAAATATCACCAACTACAAATAATTCTGATATATTGAGGATCTAATCATCCAATTCTCAATATCTTACTCCTACTCAACATCCGTTGTTGGAGATAGTGCCCTTATAGTCAATTATTGGATCGCAGGTACGTGATTGCAATGATTGCGGAGGACCTATCCCGGTAGGACAGTCTTACTCGAGATGATAGTATGCTATCTGGTTTGACTTTATCAGTCGTGTACATGTTCAGGTGACTGATTGCATGTTACACTTTGATAGAGCCCTTAGGATCTTGCTTTACTACCAACAGTATGATGGCGATCATATACGTGAGAGTTGGGTAGTTTATATGCATATCCTTAATTGTGGTCCCTAGTCGTGGGAGTTTCGAGACAGGGCATCGATACTCCGGAGTAGACTAGTGTGTACAGTCGAGACCCCGACGAGGGGCGGTGGCCGGTCTCACAAGCCACTGGTGTCAGTTGGATCACCTAAGATGTATACAGGTGCTCATTGGATTATGAGTACACCGGACAGGACTCGCCGGGAATCTGCTAGTTAGTATTATATCTACCGTCAGATAGCAGTTCCCTGGTGACATGTGTACAGGTTAGTTCATCGACCTGAGGTCGTCATTTGTCTCGTGTGAGTTCCCACTGTGCTTTGATTTCTACCCTACCACGGCTCAAAGGAGTCGTGCAAACAGGTAGCTTTTGGGTACAGTCCCGAGCCATATGGAGGCACGTGAGCGGATCGGTAGGGGATTCGTCTCTCCCGGTATTGGGGGCGAGGTCGTGCTGTGTCTAGAAGAGACATTACACAAATCCATGGACATGGTAGGAGATTTACTGGTAGGTACTCCAGTAGTATCTCAGGGTGTATTGAGGCTTCACTCCGACATGACTTATACTGCTATTGAGGGTCTGACGTTACTAGCCCCCTAGGCAGATATGCGATACTCATTGACGAATGGACCGGACTGTATATACATTGTCACTGTTAGGCTCAGTAGGGTTTTCGGAGGAGTTCGCTCATCGGTCTCCCTTGAGTTCGCTCCTCGGCCACCCTTGAGGTCAGTCCGTGGGCAGCCGTTACGCATAGCTAGTGCCGCTGACGGTTTGTGGTTAAACCCACTGCCAGGGTACTGACGAGTCATTAGAGTCCCCCACAGGCAGTTTCCCAAGTTCGGGCGAAACGTTGTAGAGGCCGTATGGTTTTATGGCAGGGTTCGGAAAATGCACGTGCGTTTACGCACGTGTCAGTTTTCGGGCAGATGATACTGGTCGGCTTTGGTTTAAGCCGGATCCGAATATTATATTGAGTAGGTATAATATCTTTGTCTCAGTTGCATTTGTATTCGGTCGTAATACAAATGCGGGTATATTTATACAGTTTCGGGGTTTTCCTGAAAGTCGTTTCAGGATCACTTTTGGAAGTTGCCAGTTTCCAGTTTTCTATCAGCTGTCTTTTAACATTCTGTTAAAGACGGATTTATCTTTTCTTCAGATATGGTGAGTCAGTTCTTCTAGAAGTTTCTAGAAGGTTCTAGATGATGACTAGGCTTCATGACTCATTAGTGCATTAATGGTTTTTTGATGACTACCCTAATGACTCATGCTTTGTTATTAATACCTTTTGTTTTCCTTAGGATATTTTAAAGTGAGAAGCTTTATCCTATGGTCACCCCCCTCTCCTACGGTCACCTCCCTCTTCCTATATATGGTTGGCCTTCTCTCTCCTCACTTCACTTGATGTTTCACTTGATAGAAAAGATTATGATAGGTTTTATCTGTGTATGGAATTTCATAGTCTATTTCATTCCATCACCCGATTTCCACGGCAACTTCATTAACCGATCGTCCACGGATTTGGACGAAGTGAGACAAAGTCATCTACTCTTTCTCTACATCAATCTTGGTCGTCTCTTTTAGCAAACTTGACGATCGAGTTGCCTCGAGTCAGAGGCAGGAGCCCGTTTAAAGAACCGATCATGTGGTGCCACCTCGACGAGGAGATCGGAGTTCGACGAGCTCGGAGCAGCCGCAACGGAGCGTGGGATGATGGTTGAAGAACGAAGGACTCGGATCGTTCGGTACAATCTTCCTACACTCTTTACAGTATGTTAGTTTAGCAATAATGGCAGATCCGGGTTAAAGTATACGATAGCGCCAGTTAAAAAGTTTTTGTTCCGCATTTGGCGTCTGTAGACTGCCGGGGCGCTAGCGTAGACTTACAGTGGTATCCGAGCCTCACCATTTTGCTATGCTAACTTGTGCTAACGCGTTTAAAACTTCGATCGAACCGAAAAACAAAAATTGCAAAATTCCAACCCGACAGTTTCTGTCGATTTTAAATGGTCTCAAAATTTAATTCTACATGTCTGAAAAATCAGTTCAGGGTTTTTTAAGACATCTGAGAAAAAATGGTCACGTGATCCCACTAAAGCGCCGCGCTTCCGCGGTCAAACCTAGGGTTTGACCGCGGAACCGCCGCGCTTCAGAGGGAACAATGCACCAATTTTTCTCAGTTGGCTTTATTTGGGATTTTGTGATTTTTGGTATATATCTTTTGCGCCCAGGTTTTGTTACTGTTCACCAGTAAGCAGTGGGGCCCACTTTTTGATTTTTTGATATTTGGTCGATCGAAATTTAAACGCGTTAGTTTACAGTGCTTACATTATATCTCCGACCGGGAATGTCATTTGATCGGCAAACCACGTCCGATTGCTATAGTTCTTTTAGACGGGTTTGCGAACGTGACATTCGCGTTGATGTTCTGTGTTGTGCTGTGATGTTGCGGATTTGTCGTGGTGGATAGCAGTGTGCAATGGTAGTACAGTTTATGTTTATTTGTACATTTGTTATTGCGGGGCGAGCGTCCAACTTGTGGACTGCCGTCACTGCCTGTTGTATAATATTCTTTTGGGGAACGACCAGGTTGCGGTCGATGTACCTATTGTACTATTTTTCATTACTGTACTAGGTTTTGCCCCGAGACGGAGTGCACGGATAGCCGGGTTCGGGAAAGCAACGGGTCCGCATCTCATGGCTTTGAGAGGCAGAGGGACCCCACTTCAGAATTGGCAGACTATTCGCCGCACTCGTAAGGGTACAGGTTGACCCAAGGAGGGGTGCCCAAGATTACCGGATTCCGTGAAGTGCCGGGTGTTCCATTCACTATGCTGTGGGGACTGCCTCGCTTCAGGTTTTGGCGGGTAACTTGCCGCACCCGTAGGGGTCTAGGTTTCATTGCACAGGCTATCCACACGACAGGGGAACGTCGGGTTTCAGCAGCGGCTCTGTGAAACCCGGGGATCCCAGATTATCTGTATTGTTCTGTGATGCTTATTACTTTTCTGTAATGTTGCATATTATCACGCCTGGAGCGATTATTGTATATTGGTTTATATACTATTAGATGTTGTATATGTTTTACACCCGCGCTAGTCCAGTCCCCGCTCTGTCGTTAGTTAAGTAACCTAACGGGTGATGACGGGACCCAGTGACGAATGCGGATGGCATATACGTACATGTTATTTTCGTTCTTTTCTGGTGTGATTGAATGATGGGACTGCGTTGATTCTGATCAATGCAAAGTAAAACAAACCTGTTTGAGTTGTTGGAACAATTTTAAAAAGGGGTTATTACAAAGACGTTTCTTTTTGTTATGCATAGCGGTATTCGGTGTGAATATCCAGCACCTCATTCGACGAGGCAAGGGCTGATATCCCTTCACCGGGAAAGACCCCTTGGACAGAAGTTTGCGTCAGGGTAATAACTTTACTATAGTCGATTACAAGTTGCTTTGCATCATGGTATTCAGTGGAATATCCTGCACCTCATTCCACGAGGAAAGAGCCGAGATCCCTTAACCGGGAGTGACCTCTTTAGCAAAAGGTTTTCGCCACTATATTTTTATAAAAAGCTATCAGGTTCCTTCAGCGATATCAAGTTCACTACGTTAAAGGTTTTTCGCCAAAAACCAGTCGTAGCCCTCCGTCGTTTCTTATGGATGGTCAGTAGTATTCAAGCTATGTTTGTTGGCTTTCGTCAAGGCATAGTATTTGGTAGCTGCTGGGTATTCATTTGTTGCATAGGTAGATGAGTTGGTTTGGGACAGTCGTATTACCTTGTTGGCTTTCGTCAAGGGTATGTACGGGTGGATTCAAATTAACAAGATAATGACGGGCAGAACTTGACATGTGACTTATGATTTGTTGACTTTCGCCAAGGTCATAAGAGCATGGGGCAAGAAAAGGATATCGGGAGTTTCTAAAGAAACTGAAACTTGCCAAGTATGCGCATACCTTCTGGAGTATGAATAACGTGGATGCATTCCATCACGTTAACATGCGATGAGAGTTGGATCCCGATTCCCACTGATGAGTTGGTTTACTCTTCGGGTGATCCCGATTGATTCTTCTTTAGGTTTGGAGGAGAATTTGACAGGACAGTGGGAGGTTTCCGGATTAGATAAAATGATGACCATTCTGATCTAGGTTAGAGTGCACGCAGAGTGTTTCTTTTCTCTCTCTCTCTTTGGCAGCGACCTTTGACCGACCCTAGACTATGACTCAGTGACCAAGTTGACCGAACCTTCTTAAAATACTGGCTTTTTGGATTGTCTGTGTTGCATAAGTCATTGCCGCTCCTTCTTTTACCCTTTGCATTTCTCAGAACACCCGTATTACTACGGATATCCACTTCCATTGGATAGATCCATCGTATGGTTATATACGAACTCGAGGGGACTTCTTCGAGGATGGATCCAGGTTCAGGAGGAAAAGAATTGGTTTATTCAGTTGTCTTTTATTATCACCTTCTCTCAGGTTACGAGAGCTCCTTGGTTTAGGAGAGTACACCTATTACGCTTATTGGATAGTCTTATTCCAAACCATAGGCTGGTGCCGAAAGGTAGGGAATGAAGAAAACCAATTAGCCTAAGTAGGGTGTGCAGAAGGTAATATGTAAAGACAAAATAAAGGGATTAGAAAGAGGGCAAAGTAAATTGTGACTGATATCATTCACGACCAAAACCGCGTACTTCATCGCCACTCCTATTTCACCTTTAAAAGAATAAGGTATTATTCAGTTGTCTTTTATCATCACCTTCTCTCGAGATGCGAGTACTCCTTGGTTTAGGAGGGTACACCTATTATGCTTACTGGATAGTCTTCTTCCAAACCATAGGCTGGTGCCGAACGGTAGGGAAGGAAGAAAACCATTTAGCATAACGATGGTGTACAGAAGGTAACGACTAAAGACAAATAAAGGGATTTGGAGAGATGGAAATAAAATATACGGTTGAAGTCGTGAATTGGATTTTGGAAGAGGCATTACTATGAATACCAGGATACCCCTACGAAACATTTTCATGTTTCAGTGCATTGTTAAAGAAAAACTGTTTTCCCGATTAGACACTTACTCCAAGGGTATGTATCTACCAGGTTTCATTCTCATATCTGTATAGTTTTACAGATGATGAGTGGGAGTAAGATATTGGGAATTAGGTGATCATCCTCATTATATCGGAATTCGTTGTAATTGGTGATATTTGAGGAAATCGCCAGGGTACAGTTTTCCACCTACGACGCACAGGTTTTGAGTTGTTTAACTCAGCGGACTTATACAGAGTATTGTATGTTGTCCAAGTGTCCATCAGGACAAAGGGGTAGGTCCTCGTACTATGTTCTGTTTACTTATAACTTCTCTAGTATTTAGATGAGTGTTTCGTAGAAATACAAGGTCTAAGTTTTGAGAAGTTGTGGGTATAAGAATAAAGTAGAGAACCAGGTATCACAAGTATCGGGATTCTTCAAAGAGATCGAAGATGTAGATTCTTGTGATTGGTATTCAGATGATAGTGATGGTTTTGAGAAACGTGTTTTTCTTTCAGGTTACTCATAATTGGATGGATTTCTAAGTTGAGTAATGCTGATTAGCCTCTTTCCATTAAGTTGATATGCACTGGAGACAGATGCATGGATTGAATATGGTTCCAATTAAATAAGTGCCAAAGTTTCTATATTGGATATAGAATAGTTCGTACCTTAAAAGATATTAAGGTACGGGGAGTTGTCCAGCTTATGATTAAAACCAGACTCTGGATAACTCAGGGCACGTTTCTGTAGTGGCTGTTTGTGGGTTTACCCTGGCTATGACGAGGGTTGATATTCTACCATATAGAAGATCAATAGTGATATTGTTCTTGACTCACCACAGTTTTAGTAAAAAAGGATCTTTTTCAGAAAACAGTAGTGGGAGTATGGTAGAACTGGAAGTGATTCCAGAACCGCGAACGATTACGGAAAATTTAATAAGACCTATACATTCAATCAGGATTGACATTCCAATAGCCACTCCGCAGATTTGGTAGGTAACCTCAGATGCCCGAGAGGTACTTCGGTAGCCTCAAGGACGGTGACAGGGAGGTTCTTATCTACCCAGACTTGACACTACTGTTGTTCCAGGTTATGAAACCCGGCAGGAGGGTTGTCGTAGTCAGTGGGAGCAGCGGAAGCATAGTGGGCAAGATGCTTATATCTATTTATAGACTTGAGCAGTTATAGCGGAGATAGATCATCTAATTTTGATGTGACAGTCATGGGTTTGACTTCAATCAGAATAGAGGATGGTTCAGTTAAGAAGGTAGTAGGGTGTGATGTCATGGTATCTGGATGACATACACAGAGTAGGAAGTAAAATTCCTATACTACGATCGGTTGTACTGTGGTCGTCACACAGTTGTTTCTCCAGACAGGATATGGATATAATATTTGACATTCTGGTTTCTGGATCTATGGTTTTAGATCTGGATTTGGGTAGTTTCCCAATGTGGGTACTTTGACAGATATTCTAATGGTTTTTGGAATAGTTGACTCCTAGCATGGTGGTGTACCTGCAGGTGATGGAGTCACCCTCTCTAAAGGTGTCGTATAGACTAAAGGGGAGAGGGATATGCATGATTGACATATCACTTGCTTAGGCAACTGAGTCAATCATGAGATGTCAAGTACCACACCAAATGTTGTTTTTGCACTAGATGCAATAAGTTTGTATTAATCCAATCCTGGAGAAACATAAGGAAGCAGTTATAGAACATTGGTACATGTTCTACGGATTTGATAACGGCAGCCTCTTTCGGGAGACGGTTATCATTCCAGGCTTCAAAGGTGACATGGATGACAGAGTGATTGTCAGAGTTTTAGTTTTCCCTCTGACGAGGGACAGTATTATGGACAGGTGGTTCCAGAGGATACTGTGGGTGGCATGGTGCCGGATACTGATTAGGTTCAGTGATCTGTAGGGTTCCGGGGCACATCAAGGGGTTGTCACAAGGCATCAACCATGCCAAACAAAAATTTTACATGTGCCGAAGAACCCTTCTACGGATCGTTGGCTAGAGTTTAGGCGAAACTAGAAGCAACTAGTTATCAACATAACTAATGAGAGAAGAAAATACAACCTTTGTAGTTTCTTTGCTCCACCTCCATAGCTCCAAGACGATGTCCCTCCGCTTCGGTCGTCGGATCCCGGACTCCGGTGATGGTTTCGTCGGAGAAATAATCGGGCTAAGTCGAAGACTACAATGCCGAAGAAGATCTACGTCGAAGCTTCTCAAACTCGAGCTCCGCCTTCACCAAGTCAAGAACTTATGAAGACAACACACTCTTCAACAAGGGCATGTTGTAGAGAATGAAGAAAGAGGAGATGGGTTGACTTTAGATTTTGTTTTCTCACTCATTTGATCATTTCACCATTGGAGGCTTCAAGCTTTCTTCTTCTTGATGAAGAAGAAGAAGAAGCATGAAGAAACATGAATGGACAAGAAGAATATCATGAGAATGGTGTGTGCCTCTTCCAATGTGAGAAATAATATGATATGTATCATGATGCAAACTTGGGTTAATTTAACTCTTGTAGAGAGCCAACCTTAGTTTAGGTAGTGGTTAGGTTTAATATATAAAATAGAATGGTTGTTAAATGAAAACTTCATGAAGCTTTCACAAAAGACAAAACTAACAACCATTTCATTTTACATAAAAAGATTTAAACAATTTAAATCAAATGAATAAATGAATAAAATAAAACCATAACCATTTACCCAAATATGGTTCAAATCAAATATACACCCAAGTTTGCATGTATCATCAAACATGATACAATCAAGTGCACAAAGATATATCATATATATACAATGTGCAAAACAAGTGAGAAAAACCATCTTAAGTGAACCAATATTAGTTAATGTAAAATAATATATCAAATATATAATTATAGATTAAATCATTAAATCAACACTTGATTTAACGATCCGGTCATATCTCATATAACCGACTAATATGAATAGTAACAGATTGTCGAATCAACACTTGATCCGATAACCCGACTATGTCACATACAACCGATCAATATTAGTTAATGTAAAATAATATATCAAATATATAATTATACATTAAATCATTAAATCAACACTTGATTTAACGATCCGGTCATATCTCATATAACCGACTAACATGAATAGTAACAAATCATCGAATCAACACTTGATCCGATAACCCGGCTATATCACATATAACCGATCAATGTTACATATCGCGAGAATGGAATACAGTATCACATACATGTATTATTCTCGGTCCCGCACATATCTCATATGTGCTCCTCTTTCGTTTTGCTCGAGCCAGGAAAACCTCTGTGTAGGACTCTAAAGACTCGTCAATACGCCGGTAGCAGGTGATGATCATATCAAACACCCACAAGCCGCAAGCGGTCTGCCAAACGTAACGGCCACCCGGGTATTGAGCGATCAGAAGATCGACGAGCTAGCCCGCTCACACTCCTGTGAATCCAACCAGTAACACTACCGTACAGTCCGGTCTGATCGTCTGATATGTCGCATATCTCGCCTAGGGGTGGTAAACGTCAGACCCCAATAGCTTGATAAGTCGTGTCGATATGAGGTCTATAACAATTCGAGAAACTACTGGTAACACTTACCAGTAAATCTCAGCAACCCTGGCCAGGGATTTCCTGTTATAGCCAATCGAACACAGCGCAACATCAACTCCCTATACCGGGAGAGACGAATCCCCTCCTATCGCTCATTGCCTCCATGTGACTCGGGACTGTACCCAAAAACCACCGTTTTGCACGCCCTCATGGACATGGTAAGATGGAAATCAAAGCACAGTGGGAACCACACAAGACTCTATGACGATCTCGGGTCAACAGACTACTCTGTACCAGTGTCACCAGAGAACTGCCATCTGACGTGAGGTACAATACCATCTGGGAGTTCTCGGCGAGTCCGTCCAGTGTACCCAGTCTCTACTGAGCACCCGTATATCATCTCTGATGTCAAACACCAATGGATATGGGATCATCCATCGCCCATCTGTATAGGTCGAGAAGGTACACGCTAGTCTACTCTGGTATATCGATGCCCCGTCTCGATACACCCACAACTAGGGACTTTGAAGGATGTACTTATGGACTACCATGTCCCCACTAGTATGATCCGCATCATAGTCCAGGTAGTCAAGTACACATCCTAAGGGCTTTACCAACATGTAATAGAGAGACAATCAATGTACACGTTAAGGTAGAGAGTAACCAGATAGCATACTATCATGTCGAGCGAGAAAGTCCTCCCTATATATGTCCCAGCATCCACTACAATATACATCATATGTACAGTAATGGCCTCTAGGGCATACATATAACTAACAATCTCCCACTTGCACTAGGGCCATCTGTAGCAGTGGTTGCAGTATCTCATACTCAACCATCCCATAAAAGTCTCTCTCTGGGAACAGGCCTTCGTGAGTGGATCCGCCGTGTTATCCTCTAAGTCTGCTCTCCTATGCCTCGATCATCTTGGAGATCAACTATCTCCATGATCAGGTGACACTGCCTTAGAATAAGTCTGGATCACTGATGGGACCAGCGTTCCTTGGCATAAGCCACAACTCCATTGTCTCACAATGGTAGGAACATAGTTCATCTCATGAACCAGTATACATCCAAACTGCCTCTTTGGTGGCATCTTAAGTAGCGCTGTATCCTGCCTTTATCGTCTAGTATGTCACGGTATCTAGCTTGGAACTCTTCCAACATACCGTCCCTTTACTGAGGGTAAAGACAATGCCTGCGACTGACATTCAGTCATCTTCATCACTCTGGAACACTTCCAGTGATTCTCCCCAGGATCGATTGATACCATCTCACTACTACTAGTGAGTATCCTAATATCCATTTAGATCTATCTCATAGATCCAAAATCCAGGATTTAGTAGGTATCATTTTGATCCTATATGGAGAATCATTGTGATAAACGGAGATTGACCGAGCGTAGCATAGGAAACTCCTTTCCTATCAAGAGTATCTCATCCACGTACTCTATGAGGATCGTCACAATACTCCCTACTACCCTTTTGTATATACAAGGTTCATCTACCATTCTGATGATGTCAAACTCTTTGACTACAACATCAAAACAGATGTTCCAACTCCGCGATGCCTGCTTTATCCTATAAAGCATCTTGCACACGTTTCCGCTGCTCCCACTGTCTACGAAGCCCTCTGGCTGTGTACTTATAGACGCTCTCTTCCAAATCATCATTTAGAAAAGCAGTCATGACACCCAACCACCAGATATCGTAGTCATGGTACGTAGCCGTGGCAAGTAGGATCTGGATGGACTTAAGCTTAGCTCCTTAGAAAAGGCTTTATCATGATCCACTCTTGGTCAATGATGCAAACCTTTAACAAGTCTAGCTTTGAAAGTCTCAACTTTTCCATCTACACCAAGTAATCTTCTCAAGATATACTTGCTCCTGATGGGGATTTAACCCTTCAGATATCGCAACAAAAGTCCATACTTTGTCGGTGTATAAGGATTCCATCTCAGATCGCTAAACATCCAGCCATTCTTACAGAGTCTCACTCCTGATGGCCAGCTCGAAAATAGTTGGGTCATCATCTCATGATGCAATCCTGTCTCCCACTTTCATAGAGAAACCGAAGTAACTCTCAGGTGGGTGAGGAACCCTACTAGATCGGCGGAGAGGCTGAGGTTCGTTGGTATCTACTGAATCCTTTGGTTGTACCAAATCATCTGCCGTCATTTGTATAGCTGGAACCTTTCCAGTTGTACATAACACACCTTGCCTCGAGCTTGTCCGGATTTTGCTTTTAGACATAGACCGGACAACCCCCAAATCTTAACTAGCTTAAGACATGGGCTCTTCCCTTTCCATATCACATATGAAATGGTAGGCAACTGATTTGATTAGAACCTTATTCAATAGGCATGCAACTTCTCAAGTGCATAACTCCCATAAGGAAATAGGTGACTCAGTAGTACTCATCATAGAGCGCACCTTATCATATAGGGTGTGTCTGCGCCACCCCGATTTACCATCGTGCTATGGTGTATTCGGAGGAGTAATGCCGAGAGAGAATCTCATTCCCCTTTAGAATAGTTCAGGAATTCCATGCTCAAGTATTCTCCTCCTTGATCTCATCAAAGGACATAATACTTATACCCATATTTTGGTTCTCTACTTCTTTCTTATATTCCGTGAATATCTCAAAAGGTTCGGACTTGTGTTTCAACAGGAACATATGTCTGAATCTAAAGAGATTATCAGGGAACGTAATGAAGTATAAAGAACCAGTCTTGGCATGTGTAGACTGGGGACCTACATACATCAACATGTATCATCCCAAGAGTTCATTAACTCTTTCTCTGTTTCCACTAAACAGAGCTGTGGTCATCTTATCTTTGTGACATGACTGGCGAGTTTCACAAGGTGTAAATTCAAACAAATTTAAAAATGCATCTTTATGTAACTCCAGCCAGTCGGGTCGCATTGATATGACCAAGTCTACAATACCTCAAGAAGGATTCGTTCATTCCTGAACTCTTCCTCTTGTGTGTGTTCCGTATACTAAGAACTGTAGTTTGATTTAGAACATCAATGCTTTTAGATAACGTGCCTGAACCGATCAACTTTTGATATAGGAAATGTTCAAAACATCATCCAACAATACAAAATTCTATCATTTCTTTACTAATAAAGAGAGTGATATGATTTTGTATATCAGGTTCGGTATCTAATAACATTCGTTCAGAATCAATGTATTCAGGTAATACAGGGTGACAGTGACCGACAGACTTGGCTGCAACACTTGCCCCGTTTTCTGCCTCATGAAACTTATCACCCGTTCTCAGTTTTTCTACCCTTTTGTAGCCCTATGTAACAGATTACATATCTGGGATCCTGATCCGGTATCACATACCTAGGATCGGGAGGATACTGAGAAACAGTTCTTTGTAATGAACACACCCGAAGATGATGCATCAACATGCACTCTCTTCGTTTGGGCGGCACGGGAAATCTGGTATTCCCCAATTTCCTGCTCTGTCTTATAACAATTATAAGTTGGAGCGGGACCAACGTTCCCAGCTCAGTATAACAAGCGGGTTCAGTCAATAATCCGTATTATTATCTTGATTAAGGCGTGATATGGTCGCTACCCGGAGAGAGAGAGAAGAAAACACTCAGCGTGCGCTCTTGCAAGATCAGATTGGTTATGTTTTATCTAATCAGGATGGCTCCCACTGCTTTTTATCAAATCTTCCTTCAAACCCTAAAAGGAAAGACTAGCCGGGATTAATTACACACTACAAGTTCGCCAATCTTTCAGCCAGGCCAGTGTCGGTACTTTGAGGGAGGTCCCCCGTGCTTTCGCACGAACCTAATTAATGTAAACCTCGTTTTCCCAGAGGCGTAACCTCGTTAACACCTTTCTAGACACCTACTTGATCGGCTAATTGCAATGTGCAAAACTCTCCCAGGAGTAACTCTTACTCGCAGTGGGTATCGGGATCCAACTATCTCATAGAAGGTATGCAATCTCATTGCAAATTTCAACACTTGAAATTCCCGATAATATTTTTACCCCTAGTGTTCTATGACCTTGACGAATGCCAAACAACCCATAGTCCACTAGTCAAGTTCAACCCGTACATTTCTTGATTGAATTAAACCCACCCGCACGACCCTTGACGAATGCCAAACAACGCCGTACGAATACCCTAATCCAATCTGCATCATATGCATAAGCAGATAAAATACTAGTTAGCTACCGTACACTACGCCTTGACGAATGCCAAACAACCGCAGCACGAATACTAACTAGTACTTATCTGAAATGACGGAGGGCTACGACAGGTTTTTCTGAAAACCTATTGCGTAATGAACTTGATATTGTTGTAGGATCGAATGAAGTTTAGAAATGGAGTGATTTTGAGGCCTTTCCAGTTTTGCTAAAGGGGTCACTCCCGGTGAAGGGATCGTCGGCCCTTTCCTCATCGAATGAGGTGCGGGATATATCACATATATCACTGTGCAAAGCATAAACTCTTAAAAGCAATCAAAAACAAACCGAGTGTGTAGCATCTGCCAGTTGTTGCTAAAGGAGTCACTCCCGGTGAAGGGATCTCGGTCCTTTCCTTATCGAATAAGGTGCAGGATATATCACATATACCGCTGTGCAAAGCAAGAACTGTAGCTACCTGTTTTACTTTTGAAATTCGATTCCACAACATCTTAAGGTTTCTTTTCTTTCATTAATCACATTAATGAAGTCCCATCATTTAAATACCTAAACATCACAGATAGATATGACGTACACTTATGCCATCCGCATTCGCCTCGATGTCCCCTCGTGCACCGTTAGGTTAGGTAACTAACGACAGAGCAGGGCAGGGCTAGCGCGGGTGTAAAACATAAGTAACGTCTATATAATATATCACATATACTATATACTGTATCTATCACAGAACATCACATGATCCCATCACAGATATTGCAGCAGAAGAATCAAATGAAATATTGGATATACTAGGACGTCCGTGTTTTCAATACGAGCCAGTACAAAACACGGATTCCACGGTCGTGATGAATAGCCAATCCCACACCCCTAGACCCCTACGAGAGCGGCAAGCAACCCTACCAGTTCTAGAGTTAGGAGACCCGGACTCGACTCCTCGAGTTGGTCTCCCACTGGACTCCAGAACCCGGTTACTTGTGCCCTCCTCCTTGGGTCTATCCTAGTGCGGAAAAGTGAATAATATACAACCGGTGACATCTTCCGCAACATGGAAGTGCCCCAAAAAAAAAGAATATTACATACAAGTTTTTACATGAATGAAAATGAAAAACACTCATCTCACATAAAAAACCCCCGGCTATTCAAACACGACGATCCAATATAACATATCCAGCAACACATAACATCACATGTCATCAACGTAAGTAAGTATGCATACCCCAATTGTCGTTGACGTATAGCAACGAAACCGGCGATATCGCCATACTACACTTACGGTCACAGAAAAGAAAGTGTAAAACTACAACAGTTGGAATCCGCAACATGCATAGACATCACATGCCTAATCAAATGAATTACTTAGACATCACATGCCTAACGATTATAAACCCCGCATTTTAGTCTCAAGATCGAAAACACTTTCCAATATCAAGTCGGGTAATTCAACAAGATTCCCGACATCTTGATCGAATGCTCGTCGCAAACTTCAATAGGCGGCCGCACCCCCGATACCGTCGACAAAATGCACCAAGGCGGAACACCGCTACCGGGAGCACCCGAACGGATGCTTTCGGCGGCGGGGTTCTCCTACAGTCACTTGGTCGGGGCTATGGGGTGAGGCTGTCTATTAAGTTTACCCGGCGAGTATCCGCGTACACTACGTGATTGCGACGGACTTTTGATCACATCAAAATTCCGTGGCAACCGATCAAGTGAGACTAAACTACTATGTTTATAACATTCATTTAGTTATCTCATAACTATTTGTGAATTCCAATTATTGTATCCCATTCCAGATAAATATACAGTATTAAAGTTTTTGAGCGAATGGTCAAATACCCAAAATTCACTAAAGCTCAACACTTGAGCGGAGTTCAAAAATTCCGGTGTATGGCACAGTAGCAGCGGCCCAGCCGTAGAAGGGTCAAGCCAACGCCTCACATATGGCACGCCGTACTGCCCCAAACCCGAAGGTTCAAAGGGCAGTTCAAGACGGTCACATAATCGAGTTAAGGTTTGTGTCTTCTAGAGGGCCCACTACAAAACTTGCACATATATCCGAAAGACGTAAACCCCGTGAAGAGTGAGTAAATGATACTCGTCCAAATACTTCAATACATTCTAATTATCCGGAAAACACATAGACAGAATTAGACTTTCCGATCGAAACATTGATTCCCAAAACAACTCAGAACAACTCAACTCTTGAGTTCAGTTTAAATATTCCAGGAAAATGAGCACTGCATTTTACAGGTTACAGTGAAATTTGACACGTGTCGCAATCTTATTGGCGGCGCTTCCGCCGCGCGAACCCCCTTTGTGCGGCGCTTCCGCCGCGCTTTGGTGGAATTAGGGTACCAAATTTCACAGTAATTCTTAAAAAAGCCTGCTTGTTTTTCTGGATATTTTTAATTGCCAAAAATCAACAGTTTTGAAAAATGTACAGAGAGCGATTTTGCAATGGGATTTCGGTTCGATCGGGTTTCTAATTCCGTCCGGGGATCGCCTAAGGCTCTAGCTAGTCTCTGATACCACTGTAGGGTTCCGGGGCACATCAAGGGGTTGTCACAAGGCATCAACCATGCCAAACAAAAATTTTACATGTGCCGAAGAACCCTTCTACGGATCGTTGGCTAGAGTTTAGGCGAAACTAGAAGCAACTAGTTATCAACATAACTAATGAGAGAAGAAAATACAACCTTTGTAGTTTCTTTGCTCCACCTCCATAGCTCCAAGACGATGTCCCTCCGCTTCGGTCGTCGGATCCCGGACTCCGGTGATGGTTTCGTCGGAGAAATAATCGGGCTAAGTCGAAGACTACAATGCCGAAGAAGATCTACGTCGAAGCTTCTCAAACTCGAGCTCCGCCTTCACCAAGTCAAGAACTTATGAAGACAACACACTCTTCAACAAGGGCATGTTGTAGAGAATGAAGAAAGAGGAGATGGGTTGACTTTAGATTTTGTTTTCTCACTCATTTGATCATTTCACCATTGGAGGCTTCAAGCTTTCTTCTTCTTGATGAAGAAGAAGAAGAAGCATGAAGAAACATGAATGGACAAGAAGAATATCATGAGAATGGTGTGTGCCTCTTCCAATGTGAGAAATAATATGATATGTATCATGATGCAAACTTGGGTTAATTTAACTCTTGTAGAGAGCCAACCTTAGTTTAGGTAGTGGTTAGGTTTAATATATAAAATAGAATGGTTGTTAAATGAAAACTTCATGAAGCTTTCACAAAAGACAAAACTAACAACCATTTCATTTTACATAAAAAGATTTAAACAATTTAAATCAAATGAATAAATGAATAAAATAAAACCATAACCATTTACCCAAATATGGTTCAAATCAAATATACACCCAAGTTTGCATGTATCATCAAACATGATACAATCAAGTGCACAAAGATATATCATATATATACAATGTGCAAAACAAGTGAGAAAAACCATCTTAAGTGAACCAATATTAGTTAATGTAAAATAATATATCAAATATATAATTATACATTAAATCATTAAATCAACACTTGATTTAACGATCCGGTCATATCTCATATAACCGACTAATATGAATAGTAACAGATTGTCGAATCAACACTTGATCCGATAACCCGACTATGTCACATACAACCGATCAATATTAGTTAATGTAAAATAATATATCAAATATATAATTATACATTAAATCATTAAATCAACACTTGATTTAACGATCCGGTCATATCTCATATAACCGACTAACATGAATAGTAACAAATCATCGAATCAACACTTGATCCGATAACCCGGCTATATCACATATAACCGATCAATGTTACATATCGCGAGAATGGAATACAGTATCACATACACGTATTATTCTCGGTCCCGCACATATCTCATATGTGCTCCTCTTTCGTTTTGCTCGAGCCAGGAAAACCTCTGTGTAGGACTCTAAAGACTCGTCAATACGCCGGTAGCAGGTGATGATCATATCAAACACCCACAAGCCGCAAGCGGTCTGCCAAACGTAACGGCCACCCGGGTATTGAGCGATCAGAAGATCGACGAGCTAGCCCGCTCACACTCCTGTGAATCCAACCAGTAACACTACCGTACAGTCCGGTCTGATCGTCTGATATGTCGCATATCTCGCCTAGGGGTGGTAAACGTCAGACCCCAATAGCTTGATAAGTCGTGTCGATATGAGGTCTATAACAATTCGAGAAACTACTGGTAACACTTACCAGTAAATCTCAGCAACCCTGGCCAGGGATTTCCTGTTATAGCCAATCGAACACAGAGCAACATCAACTCCCTATACCGGGAGAGACGAATCCCCTCCTATCGCTCATTGCCTCCATGTGACTCGGGACTGTACCCAAAAACCACCGTTTTGCACGCCCTCATGGACGTGGTAAGATGGAAATCAAAGCACAGTGGGAACCACACAAGACTCTATGACGATCTCGGGTCAACAGACTACTCTGTACCAGTGTCACCAGAGAACTGCCATCTGACGTGAGGTACAATACCATCTGGGAGTTCTCGGCGAGTCCGTCCAGTGTACCCAGTCTCTACTGAGCACCCGTATATCATCTCTGATGTCAAACACCAATGGATATGGGATCATCCATCGCCCATCTGTATAGGTCGAGAAGGTACACGCTAGTCTACTCTGGTATATCGATGCCCCGTCTCGATACACCCACGACTAGGGACTTTGAAGGATGTACTTATGGACTACCATGTCCCCACTAGTATGATCCGCATCATAGTCCAGGTAGTCAAGTACACATCCTAAGGGCTTTACGAACATGTAATAGAGAGACAATCAATGTACACGTTAAGGTAGAGAGTAACCAGATAGCATACTATCATGTCGAGCGAGAAAGTCCTCCCTATATATGTCCCAGCATCCACTACAATATACATCATATGTACAGTAATGGCCTCTAGGGCATACATATAACTAACATGATCCATACAGTCTAAGAAGTTTGGATATGGAGTTCATTTATGAACTAAGGTCCCATCAGATATCCAGACATATTCTAAGACAGGTACTACTCAATTCGGGAGATGGCTTTCTCCGCGAACTTGAGATTAAGAGAGATACAGAAAGAAACTTCTAGGCGGATCCACTCACCGAGGCTATTTCTCGAACACAATAGTTTTACAAACGGGCTTTGTGAAACTGATTAGTAGAGGAGTTGGATGTTCGGTTTCACACGGGCTGTGAGTAGTCGACATCGCAATATTAGCCTTGAGTGCAAGTGGGAGATTGTTGGAGATAGTGCCCTCATAGTCAATTATTGGATCGCAGGTACGTAATTGCAATGATTGCGGAGGACCTATCCCGGTAGGACAGTCTTACTCGAGATGATAGTATGCTATCTGGTTTGACTTTATCAGTAGTGTACATATTCAGGTGACTGATTGCATGTTACACTTTGATAGAGCCCTTAGGATCTTGCTTTACTACCAACAGTATGATGGCGATCATATACGTGAGAGTTGGGTAGTTTATATGCATATCCTTAATTGTGGTCCCTAGTCGTGGGAGTTTCGAGACAGGGCATCGATACTCCGGAGTAGACTAGTGTGTACAGTCGAGACCCCGACGAGGGGCTGTGGCCGGTCTCACAAGCCACTGGTGTCAGTTGGATCACCTAAGATGTATACAGGTGCTCATTGGGTTATGAGTACACCGGACAGGACTCGCCGGGAATCTGCTAGTTAGTATTATATCTACCGTCAGATAGCAGTTCCCTGGTGACATGTGTACAGGTTAGTTCATCGACCTGAGGTCGTCATTTGTCTCGTGTGAGTTCCCACTGTGCTTTGATTTCTACCCTACCACGGCTCAAAGGAGTCGTGCAAACAGGTAGCTTTTGGGTACAGTCCCGAGCCATATGGAGGCACGTGAGCGGATCGGCAGGGGATTCGTCTCTCCCGGTATTGGGGGCGAGGTCATGCTGTGTCTAGGAGAGCCATTACACAAATCCATGGCCATGGTAGGAGATTTACTGGTAGGTACTCCAGTAGTATCTCAGGGTGTATTGAGGCTTCACTCCGACACGACTTATACTGCTATTGGGGGTCTGACGTTACTAGCCCCCTAGGCAGATATGCGATACTCATTGACGAACGGACCGGACTGTATATACATTGTCACTGTTAGGCTCAGTAGGGTTTTTGGAGGAGTTCGCTCATCGGTCTCCCTTGAGTTCGCTCCTCGGCCACCCTTGAGGTCAGTCCGTGGGCAGCCGTTACGCATAGCTAGTGCCGCTGACGGTTTGTGGTTAAACCCACTGCCAGGGTACTGACGAGTCATTAGATTCCCCCACAGGCAGTTTCCCAAGTTCGGGCGAAACGTTGTAGAGGCCGTATGGTTTTATGGCAGGGTTCGGAAAATGCACGTGCGTTTACGCACGTGTCAGTTTTCGGGCAGATGATACTGGTCGGCTTTGGTTTAAGCCGGATCCGAATATTATATTGAGTAGGTATAATATCTTTGTCTCAGTTGCATTTGTATTCGGTCGTAATACAAATGTGGGTATATTTATACAGTTTCGGGGTTTTCCTGAAAGTCGTTTCAGGATCACTTTTGGAAGTTGCCAGTTTCCAGTTTTCTATCAGCCGTCTTTTAACATTCTGTTAAAGACGGATTTATCTTTTCTTCAGATATGGTGAGTCAGTGCTTCTAGAAGTTTCTAGAAGGTTCTAGATGATGACTAGGCTTCATGACTCATTAGTGCATTAATGGTTTTTTGATGACTACCCTAATGACTCATGCTTTGTTATTAATACCTTTTGTTTTCCTTAGGATATTTTAAAGTGAGAAGCTTTATCCTATGGTCACCCCCCTCTCCTACGGTCACCTCCCTCTTGCTATATATGGTTGGCCCTCTCTCTCCTCACTTCACTTGATGTTTCACTTGATAGAAAAGATTATGATAGGTTTTATCGGTGTATGGAATTTCACAGTCCATTTCATTCCATCACCCGATTTCCACGGCAACTTCATTAACCGATCGTCCACGGATTTGGACGAAGTGAGACAAAGTCATCTACTCATTCTCTACATCAATCTTGGTCGTCTCTTTTAGCAAACTTGACGATCGAGTTGCCTCGAGTCAGAGGCGGGAGCCCGTTTAAAGAACCGATCATGTGGTGCCACCTCGACGAGGAGATCGGAGTTCGACGAGCTCGGAGCAGCCGCAACGGAGCGTGGGGTGGTGGTTGAAGAACGAAGGACTCGGATCGTTCGGTACAATCTTCCTACACTCTTTACAGTATGTTAGTTTAGCAATAATGGCAGATCCGGGTTAAAGTATACGATAGCGCCAGTTAAAAAGTTTTTGTTCCGCATTTGGCGTCTGTAGACTGCCGGGGCGCTAGCGTAGACTTACATCCGTAACGCCATATAGATGTGAGAATCAAATCTGGTAAATACATACCCTGGATTTAGAATCTAATTAGGAAATTAGTTTTCAATTAACACCACACAGTAAAACTGAAACATAAAAAATGTTTTGAAGGGGTATCCAGGTATTCATAGTAATGTCACTTCCACTATCCAGATTCATGACTGTAACCGTATATTTCCTTCCCTTCACTGCAATCCCTTTATTTGTCTTTACTTATTACCTTCTGTACACCTTACATAGGCTAAATGGTTTTCTTCCTTACCTATCATTCAGCTCCAGCCTAAGATTTGGAAGAAGACTATCCAATATGCGTAATAGGTGTACTCTCCTAATACCAGGAGCCCTCGCAACCTGAGAGAAGGTAAAGAGAAAAGACAAGCGAATAATCCTATTCTACTTCTCCCGAACCGTAAACCATCCTCGAACTGGAACAAGTTCCTTCGAGTACGTATGTAACTATACGATGGCATATCTAAGCAATATGGATCTTCGTAATGATACAGAGTGTTCTGAAGAAATTCAAAGGGGAAGTAGGAGTTGCAGGTGTATACTCGTCTTCGTCGTGAATGAAAGTAGTCGCAATTTCCTTTGCCCTCACTATAATCCCTTTATATGTCCTTATTTATTACCTTCTGTACACCACACTCAGGCTAATTCGTTTTCTTCCTTCCCTACCTTTCGACACCTGTCTATGGTTTGGAAGAAGACTATCCAATAAGCTCAATAGGTGTACTCTCCTAATACTAGGAGCCCTTGCAACCTGAGAGAAGGTAAAGAGAAAAGACAATTGAATAATCCTATTCAATTTCCCCGAACCAGAATCCATCATCAAACTGGAACAAGTTCCTTCGAGTTTGTATGTAACTATACGATGGAATATCCAAGAAATGTAGATCTTCGTAGTGATACGGAGTTGTCTGGAGAAATGCAAAGGTGATATAGGAGTGGCAATGATATATGCGACTAAATGACAATCCAAAAGCCAAAATGTTTTAAGAAAGTTCGGTTAACTTGGTTCATGAGTTTTAGTCTAGGGTCAGGCCATGATCGCTGCCAAAGAGAGAAAGAAAAGAAATACTCAGCGTGCACTCTAACCTAGATTAGAATGATTAATTACTTTATCTAATCAGGTTGTCTCCCATTGTTTCCTCGAATTCTCCTCTAAACCTAAAACGAGAATTAGTCGGGATCATCTAAAATCACCCGAAGAGTAGCACCTACTCATCAGTAGGAATCGGAATCCAACTATCATCGCATGATAACTTGATGGAAGCCACTCAAGTCACCACACTCCAGAAGGTATGCACATGTCTGGAAAGTTTCCTATATGTTGAAACTCCCGATGTGATTTTTACCCCAAGCGCATATGACCTTGACTTTGGCCAACAAATCATAACACGCAAGTCAAGTTCTACCCGTCATTATCCTAATTGATTTAGACCCACCCGCACATAACCTTGACTTTGGCCA
The DNA here is from genome assembly GCA_030015575.1 of Agapanthus africanus. Classification (NCBI taxonomy): domain Eukaryota; kingdom Viridiplantae; phylum Streptophyta; class Magnoliopsida; order Asparagales; family Amaryllidaceae; genus Agapanthus; species Agapanthus africanus. The sequence continues at coordinate 514,813,186 of JASDDO010000014.1, forward strand.
ACAAAGTGGTATGACTGTCCTAAATCAATGCATATCCATGCGACGGATACGCAACACACAACTACCATACACGATGCGTTGACTTTGGCCAACAAACACCGCATGAATACTATGTGCTATTTATTCCAAATGATGAAGGGCTACGGCTGGTTTTTGGTGAAAAATCTTTAATGTAATGAACTTGATATCGTTGAAGAAATCCAAGTGGTTTTACAAATATGTAGTGGCCAAAACTTTTGCTAAAGAGGTCACTCCCTATGAAGGGATCTCGGCTCTTTCCTCATCGAATGAGGTGCATGATATTCCAAACTGAATACCATGATGAAAAGAATCGAGTATAGTGAAGCTATGACAATGACGCAAACTTTTGGTCAAGAGGTCACTCCCTATGAAGGGATCTCGGCTCTTGCCCTGTGGAATAAGGTGTTGGATATTCAAAACCGAATACCACAGTGCAAAGCAAAAGGAAACGTCTGTAATGTCAGTTTTTAAAAACTTGGTTCTAACAACATCATATAGGTTTGTTTTCCTTGCATTAGAATGAGGTGCCTGACTTGTCAGCAAGTCAAGGCTGAGCATCAGAGACCGGCTGGAGAGTTGCAGCCTTTACTCGTTCCTGAGTGGAAATGGGATCAGATTTCCATGGACTTTGTTGTGGGTCTACCCAGGGCAAGTCGAGGTTATGACTCCATTTGGGTGATTGTTGACCGGTTGACGAAAGCGGCTAACTTCCTTCCAGTGAAGACCACTTTCGGTTATGCTCAGTATGCTCAGTTGTATATAGATGAGATTGTGCGATTGCATGGCGTTCCCACATGCATCGTATCCGACAGAGGCACCCAGTTTACTAGCCATCTTTGGCAGAAGCTTCAGGAAGCATTGGGTACCTGGTTGAGTTTTAGCACCGCTTTCCATCCGCAGACCGATGGTCAGTCAGAGCGGACTATACAGACTCTGCAGGATATGCTTCGTGCGTGTGTGCTTGATTTTGGTGGCAATTGGGATCGTCACTTGTCGTTGATTGAGTTCTCCTATAACAACAGCTTTCAGGAGACTATTCAGATGGCACCTTTTGAAGATTTGTATGGTAGGAAGTGTCGATCGCCAGTCTGTTGGACCGAACTCAGCGAGAGTAGGGTTTTGGAACCCTAGCTAATTCAGGAGACTACGGAGAAGATCCAGCCGATTCAGGACAGGATGAGAGCAGCCCAGTGCAGACAGAAGTCTTATGCCGACCGTCGTCGTCACAGACTTAAGTTCGCAGTGTGGGATTATGTATTCCTGCGGATTTCTCCGATGTAGGGCGTTATGAAATTTGGGAAAAAGGGGAAGCTCAGTCCCAGATTTGTAGGTCCTTTCGAGATCCTTGAGCGAGTTGGTACCGTTGCCTATCGTTTGGCACTCCAGCCTTGTTTTCAGGATGTTCACCCCGTATTTCATGTGTCGATGTTTCGTAGATACCTTCATGATCCTTCTCACTTGATTCAGCACCACACCGTTCAGCTTGAGCGTGATCTTTCGTTCACCGAGCAGCTAGTCGTTATATTGGATCGGTAGGTGAAATACCTTCGATCAAAGGTCTTGCCATCTGTGAAGGTTCTTTGGCATAGCCCAACTGGTGATGAGATCAGTTGGGAGGACTAGAGCGAGATGTGGAAGAAATTCCCTCATCTCCTTGAAGGTACGCATAGTAAGAATTTTTAAATTCGGGGATAAATTTCTTTAAGGGGGAGATTGTAACACCTTAGAATACGATTAGTGTGAATTAAGCGATAATACGGGTTTTTAGGGAAAAGTTCACCAAATTGGTTTCCTCACATTTTATAACAGTTAATTAATATTTTATTATTATTTGTTATGGCTTGCACACACTTGTGCATGTTAATGTGAGGCTTAGTTAGTGTTAATCTTGTTAAGTAGCCATGACACCTTAAGCTAATTCATGCCTTGATTTAACCTTGCCCTTAGATATTTTGTGTGAGAGATATATCCTTGTTTTGGCTTGAGGGGGGTGGCTAGGTGAGTCATGGAGGCATTAATGCAAGCATTGATGAGGAGAGGGAGAGAGTAAGTGTAAGGCAAATACTCACCCTACACTCACCCTCTCATCATTATCTTCCTTCACTCTCTCATTCTTATCTCTTCTCAATTATTTCTTCATCTCCTCTAACCCTCAACCGAACCCTCACCACTTCATCACTTAAACCTTGCAAAACTTCATTAAACACCATGAAAACACTTCTCAAGTCTTGATTTAGCCACTAAGTTGACTTGGAGCTTGGAAAGATTGGATTTTTGAGCAAGAGTGGCTAGGTAATGATCTCTAACTGATAATTAGGTGTTTATATTATTGTGTTGCCTTGTAGTTGTGGTTTAGAACACTAAAGTTAGAGTTTTGTGAATATATCGTATTTTTGGTAAAGTGTTGTGTCTCGAGTGAATCTGCTATCAAACCAGGTGTTTGTTGGAAAAGTTTCCATCACAAAGACCTAGTTTTGAGGTATAGAACCCACCATAAATACCTGAGACCATTCCCTTCTTTCATGGCCGCAATTTTATTGCTTCTGGCCGTAAATTGCGGCCAGAATGGGGACTGGGGTGTTGAGTTTTGGTCGTGGGGTCTCTGGGGTTATATGTGCTCTCGTGGAACTTGCAACTTTCCTAAATTATCTGCGTATCAAAATCTGGGATCACTTTGATTTAATCTAGTGTTTTGACTACGCGTGTTACGTTATCCGACATAGTTCGTGGTCTTGTGTAGCTGTGGCACCTGGGTTGGTTTTGGGATGCCGCTACACACGTTAGCCACTAGACGGACACTTGAGAGTTGGATTAGAGTTGGTGCGTCGGTCAAACGTAGTTTGTACGTGATATTGGTCGATTTCTGAGATTTGCACTTGTTATGTTTTTTCTTAATAGGATTGCAGGAGGGGACTTCGAACGCTGCGAAGAAAGGGAAGCAGGTGACTGTATTTACCTAGCTCAAGATTGTCGGTGAGTAGATTTAACAACTACGGGGAAATCTCCCGTATGGCGTTAAGCGTCAGGGATAGATATGATATGATATTAGCTGTATGTTTATAAGCACATATAGAGATTGTGCATGAGCTTCATCGCATATTATTACTTGTTGTGCCTGGACTTGTACCTATTGGACACTGCATTATTATTGACGGTTCATGTCGCACGAGCACTAATTGTATGCTACACACACACCGTCGGTAATTGCCATGACACGCACAACACATATACATATATGATATTGTATTGATTAGTGACATTGAGGCATTGATTCTTGTGCGATTGGGAATATGAAATATAGCATACATGCATACCTACATACTTACACATATACCTTGCTATAGCTACATGTTCGTCTTTATATGATGTTGCGTTGGATTTTGGATAATTGGGAACCACGTGATATATTTAATAACTTGATGCGTTTAAATAGCGGATTTTCCTTTGATTTGCTCATATTACTGTTCTATGTTGCATACATCATATTACATGGATTTACGCATTGAGATATGGATTTCATGTTATTTTCTGGATTTGAGAACCGCAGGGATATTTCAGGAAATGTATATTGTTTTGAAACCCGGTTTTTCTTGATTTGATATTTCGGTGCGTCCACCATGAGTGTTCTCGGTTCTGAGACTTGTGTTAGAAACCCGATGCGAGGAGTGGATGAGGCCGTGTTGCGGGTTCGTGGTGGACCCATTATGGTACCCCGAGGCAAGAAAGGTAAGTCAATGGATTAGCCGATGAGTCTGGTAGGAGGGCTACTACCTACTAGTGATAGTATTTGGACTCGGCGGTGATCTGGAGGATACCGACCGGAGTTGTGAGAAGGATATGGGCTGATTCGTACTGCCGGAGCCCGCAGGCCGATACGGGCAGACGGAGCCCATGGTACGTGGCTTTACGTGTCGATGCTGGACACGAGTATTTCATGATGTTTCGAGTGTCGGTGTTGAACGCTTCGGTTCCATGAGATGTACGGATATGAGGGCCGGTCCTGGTGACGACGCTTGAGGATTTTGGGATTTTGGGGTGTCATTGATGGACACCAGGGTTTTTCCATGCTGATGATTTGTGCATGAGGTTTATTATTTATCCCACACTCAGGATTTATTTGATATGCATTTGATTCATGTAGATGTAGTACCCTGGCGGTGTACCTTGATCTTGATTGTTGCATATCCATATTGCCATGCTTATGCTATCATATTACATGTGATAGATTTATCGCTGTTCGTGCATACTTGCGATTACAGTATGATGTTATTTACTGTTCATGAGTTGGCAACTCACCCCCATTGTGCCACAGTGTTTTGTAGGTCTGACCCTCAGGGTAGTCGCGGCAGTGCGCCTTATTATCTCTATTTTTGCGGATACCGCTACGGTTGGCTGTGAGGCCTTTTGCTATAGGTGGGTTGCGGATATCCGATGATGTTCATTGTATATCTTTGTATCTAGTACTCTCTATCTATCACCTTCATGTTTTGACTTAGAGACGAGTTGTGAGGATCGATGTTGTATATTATTATGACTCTGGTTGTCGTGCTCGTGTGAGCCGGCCTTTATTTATGTTGATTATTGTCTTTTCCTTCGCTATGGCGTCGTATATCTGTTGTGGTGGTTGTTTCCGCCTTTGGGCGAGATTTGCTCCCGTTTGGGGATGCTTTATTTATATCTTATGTTTGTACCCGTTTCGGGGCAAGCTTTTACAAAGGAGGTGCTGCCAAAATATTTATGAAAACAAACTTAAGCTTTAGGTTTTTGCTTGAGATTTTAAAAATGTTCTATCTTTTCTTTCTTATAATAGTTTAGATTGCTGGGTTTCGGCTTATTTAAATTGCGTTACGCCTATTGACGTTACGTAGTCTAAGTGCCGGTCATGTGCCTAACTTAGGTCGTGACAAAGTTGGTAATAGAGCGCTAGGTTTTACCTTTCAGGGTATAGCATGACCTTGGTATGATGGAGTAGGTAGCTTAAGCATAGTGACGTAGCGTGTGTATGTTCCGCGGCATACTTACGACACGGTACTCCATCTAAGTGACCTTAGGACTTATTGCTTGAAATTCCTTCCGTGATTATACATCCTTGTGATTCGATTCTATGTTCTTATCGAATCCTATTTCTATTTCCAGCCTTTATGCCGCAGAAGACTACGAGGGCACAGAGAGCGGCCGCGAGAGCCGAGGTCAGAGTAGACTAGTCTGAGACGAGGACAGACCCGGGCGGTATGCCCATTATGTAGGAGCAGATTGATCCACCTTCGATGGACCGTATTTCTAGGCTTGAGGCCGGTATGCACGATATGCGCCAGATGATGGGGACGTTGGTCGAGGCCAGTCGAGCGCAGAGACAGGAGGTTATTCCACCTGTCGCGGGGACCGCGATAATGCCTACTGTTCAGGCAGTTGTACATGCAGCTACAGAGGTGATCACCGTATCGTTATCGGAGTTCATGACCGGTTTTCACTGGCACCGATGCAGCTGAGGAGCCGCAGTCGTTTATCGATCGGATGGCCAGGATATGTCATTCGCTGAGATGCTCCGACGCAAGATGGGTAGAGTTCGCGAGTTTTCGTCTGGAGGGTCTGGCCCAGAAGTGGTGCGAGTCTTTAGAGAAGGGCAGAGCCGCAGGTCATTCTCCTATGACCTGGGCTGAGTTCGTAACGGTGTTTCTTTCCCGTTTTCTTCCGCAGAGCGTCAGGGATGCTTGAGCGCGCAGTTTCGAGTCGTTACACCAGACTCAGGGTATGACGGTGGCTGAGTATAATGTGCAGTTTATTGAGCTGTCTGTGTATGCTCCGTATTTGGTAGCAACTAAGGAGATGCGGGTCAAGAGGTTTGTTCGAGGCCTGCATACCCAGTTGTTCCTCGCTATCAGCTTACAGCATTGTGACATATATGCGGCAGCGGTGGATGCAACCCTACTGGTTGAGGAGCGCCTTTCCGCGACGTTGGTTGTTCCGGAACCGAAAAAGGTTTGTACTGGTGTATCAGCACGGAGAGAGACGTTTAGACGCCGTGACAGATTCCGCTCAGGTACTAAGGGGTAGTGGATGCTCGGGACGAGGCTAGTTATTTAGCTCTTATCCCCAAGAGAGTCAGCAGTTTTCATCTGGATGTTTCCGGTGCGAGAGTTTGTATCATCGAGTCAGAGATTGTACCGAGGCACTTGAGGGCGAGGCAGCTGTACCACATGTTACCTTACCACCTTCTCCACCTCAGAGAGTGTTTCCTTTTATGCTGTTGTTTTTCCACGTCAGACCTATGCTCAGAAAGGTCGTGGTCACGGTGGTGGTGTTCCGAGAGGACGGGGTGGTAGAGGCGGAGGTCATCCAGTCGCCCGTAGAGGGCAGGCTCGGGTGTTTTCCTTGACTCATCAGGACGTGCAGGCGTCCAATGCAGTGGTTTCAGGTACTCTTTTTGTATGTTCTTATGATGCACATGTTTTATTTGATCCGGGATCTACGCACTCGTATGTTTCTACACACTTCGTGCCGAGGTTGGGCCGAGAGTCGTGTTTGCTAGATCAGCCGCTTGTTGTGATTACTCCTGTTGGTGACTCTTTTGTTGCAAAGCATGTGTTTCAGTCGTATGCCGTTCGGATAGGAGATAGAGATTCGTCCGTCGACTTGATCCTTCTAGATATGTTGGACTTCGACGTTCTTCTTGGCATGGACTGGTTAGCTGCTTGCTATGCGTCTGTGGACTGCCGTGATAAGACAGTCAGTTTTAGTTTTCCGGGCGAGTCTGTTCGGGTTGTGCAGGGGGACCGTGGTGCCGCCCCTCACAGTTTGATTTCAGCCCTTTGCGCTAGTCGACTTTTGAGGAGAGGATGTCGGGGATTCTTGGCTTTCATTCGAAATACTGGAGCCACAGTAGAGTCGTTGGACCGGGTTCCTATCATACGAGAGTTTCCCGACGTTTTTCCCAATGTGTTACCTGGGTTGCCGCCAGAGCGCGATATTGAATTTTGCATTGATCTGATTCCCGGCGCGGGACCTATTTCTATACCGCCTTACCGGATGGCCCCGGCGGAGCTTAGAGAGCTTAAAGATCAATTGAAAGAATTTCTTGATGGGGGACTCGTGCGTGCAAGTGTTTCACCTTGGGGAGATCCTGTTCTGTTCGTTAAGAAGAAGGACGGTAGTTTGAGATTGTGTATTGATTATCGTCAATTGAACCGAGTTACGGTGCGGAATAGGTATCCTTTACCTCGCATTGACGATTTGTTCAATCAGCTCCAGGGTGCGAAACATTTTTCTAAGATTGATTTGCGTTCGGGTTATCATCAGTTGCGAGTTTGGAAGGATGACATTCCGAAGACTGCTTTTCGTACACGCTACGGGCATTATGAGTTTTTGGTGATGTCGTTCGGACTCACCAATGCGCCAGAATCGTTCATGGATCTGATGAACCAGATTTTCAGGCCGTTCCTCGACCAGTTTATTATTGTGTTTATTGATGACATTCTGGTCTACTTTAGGAGTCGAGAGGAGCATGAGCAGCACTTGAGGATTGCTTTGCAGATATTGAGAGAGCACCAGCTGTATGCTAAATTCTCAAAGTGCGTATTTTGGCTTGATAGAGTTGACTTCTTGGGTCATATGGTGACGGGTGACGGTATCCCTATGGACACGAGGAAGATCGAGGTTGTACTGTTTTGGCCCAGACCTATATCTGTGACAGAGGTTCGCAGCTTTTTGGGCTTAGCTGGTTATTACCGCCGCTTCGTGCAGGATTTCTCGAGTATCGCTGCACCGCTGACCGGACTGACCCGGAAGGGGGTTCCTTTTCTTTGGACTGAGGCATGCGAGCAGAGTTTTCAGCAGTTGAAGACTCGGTTGACGACTGCACCAGTTCTATCTTTGCCTTCTGGATTGGGTGGCTTTGTTGTTTACTATGATGCTTCTCGAGTGGGGCTCGGTTGTGTACTGATGCAGCATGATAGAGTGATTGCTTATACTTCTTGGCAGCTGAAAAAGCATGAGCAGAATTATCCCACTCACGATCTTGAGATGGCCGCGGTGGTCTTTACGCTGAAGATTTGGAGACACTACTTGTACGGGGAGTCGTGTCAGATTTTCACGGACCAAAAGAGCTTGAAGTACATCTTCCAGCAGCGGGATCTAAATCTGAGACAGCGCCGGTGGATGGAGCTTGTGAAGGATTATGATTGTGAGATCCTTTATTACCCGGGCAAGGCGAATGTGGTAGCTGATGCTTTGAGTCATAGGCCTGAGGGTAGCTTGTCTCAGTTGAGCGCAGTTCAGAGACAATCTTCTGCAGATTGGCAGATCTTGTGCGACGGTAGAGTACAGTTTGAGTTCACTTCCACTGGGGGACAGCTTGCTCATGTCCATGCACATCCACTTCTACTGGATCGTATCCGTGAGGCGCAGCACAGTGATGCCCGTTTGTCTGAGATTCTTGAGCTTGTTCGGCGTAGTACAGATTCGGAATTCTAGATTGATGACCAGGGTGTGCTACGTTACGGGACTCGATTATGTGTACCAGATACCGATGGGTTGAGACGCGAGATCCTAGAGCAGGAACATCAGTCAGCCTTTAGCGTTCATTAAGGTTCCACCAAGATGTACCGTGATTTGAGAAACATTTACTGGTGGGAAGGGATGAAGCGTGATGTTTCGGACTTTGTTTCGAGATGCCTGACTTATCAGCAAGTCAAGGCTGAGCATCAGAGACCGGCTGGAGAGTTGCAGCCTTTACCCATTCCTAAGTGGAAATAGGATCAGATTTCCATGGACTTTGTTGTGGGTCTACCCAGGTCCAGTCGGGGGTATGACTCCATTTGGGTGATTGCTGACCGGTTGACGAAAGCGGCTCACTTCCTTCCAGTGAAGACCACTTTCGGTTATGCTCAGTATACTTAGATGTATATAGATGGGATTATGCGATTGCACGGCGTTACCACATGCATCGTATCCGACAGAGGCACCCAGTTTACTAGCCGTCTTTGGCAGAAGCTTCAGGAAGCTTTGGGTATCCGGTTTAGTTTTAGCACCGCTTTCCATCCACAGACCGATGGTCAGTCAGAGCGGACTATACAGACTCTGGAGGATATGCTTTGTGCGTGTGTGCTTGATTTTGGTGGCAGTTGGGATCGTCACTTGCCGTTGATTGAGTTCTCCTACAACAACAGCTTTCAGAAGACTATTCAGATGGCACCTTTTGAGGATTTGTATGGTAGGAAGTGTCAATCGCCAGTCTGTTGGACCGAACTCAGCGAGTGTAAGGTTTTGAGACCCCAGCTAGTTCTGGATACTACGGAGAAGATCCAGCTGATTCAGGAAAGGATGAGAGCAGCCCAGTGCAGACAGAAGTCTTATGTCGTCCGTCGTCGTCGCAGACTTGAGTTCGCAGTGGGGGATCATGTATTTCTGTGGATTTCTCCGATGAAGGGCGTTATGAGATTTGGGGAAAAAGGGAAGCTTAGTCCCAGATTTGTAGGTCCTTTTGAGAACCTTGAGAGAGTTGGTACCGTTGCCTATCGTTTGGCACTCCCGCCCAGTTTTCCGGATGTTCGCCCCGTATTTCATTTGTCAATACTTCGTAGATACCTTCATGATCCTTCTCACTGGATTCCGCACAAGACCGTTCAGCTTGAGCGTGATCTTTCGGTCACAGAGAAGCTGGTAGTTATATTGGATCGGCAGGTGAAGAAACTTCGATCAATGGTCTTGCCATCTGTGATGGTTCTTTGGCGTAGCCCAACTGGTGAGGAGATCACTTGGGAGGCCGAGAGAGAGATGCGGAAGAAATTCCTTCATCACTTTGAAGGTACGCATAGTAAGAATTTTTAAATTCGGGGACGAATTTCTTTAAGGGGGGAGATTGTAACACCTTAGAATGCGATTAGTGTTAATTAAGCGATGATGCGGGGTTTTAAGGAAAAGTTTACCAAATTGGTTTCCTCACATTTTTAAACAATTAATTATTATTTTTTATGGCTTGCACACACTTGTGCATGTTAATATGAGGTTTAGTTAGTGTTAATCTTGTTAAGTAGCCATGACACCTTAAGCTAATCCATGCCTTGATTTATCCTTGCCCTTAGATATTTTGTGTGAGAGAGATATCCTTGTTTTGGCTTGAGGGAGGTGGCTAGGTGAGTCATGGAGGCATTATGCAAGCATTGATGAGGAGAGGGAGAGAGTAAGTGTATGGCTAATACTCACCCTACACTCACCCTCTCATCATTATCTTCCCTCACTCTCTATTCTTATCTCTTCTCAATTATTTCTTCATCTCCGCTAACTCTCAACCGAACCCTCACCACTTCATCACTTAAACCTTGCAAAACTTCATTAAACACCATGAAAACACTTCTCAAGTCTTGATTTAGCCACTAAGTTGACTTGGAGCTTGGAAATATTAGATTTTTGAGCAAGATTGGCTAGGTAATGATCTCTAACTGATAAATATGTGTTTATATTGTTGTGTTGCCTTGTAGTTGTGGTTTAGAACACTAAAGTTAGAGCTTTGTGAATATATCGTAATTTTGGTAAAGTGTTATTTCTCGAGTGAATCTGCTATCAAACCAGGTGTTTGTTGGAAAAGTTGCCATCACAGAGACCTAGTTTTGAGGTATAGTGTAAGTCCACGGTAGCGCCCCGGCCGTCTAACAGACGCCAAATGCGGAACAAAAACTTTTTACAACTGGCGCTATCACGTACTATAACCCGGATCTGCCATTAAAGCTAAACTAACAAACTACAAAGTGGGTAGAAATGTTATACCGAACGATCCGAGTCCTTCGGTCTTCAACCATCATCCCACGCTTTGTTGCGGCTGCTCCGATCTCCTAAATCTCCAGTCTTCTTGTCCAGGTGGCACCACATCGACGGATCTTTAAACGGGCTTCCGCCTCTGAACCGAGGCAACTCGATCTTCAAGTTTGCCAAAAGAGATGACCAATATTGATGTAGAGAATGAGGAGAACACTTTATCTCGATTCGTCCAAAGCTATGGACGAACGGTTAATGAAGTTGCCTTTTAGATCGAAATGAAATGAGAAACTTTTCTATTCTAATTTCAATGAACCAAATAACTATCATATTTTCCCAAATGAAAATCAATCTCCCTTTTCCAAGAGGGGCCGGCCATATTTGAAGAGGGAGGGAGGTGAGTATAGGAGTGGAAGAGGTAACCATAACCATAATGAAGAGAATGAGTCATTAAGACACCTTGCAAAACTTTAATGAAAACAATGAATCATATAACACATCATCACATAATTAATGCACCAAATGACTCATTAGCCATCTCATCATCCTCGTCACCATCTAGAAGCACGACTCACCCTATGACTCACCCAAGAGAAGAAAAGATAAATCCGTATTTAACCGAATGTTAAATACGGGCGATAGAAAACGGGAAACTGGCAACTTCCAAAAGTGATCCTGAAACGAATTTCAGGATAACCCCGAACAGTATAAACATACCCGCATTTGTATTACGACCGAATACAAATGCAACTGAGACAAAGATATTATATCTACACAGTATAATACTCGGATCCAGCTTAAACCAAAACCGACCAGTATTATCTGCCCGATATATGACACATGCAAAAACGCACGTGCATTTTCCGAACCCTGCCATAAAACCATACGGCCTCTATAACGTTTCTCCCGAACTTGGGAAACTGTCTGTGGGGGACTCTAATGACTCATCAATACACTAGCACTGGGTATAACCTCTAGCACGTCATAGGTACAAGCTGTTGATTAGTTCAAAAATTTGTATGTTAACCGCAATCAGAAACGGCGTCGCATGAAGCTAGCCGGTGAGTACGGGTCGGTCCACAGGGATTTTGTGAATCTCCTAGTCGCACATACGAGTTAATTCCGAAAGTTGTTCGGATTGATTATTAAATCTAAAAACCTAATTAACCTAGGGAAATTATCTAGATCTACTCTTGCTAGGGCTAGATTTAGGGATGGTTTGGAAATGTAATTAAATCTCACCGCTTTCAATACCCGAATGAAGATCTGTGAGGAGTTATGGTAATTATCAATAAAGGGGATTAGATCCGTTCGGGAAGGTGTTCCTTCCTCTAGGTTCTTGTCCTTCCTTTAGAGATCCTTACCCTAACCTCCATGGAAAACACCACAACCGGGCCTTTACACTACGGTGTCATCGTTACCTCGAGGGGTAGGATGCCGTAGGGCGCGGTATGTGCGTGTATGCATGGAGTCCTATTGTAAATATTTGGTGGGTAAGAAAGGGATGAGAGATCTCATCTCTCCAAATCCTTCCTCAAAGCTAAACCCTAAACAAGTTCCTAGGGCATGAAATTAAATCTACCTAGGGCAAGGAATTGAAATCTACACTAGAGCAAGAAATTAAATTACTTACAGATGGCTCTCTCCAAACATCAACGCAGGGTTGTCAGATCTGAATTTCTGAATTAAAGAGAGGCACCGATGCCCTCCAAAAGATTTCTAAATTTTATTAATTAAAGGGAGGCATAGAGAAATTACAATGATTAGAGTTCCTATTTATAAAGAATAGGAAACCCTAGGGTTACACTTGTTTCGCATGTCCAAAATTACACAAATAGCCCTAGAAAGACTTAGTCAACGCCGCCACAATTTACTCTAAAGTTTTGCGCTCTAAACTGCACTACCAAGCTGCGGAACTGCGGCCCGAGGCCCTGTCTGGCCGCGGTTCAGCGGCCAAAAGGAGTGATTGGGCTTTGCAGTTTCTGCTGTGGGCTCCTGGTAACTTTGTCTTCCTGTTTCTCTATGTCTTTTTCCATTTGGGCTTCTAGGTTAGTTCCAGATCTTCAGTGAACAATTTGCAATGTCTTTTTAACCGTTCGCTTTGAGTCGATGTCTTGAATCTTGCTTTGTGAATTGTTCCTTATGTAGGCATGATCAAGACTCTCTGTTTGTTGGTTAAAGTCCACATTTTCATCGTCTTTACATCGTTTGCACTGTTTTCTGTCCAAGAACCTATAACCTGTAACATGTAGCAGACATGCGTCAAAAGCACCTGTTTATTTATAAAAAGAATAAGAATGGGGAATATAATAATGCAATATTATGGTCTGAACAAATACCCCCAAACTTATCTTTTGCTCCTCCTCGAGCAAACTTATTTTTTATTCACTAAAATCCTAACCACACTTTCGCAGGGAAACGCAATTGCACTGAGCACGTGCAACAAGCCGTTAAACCTCTAGGTGTCCCTAGTAGGAAGAGTGTTGTTTCCTGAGGGTTTTCAGCGGATTACACCCACAAAATCCTATCAATTTGGCTTTTTCGACTTTTATTCTCCAATTAGGTTTTCTAACTAAGAATTTTATTATCATCGACCCGCAAATTATCCACCCATATTCTTCACACTTCCTCATCATCTAACTTAAGATTATATATGTTCTATAGACTTACTTAGCTTTCGCCATCTCTTAAGTTTTCCTTCTAGGGTTCCATCTCCACTTAGGAATTTTTATCAACTCTATTAAAGATACAAGTTCTATTCTTCATTCCTCTCTCTTATCTAAATTCCAATCGCATACCCCTACGTGTGTGTATAGATCACCCCTACAGTTGGAAATTCAAATCAAGCAATCATGCCCTTGTCCGTTGTCCAAAGTACTTATCAGTAGGTGAATTTTTAATTGAATTTTGCTTACACATCCTTCATGCGACCGTTAATACTTCTTGAGGTACCAACAACCGATTACAAGTTGTGTTTGCACATTAAAGCGTAATTCCTAGTCTTGCAACACCCAAGGCTTTTAGCAGTGACTCCCAAACAAGTTGGTCTAAGGCACTAGGTGATGAAGCACCCTCGCTAAATATTTTTCTATTTTTTCAGCCTTAAGTAATCACAAAAACCAGTGTCCATTTTCTTTTCTTTATTCACCTTTTTTTTCTTTTATTTCATCGTACTAAGGACTTTAGACAAGAACATTTCAAGGTCTCTTCTACTATTCCAAGTTTCAAGGTGCGTGATTGTGCAAATTGTCGGGTATACGTTTTCAGAATCTAGACTTATGCTAGGAACTATTTTTCAAACTTATACTCTAATAAGAACATCAATACTCTTCCCTTGTTTAGACTTAGCCCAAGAAGTGAACCCAAAATTTGCCTATTTCTAAATAAACTACAAGGCATATACTTTTTATCGTTAAACTTTAAGGAATGTTATCTTTAGGGTTTTTAATTCACTAAGTCTAAGATCTAGTTGTTCCTATCCAGTTAACCTATTTGTCAAACTCAATTCAATTATAGCCAAAATTGAATACAATAATTTTTATAATGTTTGAAATTTTTCAATTTTTATGGGTTTTTCAAATAAATATGCAAATGCAAAAATATGTACAAATGAATGCGAAGGAAGAAGACGTACCGGGCATACCCCCAAACTTGAACTTGACAGTGTCCTCACTGTCATGCTAAACCAAGAGGGTCAAAATACCGGCACTCCCCTGTTTATTTATTTATAATTTTTATATTTTTAATGTTTTGAAATTTTTTTTGATTTTTTTATAGAAAAGAAAACAAAACATATATACATATATACAAAGAATCCCCCAAACTTAAGCTTGGACTTGCACAAGCCAAAAGTTAGCACCAACCATTCAAAAATCTTATCGTGGAAATGGTATAGTTGGTGCAAGAAAATGAGAAGCACGCGAGACCGTGTGGAAAGAAGAATAGTAGAATATGGTCTCGGTGGGGGAGAAGAATGGCGAAAAGAAGAAGGAAGTGGAGTACGATCTTGAGGATGTAAATTGAGTGAATAAATTAGCGCAATATGTGATGACCGATATGTTATAAGCGATTGCGCTAACCTATCTACTCGTCGAGAAACGGGATCAAATCCCTCAAGATTCGCAAGAAAACATGGGTACGCCGAACTTGGTATCGGAGATGAAAGCGTAACGGTCATTTGTACGATCGTGACAATAGGAGAGACGAAAGGGAGTGAATTGGGGATAGTATCTTTCTCACCGTAGTAAACTGTTTCGAACTTGAAAGATTCCATTAATGGTTCGAAACTACTATAATCAACCGAGTCTGATGGCTCATCTGAAAATGTAAAGGACTCAAACTCGGGCGGTGAGTCATCAACATCGTCCGAAAAAGTGAAACACTCGTAAGTGTCATCGTCTGTGAGAATTGTGTCAGATTCAAAGGAAAAGGTTTCAAGCTCACAGTCTTCAAGCGGGGTCGGAACGATGGGAAGGAGGAAGGGTGATATAACAGTCAAAGGTTCAGGAGGATGAATTGGAAAATCAGACACATCAAACAAAAATGATTCAACCTCAATATTATCCTCAAGACTCTCCTTAATACTATCCTCAATATTCAACCCATCCATGCCATTATCATCAAAATCTAGACGCATATGAGATTCGGGAGAAACATTTAATAACTCGGGATGATGATTTCAACATAAAATTTCAATTAAATCGACAGGTTCATCATCCGAAATATTCCCGGCGTCTATATCCTCAATCAAGTGAAAATCAATTTCCTTAGTCACCTCATCAAAAGCATGGATGTTTATCAATTTAGGTTCTAGAGTGGAGGTGTAAAGGTCAAATGGATTAGGTGCGGTTTTACTCGAAAGGGGTTCTTCACAATCTGGCAAATCAAACACTACAAAATCACACAGCTCATTTTTATTTTCAACAGGTGAACTATTTAGGGCAATCGATGGAAAAACAGGAGTTGTGGGCTTCAATTGGGTAAGGGTTGGTTTGATTTGAAAATCCTCTCTCATTCTCACTCTGTCCAACTGCCGCCTCATACATTGAAAAATTTGGAACTAGTTGGAGACTAGCTACCGGTTCACTAGGTTGCATAAGGGCGGCCACGGACGCTTCCACATTCCTAACCATTTTGTTTGTTGCTGTGAGATACGCCTCCAACGCCTCTTCCAAACTAGACTTTGGTGGTAAGGGGGTTTCGGCAAAAGATTCGAAATTGTTTGGATATGTGAAACTCCCAAAAAGCTGTGTAGAAGCAGTGTCTAGTGAGGGTGGGAAGGTCGGGTAGGACTGGTAGGAAGTGGGTGATTGGACAGGGGTAGGGTCAACATATGGATAAAAAGGTGAATAATCGTGTGGATCCCTATAACTAGATGAGTGGAGAGAGATGAAAGATCGGCTGCTAGATTGAGCAATATGCTCAGCAATGGACATCGGCTTAGTAGTGACAGAAGGACTTAAAGAAGTGGTGTCAACATATGGAGGTGGTAAAAATTGACTTGGTTGACACAAAGTGGGTTGAAAAGTAAAACTGCTTCTCCTAGACACCTCTATTTGATCTTTCAAAGATATTTTAGGCAAGGAAGGATCGTCTTTAAATTGGCCGAACAAATTGACGTACGACGCAAAATTAAGTTCGGGATACCAAAGTTCGGCAAGTGATTTATGATGTGGGGTACCCATAATAGAAGAAAGAGAAGATGAAGAAGGTAGGTGGTGCAAGGATTTCTCAGCGACAAAAGTTGCAAGTCTTTTTAAAAAAAAATCCTCTTATTATTCTTTTTTATTTTTTTTGCAAAAATTTTCGATAAAGGGCTAAGACACAAATGCAAATAACCAGAAATGCACAATCAGTCCTAGATCTAGGGTCACCTAGGTCAGCTAGACAGCTCCTAACTGTTCCAAAGGGCTAGAAATAGGACCTCAAACCGCCTCTTCACCGCCAATTGCGGCCAGGTAAGTGCCAGGTAAGTGGGAAGGAACCACACTGTGGGTCTAATTAAAAACCACTAGCCTTTGACACACTTGCCTAGGCACCGCAAAGTCAGTTTAGGATAAACGGCCGATGCCTATACTAGTCCTCTGTCCTATTGAGCTCGAAATCCTTAGGGCCGAGTCTAGTATTTTTTAATTAAAGATTGGTCAATGCAAATGCTTTATGTGATTTCTGGGGTCCTGGGAAGGGTGATGAAATCCCCACCCAATCTGAATTGGTCAAAAGTCTCTTAAAGTCCGATTAAAGATATGCAAAACAGTAAATCACATGCAATCAAATCTTCTTTTTTTTGTGAATTTCAAATTTTGCAAGTTTTCTAATTAAAATTTTCCTTTTTTCTCTTACTTTTTATTTGGAAATTTTGCAAAAAGATTTTCGATAAAAGATATGCAAAACAAAAAATATTACTTGCAATCAATTATTATTTTAAGCATAGCGCAACGAATCCTGCATAAAATTTGTTATTTGGAAGGGGAAAGATTTTTTTAAGCGCAAAAAAATCCTGCAAGAGATTTTGCAGAAGATATATCAAAGATTTGCAGAGGAGGAGATTCGAAGACTTACAGTTTTTTTTTTAATTGCGCGTCTGCTGCTTTTTTTTGTTGCTCTAGATGTCGACCAGGCCGCGGCGGTTCCGCGGCCAGAAGGGATGTCCCGCGGCGGTTCCGCGGCCGGAAAGAGCCACCGGCGCTTTTTTTTTTGCACCAGATCGCGCGGTTGACTTGTTGACTCGGTCCTCTAAATTTTTTTCTGTTCCTCTGTTGTTGCAATCTTCTGTTGATAGGATCGTTTATTTGCTGTTTCACTTTCTGTAGATTTCCAGATCCGAATTTGTGCGTAGATCCTGCAAAATTCACACAAAGATACCCTTTCCAAAAATAACAGATGATATATTTTTATATTTTTTTTGGATTTTTTAAGATTTTTATGATTTTTTTAAATTTAGATTAACCCGAAATTGCAAAAAGGAAAATTCTACGCCATCCCCGGCAACGGCGCCATTTGGTTCGTATGTCAAAAACTATCTATTACCGCAATCAAGAACGGCGTCGCATGAAGCTAGCCGGTGAGTACGGGTCGGTCCACAATGATTTTGTGAATCTCCTAGTCGCGCTTACGAGTTAATTCCGAAGGGTGTTCGGATTGATTATTAAATCTAAAAACCTAATTAACCTAGGGCAATTATCTAGATCTACTCTTGCTAGGGCTAGGTTTAAGGATGGTTTGGAAATGTAATTAAATCTCACCGCTTTCAATACCCGAATGAAGATCTGTGAGGAGTTATGGTAATTATCAATAAAGGGGATTAGATCCGTTCGGGAAGGTGTTCCTTCCTCTAGGTTCTTGTCCTTCCTTTAGAGATCCTTACCCTAACCTCCATGGAAAACACCACAACCGGGTCTTTACACTACGGTGTCATCGTTACCTCGAGTGGTAGGATGCCATAGGGCGCGGTATGTGCGTGTATGCATGGAGTCCTATTCTAAATATTTGGTGGGTAAGAAAGGGATGGGAGATCTCATCTCTCCAAATCCTTCCTCAAAGCTAAACCCTAAACAAGTTCCTAGGGCATGAAATTAAATCTACCTAGGGCAAGGAATTGAAATCTACACTAGAGCAAGAAATTAAATTACTTACAGATGGCTCTCTTCAAACATCAACGCAGGGTTGTCAGATCTGAATTTCTGAATTAAAGAGAGGCACCGATGCTCTCCAAAAGATTTCTAAATTTTATTCATTAAAGGGAGGCATAGAGAAATTACAATGATTAGAGTTCCTATTTATAAAGAATAGGAAACCCTAGGGTTACACTTGTTTCGCATGTCCAAAATTACACAAATAGCCCTAGAAAGACTTAGTCAACGCCGCCACAATTTACTGTAAAGTTTTGCGCTCCTAACTGCACTACCAAGCCGTGGAACTGCGGCCCGAGGCCCTGTTTGGCCGCGGTTCCGCGGCCAAAAGGAGTGATTGGGCTTTGCAGTTTCTGCTGTGGGCTCCTGGTAACTTTGTCTTCCTGTTTCTATATGTCTTTTTCCATTTGGGCTTCTAGTTTGGTTCCAGATCTTCAGTGAACAATTTGCAATGGCTTTTTAACCGTTCGCTTTGAGTCGATGTCTTGAATCTTGCTTTGTGAATTGTTGCTTATGTAGGCTTGATCAAGACTCTCTGTTTGTTGGTTAAAGTCCACATTTTCATCGTATTTACATCGTTTGCACTGTTTTCTGTCCAAGAACCTGTAACCTGTAACATGTAGCAGACATGCGTCAAAAGCACCTGTTTATTTATAAAAAGAATAAAAATGGGGAATATAATAATGCAATATTATGGTCTGAACAGCTGTACGTAACGGTTGCCTATGTATTGATTAGAAGGAAAGCAGACGAGCGAACTCATCCAGAAACCCTACTGAGCCTGACAGTGACAATATCTGTACAGTCCGGTCCATTCGTCTAAATAGTATCGCATATCGAGTCTAGGAGGATGGATAAAGTCAGACCCCTAATAACTCGATAATTCGTGTCGGTATGAAGCCCATCACCTCTTGAGAAACTACTGATCCAAATCAGTAATTCTCCACTATCTCGGCCGAAGATTTCTAGTGATGGCCACCCGTGCACTGTGCGACATCAACCCCTAATACTGGGAGAGACGAATCCCCAACGATCCGCTCTCTGCCTCCATGTGGCTCAGGACTGTACCCAAAAAATACCTGTTTGCACGTCTCCTTTGAGCGTGGTAGGGTAGAAATCAAAGCACGGTGGGAACTCGCACGAGACAAATGACGATCTCAGGTCGAAAAACTAACCTGTACACATGTCACCTGGGAACTGTTATTTGACGATATGTATAATACCAACTAGCATGTTCCCGGCGAGTCTTGTTCGGTGTACTCATAACCCAATGAGCACCTGTATACATCTTAGGTGAACCAACTGACACCAATGGCTTGTGAGACCGGCCACCGCCTTTCGTTGGGGTCTCGACTGTATACACTAGTCTACTTTAGAGTATCGATACCCTGTCTCGAAACTCCAACGACTAGGGACAATTTAAGGATGTGCTAACAGATCCCAACTCCCACGTATTTGATCGACATCATACTGCTGGCAGTCAAGCAAGAATCATATGGGCTCTATCATCATGCAATAGTGAACTAAAGCATGTAAACGATGATAAAGAAAAACCAGATAGTATACTATCATCTCGAGCAAGACTGTCATATCGGTATAGGTCCTTCCTCAATCATTGTAATCACGTACCTGCGATCCAATAATTGAATTTGAGGGCACTATATCCAAGAATCTCCCACTTGCACTTAAGGCTAATTATTGCGATGTCGCATACTCACAGCCCGTGTGATACCGAACATCCAACTCCTCTACTAATCAGTTTCACAAAGCTAGTTTGTAAAACTCTTGTGTTCGAGAAATAGCCTCAGTGAGTGGATCCACCCTGATGTTTCTTTCTATGTCTCTCTTAATCTCAAGTTCGCGGAGAAAGCCATCTCCCGAATCGAGTAATACCTGTCTTAGAATATTGCTGAATATCTGATGGACCTAGTTCATAAATGAACTCCAAATCCAAACTTCTTAGACTTTAGTGATCACTGAACCTAATCAGTATCCATCACCATGCCTCCCACAGTATCCTCTTGGACTACCTGTCCATAATATTGTCCCTCGTCAGAGGGAAAACTATAACTCTGACAATCACTCTGTCATCCAGGTCACCTTGGAAGCCTGGAATGATAACCGTCTCCAGAAGGAGGCTGCCGTCATCAAATCCGTAGAACATGCACTTATGTTCTAAATCTGCTTCCATATGTTTCTTCAGGATTGGATTAATATAAACTTATCACATCTAGTGAAAAAATAACATCTGGTGTGGTACTTGACATCTCACGATTGACTCAATGGCCTAAGCAAGTGATTTGCCAATCATGTACATCCCTCTCTCCTTTAGTCTGTAAGACACCTTTAGAGAGGGTGACTCCATCCTCTACAGGTACACCACTATGCCAGGAGTCATCTATTCTAAAATACTATTAGAATACTGTCAAAGTACCCATATTAGGAAACTACCCAATTCTAGATCTAAAACCATAGATCTAGTAACCAGAATGTCTGATATTATATCCATGTCCTTTGTGGAGAAACAACTGTGTGACTACCAAAGTACAACCGATCGTAGTATAGGAATTTTACTTCCTACTCTGTGTATGTCATCCAAATACTAGGACATCACACCCTACTACCTTCTTAACAGATCCATCCCCTATTCTGATGAAGTCAAACCTATGACTTATACATCAGAAAAATATATGATCTAATCTCCGCTATATCTTCTCAAGCCTATAAATAGACATAAGCTACTTGCCCACTATGCTTCCGCTACTCCCATTGACTACGACAACCTTCTGACAAAATGATATATACATGTACTTCTAAAACTAGTTAAGAACGACGCTATACATATCCTTCTGCCGAGTTTCATAGTCTGGAACAACAGTAGTGTCAAGTCTGGGTAAACAATAACCCTCCTGTCAGCGTCCTTGAGGGTACCGGAGTACCTCTCGGGTGTTTGAGGTTACCCACTATATTGTAAGTCCATGCCACGCACCCCACTAACTTGCGGGGAGGCGGAATATATGAAAAACGATTATCAAAGCTTCGTAACATGGACTTGAGCGCATGAATCGTAATCTAAACCATTGCTAACGTTATACTAGAGGTTTAACTACTCGGTACCGGAGTTATACCTCACGTTACATGTCCTTCGGGTCTTCATCGCTGTCCTCCACTCCTCGTAGGTTCCTTGGAACATCGGCAACTTCACGGCCTCCTCGAATCAAAGACGATCCACCCGAAAGCTCCTACGCCAAGCTAAATCTCAAACTTGAGATAACTAGGTTGCTTAAAGTGCTAATCTAAGCTACCTAGGGGATATAGGGTGAGGTTATGGATGTTTTAGTCTAGCTAACCCTTGATCTCAACACATGAGAGGTTAGGGTTAGGGTTTCAAGAGAGAGTGAGCTTGAGGAGAGAGAAGGAGAAGATGAGAATCAAAAGAATAAGGAACTTATTTTGAATATAACAACCATAACAATTTAATCAAATAAATAAATAAATGATTTAATCATTATGGTTGATGCATTCACCTTGTGTGATTCATGATCTGACTCATTATCTCATTAATGAGTCATTAAGTGAAAAGGATGAATCATACAAATGAGTCATTAATCAATTAATGCTCATACCACCTTAACCCCTTAGTCACCACTCTTCTAGAAGGTTCCCGACAAATTACGAGAACGCCCCTATAATCCGTGAAAACACGGAAAAACTTTAGACTATATAAATCCAATAATCCGATACTAGAAACTGGCTTAAACCAAAGCCGGCTAGTATAAACTTTCCGAAAAGTCATACGTGCGTAAACACACGTACGCATCCGAACCCTTGTCGTAAAACCATACGACCTCTATATCGTTTCGCCTGGAGCTGAGAAACTCTCTGTGTGGGACTCTAAAGACTCGACACTACGCTGGCAGTGGGTTTAACCACAGACCGCAAGCGGCACTAGCTGTACGTAACGGTCCCCAGGTAGATGTCGATAAGAAGGTCGATGAGGAAAATCATCCGAACTCCCACTGAGCCTGATGTGACAATCTCCGTATAGTCCGGTCCGTTCGTCTAAAACTATCGCATATCAAGCATAGGGGGCGGCAAGCGTCAGTCCCCTAATAGCTGTATAAGTCGTGTCGGAGCGAAGCCCATTACACCCTGAGAAGCTACTGAAACCTACCAGTATATCTCGCTTGCCCTGGCCAGGGACTTTGCGTAATGGCTCTCTGACACAGCGCGATATCATCTCCCAATACCGGGAGAGACGAATCCTATCTAACCGCCACTGCCTCCAAATGCTCGGGACTGCACCCAACTGCTACCTGTTTGCACGACTCCTTTGAGCCGTGGTAGGGTAGCAATCTAAGAACAGTGGGACACACTCGAGGCGAAGTAGAAGTGTCAAGTCTGCAGACTATGTTGTACTCATGTCACCTGGGAACTGATAACTGACGATGGGTATAATACCAACCAATCAGTTCCTCGGCGAGTCCTGTCCGGTGTACCCGGTAACCTAACGAGCACCTATATACTATCTCTAGTACGACGTACTGATGACTATGGGACAGACCATTTCCCCAACTGGGATGAGAAGCGTATACACTTAGTCTACTCCGGAATATTGATGCCCTATCTCGATAATCCAACGACCAGGGACCTGTATAGGATGTTGCTTACAGACTACCCAGCCCTCACTAGTGTGATTGCCATCACGACGCTGGTAATCAAGCAAAGATCCTATGGGCTCTACTAATATGTAAAAGTGATACGTTACAAGAAACATATTCACATATTAAAGTAGACTCAAACCAAGTAGCATACTACTATGTTTAGCAAGACTGTTATATACAACTGTGAATATCCCAAGCTTCCATTAAGTAATATACAACCTAGTATGATACAATAATGGCCCCTAGGGCATTTACACTAACAATCTCCCACTTGCACTAGGGCCATGAGCTGGCATATCGTAGACCTATCATCTCGAATAGCCTCTCGAACCGCGTCTGAGGAAGGGCCTTTGTGAATGGATCAGCAACGTTATTCTCTGTCTCTACTCTCTTCACCTCGATCTCCCGGCGATCTACGATCTCCCTGATCAGGTGATACCGCCTTAAGATGTGTCTGGACTTCTGATGGGACCTGGGTTCCTTTGCTAAAGCTATAGCGCCGTTGTTGTCGCAATACAGAGGTATTGGACCAACACTGGTAGGAACCACCTGAAGTTCCGTGAGGAACTTCTTCATCCAGACTGCTTCTTTTGCGGCATCGCAAGCAGCTATGTACTCCGCTTCCATTTTTGAGTCAGCAACGGTCTCCTGCTTGGAACTCTTCCAACAGACCGCTCCTCCATTGAGGGTAAAGACATAACCCGACATGGATTTGGAGTCATCTTTGTCACTCTGGAAGCCGGAGTCGGCAAAGGCCTCTATCTGGAGGTCTTTTCCGCCATATACTAAGAACATCTCCTTAGTCCTCCTCAGGTACTTGAGAATGTTCTTTACTGCTATCCAGTGCTTCTCCCCTCGGTTTGCTTGATACCGGCTTACTACGCTCAATGCGTATGCTACATCTGGTCTGGTTCATAACATCGCATACATTATAGAGCCTACCGCAGAAGCGTAGGGTATAATCGACATGCGATCCCTTTCCAAATCAGTCTTGGGAGACATCTCTTTGGAGAGGGTGATTCCGTGACAAGCTGGTAGGTTACTGCACTTAGAATCATCCATACTGAATCTTTTCACTATGGTGTCTATGTACCTAGACTGTGAAAGTCCCAACATCCTCTTTGATCTATCACGATAGATCCGGATCCCCAGAATGTTGGTGGCATCACCCAGGTCTTTCATGGAGAATTTATGTGACAAGAATCTTTTGACGGACTGTAACATAAGAATAGCATTTCCTATTAGGAGAATGTCATCCACGTACAAGACGAGGAATACTACAGCTCTCCCTACAATCTTACTGTATATACAAGGTTCATCTGGATTTTTGATGAAGTCGAATTCTTTGACAGCATCATCAAAACAGATGTTCCAGCTCCGCGATGCCTGCTTTAGTCCATAAATGGACTTAAGCAGCTTGCATACTTTACCGCTGCTCCCACTCTGAATGAATCCCTCTGGCTGATCCATATAGACGCTTTCTTCCAAATCTCCATTTAGAAAGGCCGTCTTTACGTCCATCTGCCAGATTTCATAATCGTGGAAGGCAGCAATAGCAAGAAGGACCCTAATGGATTTTAGCATAGCCACTGGAGAAAAGGTTTCGTCATAGTCCAAACCAGGTCTTTGACGGAAACCCTTTGCAACAAGTCTAGCTTTATAGGTTTCAACCTGTTCATCTACACCAATCTTCTTTCTGAAGATCCATTTGCATCCTACGGGTTTTACCCCATCTGGAGCAAAGTTCAAAGTCCATACTTTGTTAGTGTACATGGACTCCATTTCGGTCCGCATTGCATCCAGCCATTTTACTGAGTCACCGCTCTAAATGGCTTGCTGGAAGCTAGTAGGCTCATCGTAGTCAATAGTGCAATCCTCTCTATCCCCGTCTATGAGAAAACCGTAGTATCTCTCGGGCGGATGAGATTGCCTACTACTCCTGCGGAGTGGCGTCGGTATGTCCCTTTCTTCTGAAACCTCTGGTTCTACCACACTTTCAGTTGTAGTTTGTGGTTCTGGAATTTCTTCCAGTTCTATTTCGCTCCCACTTATTTCCTTTTCTACAAGCTGATGTTCTAGAAAATGGGCATTACGAGAAACAAAAACCTTTTGTTCCTCTGCGTAATAGAAATAATATCCCTTGGATTCCTTTGGATATCCCACAAACTTACATTATACTGATCGTGCCTCGAGCTTGTCCACATGCTGCTTTTTAACAAAAGCTGGACATCCCCATATTTTCAAATGCTAAAGATGGGGTTTCTTCCCACTCCATATCTGATATGGCGTGGTAGGCACAGTTTTGGTAGGAGCCCGGTTCAAAAGGTATGCAGCTGATTCTAGTGCATAGCCCCAGAAAGATCGCGGTAACTCAGCCTTACTCATCATGGAATGAACCATATCCAATAGGGTTCGATTCCTTCTTTCCGATACACTGTTGTGTTGTGGTGTGTATGGAGGAGTAAGCTGAGAATGAATTCCATTCTCTTTTAAGTAATCTAGGAATTCGGCACTTAAGTATTCACCACCTCGATCAGATCTCAGTGTCTTGATACTTCTGCCGGTCTGTTTTTCTACTTCATTTTTGTATTCTTGGAATTTCTCGAAGGCCTCTGATTTATGTTTCATTAAGAAGATATATCCATACCTAGAGAAATCATCCGTAAAAGTAATGAAGTAGGAATAACCACCTCGCGCATGTGTAGACATTGGACCACACACGTCACTGTGTACGAGTCCTAAGAGCTCGCTTGCTCTTACTCCATGTCTAGTGAACGGAGTTTTTGTCATCTTTCCCATGAGACAAGATTCACAAGTAGCATAAGATTGATATTCGAACGGATTCAAATATCCTTCTTTATGTAACTTAGTCAACCTTCTCTTATTAATGTGACCTAGTCTACAATGCCATAAGAAAGTCTGATTTGTTTCCGGAGACTTTCTTTTAAGTGTGTTCTGGACACTGAAAATCTGAGCTTGATTTAATACGTATATTCCGTTTTCTAATGTACCTGACCCAATCAAATCTTAATTTAGGTGGATGTGAACCACATCTCTTGTAAAAGTAAAATCATATCCTTCCTTAGAAAGTAAGGGTACAGATATGATATTACATGTCGTACCTGGTACATAAAAACAGTTACGTAGAATCAGTATCTGCCCAGTTGTCATTCCAAGATGATATTCCCCAACGGATTCAGCATTCATGCTCATTTCGTTAGCAACTGTGAGGGTCATATCACCTATCCCGATAACCCTACGGTTTCTCAAAGCCTGTAATGAATTACAAATATGAGTTCCTGATCCGGTATCCAATACCCAGGAAGTAGGGTTAACTGACATACAGTTCTCTATCATAAACACACCCGAAGTTGAAGCCACAACATGCTTCGTATCCTGGCAACTGGCTTCTAAAGCCCTGCAATCATTCTGCCAATCCCCAATCCCATAACAATAGGAATGTCCCTTGATAGGGTGGTCCAGCTTGTTATAGGTAATGGACATCTGGACAGACTTTTGCCAGTCAAATAAGTCAAATTCAGTCAAATTATTATCTAGATGTAACCTATGTGTGGTCATTAGGTCGCTGCAATTTAGAGAGAGAGAGAAGAAAAACACTATTAGCATGATGCTCTTGCAAGTTTAGAGTGGTTATTAATTTATCTAAACTGGATTGCTCCCACTGTTTCTCGAATCCTTCCTCAAACCATAAAAGAAGAATTAGCCAGGACAATTCTTACTGTACAATACTTGCTTAACCGTTCAGCCAGGCTAGTGTCGATACTTCGAGGGAGGTTTTCCAACGCTTTCGCGAAGTTCCTTAATTAAAGAACCTCTTTTCTCTGGGGGCGTAACCCTCTGACACCTTTCTAGGCACCTACTTGGTTTATAGCATTGATCGTTAAGTGACGAATCTCCTGATAAGTAGTATATACTCATAGTAGGATCGGGATCCAAAATATCATCGTATGATAATGTTGAAGGAATCCT
Organism: Agapanthus africanus; assembly: GCA_030015575.1. Lineage (NCBI taxonomy): Eukaryota > Viridiplantae > Streptophyta > Magnoliopsida > Asparagales > Amaryllidaceae > Agapanthus > Agapanthus africanus. Next base: position 514,840,241 of record JASDDO010000014.1, read on the forward strand.
ACCAGCATTCATCAAACTCCAAACTGGTATGCTCTCTCTGCAAATTTCAGTTTCCTTAGAAATTCCCGATATAGATTTTTTCCCCATGCTCTTATGACCTTGGCTTTGGTCAAAATGTCATAAGTCACATGCCAAGTTCTACCCGTCGTTATCCAAGTTAATTTGAACCCATCCGTATATACCCCTGACTTTGGTCAAATGATAATACGACTGTCCCAAACCAACTCATCTACCTATGCAACAACTGAATACCCAGCAGCTACCAAACACTATGCCTTGACTTTGGCCAAAATACATAGCTTGAATACTACTGAATACCCAAATAAAATGACGGAGGGCTACGAATGGTTTTGGCAAAACCGTGAACGTAGTGAACTTGATATAATCGAAGGAACCTGAAAGCTTTTTAAAAGGAGTGGTTAAAGCTCCGTAATTAAAAAAAAATTCTGCTCTTTTAAAATAACCAAGTGGTTTTGTTTTAAATTTGTTCCAACGACTTAACTTTGGTTTATTTTCTTTGCATTATAACAATGCGTCCCATCTTTAATCTTATCATTGCAGAAGACAACGAAAATACCACGTCCTCTTATGCCATCCGCATTCGCCACGGGGTCCCGTCATCACCCGTTAGGTTACTTAACTAACGACAGAGCAGGGGCTCGGCTAGAGCGGGTGTAAAACATAAGTGACGTCTAATAGCTATTTATATATAGATATTGTACATTCGTCAGACGCAATAATAAGCATTCCAGATTACAGATAAACTTTATTGGATATGCAAGTAATCCGTGTTTCTTTTGAGCCTGCAAGGAAAGACGGATTGCATAGTTGTGATGAATAGCCATTACCCCACCCCAGACCCCTACGGGTACGGCAAACTACCCGCCAAGTACCAGAAGTGAAGCGGTCTGCCTCGACACTTCAAAATACCCGGTAGTTTGTGCACCCCACCTTGGGTCTATCCTAGGAGCAAAAACAGTAAAAAGAAATAATACAACGGTGGCTACAACCGCAACCTGGATGTGCCCCGCAAAATAATATTACAACTTATTACAATTACATCGAATGAATTAATACAATAACCCATCACAAAAACCCGGCTAATCACCACAACATTCCAATATAGTTTATATACACAAACAGTTATATATAACATCACATATATGTGCAACCCCCTGCCAACCGACATACTAGCAGTTAGAGAAGGTTTACGAACACATAAAACATTACAGATAAAGAACCAATTAGCAAATAGTTTAGAACATCGATCGATTACCTATATCAGTTCTACTCCAAAAGCAAATCAACACAGAGGCAACCTGGGCAGAAACAGTATATACAGGAAAACAAAACACAAAAAAATAAGAATTACTGTGAAACTCCGAATCAACTCGGCGTTGACTAGGCGGCGGAATCGCGGCCAAAAGCACCATTTGGCTGCGGTTCCGCGGCCGTTTAGTCGAGTCGCCTCCTCGAATTTTCCCAGATTTCTTACAATTCCCTGCTGTGAATTTTAAGGTATGTCAAAAAAAATTTGCGACACTTTTAAAATTTACAGAAACTGTTAAGGATTAGGGTTTTGTTTTCCGTGTTTTCCGTCGATCGAACTTCTAATCAGTTGCTAACAAGCTAGTAATGGTTTAGTTGGCTCTGATACCACTGTAAGTCCATGCCACGCACCCCACTAACTTGCGGGGAGGCAGAATATATGAAAAACGATTATCAAAGCTTCGTAACACGGACTTGAGCACATGAATCGTAATCTAAACCATTGCTAACGTTATACTAGAGGTTTAACTACTCGGTACCGGAGTTATACCTCACGTTACATGTCCTTCGGGTCTTCATCGCTGTCCTCCACTCCTCGTAGGTTCCTTAGAACATCGGCAACTTCACGGCCTCCTCGAATCAAATACGATCCACCCGAAAGATCCTACACCAAGCTAAATCTCAAACTTAAGATAACTAGGTTGCTTAAAGTGCTAATCTAAGCTACCTAGGGGATATAGGGTGAGGTTATGGATGTTTTAGTCTAGCTAACCCTTGATCTCAACACATGAGAGGTTAGGGTTAGGGTTTCAAGAGAGAGTGAGCTTGAGAAGAGAGAAGGAGAAGATGAGAATCAAAAGAATAATGAACTCATTTTGAATATAACAACCATAACAATTTAATCAAATAAATAAATAAATGATTTAATCATTATGGTTGATGCATTCACCTTGTGTGATTCATCATATGACTCATTTTCTCATTAATGAGTCATTAAGTGCAAAGGATGAATCATACAAATGAGTCATTAATCAATTAATGCTCATGCCATCTTAACCCCTTAGTCACCACTCTTCTAGAAGGTTCCCGACAAATTACGAGAACGACCCTATAATCCGTGAAAACACGGAAAAACTTTAGACTGTATAAATCCAATAACCCGATACTAGAAACTGGCTTAAACCAAAGCCGGCTAGTATAAATTGTCCGAAAAGTCATACGTGCGTAAACACACGTACGCATCCGAACCCTTGTCGTAAAACCATACGACCTCTATATCGTTTCGCCTGGAGCAGGGAAACTCTCTGTGTGGGACTCTAAAGACTCGACACTACGCTGGCAGTGGGTTTAACCACAGACCGCAAGTAGCACTAGCTGTACGTAACGGTCCCAAGGTAGATGTCGATAAGAAGGCTGATGAGAAAAATCATCCGAACTCCCACTGAGCCTGATGTGACAATCTCCGTACAGTCCGGTCTGTTCGTCTAAAACTATCGCGTATCAAGCATAGGTGGCGGCAAGCGTCAGTCCCCTAATAGCTGTATAAGTCGTGTCGGAGCGAAGCCCATTACACCCTGAGAAGCTACTGAAACCTACCAGTATATCTCGCTTGCCCTGGACAGGGACTTTGCGTAATGGCTCTCTGACACAGCGCGATATCATCTCCCAATACCGGGAAAGACGAATCCTATCTAACCGCCACTGCCTCCAAGTGCTCGGGACTGCACCCAACTGCTACCTGTTTGCACGACTCCTTTGAGCCGTTGTAGGGAATCTAAGAACAATGGGACACACTCGAGGCGAAGTAGCAGCGTCAAGTCTGCGGACTATGCTGTACTCATGTCACCTGGGAACTGATAACTGACGATGGGTATAATACCAACCAATCAGTTCCTCGACGAGTCCTGTCTGGTGTACCCGGTAACCTAACGAGCACCTGTATACTATCTCTAGTACGACGTACTGATGGCTGTGGGATAGACCATTTCCCCAACTGGGATGAGAAGCGTATACACTTAGTCTACTCCGGAATATCGATGCCCTATCTCGATAATCCAACGACCAGGGACCTGTATAGGATATTGCTTACAGACTACCCAGCCCCCACTAGTGTGATTGCCATCACGACGCTGGTAATCAAGCAAAGATCCTATGGGCTCTACTAATATGTATAAGTGATACGTTACAAGAAACATATTCACATATTAAAGTAGACTCAAACCAAGTAGCATACTACTATGTTTAGCAAGACTGTTATATACAACTGTGAATATCCCAAGCTTCCATTCAGTAATATACAACCTAGTATGATACAATAATGGCCCTTAGGGCATATACACTAACATATATCTGTGGAGTGGCTATTGGAATGTCAAAACCTGATTGAATATATAGGTCCTATTAAATTTTCCGTAATCGTTTGCGGTTCTGGAATCACTTCCTGTTCTACCATACTCCCACTACTGTTTTCTGAAAAATTCCATTTTAATAAAACTGTCGCGAGTCAAGAACAATATCACTATTAATCTTCCAGATGGTAGAAATGTCAACCCTCGTCAAAGCCAGGGTCAACCCACAAACTGCCATTACAGAAACGTGCCTTGAGTTATCCAGTTTCTGGTTTTAAGCATAAGCCTGACAACTCCCCGTATCTTAACATCGTTAAGATATGAACCATTCTATATACAATATAGAAATAGAGGCACTAATTTAACTGGAATCAGATTCAAACCATGCAACTGTCTCCAGTGTATATCAACTTAATGAAGAGAGGCGAATCAGCATTACTCAACTTAGGAATCCATCCAATTATGAGTAACCTGAAAGAGAAACAAGTTGCTCAAAACTGTTACTATCAACTGAATACCAATCATAAGAATCTACATCTTCGATCTCTTTGAAGAATCCTGATACTTGCGATACCTGGTTCTCTACTTTATTCTTATACCCACAACTTCTCAAAATTTAGACATTGTATTTCTACGAAACACTTTTCTAAAAACTAGAGAAGTCACAAGTAAACAGAACATAGTACGAGGACCTACTCCTTTGTCCTGACGGACACTGGACAACATACAATACTCTGTATAAGTCCACTGAGTTGAATAACTCAAAACCTGTGCAAAGTAGGTTGAAAACTGTACTCAGGCGATTTCCTCAAATATCACCGATTACAACGAATTCCGATATAATGAGGATGATCACCTTATTCCCAATAACTTACTCCCACTCATCATCTGTAAAACCATACAGATATGAGAATTAAACCATGTAAATACATACCCTAGAGTAAGTATGTAATCGGGAAATCAGTTTTCCTTTAACAATGCACTGAAACATGAAAATGTTTCGTAGGGGTATTCTTGTATTCTTAGTAATGCCTCTTCCATAAACCAATTCATGACTATAACCGTATATTAATTTGCCATCTCTCCAAATCCCTTTATTTGTCTTTATTCATTACCATCTGTACACCATCATTAGGCTAAGTGGTTTTCTTCCTTCCCTACCGTTCGGCACCAGCCTATGGTTTGAAAGAAGACTAACCAGTAAGCATAATAGGTGTACTCTCCTAAACCAAGGAGTACTCGCAACTTGAGAGAAGGTGATGATAAAAGACCAACGAAAAATGCGTTATTCTATTTCTCCCGAACTGGGGAAAAAAAAGCAAAGGTGAAAAAGGAGTGGCGATGAAGTACGCGGTTTGGTCGTGAACGATAACAGTCGCAATTACTTTTCCCTCTTTCTAATCCCTTTATTTTGTCCTTAGTTATTACCTTCTGTATACTCTACTTAGGCTAATTATTTTTCTTCATTCCCTACCTTTCGGCACCAGCCTATGGTTTGGAATAAGACTATCCAATAAGCGTAATAGGTGTACTCTCCTAAACTAAGGAGCCCTCGCAACCTGAGAGAAGGTGATAATAAAAGACAACTGAATAAACCAATTCTATTTCTCCTGAACCTGGATCCATCCTCGAAGAAGTCCCTTCGAGTTCGTATATAACCATACGATAGATCTATCCAATGGAAGTGGATGTCCGTAGTAATACGGGGTGTTCTGAGAAATACAAAGGGTAAAAGTAGAAGCGGCAATGACTTATGCAACTATAGACAATCCAAAAAACCAGTATTTTAAGAAGGTTCGGTCAACTTGGTCACTGAGTCATAATCTAGGGTCGGTCAAAATTCGCTGCCAAAGAGAGAGAGAGAGAAAAGAAACACTCTGCATGCACTCTAACCTAGATCAGAATGGTTATCACTTTATCTAATCAGGAAACCTTCCACTTTAATCTCAAATTCTCCTCCAAACCTGAAAGAAGAATTAGTCGGGATCACCCGAAGAGTAAACCAACTCATCAGTGAGAATCGGGATCCAACTATCATCGCATGATAACTTGATGGAAGCCACTCAAGTTATCACACTCCAGAAGGTATGCGCATGCCTGGCAAGTTTGCTATCTGTTTGAAACTCCCGATGTAATTTTTGCCCCATGCTCTTATGACTTTGACCAAGGCCAACATATCATAAGTCACATGTCAAGTTCTTCCCGTCATTATCCAGGTTAATTTGAACCCACTCGTACATACCCTTGACGAAGGCCAAAATAGTAGTACGACTGTCCCAAACCAACGCATCTATCTATGCTTCAAATGAATACCCAGCAGCTACCAAACACTATGCCTTGGCGAGAGGTCAAAATACATAGCTTGAATACTACTGAATATCCATAAGAAATGACGGAGGGCTACGGCCTGTTTTGGCGAAAAACCTTTAACGTAATGAACTTGATCTCGTTGAAGGAACCTGATAGCTTTTTTATAAAGATATAGTGACGGAAACCTTTTGCTAAAGAGGTCACTCCGGGTGAAGGGATCTTGGCTCTTTCCTCGTGGAATGAGGTGCAGGATATTCTAACTGAATACTGCTATGCAAAGCAACTTGTAATCGACTATAGTGAAGTTATTACCCTGACGTAAACTTCTGCCCAAGGGGTCACTCCCGATGAAAGGATCTCGGCCCTTGCCTCGTCGAATGTGGTGCAGGATATTCTAACAGAATACCGCTATGCAAAACAAAAGGAAACATCTTTGTAATAACACCTTTTAAAATTTGTTCCAACAACATCAAATATAGGTTTGTTTTATCCTTGCATTGATAAGAATCAACGCAGTCCCATGAAATATTCACACCAGAAAAGAACGAAAATAAAATGTACGTACATGCCATCCGCATTCGTCACTGGGTCCCGTCATCACTCGTTAGGTTACTTAACTAACGACAGAGCGGGGACTAGACTAGCGTGGGTGTAAAACATATACAACATCTAATAGTATATATACTAATATACAGTAATAGCTCCAGGCATGATAATATGCAACACTGCAGAAAAGTAATAAGCATCACAGAACAATACAGATAATCTGGGATCCCCGGGTTTCACAGAGCCGCTACTGAAACCCGACGTTCCCCTGGTCATGTGGATAGACTGTGCAATAAAACCTAAACCCCTACGGGTGCGGCATGTTACCCGCCAAAACCTGAAGCGAGGCAGCCCCCTACAGCAAAATGAATGGACCACCCGGCACTTCACGGAATCCGGTAACTTGAGCACCCCTCCTTGGGTCAACCTGTACCCACTACGAGTGCGGTGAATAGTCTGCCAATTCTAGAGTGAGGTCCTTCTGCCTCTCAAAGCCAAGAGATACGGACCCGTTGCCCTCCAGAACCCGGCTATCCATATACTCCGTCGCGGGGTAATCCTAGTACATAAAAGAAAATATATACAACGGGTACATCGACCTCAGCCCGGTCGTGCCCCAAAAGAATATTATACAAACAGGCAGTGACGGCAGTCCACATGTTAGACGCTCGCCCCGCAATATCAAATGTACAAATAAATCCAAACAGCACTACCATTGCACACTGCTATCCACCACGACATATCCGCAACATCACAGCATAACACAGAACATCAACGCGAATGTCACGTTCGCAAATCCGTCTAAAAGAACTATAGCAATTAGACGATGTTTACCGCTCGAATGAGATTCACGGTCGGAGATATAAAGTAAGTACTGTAAATTAACACGTTTAAATTTCGATCGACAAAATTTCCCAAAGTGGGCCCCACGTACATCTGCTGTACAGTAACAAAATCTGGGCCCAAAACAACAATTCCAGAAACCACAATTTTCCCTGTAGAAGACAATGTACAAATTTGGACCACTGATCCTACAAACTTGCCGCGGATGCGCGGTCAAACCCTCGGTTTGACCGCGGATCCGCGGTGGTAAAGTAGGATCACGTGACCAAATTTTTACAGTGTGCTTAAAAACCCTGCTTAATTTTCTGGGATGATCAGAATAATTTTTAGGCCTGATTTAAAATCGACAGAAAGTTTTGTACAGAAAAATGTAGTTTTTGTAATTTGGTTCGATCGATATTTTAAACGTGTTAGCACAATTTAGTAAAGCTTAATGGTGAGGCTCTGATACCACTGTAAGTCCACGGTAGCGCCCCGGCCGTCTATCGGACGCCAAATGCGGAACAAAAACTTTTTAAAACTGGCGCTATCGCGTACTTTAACCCGGATATGCCATTAAAGCTAAACTAACAAACTACAAAGTGGGTAGAAATGTTATACCGAAGATCCGAGTCCTTCGGTCTTCAACCATCATCCCACGTTTTGTTGCGGCTGCTCCGATCTCCTGAATCTCCAGTCTTCTCGTCCAGGTGGCACCACGTCGACGGATCTTTAAACGGGCTCCCGCCTCTGAACCGAGGAAACTCGATCATCAAGTTTGCCAAAAGAGATAACCAAGATTGATGTAAAGAATGAGTAGAACACTTTGTCTCGATTCGTCCAAAGCTATGGACGAACGGTTAATGAAGTTGCCTTTTGGATCGAAATGAAATGAGAAACTTCTCTATTCTAATTTCCATGAACCAAATAACTATCATATTTTCCTAAATGAAAATCAATCTCCCTTTTCCAAGAGGGGCCGACCATATTTGAAGAGGGAAGGAGGTGAGTGTAAGAGTGGAAGAGGTAACCATAACCATAAAGAAGAGAATGAGTCATTAAGACACCTTGCAAAACTTTAATGAAAACAATGAATCATATAACACATCATCACATAATTAATGCACCAAATGACTCAGTAGCCACCTCATCATCCTAGTCACCATCTAGAAGCACGACTCACCTTATGACTCACCCAAGAGAAGAAAAGATAAATCCGTATTTAACCGAATGTTACGGGCGATAGAAAACGGGAAACTGGCAACTTCCAAAAGTGATCCTGAAACGAATTTCAGGATAACCCCGTAACAGTATAAATATACCCGCATTTATATTACGACAATGCAACGGAGACAAAGATATTATATCTACACAGTATAATACTCGGATCCGGCTTAAACCAAAGCCGACCAGTATTATATGCCCGATATATGACACGTGCGAAAACGCACGTGCCTTTTCCGAACCCTGCCATAAAACTATACGGCCTCTACAACGTTTCGCCCGAACTTGGAAAACTGTCTGTAGGGGACTCTAATGACTCATCAATACACTAGCACTGGGTATAACCTCTAGCACGTCAGAGGTACAAGCTGTACGTAACGGTTGCCCATGTATTGATTAGAAGGGAAGCTGACGAGCGAACTCATCCAGAAACCCTACTGAGCCCGACTATGACAATATCCGTACAGTCCGGTCCGTTCGTCTAAAGAGTATCGCATATCGAGTCTAGGGGGTGGATAAAGTCAAACCCCTAATAACGCGATAATTCGTGTCGGTATGAAGCCCATCACCTCCTGAGAAACTACTGATCCAAATCAGTAATTCTCCACTATCTCGGCCGAGGATTTCTAGTGATGGCCACCCGTGCACTGTGCGACATCAACCCCCAATACAGGGAGAGACGAATCCTCGACGATCCGCTCATTGCCTCCATGTGGCTCAGGACTGTACCCCAAAAATACCTGTTTGCACGTCTCCTTTGAGCGTGGTAGGGTAGAAATCAAAGCACGGTAGGAACTCACACGAGACAAATGACGATCTCAGGTCGACAAACTAACATGTACACATGTCACCTGGGAACTGCTATCTGACGATATGTATAATACCAACTAGCATGTTCCCGGCGAGTCCTGTCCGGTGTACTCATAACCCAATGAGCACCTATATACAACTTAGGTGAACCAACTGACACCAATGGCTTATGAGACCAGCCACCGCCCCTCGTCGGGGTCTCGACTGTATACACTAGTCTACTTTGGAGTATCGATGCCCTGTCTCGAAACTCCCACGACTAGCGACACTTTAAGGATGTGGTTACAGACCCCAGCTCCCACGTATATGATCGCCATCATACTGCTGGAAGTCAAGCAAGAATCCTATGGGCTCTATCATCATGCAATAGTGAACTAAAGCATGTAAACGATGATAAAGACAAACCAGATAACATACTATCATCTCGAGCAAGACTGTCATATCGGTATAGGTCCTTCCTCAATCATTGTAATCACGTACCTGCGATCCAATAATTGACTTTGAGGGCACTATATCCAACATATAGAACCCACCATAAAAACCTGAGACCATTCCCTTCTTTCATGGCCGCAATTTTATTGCATCTGGCCGTAAATTGCGGCCAGAATGGGGACTGGGGTGTTGAGTTTTGGTCGTGGGTTCTCTCGGGTTGTATGTGCTCTCGTGGAACTTGCAACTTTCGCAAATTATCTGCGTATCAAAATCTGAGATCACTTTGCTTTAATCTAGTATTTTGACAATGCGTGTTACGTTATCCGACACAGTTCCTGGTCTTGTGTAGCTGCTGCACCTGGGTTAGTTTTGGGATGTCTCTACACACGCTAGCCACTAGACGAACACTTGAGAGTTGGATTGGAGTTGGTGCGTCGGTCAAACGTAGTTTGTACGTGATATTGGTCGATTTCTGAGATTTGCTCTTATTATGTTTTATGTTAATAGGATCACAGGCGGGGATTTTGAACGCTGCGAAGAAAGGGAAGCAGGTTACTGGATTTACTTAGCTCGAAATTGTCGGTGAGTAGATTTAACATCTTCGGGGAAATCGCCCGTATGGCGTTAAGCGTCAGGGCTAGATATGATATGATATTAGCTGCATGTTTATATGCACATATAGAGATCGTACATGAGCTTCATCGCATATTATTACTTGTTGTGCCTGGACTTATACCCATTAGACACTGCACTATTATTGACGGTTCATGTCGTACGAGCACTAATTGTATGCTACACACACCGTCGGTAATTTCCATGACACGCACAACACATATACATATGTGATATTGTATTGATTAGTGACATTGAGGCATTGATTCTTATGCGGTTGCGCATATGAAATATACCATACATGCATACCTACATGGTTACACATATACCTTGCTATAACTACATGTTCGTCTTTATATGATGTTGCGTTGGATTTTGGATAATTGGGAACCGCATGATATATTTAATAACTTGATGCATTTGAATAGCGGATTTTCCTTTGATATGCTCATTTTACTGTTCTATGTTGCATACATCATATTACATGGATTTACGTATCGAGATATGGATTTCATATGATTTTCTAGATTTGAGAACCACGGGAATATTTCAAGAAATGTATATTGTTTTGAAAACCCGGTTTCTCTTGATATGATATTTCAGTGCGTCCACCATGAACGTTCTCGGTTTTGAGACTTGTGTTAGAAACCCGATGTGAGGAGTGGATAGGGCCGTGTTGTGGGTTCGTGGTGGACCCGGTATGGTACCTCGGGGCAAGAAAGTTATGTCGATGGATTAGCTGATAAGCCTGGCAGGAGGGCTACTACCTACCGGTAATAGTATTTGGACTCGGCGGTGATCTGGTGGATACCGACCGGAGCTGTGAGATGGATATGGGCCGATTCGTACTGCCAGAGCCCGTGGGCCGATCCGGCCAGACGGAGCCCATGGTACGTGGATTTACGTGTCGATGCTAGATACGAGTATTTCATGATGTTTCGAGTGTCGGTGTTGGACACTCAGGTTCCATGAGATGTATGGATATGAGGGCCGGTCCTGGTGAGGCGCCTGAGGATTTTGGGATTTTGGGGTGTCATTGATGGACACCAGGATTTTTCCATGCTAATGATTTGTGCATGAGGTTTATTATTTATCCCACACTCAGGATTTATTTGATATGAATTTGATTCATACAGAACTAGTACCCTGGTGGTGTACCTTGATCATGATTGTTGCATATCCATATTGCCATACTTATGCTATCAGAGTACATGTGATAGATTTATCGCTGTTCGTGCATACTTGCGATTACAGTATGATGTTGTTTACTATTCATGAGTTGGAAACTCACCCCCGTTATGCAACAGTGTTTTGCAGGTCTGACCCTCAGGGTAGTCGCGGCAGGGCGCCTTATTATCTCTACTTTTGTTGATACCGCTACAGTTGGCTATGAGTCCTTTTGCTATTGGTGGGTTGCGATTATCCGATGATGTTCATTGTATATCTTTGTATCTAGTACTCTCCATCTATCACCTTCATGTTTTGACTCAGAGACGAGTTGTGTGGATCGATGTTGTATATTCTTATGACTCTGGTAGTCGTGCTCGTGTGAGCCGGCCTTTATTTATGTTGATTATTGTCTTTTCCTTCGCTACGGCATCGTATATCTGTTGTGGTGGTTGTTTCCGCCTTTGGGCGAGATTTGCTCCCGTTTGGGGATGCTTTACTTATATCATATGTTTGTACCCATTTCGGGGCTAGCTTTTACAAAGGTGGTGCTGCCGAAATTTTTATGAAAACAAACTTAAGCTTTAAGTTTTAGCTTGAGATTTTAAAAATGTTCTATCTTTTCCTTCTTGTATTGGTTTAGATTGCTGGGTTTCGGCTTACTTAAATTGCGTTACGCCTGTTGACGTTACGTAGTCTAAGTGCCGGTCATGTGCCTTTTAGGTCGATGTTGCTTGCTTCAAAAATCGTTGTTTGCTAATTTCTCCTCCCCACAAACTTAGTGGGGTGCGCGACATTGACTTATATGGCATCAGAGCCTACTTAAACCATAACAAGCATAGTAGACGATGTATAAAGTTTCGAAACCGAAACGACTCCGAAACGGTAAACTTAAAACAAGGTTTCTGTCAATTTTTAAAAGTCTTCTAAAAATTTTTTAAACTGGTGCAGAAGGCTATTTATGATATAACTAGAACACCATCGAAAAAGAGCCTAAAATTCTAAAAATTGGCCGGCGAAAAGCCTATTTTTCCCGGCCTGGCCGGTCCTATTAATGTATTTGGGCCTGGTTTTTTGGTGGTTTTCTGATCTCTTGGATTTAGACTTATTGATACCGTTTGATTTTTCTCGGATTTCATGTGATGTTATCTTTGTGTTGGGTCAATTTGGAGTGTTCGAAGTCAAAAATTTAGCACCGTTTATCCGCTTTCAGTTTGTATATGTGTTACGAAACGTCCGCTAATTGCTATACGTCGATTAGTGGGGGTTGTACATATTTGTATTATATGATTGTTTTTGTATATGGAGTATTGGATCGTCGTGGATGAATAACCGGGGGTATGTGAGATGAGTGTTTTCTTTTTTTCCATTCATGTAAATTTGTAAATGTGTTGTGATATTATTTTACGGGGCACATTCGGGTTGAGCTTGTAGCCACCGTTGTATTATTTCATTTACTGTTTCTTGCACCTAGGATAGACCCAAGGTGGGGTGCACAAACTACCAGGGTTTTGAAGTGCTGAGTAGCCTACTCATTTTATTGAGAGAGGTTGCTGCACATCGGGAATTTGGCGGGTAGTTTTCCGCACCCGTAAGGGGTCTAGGGTGGGGTTTGGCTATTCATCATGACCGTGGAGTCCGTCTTTCATTCTGGGCTTAAGCGAAACACGGAATTTCTAGTATATCCAATATATTCATCTGTGATCTGGAATCCTGGGTATTAGATACCGGTTCGAGATCTCACATCTGCAATTGTGTGCATGGATTAAGAAATAGCAAGGTTTTGAAGAAAGGTGATCATACTCTCCGTGTTAGGAATGTTTCAAATGTCAATGTTGTATCCGTGGGAGAGTATCACCTGGGGTTGCCTTCATGGTGTATATTGGTTTTGAATCCCTGTTATTTTGTACCATCTATGTTACGTAATATAATATATGTATTTTTTTTAGACAATGAAGGATATCATTTTGTGTTACAAAGTAATGTTATGAACATTAACCTAAATCAACAGTTGATTGGGAATGGTACATTAAATAACGGAATCTACGTCCTGAATCAACACACAGTTTTTAACATACAGCAAATAAACAAAAGGAAGGTATCAAAAATAAATGAAGCGTTCGTATGGCATTGTAGACTTGGTCATAATAACGAAACAAGACTAACCAAGCTACATAAAGATGGATATTTAAATCCGTTCGAATATAAATTTTATGCGACTTGTCAATCTTGCATCAAGGGTAAAATGACCAAAACTCCGTTTACTGGATACGGAAAGAGAGCTACTGAACTCTGTTGGCTATAGTGCCCTCAAGTCAATTATTGGATCGCAGGCACGTGATTGCAATGATTGAGGGAGGATCTATACCGGTAGAACAGTCTTACTCGAGATGATAATATGCTATCTGGTTTGTCTTTATCATTGTGTACATGCTTCAGGTGACATTACAGATCACAATTACATGTTGATAGAGCACATAGGATTCATGCTTGACTTCTAGTAGTATGATGGCGATCATATACGTGGGAGTTGGGTGGTCTATAAGCTCATCCATAAAGTGTTCCTAGTCATGGGAGTTTCGAGACTGGGCATCGATACTCCAAGAGTAGACTAGTGTATACTGATTGAGACCCCGACGAGGGACGGTGGCCGGTCTCACAAGCCATTGGTGTTAGTTGGTTCACCTAAGATGTAGACAGGTGCTCATTAGGTTATGAGTACACCGGACGGACTCGCCGGGAACATGCTAGTTGGTATTATACTTATTGTTAGATAGCAGTTCCCTGGTGACATATGTACAGGTTATTCTATCGACCTGAGATCGTCATTTATCTCGTGTGAGTTCCCACTGTGGTTTGATTACTACCCTACCACGGCTCAATGGAGTCGTGAAAATAGGTTTTAGTTGGGTACAGTCCTGAGCCACATGCTGGCAGTGAGCGGATCGTCAGGGCATTCGTCTCTCCCGGTATTTAGGGTTGATGTCGCGGAGTGCAAGGGTGGCCATCACCAGAAATCCGCGGCTGGGGTAAAAAAGAATTACCGATCTAGGATCGGTAGTTTCTCAGGTGGTGATGGGTTTCATACCGACACTTTATATCGCGTTATTAGGGGTCTGACTTTATCCACCCCTTAGACTCGATATGCGATACTCATAGACGAACGAACCGGACTGTACGGATATTGTCACAGTTGTTAGTTATATGTATTCCCTAGAGGCCATTACTGTACATAGCATGTATATTGTAGTGGATGCTAGGACATAAATAGGGAGGACTTTCTTGCTCGACATGATAGTATGCTATCTGGTTGCTCTTTATCTTAACGTGTACACTGATTGTCTCTCTGTTACATGTTGGTAAAGCCCTTAGGATGTGTACTTGACTACCTGAACTATGATGCGGATTATACTAGTGGGGACATGGTAGTCCATAAGTACATCCTTCAAGGTCCTTAGTCGTGGGTGTATCGAGACGGGGCATCGATATACTAGAGTAGACTAGCGTGTACCTTCTCGACCCATACAGATGGGCGATGGATCATCCCATATCCATTGGTGTTTGACATCAGAGATGATATACGGGTGCTCAGTGGAGACTGGGTACACTGGACGGACTTGTCGAGAACTCCCAGATGGTATTATACCTTACGTCAGATGGCAGTTCTCTGGTGACACAGGTACAGGTTAGTCTGTAGACCTGAGATCGTCATACAGTCTTGTGTGATTCCCACTGTGCTTTGATTTCCACCTTACCACGTCCAAGAAGGCGTGCAAAACGGTGGTTTTTGGGTACAGTCCCGAATCATATGGAGGCAATAAGCGATAGAAGGGGATTCGTCTCTCCCGGTATAGGGAGTTAATGTTGCGCTGTGTTCGATTGGCTATAACCGGAAATCCCTGGCCAGGGTTGCTGAGATTTACTGGTAAGTGTTACCAGTAGTTTCTCGAACTGCTATAGACCTCATATCGATACGACTTATCGAGCTACTAGGGTCTGACGTTTACCACCCCTAGGCAAGATATGCGACATATCAGACGAACAGACCGGACTGTACGGTAAGTGTTACTGGTTGGATTCACAGGAGTGTGAGCGGGCTTGCTCGTCGATCTTCTGATCGCTCAATACCCGGGTGGCCGTTACGTTTAGCAGACCGCTTGCGGCTTATGGGTGTTTGATATGATCATCACTTGCTGCCGGCGTATTGACGAGTCTTTAGAGTCCTACACAGAGGTTTCCTGGCTCAAGCAAAACGAAATAAGAGTGCATATGAGATATGTGCGGGACCGAGAATAATGCGTGTATGTGATACCGTATTCTATTCTCGCGATGAATGTATCGATTGGTTGTATGCGATATAACCTAGTTATCGAATCAAGGATTGATTCGATAAGTCGATACATTGGAAATTAGTCGGTCATATGCGATATGAACGGATCGTTAAATCAAGTGTTGATTTAATGATTTAATGTATAATTATATATTAGATATATTACTTTACATTAACTAGTATTTGTTCACTTAAAGATGGATTTTCTCACTTGATGTGCACATTGTATATATGATATAGTTTTGTGCACTAGATTGTATCATGTTTGATGATACATGCAAACTTGGGTGTATGTTTACTTTAAACCATGTTTAAGTGAATGGTTAGGGTTTTGTTATCATTTCTTGATTATTTATTTTATTTATTTATTCATTTTAGCTAGAAAAGAAATGGTTGCTTCTTTTGTTTTTTCCTTGAAGCTTCAAGAAGCTTTGACCATTTTTGTTTCTTTTGCTTAACCTAACCATTCACCTAACCATAGTTTATTCTCTACACTCAACCTTGGTTTCATTATGATAAGAATGACTTGGATTTTCTTTTTAAAATAATTCTTATTATATTCTTTCTTCTTCTTCTTCTTCTTCAAGAAGAAGAAACCTTGCTACCTTTAATGGTGACATGAGAAAAGGAGTGAGAAATCCAAATCCAAAGTGAACCCACTTCCTATTTCTTCATCCTCTACCACTTGCTATGTAGTATAGGGTGTTTTCTTCACAGTTTCATGACTTGGTGAAGATGGAGCTTGAGTTTGAGTCGCCTCGACGTAGATCATCTTCGGCATCGAAGTCGATGACCTAGCCCGATCATTTCTTCGACGAAACCATCGCTAGAGTCCGGGATCCGATGATCGCAGCGGAGGGACATAATCACGGAGCTAAGGAAGTGGAGGACCTGATCTACAAATGTTGTAGTCTCTTTCACTTAGCAGTAAAGTTGTTTACTTGCTTATAGTTTCGCCTATTCTCTAGTTAACGATCTAGTTTAGGGTTTCTCGGTACCGGAAAATTTTGAATTTGGCATGGTTGATGCCTTGTGAGACCTCATTAGTGTGCCTAGGAACCCTACAACAGTCAGGCTCAGTAGGGTTTCAAGATGAGTTTGCTCGTCGGCCTCCTTTTTAGCTCAATACCTGGGTAGCCGTTACGTACAGCTAGTGCCACTGAAGTGCTTGTGGTTAAACCCACTGCCAGCGTATTGATGAGTCTTTAAAGTCCCACACAGAGTGTTTCCTTACTTCGGGCGAAACAATGTAAAGGCCGTATGGTTTTATGGCAGGGTTCGATTACATACGTCTACTTGTGCACTGATGATGTTCGGATGGATAATACTAGTGGGCTTTGGTTTAAGCCGGATCCTAGTATTATATTTGTTGGATTATTTTTGTCTCTTTGTATTCATATTCTTCGGAATACGGATGCGGGTATGTATATACGATTGAGGGGTATTCTTGTAATTTATTACAAGAATACTTTTAGAAGATTACACCTCATCATGGTTTAGACCTTTTTGGATTAAAAGGTTATTGAGGTGTAGGATGAGGTGTTTATTGCATTTTTGTGGCATGGCTAATTAGTGACCCATGGTTACTATTCTAGCACGCTTAGGGTTTTTGTTTGTTGTGAGATTATGTTGACTTGAGATATTTTTTGTTGAATTAGATATTTTGGAGACATGGACATTTATGTGATGCCTCCATTATTTCTTATCACACTCACATAACAAACAAAAATGGCAAGCCAAGATTATTCATTTCTTTTTCTCTCTCTTGAGTTGCTCTCAACACCTCATTCTCATGGCATCTTCTTCTTCCTTTAGCTCCACTCAAACCCTCTCATGAGTTGAGAATCATTGGGTGTCTTGAGACAAATTAATCCTTCATCACTCTCTACTTCATCTTGGCTGTCTAGGCTGGAAAACTAGATACCCAAGTTGCTTCGGTTTTGTGGTCGGAGCCCGTATTACCAACCCTCGACGTGGATCTTCTTCGATGGATGGAGACCGGAGATCAAGCTTGATCAAGGAAGCCCCTAGGAGCTTGGAATGATGGTTGAAGACCAAAGGACATGGGTCTATTCGGTATAACCATTCTAACTCCTTTGAATGTTTTTTTATCTAGGGCTTATGGGTAGATCCGGGTAATTTGTTGTGGTAGAGCTAAGTTTTATAAATTTTTGTTCCGCATTTGGAAACGGATTGATGGCTGGAGCGCAGCCATAACCCAACATGGTATCAGAGCCACTCCATAAGTCTTAGTTAACTCATTGCGACATTAGAAATCCGCTGTTTTTGTCGTGCAAAAACTGCCGACAAAAACAGTTCCGAAAACTGAAAGATTGAGATGTTTGCACAACCCGCGGGCTCACGGATTGAACTGAGAAGCTGCGGGGTGGTGTATGGGCACCCCGAGGAAACCCCAGAGGTGACCGAATGGCTGGGCCCACTCTCCAAGACCACCACAAAGGGGTCTTGGCGGTGGGGACCCGAAACTGCCCCACCTTGGGCAGTTTCGGGTCTGCCTCACCCCTTGGCCATCTCGTGGAGGACTCGGGGGTTAGGTACCCCTTCTAGGCCCCCCGACTCGAAGCTAATTTCGTGCTTTAACTGCCCGCGAAGGTTTGGGCGCGTTTCATTTTGATCCGGACTTCCGAATTGGGTTTAAACAGTCGGTTTTTGGAACTTTAGCTCACTGTTTTTTCATTGTTTTGGAAATTGGTTTAGTTTGCTAATTGCGTGCGGAATTATAATGTGATAGTTTTTAGTACATACATTACAATCTGCGACAGTGAATGCCATTAGAGTGGTACAACTTGTCTAATTGCTATATGTTTTTTAGACGGATTTTCTTTAGTACATACATTACAATCTGCGACCGTGAATGTCATTAGAGCGGTACAACTTGTATAATTGCTATATGTCTTTTAGACGGATTTGCGAACATGACATTCACGTTGATGTTTTATGTTGTGCTGTGGTTGTGGCGGGATTGTCGTAGTGGATAGCTTGGGTGCAATGGTAGTACAGTTTGGATTTATTTATACATTTGATATTGCGGGGCGAGCGTCCGACATGTGGACTGCCGTCACTGGCTGTTTGTATATTATTTGTTTGGGGCACGACCGGGTTGAGGTCGATGTCACCGTTATACATATTTTTCTTTTCTGTACTAGGATTACCCCACGGTGGAGTGCACGGATAGCCGGGTTCCATAGGGCAACGTGCCCGCATCGCATGGCGTTGAGATGGAGGGTGCTTCACTCTAGAATTGGCGGGCTATTCGCCGCACTCGTAGGGCGTACAGGTTGACCCAAGGAAGGGTGCTCAAGTTAACGGATTTCGTGAAGTACCGGGTGGCCCATTCACATTGATGAAGGGGGTTGCCTCCCTTCTGGTTTTGGCGGGTAACTTGCCGCACTCGTAGGGGTCTAGGTTTTCATTGCACAGGCTATCAACACGACCAGGGGAGTGTCGGTTTTCACTTGCGGCTCAAAGGAAACCAGGGGATTTTGGATTATTTGTATTGTTCTATGATGCTTATCGCTTATCTGTGATGTTGTATATATCATGCCTGGAACGATTATTATATATTGTTATATATGTACTAATAGATGTTGTATATGTTTTGCACTCGCGCTAGTCCAGCCCCCGCTCTGTCGTTAGTTAAGTAACCTAACGAGTGATGACGGGGCCCAGTGGCGAATGCGGATGGAATATACATACATCATATTTTCGTTCTTTTATGGTGTGATTAATTGATGGGACTGCGTTGATTCTGATCAATGCAAGGAAAACAAACCTATTATATGTTGGAACAAATTTTCAAAAGCTGTTATTACAAGGACGTTTTCTTTTGTTTTGCATAGAGATATTCGGTTATGAATATCCAGCACCTCATTCCACGAGGCAAAGGCCGAGATCCCTTCACCGGGAGTGACCCCTTGGGCAGGAGTTTACGTCAGGGTAATAACTTCACTATAGTCGATTACTTTTTTCTTTGCATCAAGGTATTCGGTTAGGAATATCCTGCACCTTATTCGACAAGGAAAAAGCCAAGATCCCTTCACCGTGAGTGACCTCTTTAGCAAAAGTTTTCGCCACTATATATTTGTAAAACTATCTGATTCCTTCAACGATATCAAGTTCATTACGTTAAATTTTTTTCACCAAAAACCATTCGTAGCCCTCTGTCCTTTCAAACCGGTAGCACTTAGTATTCAAGCTATGTATGTTGGCCTTCGTCAAGGCATAGTGTATGGTAGCTATTTGTTACTTTTCTGTTGCATAGATAAATGCGTTGGTTTGGGACAGTCGTACTACTATGTTGGCCTTCGTCAAGGGTATGTATAGGTGGGTTCAAATTAACCTGGACAATGACGGGTAGAACTTGACATATGACTTATGATATGTTGGCCTTCGTCAAGGTCATAAGAGCAAGGGATAGAAATCACATCGGGAGTTTCAAACATACAGGAAACTTGCGAGGCATGCGCGTACCTTCTGGAGTGTGATAACTTGAGTGGATTCCATCAGGTTATCATGCGATGATAGTTGGATTCCGATTCGTACTGATGAGTTGGTTTACTACTGGGTGATTTTAGATGATCCCGACTAATTCTTCTTTTGGCTTTGGAGGAGAATTTGAGAATACAGTGGGAGACATCCTGATTAGATAAAGTGATTAACTATTCTGATCTAGGTTAGAGTGCACACTGAGTGTTTCTTTTCTCTCTCTCTCTTTGGCAGCGACCATGGCCCGAACCTAGACTAAAACTCATGAACCAAGTTAACCGAACCTTCTTAAAATACATTGGCATTTGGATTGTCAGAGTCGCATTTATCATTGCCGCTCCTACTTTTACCCTTTGAATTTCTCCGGAAAATTCTCTATCACTACGAAGATCCACATTTATTGGATATAACCATCATATAGTTACATACGAACTCGAAAAAACTTGTTTCAGATTCGAGGATGGTTTCCGGTTCTGGAGAAATTGAATAGGACTATTCAGTTGTCTTTTCCTTTTACCTTCTCTCAGGATGTGAGTGTAAGTCCATGCTACGCACCCCACGGGATCGCGGGGAGGCGGCTTTTGGATTGTAAGAGTCGCATTTACCATTGTCGCTCCTAGTTTTACCCTTTGAATTTCTCCGGAACATTCTGTATCACTACGAATATCCACATTTATTGGATATGACCATCGTATAGTTACATACGAACTCGAAAAAACTTGTTTCAGATTCGAGGATGGTTTCCGGTTCTGGAGTAATTGAATAATACTATTCAGTTGTCTTTTCCTTTTACCTTCTCTCAGGTTGTGAGTGTAAGTCCATGCTACGCACCCCACGGGATCGCGGGGAGGCGGAAACTATGAAATTCGAAAATTATATACTTCGTAGCATCGACAAACCGCCAAGATCGTATCTAAACCTTAACTAGCACAAAGTAAATGAAGTATAAACTACATGAACAAAATTTATACCTCACGTAACCGGTCCTTCTTCTCCTCGCTGTCCTCCTCACCTGTGCGAGCTCCTTGGAGTGGTTCGGATGTCGTCTCCTCGTCGGCTTTCTTGGATCGAAGATGATCCACACGAGATCTTGTGTACCGGGCTCCTTCAACAACCGAAGAAATTAGGACCTCTAGTATGCTACACTAG
Organism: Agapanthus africanus; assembly: GCA_030015575.1. Lineage (NCBI taxonomy): Eukaryota > Viridiplantae > Streptophyta > Magnoliopsida > Asparagales > Amaryllidaceae > Agapanthus > Agapanthus africanus. Next base: position 514,861,766 of record JASDDO010000014.1, read on the forward strand.
ATGACCTAGACTATATAGAGTATGTGTGAGTGGATTGGTTTATCTCTTTTTATCCTAGATTACTCAACACATGAGTGTACTAGGGTTTTGAGGTTGATGAAGGTGAAAAAGGAAAAGCTAGTGAGCTCTTGCAATGAATAAGGAAAATGAGTCTCTCACCTTTTTTTGAACTGAAATCTTCTAATTATTCATGAGATAAATCACATTGAATAATTAGTAAAAGAGTTGAATAGTCAACAAATGACTCATGGCTTGAAAAGGCAACAAGTGTCCAAAGAAGCCATGTCCAAATTCATGCAATATCCACCACATTTCCTAATTACATAATGCATTATTAATTTAACCTAAAAAGAATAATGGAATTATGTCATGTCATCTTCATCTATCATTTTACAAAAATGCCCCTCGTCTGTAAATACATACCCGTATCCGTATTCCGAAAAATACGAATACAAAAAGAGACAAAAAAAATCCATCGGTATAATACTAGGATCTGTCCGCATCATCAACCGTGCTCAAGTACACGTACGTGACCGAACCCTTGTCGTAAAACCATACGACCTCTACATATTTCGCCCGATGCAGGGAAACCCTCTGTGTGGGACTCTAAAGACTCGACACTAAGCTGGCAGTGGGTTTAACCACAGTCCGCAAGCGGCACTAGCTGTACGTAACGGCCCCCAAGTAGATGTCGATAAGAAAGCCGATGAGTATAACTCATCCGAACTCCTACTGAGCCTGTCTGTGACAATCTCTGTACAGTCCGGTCTGCCCGTCTAAGAGTGTCGTTGATTGAATGATTTTCCGGTGTGTATATTGAAAATGTATAGAAATCACAACCAAAAATATTTTGACCGCAATCAATAACGGTGTCGATTGTAGCGCGTTAGCGAGTGCGGATCGTCCACAGGGAAAGTGTAATCCGTTCGTAATTCGAATTAGATGAATTGAAAATTAAAGAAAAGAGAACAGACAATTCAATTCAAGATTTATAAAATTGAAGTTCAAGAATTATCTAGATCTAAATCTAAAATCAAGAAAACATTTAAAAATCAAGAATTAAGAATTGATGATATCCAATCCAATTATCAAGAATCGAAGTAAGGCTCGTAAGAATCGATCGAATCTATAGATGTGATGAAAACAAGTGATCACGTTTTCTTATCCATTAATGAATTGATACTAGATCGATGACGATTAATCGAGGTTTAAGGATCTTTCAAAGAAACTATGGTTTCTTCATCTCATCCTTTGTCCTTTAGATGAATCTCATTCAAAAGCTAGCTTCTAGTTAATCGAATTACCGATCATTGATCTCTAGTCAAGAGCGAAAATAATCAAGAAAGCATCTCGCTCGAAACTAGATTTTCGATCATTCGATTCACTAGAATTTACAAAACTTATAGGAATTAAGAATCGTTTCAAGATCTAACCATCATCATCTATTGATTCTCTCGACTCCTTCACGAGCGGAGTTTTACTCAAACATCATCTCAAAGAACACAATCAAGAATTGAGATCTAATCATGATGCAAGAATGTAAAGAAAGCAAAATTAAAGATCTTCACCTTTATTATTCAAAAATTCGTTACACTTCGCTCAAAAACTACAAGAAATTGAGCAGAGAATAAGATCGTCGAATTTAGCGTCGCATCGTCTCCTTGAGTCGCGGATCATCTTGGATCTCTTGCTCGGATGAAGATCGGCTTCGCTCCAAAAGGTTTGCTGATTTCTCGCTTGATTTTTGCTCTGTGTTCTTGATTTTGGCTTGGATTTTTGAATTGGGGATTAGGGTTTACAAGTTGTATCACTCAACTTGTGTTGGAGAAATTGGAGAACCAGTTATTGAACAACCTTAGAAGTGAAGCCTTAGGGTCCCTTTTATAGCCTTCATTAGGATTAGCTTCATTTAGAAGCTAGGTTTAGTTTAGCTTCCCTTGTAAGCTTGGTAGTTAGGTAGAAGGTTCTAGAGGTAGTTAGGGTTAGCTTCCTTCATAAGTTTGGAGGTTAGGGAGAAGCTTCTAGGCTTTAAGTAGTTAAGTGAGAAGCTTGTTTGAGAAGCTTGAACATGATTATCTTAAACAAAGGGCCTTGCTGTTCTGGCAGAAGATTCTGGAGAATTCTGGGATTTGCAGTGGCTTGAAGAGGTTCTGGCCTTGAAAGAATAATACTGGAGAAGAGATGTGCTGACGTCACTTTCACGTGGCCGCGGATCCGCCGCGCATGCCATGCTCCGGCCGCGGATCCGCGGCCCAATAGAAGCCTTGGTGCATCAAGTTTCCAGTGTTGCTTTATATTGACCTCATGGTATTTCTCTGATATGTGTAATCTCATAAAGCTTTCTATATTGCTGCTAGATCTCAAGTTTTGGAGTTGGCGTATTTTTATCAGCACATTTTTCACAGATTTGGCCTTTCTCCTGGAATTTCCTGCACAGATTCTCGAGACAAGTATTGCGCTACACAAAGATTATGTAACATTTCAAAAAAATAAAATATTATTTTTGTGAATTTTTATAATTTAATATTATTTTAATGAATATTTTAATATTTCGGTATAATTAAATACCGATAAATGGGAAAAAATTATGGAAAATTCTAAAATAGGGTATTTTATGGAATTATGCCATTTTAAAGTTTTTATGATCATTTATATGCTAATTTAGTGTTAATCGCGATTAAAAAGCGCTAATCAGTTTTTTAGCATTTTGTGCAAAACATGCACATATCATTTTTGTTTTACACTTGTGCATTTCTACCATGTTACTTTGGGTTTACTATTGATGAGAGAAGGAAAATGGAATTTGAAAAGAAAAAGAAAAGGTTTTGGATTAGAATATTAGGTATGGTGAAGAGAGAGAAAGGTGAGGGTTTTGTTGACTTGGTCTTGAGCCATCCCTCTCCAATTATTTACACATCTCTCTTCTCTTCCTCCTCCATTGCTGCTGCTGCTGCTTCCTCCCCTCTCTCCCTCATCATAAAATCCCCCAAAACACCTCAATAAACATCTCAAAACCCCACTCCCATTTCACAAAAATTGTACACAAGCTCGCAAGCATGCCTTTGGACCAAGAAAGCAGTCATTTTGGCGCTGTTCAGGATTCACGAGGGTATTATGAGGTAATTTCTTCACAATTAGAGTGTTATTGCTTGTGCTTAAGATTCAATTCAAGTTTCATATCGATATCGTGTAATTTGGTGTATTTTGGACCAACTTAGAGAGGGTTAGGGTAAAGTTGAGATGTTGCTTTGCAATTGGACTTAAATGGTGACCTTAGACCCTATATTGACCAAAATACTGGCCTAGCACAACCTGAAACCCAAAAATACGGAATTACGAAACTTTTCATGTCGGTTTGTGTGATCTGTGAAGGTGTTTTGAAATCTGGAGCAACCCGGGGGCACCAAAAATAAAATTGAGTTGGCAGTGAGTCGTGCAGGCACCTAGGAAGCTACCACCAAGACCCGAGCCCCTAACTCAAACCTACGGCCGCAGATTTGATCATTCCGGCTGCAAATTGCGGACATAGTAGAAGAGGATCGGTCCATTTTTGTTCCAGGGCTCATTTTGCACTAAATTAGACCCCTCCTATATGCAGTTTTGGCTAATTGTCATCTGGGGAAAATCTGGGAGCATTTTGGTGTGTTTTAGGCGATGATTTCCGTATTTTTAAATGCACTTTCTTGATATTTGGATTTGTATTTGGTTGTCGAGTGTTCGTACATCGACAACAGGGGTTGTTTGTTGGATTTGCATGTTTGGGCCATAGGTTCCAACCTATGAGCACACTGTGCGCTGTATCGGTTTTCTGCCTTGATTTTCATACGCATTGCTATGGTTGATCATTGTAGGTACCTTCACGTGGATTCCGAGGCGACGGAGCATGGCGTTATCGACACCGACACGCAGGATACAGGTGAGTAGATTTATATCTACGTGGAGAAGTCGGGTGGATGGCGTATAGCACCCCCGCAGTTCGTGGTGATGTATACGAATACGTATACACACATATATTGATTGTATGTTGTTGAGATTATTGATGATAAAGATGGATATTTGGTATTTTTGGATTGGTTTAGTGTAGTTGCGAAACCCTAGAGTAGTGGTCGCACTCACACACGCACGCACACACATACTTGCATACATTCTTTCTTTCATATGTGCGTATATGGGAAAATATATTTATGTGTTCACATGGGTATGGGACTATGTGTTCATATACTGGATTTGAGGATAGTATTTGGGATTTGAGATGAGTCGATGAGATTGGGCTTGAGGCCAGGAGATCGGTGATGTGATTTGGTTCGTATTGAGATACGACATGATGTTTTCGCGGGTCTTTTGGCGTAGTGATTCTTACACCTGCATGCATACTTAGGCGGTATTAGTATTGTACTAGACGTAGATCAGTACCCCGATCATGATATTTGATAAAGAGGATACCAGATGATTAGTATGATGAATGTGATATTGACCCGTACCTCGATTTGGGATGCCGTACGACGGATTTACGTACGAGCTATATATTGATGATTGATCTGCACTCTTGACTTGGGATGTCTGATTATAGATGTGGTATCGGATATGATATTATTGATGCGGGATCACCGACTATACATATACATGTATATATATGTATCGACTCAGATGTTAGGAGGTTTCCTTACCTGTAGTTCAGCTTGTTAGTTCAGCCGTATAGTTTAGTGTAGTTGTTAGATTAGATTAGACTCCTAGCTATTTCAAAACTAGCGTGTCGTGGGTATTTTAAAAGACAAGTCAAGGGATCTACGGATATTTCAAAAGACGTATCCTTTCTTAAAACCACTGTAGCCCCTATTTTCAAAACCCCACGATTCGTGTTATTTCAAATGGCACCATTGTTTAATATTTAGCTCCCGCTCATTTTGGTTGCTCGCTCCGCATCGCATACTTACATTGTTATTTCATATTGCATTGTTGACATCATGCTGTTAGGACACCAGCACCATTACCGATGATGCGTATGTACCACGTACACTTACTTTCCGGCTCACACACATCTTCATCGGTAATTGCCATGTCACGTACACCTTAGAAAATATTATTGCTTGACATAGCCTGTTAGCTAATAGTTTAGACATGATATTAATGTACTTGCATTATATGTTAGTTTAGACATTGTAGTTATTACCTGCTACTTCATGCATACTGTTATTCATTGTTATGCCGCATTCATGGATTCTCATGCATATATTCACTATTTTACGCGTTATTGAGGTTTTGGATTCGGATTTTCATGAGATTTTCTGGATTTGGAGGAAGACCGCAAAAACATAAATAAACATTTTCTCTCTTTTAAAATAAAAAAAAGTGCGGTTTTCCCATGATGTATGAGTCGTCCACCATGAGTTTGCTGATGGATTTCGAGACCCGATTCGAGAAGACAGATGAACCGTTTCGGGTACATGGTGGACCCGGTAAGGTACCCCGGGGCAAGAAGCGCGTGATGATGACGATGTGAGCCTGGCAGGGGAGCACTACCTACCGGTGATTTTACTCGACGCGTCGGATATCCGGAGGATACCGTCATGGTCCTGAGATGGATGGTAGGGGCCGGTCTGGACTGACGGCGCCCTAGATATTATGATTGAGACATTGAGATTTCGAGATATTGAGGTACAGAGACTGTGATACAGAGATATCGAGATATTGGGATTACGTTTTGTGCCGATGCTAGGCACTGTTTTATGCTGATTTCATTATGATACCTCATTTTAAAAATACAAAGGAAATCTCACTAAATTATGAAAACAGTTCTTCATTTACATTTATTCTTTTTTCGTGCATTCATACCTCATTCATATGATACATTGCTATCTGAGGCACTGACATGAGAACTTGGTATTACTGTCGTTTAGAGGTATACCCTAGCCATTGCTATAGGCTGCTGGTTATTTTTGAGGATGTATATTGATCGTATGACCTAGGATTGCGTCATACATGCGATTTCTGTTCATAGATGTTTTCTATTCACGAGTTGGCAACTCACCCCCGTTGTGCCACAGTTTCTTGCAGATTCTGCCGTACAGGTTCCATTGCGGCATTTTTGGAACACTGCTTCCTTGCGGGTGAATGGCATTTGGTAGGTGGGTTCTTTTGCATCAAGAACCACCATTGTACTTGTATTATTCATTGTATCTAGAATTCCATCAACCAAAACTTGTATATTGTTTCAGACTTAGACATTAGTGATGTATTATTCGACCTTAGAGTCGCGCTTAGTAGTATTGCGGTTTTCATGCTTATTGGGTTTCTGTTGAGTTTGATCCTCGCCATTCGGCGTTGTATATTATATTGCTTGCGTGGTTGTGACCGTCGATTGACGAAGTGCTAGCTCCCGCTTGGGGATGCCTTTTATCATTGCATATATATATTTTTCTTGTTGTACCCCGTTCGGGGCCAGTATTTACAAAAGAAACTCTGCCAAAATTTTTAGAAAAGACCGTATATTTTTAAAATGCATATTCGGCTTAGTTATTTAAAAAGCTTGACTTCAAAACATGTTTTCTTTACCTATTAAAAACCAGTTTTCTTTATTTATCCTTAAAATGGTTTTAGATTTCTGGGCTTTTGGCTTACTTGGATCAGATGGAGTCCTATAGACTTCATATGGTTCAAGGGCCTGTCACGTGCTCTTTAGGGTCGTGACAGATTATGCGATGCAATGATAAACACTCAATTTCCCTCAAAATGTCGGTTTTAAAGTATAACACAAGTAATTTGGTATTGTACGGCTGTTTTGCTAATATGTGCTATATTAATACCGAACACCTCTAAATGAGTGCAAATGGTAGGGAAATTGTCGTGTTAAAAATGCAATATTTTCGACTGATCAAATCCCCCAAACTTATTTTCGGTCGTCTCGAGCGAACTGTTTTATTAAAAAGAGAAGGAGAAAATAAAGAAAAAGAAAAAATAACTAGCATACTTTCGTAGGCAACACGATGTAAGTGCACGGCGGCGCCCCGGCCGTCAATCCGACGCCGGAATGCGGAAGCGATGATTTACTTTAACTTTTCAAACCGGCACCACCTCGCACTATCAACCCGGATCGGGCCATTAATCTAGTCCAAGCTAACAACAGACGGGGTAGAGAGATATACCAAGCGATCTGTGTCCTTCGGTCTTCTCGTCGTCGTCCAAATCTCCCCGCGGAATCTCCGGTCTCCACCACGTCGCCGGCTTCTTGTACGGGCTCCCACCTCTGGACCGAGGCAACTCGGGCACGAAGTTGGCGAGTCGACGTGCCCAAGGTTTGCTATAGAATAGTGTAGTGAGCTATATGTGTCTCTAGGGGTTGAGGGAGTTGCCATATGGTGGAGGAAATGAACTAAGACTTTTTGGAGATGAACTTGGGAATTTTGTAGCATGAAATGAACAAAAATTCCCACTAGAATTTTTGGACATCCCCCCAAAGAGCCAAGGCCGGCCATGCTTGAGGATCGAATGAATTGAGAGAATGAGGGAGAGAGTGTATCAAAAGAATGAGAGTCTCTCATAATCCAAGAGAGAGAAAAGAGATGATGAAAAGAAATCATCACAAGGAAAATCCAACACTTAACCAACCAATCATCACTCTAAAAGGTCAAGCCATGATGGATTAATCAAGTCAATGGATGGTGCACCCATCATGAAAACCACCATGATGCAACAAAATGCAAAAAACACCCACCACAAATGCTTATTTGCACAAATGCAAATAAGCCCTCCTCCACCAATCTTCGGCCAATGAAAGATACAAAGGAAAATGGCCGAAACGGAAAGCAAACTGGCAACTCCAGAAAACTGGTCCCGTAATAAATTACAGGAAAACCCCGATACTGTGTATACACACCCGCATCTGTATTCCAACCGAATACAAATGCAATGAGACAAAATCTAGACTGTACTATACTGGGATCCGGCTTAAACCAAAGCCGGCTAGTATAAACCGTTCGATCAGGATCCGTGCAATACCCCATGTATCTAATCGAACCCTGCCATATCTCCATATGGCCTCTACAGCGATTCACCAGAAAACTTGAGCAACTGAATGTGGGAGACTCTAAAGACTCGTCTATACTATGGCTATGGATTTAACCACTAGCACGTCAGAGATATTAGCCATACATGACGGGCTACCAGCTATTGACTAAAAGGGACGTCGATGACCGAACTCATCCTGACATCCTACTGTGCCTGTCAGTGACAATATCCGTACAGTCCGGTCCGTTCGTCTATGAGCATCGCATGGCGGGCCTAGGGGGTTGGTAAAAGTCAGACCCCCAAAAGCGGTACAAGTCGTGTCAGAGATCAGCCCAGAACACCCTGAGATACTACTGGAATACCTACCAGTAAATCTCCTACCTTGGCCAAGGACTTTTCATGTTCTGGCTCTCCTAGACACAGCGCGACCTCACCCCCAATACCGGGAGAGACGAACCCCCGAAGATCCGCTCACTGCCTCTATGTGGATCGGGACTGTACCCAACTAAAACCTGTTTGCACGTCTTCTTTGAGCGTGGTAGGGTAGTAATCAAAGTACAGTGGGAACTCACACGAGACAAATGACGATCCTCAGGTCGATGAACTAACTTGTACACATGTCACCAGGGAACTGCTATCTGACGTCAAGCATAAAACCAACTAGCATGTTCCCGGCGAGTCCTGTCCGGTGTACTCATAACCCAATGAGCACCTATATACATCTTAGGTGAACCAACTGACACCAGTGGCTTGTGAGACCGGCCACCGCCCCTCGTCGGGGTCTCGACTGTATACACTAGTCTACTCTGGAGTATCGATGCCCTGTCTCGAAACTCCCACGACTAGGGACCTTTTAAGGATGTGCTTATAGACTGCCAGCTCCCACGTATATGATCGCCCTCATACTGCTGGCAGTCAAGCAAGAATCCTAGGGGCTCTATCAACGTGTAATTGCGACCTGTCAGGTCACCTAAAGCAGTACACGATAATAAAGATAAATTAGATAGCATACTATCATCTTGAGTAAGACTGTCCTACCGGGATAGGTCCTCCCTCAATCATTGCAATCACGTGCCTGTGACCCAATAATTGACTCTGAGGGCACTATCTCCAACAATCTCACACTTGCACTCAAGGCTAATTATTGCGATGTCGCATACTCATAGCCCGTGTGATACCGAACACCCAACTCCTCTACTAGTCAGTCTCACGAAGCTCGTTTGTGAAACTATTGCGTTCGAGGAATAGTCTCAGTGAGTGGATCCGCTTTGATGTTTCTTTCTATGTCTCTCTATATCTCATGTTCGCGGAGAATGCCATCTCCCGAAATGAGCAATACCTATCTTAGAATGTGTCTAGATGTCTGATGGGACCTAGCTCATAAATGAACTCCAAATCCAAACTTCTTAGACTGTATCGTCAACTGAACTTAATCAGTATCCTGCGCCATGCCTCCCTCAGTATTGCCTTGGACCACCTGTCCAAAATACTGCCCCTCGTCAGAAGGAAAACTATAAGTCTGACAACCTCCTTGTCGTCCAGGTCACCTTGGAAGCCTGGAATGATAACTGTCTCCCGAATGAGATTGTCGTTATCATATCCCTAGAACATCAACTTATATTCTAAAACTGCTTCCGACTGTTTCTCCAGGATAGAATCAACATCAACTTATTGCATCTAGTGCAAGAACAACATCTGATGTGGTACTTGACATCTCATGATTGACTCAATTGCCTGAGCAAGTGATCTGCCAATCATGCACATCCCTCTCCCCTTTAGTCTGTAAGACACCTTTAGATAGGGTGACTCCATCACCTGCAGGTATATTACCGTGCCAGGAGTCGTCCATTCTAAATATTCTTAGAAAACTGTCTAATTACCTTGATTGGGAAACCACCCAAATCTAGATCTAAAACCATAGATCTAGTAACCAGTATGTCTGATATAATATCCAAGTCCGAGGTGGAGAAACTACTGTGTGACAACCAAAGTATAACCGATTGTAGTATAGGAATATCACTTCCTACTCTGTGTATGTCATCCAAATACCAGGACATCACACCCTACTACCTTCTCAACAGATCCATCCCCTATTCTGATGAAGTCAAACCTATGACTATCACATCAGAAATTGATGATCTATCTCCGCTATATCTGCTTTGGTCTATAAATAGACATAAGCCACTTATCCATCATGCTTCCGCTGCTCCAACTGATCATGACAACCCTCTGGCAGAGTCATATAGACGTACACTTCTAAAGCTAGTTTAGAACGACGCTATACTCATCCTCCCGCCGGGTCTCACAGTCTTGAACAACAGCAATGGCAAGTGTGGGTAAACAAGAACCTCCCTGTCACCGTCCTTGAGACTACCGGAGTACACCTCGGGTGCCTGAGGTTACCTACTATATCTGCGGAGTGGCCAATGGAATGTCAAACCAGATTGAATCTTTAGGTTCCTGTCAAATCTTCAGTAATCGTTTGCGGTTCTGGAATTACTTCCAGTTCTACCATACTCCCACTACTGTTTTCTGAAAAAATCCATTTTTATTAAAACTGTGGCGAGTCAAAAACAATATCACTATTGATCTTCCAGATGGTAGAAAGTCAACCCTCATCATAGCCTGGGTCAACCCACAAACAGCCATTACAGAAATGTGCCTTGAGTTATCCAGAGTCTGGTTTTAAGTATAAGCCGGACAACTCCCCGTACCTTAACATCGTTAAGATATGAACTGTTCTATATCCAATATAGAACCAGAGGCACTGATTTAATTGAACCAGATTCAAATCATGCAGCTGTCTCCAGTGCATGTCTACTAAATGGAAAGAGGCTGATCTGTGTTACTCAACTTAGGAGTGCTACCAATTATGAGTAACCTGAAAAGAGAAGCAAGCTCTCTTAATCACTACTATCAATTGGATACCATACTCAAGTATCTACATCTTCGATCAACTTGAAGAATCCCGATACTTGCAACACCTGGTTCTCTACTTTATCCATATACCTATATCTTCTCAAAACTTGGACCCTATGTTTTTACGAAACACCTGTCTAAAAACTAGAGAAGTCATAAGTAAACTGAATATAGTACGAGGACCAACCCCTCTGTCCTGATGGACCCTGGACAACATACAATACTCTGTATAAGTCCCTTGAGTCTGATTACTCATTCACTGTGTGTCGTAGGTTGAAAACTGTACTTATGGCTATGAAGAATTACACCGGTGTTTAATGCTCCTTACCTAACCATCCACTGATATAGGTAAATGTCACAGACATAATTTCAAAAAAATATATCTCACTCTATAAAAATAGACGTACAGATATATCAATTTGAAATTGGTGCATAACAGCAGATATTCAAAACCAAATATTTGCCGACCGACAAACAGTCCAGGTGACTTCCTCAAATATCACCGATTACAACGAATCCCGATATAATGAGGATGATCACCTAATTCCCAATAACTTACTCCCACTCATCATCTGTAAAACCATATAGATGTGAGAATCACACCTGGTAAATACATACCCTGGAGCAAGTGTCTAATTTGGAAATCAGTTTTCCATTAACAGTACATGGTGAAACTGAAACATTGAGATGTTTCGATGGGGTATCCCGGTATTCCTAGTAATGCCTCTTCCAGATTCACGACTGTAACTGTATAATTCTTTGCCACCTCTCCAAATCCCTTTATATGTCTTTAGTCATTACCTTCTGCACACCCCTTTAGGCCAAATGGTTTTCTTCCTTCCCTACCGTTCGGCACCAGCCTATGGTTTGGAAGAAGACTATCCAATAAGCATAATGGGTGTACTGTCCTAATCCTAGGAACACTCGCAATGCGAGAGAAGGTGAAGATAAAAGACAACCGAATAAACCTTATTCCTATTTATCCTGAACCAGAATCCATCCCCGAACTGGAACAAGTTCCTTTCGAGTTCGTATATAACCATACGATGGAGTATCCAATAAACTGTGGATCTTCGTAGTGATACGAAGTGTCCTAGAGAAATACAAAGGTGAAGTGGGAGTTGTAATGAAATACCTGGTTTGGTCGTGAATATCGGTTGCAATTTACTTTGCCCTCTTACTAATCCCTTGCTTTGTCTTAACTTAATACCTTCTGTACACCATCGTTAGGCTAATTGGTTTTCTTCATTCCCTACCGGTCGGCACCTGCCTATGGTTTGGAAGAAGACTATCCAATTTGCGTAATAGGTGTACTATCTCCTAAACCAAGGAGTACTCGTAACCTGAGAGAAGGTAAAATGAAAAGACAACTGAATAGTCCTATCCTTTTTCTCCAGAACCGGAAACCATCCTCGAATAAATTCCTTCGAGTTCGTATCTAACCATACGATGGTTTTGTCCAATGGAAGTGGACGTTCGTAGTAATACGGGGTGTCCTGGAGAAAAGGGTAAAATTAGGAGTAGCAATGAGGTTTGCAATTCTGACAATCCAAAAGCCAGTGTTTAAGAAGATTCGGTTAATTTTGGTCACTGAGTCATAGTCTTAGGGTCGGGTCAATGGTCGCAGCCAAAGAGAGTGAGAAAAGAAACACTCAGCGTGCACTCTAACCTAGATCAGAATGGTTACCAATTTATCTAATCTGGAAAACTCCCACTGTACCGTCAAATTCTCCTCCAAACCTGAAAGAAGAATTAGTCGGGATCACTCGAGGAGTAAACCAACTCATCAGTGGGAATCGGGATCCAACTATCATCGCATGATAACGTGATGGAATCCGCTCACGCTATCACACTCCAGAAGGTATGCGCATATCTGGCAAGTTTCAGTTTCTTTAGAAACTCCCGATGTGATTTTTGCCCCATGCTCTTATGACCTTGACTTTGGCCAACAAATCATAAGTCACATGTCAAGTTCTACCCATCATTCTTCAGGTTAATTTGAGCCCACCCGCACAAGCCCTTGACTTTGGACAACAAGGCTATACGACTGCCCCAAACCAACGCATCTATCTATGCTGCATATGAATACCCAACAGCTACCAAACACTGTGCCTTGACTTTGGCCAACAAACACAGCTTGAATACTATTGACCACCCATATGAAACGACGGAGGGATACGAATGGTTTCTGGCGAAAACCTTTAACGTAATGAACTTGATATCGTTGAAGGAACGGATAGCTTTTATAAAAATATAGTGACGAAAACTTTTTCTAAAGAGGTCACTCCCGGTGAAGGGATTTCGGCTCTTTCCCCGTAGAATGAGGTGCAGGATATTCCAACTGAATACCACGATGCAAAGCAAAAGTAATCGGCTATAATGAATTTATTGCCCTGACGCAAACTTCTGTCCAAGGGGTCACTCCGGGTGAAGGGATCTCGGCCCTTGCCTCGTCGACTGAGGAGTAGGATATTCCAACAGAATACCACGATGCTAAACAAAAGAGAACGTCCTTGCAATAACAGCTTTTTGAAAAGTGTTCCAACAACATTAGATTAGGTTTGTTTAACTTGCATTGATCCGAATCAACGCAGTCCCATCAATTGATTACACCACAAAGAACGAAATATAATGATGTACGTATATGCCATCCGCATTCGCCACTGGGTCCAGTCATTACACGTTAGGTTAGCTAACTAACGACAGAGCGGGGACTGGACTTGCGCGGATGCAAAACATATACAACATCTACTAATATATATATCAATATATAATATTTCGCTCAAGGCGTGATAAAAAATGCAACATCACAGAAATGTACAGCATCACAGAACAATACAGATATCTGGGATCCCCGGGTTTCACAGAGCCGCTACTGAAACCCGACGTTCCCCTGGTCGTGTGGATAGCCTGTGCAATGAAATCCTAGACCCCTACGGGCGCGGCAAGTTACCCGCCAAAACCTGAAGCGAGGCAGCCCCCTTCAGCAACGTGAATGGACCACCCAGCACTTCACGGAATCCGGTAACTTGGGCACCCCTCCTGGGTCAACCTGTACCCCATACGAGTGCGGCGAATAGCCCGCCAATTCTGGAGTGAAGCCCCCTCCGTCTCAATGCCATGAGATGCGGGCCCGTTGCCCTCTAGAACTCGGCTATCCGTGCACCCCTCCGTGGGATAATCCTAGTACAGAAAGTAAAATATACATACAACGGGTACATCGACCGCAACCTGGTCGTGCCCCAAAATAATAATACAAACAGGCAGTGACGGCAGTCCACATGTCGGACGCTCGCCCCGCAATATCAAATGTACATAATAGAACAAAAACTGTACTAGCATTGCATCCAGGCTATCCCCATGACCAATCTGCAACATCACAGCAAAATCACAAAATATCAACGTGAATGTCACGTTCGCAAATCCGTCTAACCGGGCTATAGCAGTTAGACAGGATTTACCGATCAAGTGACATTCACGGTCGCAGATATAATGTAAAAACTATGAACTAATGTGTTTAAAATGTCCGATCGATCAAATTTTATCAAGCGGGCCCCAAGGATTACTGTAGCACTTAAAGAAATTCTGGGCCCCAAAAATAATATTCCAAAACCCATATTTTCAAGTCAGGAGGCCTATATAAAAAATTGGTGCACTAAACAGTTTAAACAGCGGCGGAACCGCAGCCCAAGCATGGGTTTGGCCGCGGTTCCGCGGTGAGATAATGAGATCGTGCGACCAAATTTTTACAGGAGGCTTATACTTCCCTGAACATCATTCTGCAACTACCTGAAAAATTTTTGGAGCCAAAAAAAATTCGACAGAAACTGATGCTATTGAAAACGCGGATTTTGGAATTTTTTTGTTCGATCGGAAATGTAAACCCATTAGACAAAGCTAAAATAGGTTAATGGCTAGGCTCTGATACCACTATAAGTGCACGGCGGCGTCCCGGCCGTCAATCCGACGCCGGAATGCGGAAGCGGTGATTTACTTTAACTTTTCAAACTGGCACCACCGCACACTATCAACCCGGATTGGGCCATTAATCTAGTCCTAGCTAATAAGAGAGGGGGTAGAGAGATATACCGAGCGATCCGTGTCCTTCGGTCTTCTCGTCGTCGTCCCGATCTCCCCGCGGAATCTCCGGTCTCCACCACGTCGCCGGAAGGGCACCACGTCGCCGGCTTCTTTTACGGGCTCCCACCTCTGGACCGAGGCAACTCGGGCATGAAGTTGGCGAGTCGACATGCCCAAGGTTTGCTATAGAATAGTGTAGTGAGCTATATGTGTCTCTAGGGGTTGAGGGAGTTTCCATATGGTGGAGGAAATGAACTAAGACTTTTTGGAGATGAACTTGGGAATTTTGTAGCATGAAATGAACAAAAATTCCCACTAGAATTTTTGGACAGCCCCCCAAAGAGCCAAGGCCAGCCATGCTTGAGGATCGAATGAATTGAGAGAATGAGGGAGAGAGTGTATCAAAAGAATGAGAGTCTCTCATAATCCAAGAGAGAGAAAAGAGATGATGAGAAGAAATCATCACAAGGAAAATCTAACACTCAACCAACCAATCATCAATTCAAAAGGTCAAGCCATGATGGATTAATCAAGTCAATGGATGGTGCACCCATCATGAAAACCATCATGATGAAACAAAATGCAAAGAACACCCTCCACAAATGCTTATTTGCATAAATGCAAATAAGCCCTCCTCCACCAATTTTCGGCCAATGAAAGATACAAAGGAAAATGGCCGAAATGGAAAGCAAACTGGCAACTCCAGAAAACTGGTCCCGTAATAAATTACAGGAAAACCCCGATACTGTGTATACACACCCGCATCTGTATTCCGACCGAATACAAATGCAATGAGACAAAATCTACACTGTACTATACTATGATCCGGCTTAAACCAAAGCCGGCTAGTTTAAACCGTTCGATCAGGATCTGTGCAATACCGCACGTATCTGATCGAACCCTGCCATATCTCCATACGGCCTCTACAGCGTTTCGCCCGAAAACTTGAGCAACTGAATGTGGGGGACTCTAAAGACTCGTCAATACTATGGCTATGGATTTAACCTCTAGCACGTCAAAGGTATTAGCCATACGTGACGGGCTACCAGCTATTGACTAAAAAGGACGTCGATGAGCGAACTCATCCTGACACCCTACTGAGCCTGTCAGTGACAATATCTGTACAGTCCGGTCCGCTCTTCTATGAGCATCGTATGGCGGGCCTAGGGGGTTGGTAAAAGTCAGACCCCCAAAAGCGGTACAAGTCGTGTCAGAGATCTGCCCAGAACACCCTGAGATACTACTGGAATACCTACCTGTAAATCTCCTACCTTGGCCAAGGACTTTTCATGTTCTGGCTCTCCTAGACACAGCGCGACCTTACCCCCAATACCGGGAGAGACGAACCCCCGAAGATCCGCTCACTGCCTCCATGTGGCTCGGGACTGTACCCAACTAACATGTTTGCACGTCTCCTTTGAGCGTGGTAGGGTAGTAATCAAAGTACAGTGGGAACTCACACGAAACAAATGACGATCCTCAGGTCGATGAACTAACATGTACACATGTCACCAGGGAACTGCTATCTGACGTCAGGTATAAGACCAACTAGCATGTTCACGGCGAGTCCTGTCCGATGTACTCATAACCCAATGAGCACCTGTATACATCTTAGGTGAACCAACTGACACCAGTGGCTTGTGAGACCGGCCACCGCCCCTCGTCGGGGTCTCGACTGTATACACTAGTCTACTCTGGAGTATCGATGCCCTGTCTCGAAACTCCCACGACTAGGGACCTTTAAGGATGTGCTTATAGACTACCAGCTCCCACGTATATGATCGCCCTCATACTGCTGGCAATCAAGCAAGAATCCTAGGGGCTCTATCAACGTGTAATAGTGACCTGTCAGGTCACCTAAAGCAGTACACGATGATAACGATAAACCAGATAGCATACTATCATCTTGAGTAAGACTGTCCTATCGGGATAGGTCCTCCCTCAATCATTGCAATCACGTGCCTGTGATCCAATAATTGACTCTGAGGGCACTATCTCCAACACACGATTGCACTGAGCACGTGCAATAAGCCTTTAAACCTCTAGGTGTCCCTAGTAGGAGGAGTGTTGTTTCCTGAGAATTTTCAGCGGATTGCACCCACAAAATCCAATAATAAAAAGAAGACCGTGAAAGATACATATAAAGATAGGAATTGTAAAAGAAAGACTTTGAAAATTAGGGTTTCCAACTACATTAGCTTTTCAGTTGTCATGAGCCTTATCTTAATAGTCATGAAAACATGTCAGAAATCACATCATCCCTCAATAAAACATCGTCTTTATTCTTCATTCCTATCTTTCTTCCAAACATCGATCATATAACCCTACGTGTGTGTAAAGAACATCCTTACACTCGGAGAATTCAATTCAAGCTATCATACTCTTGTCCATCTGCCTCAGTACTTTTTAATTAATGAATATTTAGATGAATTTGCTCACACACTTTCATGGGACCGTTAATACTTCTTGAGGTACTAACCGACCGATTACTCATGTGCTTGCTTATTTGGTGTTTTTCCTTGTCTTGCACCACTTAAGGCTTAGCAGTGACTCCCAGACCTGTTGGTCTAAGGCACTAGGTGAAGAGGCACCCTCGCTATATTTTTTATTGCTGCCTTGGCGATAACAAAACCAGTGTTCATTTTTCTCACCACTTTATATTTTATTCATTTTTTTTTTAATTTCCTTCATACTTTGGCTTCTAGACAAGAGCATTTCAAGGTATCCTTTACTATCCCGAGTTTCAAGACGTGTGTAAGTGCGAATAGCAGGGTATCAACGTTCAAAATGTTTGGCTTCCAGAATAGGAACTATTTTTCAAACTTATTTTTATCCTCAGATTAGTGACTTCCTTCATCTTACTAACCCTTAGGACAACGGCTCATAACTACTTATTACTAGTTCGTTTAAGAAAACTTCTAATTTTCTTGGTTTTCTAAAATTTTTCTAATATTTTGGATGTAATTTTTCACTATCTAATCTTTTATTATCTTATTTATGTAGAAAAAATTTATTTTTTTTTAAAATTTTTGAAATTTTTATAGGTTTTTTTTAGAAAATGTTTTGTGCTTATGCAAGGTGATATGCAAATGATGCGAAAATAAGCACAAACCTCCCCTAAACTTGTTTTCAACAGTGTCCTCACTGTTGCCTTCCGCTAGATTTCAAAAACCTGTAAGCTTGGGAGGAAATTTATTAATGGGGGCAAAATATTTAAGTGAAGATCCTTCCCCAAACTTATTCTATTCACTCATCTCCATTCAAAGGATGATTCAGTAATTTACAGGACATGGAGGTGAGACGGAGGAATTTTAATCAAGATAAAATGGCTCCTGTAAAAACAGGAGCTCCTCCGTGGGGTCAGTGGAAAAATACGGCTTTAATCTATGTCCATTCACTTTGAAAAATGTACCGTTTTTAACATTTTCTATCTCAACTGCCCCGTGCGGGTATACAGACCGCACAACAAAAGGTCCCTTCTATCGAGATCGTAGCTTACCTGCGTGAAAGTGTAGTCGTGAATCATAAAGAAGGACTTGTTGACCAGGTGTAAAAGTTTTCCTCAAAATGTTTTTATCGTGAAATACCTTAGTCCGATTCTTTACAATTACAGGGTTATCATAAGCTTCATCGCGGAGTTCGCTTAGCTCGTTTAATTGCAGCTTCCGAAAGTTGCAGGCTTGATTTAAGTCATAGTTGATTTCTTTAATAGCCCACATTGCTTTGTGCTCAATCTCGACTGGCAAGTGACAAGCCTTCCCAAACACTAACCTATATGGAGACATCCCTAGATCGGTTTTATATGCAGTTCGGAATGCCCAAAGAGCATCCGTCAATTTGGTCGACTAATCTTTTCTTTTCTTCGCAACAGTTTTCTCCAGGATTTGTTTGATCTGTCTATTTGAAGTCTCAGCCTGCCCGCTCGTTTGGGGATGATAGGGTGTGGAAAGTTTGTGGTTGATTGCATATTTCCGCATTAAAGTCTCGAAAGACCTGTTGCAGAAATGTGTCTCGTTATCTCTAATGATAGCGCGTGGGTGTCCAAATCGCGAAAAGATGTTTTCTTTTAAGAACTTAATGACAACTTTCTTGTCATTAGTGCGACAATGAATAGTTTCAACCCAATTTGAGACGTAATCAACCGCAAGCAGTATGTACAGATTCCCAAAGGAGTTGGGAAAAGGACCCATAAAGTCAATGCCCCAAACATCGAAAATTTCAACCACTAAGATGGGATGCTGTGGCATCTCATTTCTCCGGGAAATCCTACCCGTGTGTTGACACTGTGTACAGGTTTTGCAATGATCAAATGCATCTTTGAACAAGGTCGGCCAATAAAAACCGCATTGCAAAACCTTCCACGCCATCTTTTTAGGACCGATGTAACCCCCACATGCCTGATCATGACTAAAAGATAGAACACTCTTGAATTCCTTATTTGGGACACACCGGCGAATGATCTGGTCAGGACAATACTTAAACAGATATGGTTCATCCCATTAAAAGTGTTTTACTTGGGATAGAAAACGATGTTTGTCATGTTTTGACCAATCGCTGGGTATCAGTCCCGTGTCAAGATAGTTCACAATATCCCTGAACCAAGGTTTATCGGCTACGTTCAAGAGTTGTTGGTCCGGAAAAGAATCATTGATTGGCAGGGTCACAGGTGAAGAAGAGATGCGTGAAAGATGGTCGGCTACAACGTTTTCACATCCTTTCTTATCTTTAATAACAAAATCAAATTCTTGCAATAAAAGGATCCAACGTATTAGCCTACCTTTAGCATCCTTCTTTGCCAAAAGATGTTTCAAGGCAGAGTGGTCAGTGTACACAACTATTGGTGAGCCAATCAAGTAAGGCCTGAATTTTTCGAATGCAAATACAACCACCAAAAGTTCTTTTTCGGTAGTTGTATAGTTAATTTGAGCATCGTTCAGGGTCTTACTTGCATAATAGATCACGTGTGGCATCTTTTCAATGTGATGTCCTAAAACTGCACCAACTGCAAAATCTGATGGATGACACATAAGCTCAAAAGGGTGGTCCCAATTTGGAGATGATAGAACGGGGGCTATAGTGAGGCAGTGTTTGTGTGAGTCGAATACTGCCTCACAATCCGAGTCAAAGTGGAAGGTCATATCCTTGGCCAAGAGAAGAGTTAAGGGTCTAGCAATTTTGCTAAAATCTTTAATGAATCTCCTGTAAAAGCCTGCATGGCCAAGAAATGATCGGATATCCTTGACGCTTTTGGGATGAGGAAGGTTTTGAATGAAATCTATTTTAGCTCTGTCAACCTCAATGCCTTTTCGTGAAATAACATGTCTAAGCACAATTCCCTCTTAGACCATGAAATGGAATTTTTCCTAATTCAAGGTTAAATTCTTCTCTTTGCAACGAGTAAGAACTGCGTCAAGATTTGATAGGCAGTCAGAAAAAGAGTCTCCGAAAATTGAGAAATCGTCTATAAAAATCTCCAAAGAA
Organism: Agapanthus africanus; assembly: GCA_030015575.1. Classification (NCBI taxonomy): domain Eukaryota; kingdom Viridiplantae; phylum Streptophyta; class Magnoliopsida; order Asparagales; family Amaryllidaceae; genus Agapanthus; species Agapanthus africanus. Next base: position 514,882,250 of record JASDDO010000014.1, read on the forward strand.
TTCTCGACCATGTCCGAGAATATCCCCATCATACACCGCTGAAATGTAGCGGGAGCATTGCATAACCCAAAGGGCATGCGTCTATAAGCAAAAGTACCAAAAGGACAAGTAAATATGGTTTTATCTTAATCCTTTTTTGCAATGGGGACCTGATTATAGCCAGAGTATCCGTCCATAAAGCAATAATACTCTCGTCCAGCTAAGCGTTCCAGCATCTGGTCAATGAAAGGTAGAGGAAAGTGGTCTTTCCTCGTAGCGGCATTGAGTTTCCTGTAATCAATACATACACGCCACCCAGTTTGAGTGCGTGTCTGGATTAACTCATTAGCCTCATTGGTAATGACTGTGATGCCAGATTTCTTAGGGACGACATGAATTGGACTCACGCATTGGCTATTGGAGATTGGGTAAATAATACCATTGTCAAGGGATTTGACGATCTCTTTCTTCACCGCATCCTTCATGTCGGGGTTCAACCGTCTCTGTGGTTCTTGGGTTGGTTTGGCATCATCCATCAAGTGTATATGATGTTCTACAATCAAGGGACTAATCCTTTTGATGTCCGCCATGGTCCAACCAAACGCCTGCCTATTAGATCTCAATACCGTTAAAAGCACATTCTCTTGCTCTGATGCTAGAGAAGCTGATATGATAACCGGTAAAGACACATTCTCACCTAAATATGTATATTTAAGATGAGAAGGTAAAAGTTTGAGATCTAATGCTGGCGGAGAAATAATAGAAGGTGGGATCATTGAATGATATTCGGAGTCACAAAGAAGCTCATTGCCTGTGAAAGATACAGACTCGGATGGTGAGTCAGGAGTGTCGGACTCAAGCGTGGAAAATGTGTCCTCACTAAGATATACAAGATCAAACATTGATGTGGTAGCGTCGTCGAGATCTTCATAGCAAAGTTCATCAACTCCACAACTTTCGGGAGCAATCTCGTGGACAGAGCACACATCAAGTATATTAGGAGAGGGTTCAGATGGCTGAATTCCAATTTTGTAGATGTTCAGTTCAATTGTCATATTTCCAAATGATAGATTCATTGAACCGTTTCTACAGTTAATGACAGCATTGGAGGTGGCAAGGAATGGTCGACCCAAAAGCACCGGAATTTGACTCCGTGGGTTTGCTATAGGTTGTGTGTCGAGAACAATGAAGTCCATAAAGAATACAAATTCCCCGACTTTTATCAACACATCCTCTAGTTCACCCCTAGGTTTGGTGATTGAACGGTCTGCCATTTGGAGAGTGCAGTGAGCTTGTTTCAACTCTCCAATCCCTAGCCGCTCATAAACAGAGTATGGAAGCAGGTTAACACTCGCGCCTAGGTCAAGAAGAGCACGGTTGATGTTTTTACCCCCAATAGAAATCGATATCGTAGGACATCCTGGGTCCTTACATTTCTTTGGTAGCTGTGAGGTAAAAGCAGTGCTAACATTATTAGTCATGAAGACCTTCTTTGGCACTTGAGTCTTCCTCTTCCTAGTGCACAAGTCTTGAAGAATTTTCGCATAAGCGGGGACTTGTTGAATAGCATCTAGGAGAGGGATGTTGATGTTAACCTGTTTGAACATCTCAATAATCTTCTCCATATGTGGACTCGATTTGTTACCTCTTAACCGATTTGGATAAGGTGCTTTAGCAATAAGAGCTGGGTCCATCATAGGAGAAGGTGGTGTGTATAGATGTCATCCCAGAATAGGAGTGGGGATTGTCTGTGGTGGACTAGAAGAGGGTTGCTGAGGTAACGAGCCTTGTGGGAAACGAAGAATGGGCTCGCAAGAAGGTGGTGGGGTGGAAGAACAAGGATCAGAAGTAGAAGTGTGTGTGAGAGGGAAGGTCTCAGCCGGGGTGTTATTGATAGATCTTTTAGTATCATCAAACTCTTCCCCAACATGATTATTCAGCACTCTTCCTGATCTCAACGTTGTGATGGCATTTACATTGTAATGCCCAGGATTCGGTAGGGGTTGAGACGGAAGTTTCCGTTTTTCTCACGCACTCATTTCGGCTTTTAGTCATGCAATTTCTGCTTCCATCGATCTGATACTCTCTGCTTGGGACGCTGAGATTTTCTTTATTTCACTGACGGAAGACCTAACCTCAACCGACACTTCCATGAAATTTGACAAGAGTGACTTCATGGTTTGTGTGAATGCAAAGAACTCGTCAGAACAGGTCAACTGCAAAGGATTAGACGGTGCAGGAGTGTTGACCTGATTTTGAAAATTTTGTGACTGGTAGGGGTGCTGAGTGAGTTGAAGTGGTTGCTGTTGTGGTGGAAGAGCCCTGGAAATTGTTTTGGTTTGGAACCGTGTTTTGATTCTGTTGTTGGTTCCAAGCAAAGTTAGGGTGATTCCTCCATCCCGGATTATATGTAGAAGAATATGGATTGTTTCTAGGTCTTTGAAAAGCGGCATTAGTATGCTCTTGACCTTGAATCGAAGAATTCAATGGACATGATTCCGTCAAATGAGAAGGATCAGAACAACATCCATATACAGTTTTGGAGAGTAACATTTGATTTAGGGCGGCGGCTAAAAATTTGTTTTCCATAGTCTCGAGTTTCTTTTGCATAGCTGAAATGTCAGCTCTAACTCCTATGGAAACATCCGATTAGTTATAGCCACCCCTAGACGATTGACTCCCACCCTCCCACTGTAATGATTTTTCAGTGAAATCTTCTAAGTATTTCCATGCTTCCCTATCGCCTTTGGTCATAAAATTGCCTTGACACATGGTGTAACATTTCAAAAAAAATAAAATATTATTTTTGAGAATTTTTATAATTTAATATTATTTTATTGAATATTTTTATATTTTGGTATAATTAAATACCGATAAATGGGAAAAATTTTGGAAAAATTATGGAAAATTCTAAAATAGGGTATTTTATGGAATTATGCAAATTTTAAGTTTATGTGATCTTTTATATGCTAATTTAGCGCTAATCGCGACTGAAAATCGCTAATCGGAATTTTGGCATTTTGTGCAAAACATGCACATATCTTTTTCCTACAATTGTGTTATATTTTCTTACCATAGCTATTACTTTGGGTTTACTATTTGAATGAGAAGGTTTTGGAAAATAAAATAAAAGAAAAGGATTTTGATTAAAGAAATGAGGTATAGTAAGAGAGAGGGATAGGTGTGGGTGTTGACTTGGCCTTTCTCTTCATCTCTTCCTTTCATTTTCTCTCTCCCTCTTCCTCCATCTCCTGCTGCTGCTGCCCTCTTGCTCTCCCTCTTCACAAAATCATCACAATCACACACAAAACAACCTCAAAACACCATTTCCATTTCACAAAAGGTGTGCACAAGCTCATGGAGAATGCTTTGGACCAAGAAAGTTTGTGTTTTGGTGCTGTAGGAGGATTCATGGGTGTCTATTGAGGTATATCCTTCACAATTAGTGTAGTTTTCTTATGTTTAAGCCTCTTTTAGAGTTTGGTATCGATTTGGTGAAGTTTGGCGAACTTTCGAAAAACTTAGAGAGGGTTAGGGTTTAAATTGAGAAGGGTGGTGAACTTGAGTGTGTTTGGTGACCTTAAGCCCCCTACAATGTTTTAAACCCAGACCAAACGCATATACATAACCTGAAACCCAAAAATACGGAATTATGGAACTTTTCATGTTGGTTTGCGACGACTTTGAGGGTGCAGGGAAATCTGGAGTGAACCGGGACCAAAACGAGATAAACAAACAACTCTAGGGGCCAAATTAGGGTACTAGGAGACCCCCATGACGAAACGGACCCAACCTGAGCAGGGGACCTGAGGAGGACGGTTTTTTGGATGATGTGGCGGCCACATGGTGACATGGGGTGTCGGGGTTGGTCCAGTAGCTCAAATACATCATATACATCACCCTGGACTTGTTTGCTTGGCTAAAATTGACCTGAGTCAAAATCTGGGAGCAGTTTAGTGTGGTTTTTGACTTTGTTTCCGTATTTTGAAATGTTAATTCTTGATATTTAAATTTGTATTTGGTTGTTGGAAGTTTGTATATCGACAACAGGGGTTGTTTGATTGTTTTTGCACGTGTAGGCCATAGGTTCTAACCAATGAGCGCACCGTGCGCCGTATCGGTTTTCCGCCATGATTTTCATACACATTGCTATGGTTGATCATTTTAAGTACCTTCACGTGGATTCGGAGGCGACGGAGCATGGCGTCATCGACATCGGCATCGGCAAGCAAAGCTGAGTAGATTTATATCTACGGGGAGAATTCGGGTGGATGGCGTATAGCACCCCCGCAGTTCGTGGTGATGTATACGAATACGTATACACACATATATTGATTTTATATTGTTTGAGATTATTGATGATAAAGATGGACATTTTGTGTGATTGGATTGGTTTAGTGTTGCGAAACCCTAGAGTAGCGGTTGCACCACACATACACACACACCCATACTTGCATACATTCTTCTTTCATATGTGCGTATATAGGAATATATATTTATGTGTTCACATGGGTATGGGACTATGTGTTCATATACTGGATTTGAGGATATTACTTGGGATTTAAGGTGAGTCAATGTGATGTGATTTGAGACCGTGAGATCGGTGATATGGCAGAATTCGTATTTAAGATATGTCATGATGTTATAGCGGATCTTTGGATGACGATATCATATGAATGGTGATATACATAGAATAGTTGACTTGTGATCGAGACATGAGATAAGATATATTAAGATAGCTATAATGGATCGCATTGGGCGATGTATGCCTCTTTATGATGATACGTGCTTATGATATGGGTTTGTACGAGACTGTCGATCAGTAATCAGGTCATGATTATATTGATGATATTAGTATTGTACTAGACGTAAATCAGTATTCGGATTATGATTTTTGATAAAGAGGATACCAGATGAATCATATGATGAATGTGATATTGACCCGTACCCAGATTTGAGATGCCGTACGACGGATTTACGTACGAGCTTTATATTGATGTTTGAACCGCACTCTTGACTTGGGAATATCGGATTATAGATATGGTATCGGATGTGATATTATTGAGGCATGATCGGCTGCTAATATATACATGTAGGTATATGTATCGACTCAGAGGTTAGGCGGTTTCCTTACCTTTAGTTCAGCTTGTTAGTTCAGCCGTATAGTTTAGTGTAGCTGTTAGACTAGGTTAGATTCCTACCTATTTCAAAACTAACGGATCGTGGGTATTTTAAAAGACAGGTCAAGGGATTCTACAGATATTTCAGAAGACGTATCTTTTCTTAAAAACACCGTAGCCCTTATTTTCAAAACCCCACGATTCGTGTTATTTCAAATGACACCACTGTAGAACTCATATTTTATTAAATGCAGATTTGTTATCATTGTGTCTAGTATTCAGCTCCCGCGCATTATTGCTGTTTGCTCCGTTTCGCATACTTATATTGTGATTCATATACCATTATTGATATCATGCTGCTAGGACACCAGCACCATTACCAATGATGCATATGCTTCACGTACACTTACTTGCCGGCTCACACACATCATCATCGGTAATTGCCATGTCACGTACACTTTAGAGAATAATATTTTATGGACATAGCTTGTTAGCTAATAGTTTCGATATGATATTAGTGTGCTTGCTTTATATGCTAGTTTAGACATTGTAGTTACTACTTGCTACTTCATGCATGTTAATATTCACTGTTTACAAGCTATTGAGGATTTGGATTCGGATTTTCATGAGATTTCCTGGATTTGGGGGAAAACCGCAAAAACATTTACAAACTTTTTTTCTTTCTCTTTTTAAATGAAATATGTGGTTTTTCCATGATGTATGAGTCGTCCACCATGAGTTTGCTGATGGATTTCGAGACCCGATTCGAGGAGTTGGATGAACCATTTCGGGTACATGGTGGTCCCGGTAAGGTACCCCGGGGTAAGAAGTTCGAGTAATAAACGATGAGCCTGGCAGGGGAGCACTACCGACCGGTGATTTTACCGGATGCGTCGGATATCCGGAGGATACCGTCGTGGTCTTGAGATTGATGGTAGGGGCCGGTCTGGACTGACAGCACCCTAGATGGTGAGATTGAGACATTGAGATTTTGAGATATTGAGGTACAGAGATTTGATGATCCAGGTCAGTCCGGGTAGCCGGAGCCTGAGATATTGAGATATTGAGATTTATGTTTTGTGTCGATGCTAGACACTGTTTTATGCTGATTTCATTATGATACCTCATTTTAAATATACAAAAGAAATCTCACTAAACTGTGAAAGCAGTTTCTTCGTTTACATGTATTCTGTTTTCATGCATTCATACCTCATCCATATGATATATTGCTACCTGAGGCACTGACACGAGCACTTGGTATTACAGTTGTTTAGAGGTATACCCTAGCCATTGTTATAGGCTGCAGGTTATATATTTGAGGATATATTATGATCATATGACCAAGGATTGCGTTGTTTAAGCGATTTCTGTTCGTAGATGTTTTTCTACTCACGGGTTGGCAACTCACCCCCGTTGTGCCACAGTTTCTTGCAGGTTTTGCCGTACAGGTTTCATTACGGTTTTGCTGGCACTACATCTTTATCGGGTGATTTGCTAGTAGGTGGGTTTATTTGTATCGTACCCATCATTATACCTTGTATATTATTATTCTGTTGTATCTAGAAGTTCCATCAACCAGACATGTATTATTTAAGAGATAGAGACCAGTGATGTTTGTTCTTTCAACCTTAGAGTCGCGCGTTGTATTTCTATGGATTTCATGCTGTTTTGAGTTTCCTTTTCTATTATGATCCTCGCCTTTCTGCGTTGTATATTATATTGCTTGCGTGGTTGTGACCGTCGTTTGACGAAGAGCTAGATCCCGCTTGGGGATGCCTTTATTCATTTTATATGCTTTATCAGGTTTTGTACCCGTTTGGTGTCTGTTTTTACAAAGGAAACTCTGCCGAAATTTTCAGAAAAGATTTGTGTTTTAAAAATGCACATTTCGGCGTGTGTTGCAAACTATTTGATTTAAATTGGTTTTTCCTTCACTCTCCTATTTTTATTGGTTTGGATTTCTGGGTTTTCGGCTTACTTAGATTACGTACGCCTCGAGACATTTCGTAGTCTAAGTGCCGGTCATGTTCCGTACTTTCGGGTTGTGACAAAGTTGGTATCAGATCGTTAGGTTTTCCCTTCGGAGCATAGGATGACCCTTTGTTGATGGAGTAGGTGACTAAAGTAGAGTAACGTACCGTGGGTATGTTCCGCGGCATACTTACGATAGGCTACTCTACTTAAGGAGCCTTAGGATGTACATTTCTTTGCTCAGTATTATATTCATTCCTGATCTAGACTCATCGGTACCAGTTATGGTTTGCTGCCACGATTATGGGCAGGAGAGCTACGGCTAGAGTTGCGGTCAGCACGAGCTCGTCATGAACGGGGACTGACCAGGGCGTAATTCCGGCGACACAGGATTGCGGAGATGTGTCTTTTTATTGGGTTTTCACACCACGAGCGTGGGATGGATCGCTGTATGAGGTTACTCGGATGTGCTGATCGGCACCAGAGGATTGGGCCACTGACAGAGGCCAGCCAGATTTTGATGACCGTTGATTTATTGCATATTCATGATGATTGAGGCATTGTTCAGCGTGCAGGCAAGTGAGCCAGTTATTACTGCAAACGACGAGATATCACCCAGGTGTTGGAGCTATTGCAGTACGAGATGCATTAAGAGATGATAGAAGGTCGCTAGTCACCGAGGATGAATGACTAGGACAGGTGGTTCGTTCGTTACCCCGATGCGAGCTTATCAGATAGATTGATTCTAGCTAGAGACGACTTCATGTGGAGACGTTGAGAGTCGACCGAGGCGATCGAATGTCAGAAACCTATTATTCCAAGTTTAAGGTATTCGGAAAGACATGCAGGCAATTCTATGGACCCTCTAGAAGAATGAAACCCTAACTCGACATTATGACCATGTGAAAGCCTTTGAACCTTAGGGTTTGCGGCAATTCCGCTGCGCCATTAGTAAGGCTTGGGTTTTCCCTTCTACGGCTGGACCATCGATGCTGTGGTATGTAATCGATACTATTAAACTGTACCCAAGATGTTGAGCTCTTGGGGGATTATGGGGTTTTGACGAATCGATCGAATGGTTCGACTTCGTTCGGATGCTATGTGGCGAGATGCACTTCTTGGGAGACTCCAGATACGAGGATAGCCGTTGGAGCTCAGTCCATGCAGCTACGACGAGATGAGTCCGAAGCATTCGACATTAGAGAAAAGTAGAGTAAGAGGTTCGTACATGTTCTGGATAAGATGACGTTCCACTCTGCCGACATCAGAGATGCGATACGCATGCCGAGGCATTGTATTTGGATATACCTTCCTGAAGGAGTCGCGATGAGTATGCAGCCGTTCCGGAACAAGAAATTGCTTAGTAATGGACGATGACTTCCGGACAGTTCGGCAGAAACGAGATTTGGGAGAGACCTCGACAAGACCTTTCTGGAATAAATTACGAGAAGACTTGGACCCAGGAGTGGTCATGTTACGCACACCAGCAGGCCAGAGTTCTGGATCATTGACGAGACATGCTATGAATGACCACGACAGTTGGCCAGAGATTCTTAGAGGATGTGCTTGAGCGGGACTACTCCGCCACACTTGATTGTAGTATTTTGGACGATCTATTTGCATGATTGATTTTGATGATTGAGTTTTATGATATTTGTTTTCATGCACAATAGTTGCACCTACTGGGTATTTACGATTTTTGCACAGTTGTTGCACTTGATATCGTTTTCGTGCCTTTGTTTCACATGTTTATGATTTTATGGGTTTCATACAGCTGAGTTGATTTCGTGCATATGCACGCACATGATTTGGTTTTTGCACTCGGTATAGTTCATATATGCTTGTTGTGCAGTAATATGCATTTTGTGCACTTAGATGCACTGGACTTCGATTTCGATTGTGATGCTCGATATTGGTTTTGTGCACCTTGTGCACCTGATTGGATTTTGCGCATGTTCGGCGCTTGATATTGGATTTCATGATTTCGTACATGATGGATGCACCTGATTTGGGTTTTCGCGCATGTTGGGCGCATGTTATGAGATACGATTTTGGTGCACACCAGATGCACTAAATCGAGATTTTTCGTGCATGTCAGATGCATATGTTTTTGCTGTCAGGCACACCTGTTGCCCTTGACAGATGTTTCGTGAACACCCGATGCACTTAGATGTTGTTTCTGTGCATATGTATGGCAGATTCATGTATTTCGATTTCCGTGCACACCAGACGCACATGGCATTCATATATATATTTGGGACTTATTTATGTTGGAGCAGTATATTTTATGATGTTTGTTATTTGGTTTAGTACTGAGCAGGACTAGTCACAGGAAAGTACCTGAGTATATTTTTGCATGCATTGATAGTTATCGAAGGGATTTTCAAAGAAGAGCTATAATCTCAGTATTTACCTACGTGTCCGAGATGACACGAAACATTTTATAAAGGAAACCCTTCTGAAATTGTTTTGAAAACGGCGGGACGTGCATATTAAACAAAAGGTATATATGTATATGGTTATTTTCTTATGATAGACGTCCGCCACTGTGCAGTGTTATGCGCATTGCACAGCGCCTTTAAAAGATTTGGCATGCATTTCCTTTTGATACTTACATGTATAGTACCGATTTATATATCATATTGGTTTTACTTGGTTTTGGTATTCGTGTCTTTACCATGACTACGATGATTGCGAGATGTTTGACGGAGTTTTGTTTTGAGTTATCTGCTCATTACTCATGCGCATGTATTGCGCTATGCTGCGTTTTATATATTGATGATTTCGGAGCCCCGACGACTTCGACATTTTATTGAAATGTTTTAGAATTTGGGGGTTTAAATTTAAATTCGGGGAACGAATTTCTTTAAGGGGGGAAGATTGTAACATTTCAAAAAAAAAATATTATTTTTGTGAATTTTTATAATCTAATATTATTTTATTGAATATTTTAATATTTTGGTATAATTAAATACCGATAAATGGGAAAAATTATGGAAAATTCAAAAATAGGGTATTTTATGGAATTATGTCATTTTTAAGTTTTTATGATCTTTTATATGTTAATTTAGCGCTAATCGCGATTGAAAATCGCTAATCGGATTTTTGGCATTTTGTACAAAACATGCACATATCTTTTTCCTACACTTGTGTTACATTTTCTTACCATAGCTGTTACTTTGGGTTTACTATTTGAAGGAGAAGGTTTTGGAAAAGAAAATAAAAGAAAAGGATTTTGATTAAAGAAATGAGGTATGGTAAGAGAGAGGGGTAGGTGAGGGTGTTGACTTGGCCTTTCTCTTCTTCTCTTCTTATCATTTTCTCTCTCCCTCTTCCTCCATCTCCAGCTGCTGCTGCCCTCTTACTCTCCCTCTTCACAAAATCATCACAATCACACACAAAACAACCTCAAAACACCATTTCCATTTCACAAAAGGTGTGCACAAGCTCATGGAGAATGCTTTGGACTAAGAAAGTTTGTGTTTTGGTGCTGTAGGAGGATTCATAGGTGTCTATTGAGGTATATCCTTCACAATTAGTGTAGTATTTCTTGTGTTTAATCCTCTTTTAGAGTTTGGTATCGATTTTGTGAAGTTTGGCGAACTTTAGAAAAACATAGAGAGGGTTAGGGTTTAAATTGAGAAGGGTAGTGAACTTGAGTGTGTTTGGTGACCTTAAGCCCCCTACAATGTTTTAAACCCAGACCAAACGCATATACATAACCTGAAACCAAAAAATATGGAATTATGGAACTTTTCATGTCGGTTTGTGACGACTTTGAAGGTGCAGGGAAATCTGGAGTGAACCGGGACCAAAACGAGATAAACAAATAACTCTAGGGGCCAAATTAGGGTACTAGGAGACCGCCATGAAGAAACGTACCCAACCTGAGCAGGGGGACCAGAGGAGGCTGGTTTTTTGAATGATGTGGCCGGCCACATGGTGACATGGGGTGTCGGGGTTGGTCCAGTAGCTCAAATACATCATATACATCACCATGGACTTGTTTGCTTGGCTAAAATTGACCTGAGTCAAAATCTGGGAGCAGTTTAGTATGGTTTTTGGCTATGTTTCCGTATTTTGAAATGTTAATTCTTGATATTTAAATTTGTATTTGGTTGTTGGATGTTTGTATATTAACAACAGGGGTTGTTTGATTGTTTTTGCACGTGTAGACCATAGGTTCTAACCTATGAGCGCCCCGTGCGCCGTATCGGTTTTCCGCCATGATTTTCATACGCATTGCTATGGTTGATCATTTTAGGAACCTTCACATGGATTCGGAGTCGATGGAGCATGGCGTCATCGACATCGGCATCGGCAAGCAAAGGTGAGTAGATTTATATCTACGGGGAGAAGTCGGGTGTATGACGTATAGCACCCCCGCAGTTCGTGGTGATGTATACGAATACGTATACACACATATATTGATTTTATATTGTTTGAGATTATTGATGATAAAGATGGACATTTGGTGTTATTGGATTGGTTTAGTGTTGCGAAACCCTAGAGTAGCGGTTGCACCACACATACACACACACCCATACTTGCATACATCCTTCTTTCATATGTGCGTATATGGGAATATATATTTATGTGTTCACATGGGTATGGGACTATGTGTTCATATACTGGATTTGAGGATGGCACTTGGGATTTGAGGTGAGTCGATGAGATGTGATTTGAGACCGTGAGATCGGTGATATGGTAGAATCCGTATTTAAGATACGTCATGATGTTATAGCGGATCTTTGGACGACGATATCATATGAATGGTGATATATATAAAATAGTTGACTTGTGATCGAGACATGAGATAAGATATATTAAGATATCTATAATGGGTGGCATTGGGCGATGTATGCCTCTTTATGATGATACGTGCTGATGATATCGGTTTGTACGAGACTGTCGATCAGTAGTCAGATCATGATTATATTGATGATATTAGTATTGAACTAGACGTAGATCAGTATCCGGATTATGATCTTTGATAAAGAGGATACCAGATGAATCATATGATGAATGTGATATTGACCCGAACCCAGATTTGGGACGCCGTACGACCGATTTACGTACGAGCTTTATATTGATGTTTGATCCGCACTCTTGACTTGGGAATATCGGATTATAGATATGGTATCGGATGTGATATTATTGAGGCGTGATCACCGGCTAATATATACATGTCGGTATATGAATCAAATCAGAGGTTAGGCGGTTTCCTTACCTTTATTTCAGCTTGTTAGTTCAGCCGTATAGTTTAGTGTAGTTGTTAGACTAGGTTAGATTCCTACCTATTTTAAAACTAACGGATCGTGGGTATTTTAAAAGATAGGTCAAGAGATTCTACGGATATTTCAAAAGACGTAACTTTTCTTAAAAACACCATTGCCCTTATTTTCAAAACCCCACGATTCGTGTTATTTCAAATGGCACCACTGTAGAACTCATATTTTATTAAATGTAGATTAGTTATCATTGTGTCTAGTATTCAGCTCCCATGCATTATTGCAGTTTGCTCCGCTTCGCATACTTATATTGTGATTCATATACCATTATTGATATCATGCTGCTAGGACACCAGCACCATTACCTATGATGCGTATGCTTCACGTACACTTACTTGCCGGCTCACACACATCATCATCGGTAATTGCCATGTCAAGTACACTTTAGAGAATAATATTTTATGGACATAGCTTGTTAGCTAATAGTTTCGACATGATATTAGTGTATCTGCCTTATATGCTAGTTTAGACATTGTAGTTACTACTTGCTACTTCATACATGTTATTATTCACTGTTATGCTTATATTCACTTTTTAAATGCTATTGAGAATTTGGATTCGGATTTTCATGAGATTTCCTTGATTTAGGGGGGAAACTGCAAAAACATTTACAGACTTCTTTTCTCTCTCTTTTTAAATGAAATGTACGGTTTTTGAATGATGTATGAGTCGTCCACCATGAGTTTGCTGATGGATTTTAAGATTTCGAGGAGTTGGATGAACCGGTAAGGTACCCCAGGGCAAGAAGTTCGAGTAGTAGACGATGAGCCTGGCAGGGGAGCACTACCGACCGGTGATTTTACCCGACGCGTCGGATATCCGGAGGATACCGTCGTGGTCTTGAGATTGATGGTAGGGGCCGGTCTGGACTGACGGCAGCCTAGATAGTGAGATTGAGACATTGAGATTTTAAGATATTGAGGTACTAAGATTTGATGATCCAGGTCAGTCTAGGTAGCCGGAGCCTGAGATATTGAGATATTGAGATTTATGTTTTGTGTCTATGGTAGACACTGTTTTATGCTGATTTCATTATGATACCTCATTTTAAATATACAAAAGAAATCTCACTAAACTGTGAAAGCAGTTTCTTCGTTTACATATATTCTGTTTTCATGCATTCATACTTCATCCATATGATATATTTCTACCTGAGGCACTGACACGAGCACTTGGTATTACAGTTGTTTAGAGGTATACCCTAGCCATTGTTATAGGCTGCATGTTATAAATTTGAGGATATATTATGATCATATGATCTAGGATTGCGTTGTTTATGCGATTTTTATTCGTAGATGTTTTTCTACTCACGAGTTGGCAACTCACCCCCATTGTGCCACAGTTTCTTGCAGGTTTTGCCGTACAGGTTTCATTACGGTTTTGCTGGCACAACATCTTTATCGGGTGATTTGCTAGTAGGTGGGTTTATTTGTATCGTACCTATCATTATACCTTTTATATTATTATTCTGTTGTATCTAGAAGTTCCATCAACCAAACATGTATTATTTAAGAGATAGAGATCAATGATGTTTATTCTTTCAACCTTAGAGTCGCGCGCTGTATTTCTATGGATTTCATGCTGTTTGAGTTTCCTTTTCTGTTGTGATCCTCGCCTTTCGGCGTTGTATATTATATTGTTTGCGTGGTTGTGACCGTCGTTTGACGAAGAGCTAGCTCCCGCTTGGGGATGCCTTTATTCATTTTATATGCTTTATCAGGTTTTGTACCCGTTTGGGGTCTGATTTTACAAAGGAAACTCTGCCGAAATTTTCAGAAAAGATTTGTGTTTTTAAAATGCACATTTCGGCGTGTGTTGCAAACTATTTGATTTAAATTGGTTTTTCTTTCACTCTGCTACTTTTCTTGGTTTGGATTTCTGGGTTTTCGGCTTACTTAGATTACGTACGCCTCGAGACATTTCATAGTCTAAGTACCGGTCATGTTCCGTACTTTCGGGTCGTGACACATGGCTTCAAGGCTCTGTTTAGTGGTAGGATTAATGCCCTCATATATAACTCGACACAGATCCCATCTGGGGATTCCGTGATGTGGACATTGAACTAATAGATCCTTGAAGCGTTCAAGATATTTTGAGAATGCTTCATTTGGAAGCTGGGTGAATTGATTGATTTCGCTATGGACTTGAGCTGTTTTAGGATAGGGGTAAAATTTCTTTAGGAATGCTTTGACGAATTCTCCCCAGTTTGAAATGGAATGTGCGGTTGTGTTATACAGCCACTTCTCGGCTATATCGCACAAGGTAAATGGGAGAAGACGGAGACGCATAGCATCCACAGAAAGTTGTGACGTACCCATCATTGCACATATATTTTCAAATTTGGTGATAAAGACATATGCGTCTTCAGACTCGAGACCGTGGTATTTGGGTAGAAGGTTGATGTATTGGGGTTTAATCTCAAAATTATCCCTGTTGGCTGGTGGAATGGAGAGACAGGTTGAAAGAGTACCTCGCATAGGATAGCACCTCTCTTGGAGATAGATGCGGGGTGGATTCTGCGCACCTGCGGACGGCGGCAGATTAGTGGTAAAGAAGTTCGATGGAGAAGGGTCCATCGATGTGGGTGTGGTGGTGGGTAAAGAAGAGGTAAATGTAGAAATACCGACTTCGGATTCGATCGGAGGAACGCGGACTAAACGGGCACTAGAATCCCATGTCCAGCCTATCTTGCACTAAAGGGTTTAGTACAAGTGGCAGCGTAAGTTAATTAGGGAAAATGAATGAAGTGGTGTTTGTTTTGAAAAATATACGGATTTTTGAAAAATTATGCAAATCACAAAAAATACAACAAGCAACCCTAAGTCTAGTGGTCACCTAGGTCAAGGCTCTAGACCGCTCCTAACTGCCAAAAGACAAGTCGCAGGATCAATCCTCCACTGCATTTTTGTCTCTCCTGTGGCCAGGTAAGTGCCAGGTAAGTGGGAGGTTCTCCACTACGTAAGTAGTGGGCCTAATTAAATAACCAGTTGCCTTAGACACCACAAAAGAAACGCGGATAAACAATGGATTACCCACAGCCTTCTCTTGTCCTAAATGAGCGCAACGGTCCTTAGAGTCATGTCTAGATTTCTTTTAGTTAATGAGGGTAATGCGGATGCAAGTTTATGATTTTTGGGGCTTAGGAAGGGTAATGAACTTCCCAGCTAATCTGAATTTGGCTGTGCCCCTTAAATTCCGTATTAATATACAAACAACCAAAAATCAAAACACGCACAATGTTTATTGCTTTTTGCGGCGCTACGAATTATTTGCAAAGAAACCTGCAGCAAATTGTTAATGGAGCAGATTGAGGAAGAGATAAGAAAGTCAAGAAGTCATCTGAGAAAAATGGTACAGTAATTCAGCTAACAAGCTGCGGAACTGCCGCAATTCTCGCCTTAAACCGCGGATCCGCCGCGGTTCTAACAGTTCACTGCACAAAAAGTTTACAGCAAGCCTCTGTTCACTCCCTGAGCTCTCTGGAATATTCCAAATATTTTTCCAATTGCACAGCAGACTCCAGATTTCCTTGCAACAAATCACAACGAGTTGTTTAGTATTTGTGCGAATTTTGATCTCAAAATTATGATGGAATAAACTTTTCAACTCAAATTTCAAAAACAAACGAATTAGTGCACTATCCCCGGCAACGGCGCCATTAGATTGAATGATTTTCCGGTGCGTATATTGAAAATGTATAGAAATCTGAACCAAAAATATTTTGACCGCAATCAGTAACGCGTTAGCGAGTGCGAATCGTCCATAGGGAAAGTGTAATCCATTCGTAATTCGAATTAGATGAATTGAAAATTAAAGAAAAGAGAAAAGACAATTCAATTCAAGATTTATAAAATTGAAGTTCAAGAATTATCTAGATCTAAATCTAAAATCAAGAAAACATTTAAAAATCAAGAATTAAAAATTGATGATATCCAATCCAATAATCAAGAATCGAAGTGAGGCTCGTAGGAATCGATCGAATCTATAGATGTGATGAAAACTAGTGATTACGTTTTTTTATCCATTAATGAATTGATACTAAATCGATGACGATTAATCGAGGTTTAAGGATCTTTCAAAGAAACTAAGGCTTCTTCATCTCATCCTTTGTCTTTTCGATGAATCTCATTCAAAAGCTAGCTTCTAGTTAATCGAATTACCGATCATTGATCTCTAGTCAAGATAAAAAATAATCAGGAAAGCATCTCGCTCGAAACTAGATTGTCGATCATTCGATTCACTAGAATTTAAAAAACTTATAGGAATTAAGAATCGTTTCAAGATCTAATCATCATCAGCTATTGATTCTCTCGACTCCTTCATGAGCGGAGTTTTACTCAAACATCATCTCAAAGAACACAATCAAGAATTGAGATCTAATCATGATGTAAGAATGTAAAGAAAGCAAGATTAAAGATCTTCACCTTTATTATTCAACAATTCGTTACACTTCGCTAAAAAAACTACAAGAAATTGAGGAGAGAACAAGATCGTCGAATTTAGGGTCGCATCGTCTCCTTGAGTCGCGGATCATCTTGGATCTCTTGCTCGGATGAAGATCGGCTTCACTCCAAAAGGTTTGTTGATTTCTCGCTTGATTTGTACTCGGTGTTCTTGATTTTGGCTTGGATTTTCGAATTGGGGATTAGGGTTTACAAGTTATGTCACTTAACTTGTGCTGGGGAAATTGGAGAACCAATTATTGAACAACCCTAGAAGTGAAGCCTTAGGGTCCCTTTTATAGCCTTCATTAGGATTAGCTTCCTTTAGAAGCTAGGTTTAGTTTTGCTTCCCATGTAAGCTTGGTAGTTAGGTAGAAGGTTCTAAAGGTAGTTAGTTAGGGTTAGCTTCCTTCATAAGCTTGGAGGTTTGGGAGAAGCTTCTATGCTTTAGGTAGTTAAGTGAGAAGCTTGTTTGAGAAGCTTGAACATGATTAGCTAAAACAAAAGGCCTTGCTGTTCTGGCAGAAGATTCTGGAGAATTCTGGGATTTGCAGTGGCTTGAAGAGGTTCTGGCCTTGAGAGAATAATACCGGAGAAGAGATGTGCTGACGTCACTGTCACGTGGCCGCGGATCCGCCGCGCATGCCATGCTCCGGCCTCGGATCCGCGGCCCAATAGGAGCCTTGGTGTATCAAGTTTCCAGTGTTGCTTTATATTGACCTCATGGTATTTCTCTGATATGTGTAATCTCATAAAGCTTTCTATATTGCTGCCAGATCTCAAGTCCTGGAGTTGGCGTATTTTTATCAGCACTTTTTCACAAATTTGGCTTTTCTCCTGGAATTTCCTGCACAAATTCTCGAGACAAGTGTTGCGCTACACAAAGATTATGCGATGCAATGATAAACACTCAATTTCCCTCAAATGTGGGTTTTAAAGTATAACACAAGTAATTTGGTATTTTACGGCTGTTTTTCTAATATGTGCTATATTAATAACGAACACCTCTAGATGAGTGCAAATGGTAGGGAAATTATCGTGTTAAAAATGCAATATTTTCGACTGATCAGTCGTATATCGGTCCTAGGGGGCGGCAAGTGTCAGACCCCTAATAGTGTAATAATTCGTGTCGGAGTGCGGCTTAAAACACCCTGAGAAACTACTGGAATCCCTACCAGCAAATCACGCTTTCCCTAGCCAGGGACTTTGTGTAATGGCTTTCCGAACACAGCACGACATCAACCCCCAATACTGGGAGAGACGAATCCTATCTAACCGCCACTGCCTCTAAGTGATTCGGGACTACACCCAACTACTACCTGTTTGCACGACTCAGCAGAGCCGTGGTAGGGTAGTGATCTAAGAACAGTGGGAACACACTTGAGGCGAAGTAGCAGTATCAAGTCGACGGACTAAGCTGTACTCATGTCACCTAGGAACTGCTACCTGACGATAGGTATATTACCAACCAGCAGTTCCTCACGAGTCCGTCCAGTATAACTCATAACCCAATGAACACCTGCATACTATCTCCAGTACGACGTACTGATGGCTGCGGGACAGATCATCCCCCTGCTGGGATAAGAAGCGTATACACTAGTCTACTCCGGAGTATCGATGCCCTGTCTTGATAATCCTACGACTATGGACCTGTATATGGATGTGCTTGTAGACTACCCAGCCCCCACTAGTATGACTGCCATCACAACGCTGGTAGTCAAGCAAAGATCTCAAGGGCTCTATCAATATGTATTAGGGATACATTAAAAGAAACATATACACATATTAAGATAGATACAAACCAAGTAGCATACTACTATATCGAGCAAGACAGTCATAAATCCATGTATATATCCCAATCTTCCAAAATGTAATATACAAACTAGTACTATACAATAATGGCCTCTAGGGCATATTACACTAACAATCTCCCACTTGCACTAAGGCCATGTGCTGGCATATCGCAGACCTATCATCTCAAATAGCCTCTCGAACTGTGTCTGAGGGATGGCTTTTGTGAATGGATCTGCAGTGTTTTCCTAAGTAGCAACTCTCCGAACCTCGATCTCCTGGAGATCCACGATCTCCCTGATCGGTGATACAGCCTCAAGATGTGTCTGGACTTTTGATGTTACCTGGGTTCCTTTGCTAAAGCTATAGCCCCGTTGTTGTCATAATACAGATGTATTGGATCAACAATGGATTGAACCACCTGAAGTTCTGTTAAGAACTTCCTTATCCAGACAGCTTCTTTTGCGGCATCTGAAGCTGCGATATACTCCGCTTCCATTGTTGAGTCAGCATAGGTGTCCTGCTTGGAACTCATCCAAGAGACCGCCCCTCCATTGAGGGTAAAGACATAACCTGATATGGATTTGGAGTCATCCTTTTCACTCTGGAAGCTGAAGTCAGCAAAGACCTCGATCTTGAAGTCTTCTCTGCCATAAACCAAGAATATTTCCTTAGTCCTTCTCAGGTACTTAAGAATGTTCTTTACTGCTATCAGGTGCTTCTCCCCAGGGCTTGACTGATACAGGCTTACTACGCTTAGTGCATAAGCTACATCTGGTCCGGTACATAACATCACATACATTATAGAGCCTACCGCAGAAGCGTAGGGTATAATACAAATGCGATCCCTTTCCAAATCAGTCTTGGGAGACATCTCTTTGGAGAGGGTGATTCCGTGACAAGCCGGTAAATTACCGCGCTTTGCATCTTCCATACTGAATCTTTTCAGTAAAGTGTCGATGTACCTGGACTGTGAAAGTACCCACATCCTTTTAGATCTATCACGATAGATCTGGATCCCCAGAATGTAATAGGTATAGGTCTTTCATGGAGAACCTTTGTGACAAGAACCCTTTTGACAGAATGTAGCATAGGAATGTCATTTCCTATCAAGAGAAATCCATCCACGTACAAGATGAGGAATACAACAGTTCGTGCTACAATCTTACTATAAATGCATGGATCATCTGGATTTTTGATAAAGTCAAATTCTTTGACCGTCTCATCAAAACAGATGTTCCAACTCCGCGATGCCTGCTTTAGTCCATAGATGGACTTAAGCAACTTGCACACTTTCCCGCTGCTCCCACTCTGAATGAAACCTTTTGGCTGGTCCATATAGACGCACTCTTCCAAATTTCCATTTAGAAAAGCGGTTTTTACGTCCATCTGCCAAATCTCGTAATAGTAGAAAGCAACAATGGCATGAAGGATCCGAATGGATTTGAGCATAGCCACTGGAGAAAAGGTTTCATCATAGTCCAAACCAGGTTTTTGACGAAATCCTTTTGCAACAAGTCTAGCCTTACAGGTTTCAACCTGTCTATCTACACCAATCTTCTTTCTGAAGATCCATTTGGAGCCTACGGGTTTTACCCCTTCTGGAGCAATGTCCAAAGTCCATACTTTGTTGGTGTACATGGACTCCATCTCGGTCCGCATTGCATCAAGCCACTTTACCGAGTCTTTGCTATGAATGGGCTGCTGGAAGTTAGTTGGCTCATCATTGTCAATGATGCAATCTTCTCTATCCCCGTCTATGAGAAAACCGTAGTATCTCTCGGGCGGATGAGACAGCCTACTACTCCTGCGGAGTGGCGTGGGAATGCCCTGTTCTTCTGAAACTTCTGGTTCCACCAAGCTTTCAGTAATAGGTTATGGTTCTGGAATTTCTTCCAGTTCTATTGCGCTCCCACTAATTTCTTTTTCTAAAAATTGATGTTCCAAAAAGTGGGCATGAGGAGAAACAAAACCTTTTGTTCCTCTGCGTAATTGAAAAGATACCCCCTGGAGTTCTTTGGGTATCACAAAAACTTGCACACTACTGAGCGTGCCTCGAGTTTGTCCGCATGCTGCTTTTTAACAAAAGCTGGACATCCCCATATCTTCAGATATTAAAGATAGGGTTTCTTCCCACTCCACATCTGATATGGTGTGGTAGGCTCAGTCTTGGTAGGAACTTTATTCAAAAGATATGCAGCTGATTCTAGTGCATAGCCCCAGAATGATTGCGGTAACTCAACGTTACTCATCATGGAACGTACCATATACAATAGGGTTCGGTTCCGTCTCTCCGATACACCGTTGTGTTGTGTTGTGGTGTGTATGGATGATTTAGATGAGATAGAATTCTATTCTCTTTTAGGTAATCCAGGAACTCGGCACTCAAGTATTCACCACCTCGATCAGATCTCAGAGTCTTAATACTTTTTCCGGTTTGTTTTTCCACTTCATTCTTATATTCTCGGAATTTCTTAAAGGCCTCGGATTTATATTCATCAAGAAGACATGTCCATACCTAGAGAAATCATCCTTAAACGTAATGAAATAAGAATAACCACTTCTTGCTTGTATAGACATTGGACAACACACGTCGCTGTGTATTAGTCCTAAGAGCTCGCTCGCTCTTACTCCGCGTCCAGTGAACGGAGTCTTTGTCATCTTTCCTTTGAGACATGATTGACAAGTTGGATAAGATTGATATTTGAACGGATCCAAATATCCTTCTTTATGTAACTTGGTCAACCTTGTTTCGTTGATGTGACCTAGTCTACATTGCCAAAAGAAAGCAAGATTTATTTCTGGAGTCTTTCTTTTATGTGTGTTCTGGACATTGAAAATTTGTAGTTGGTTTATGTTGGGAATTCACCTACGCGCGCAAACGCGTATGTTTTGGAAATGGAACGTTTTTAAGGAAATGGGATGCGCACGCGCGATCGTTCTCGTTTTATAATTTATAAACCGCAAGTGCACGGCGCGTTGTAGCAAGCCGGCAAGTACGGGTCGATCCGTAGAGAATTGTGTATTAGGTCTTGTGATTTATGGTTCAACAAATAACGAATGATTTGGTCTGTCACAAAAATATAAAATATGAAAATAAGGAAAGCAAGAAACGAAGATAAGAAAGAAGTGGTTGTGGCTTTGGGTCGGAAGATCGAATCGCGACGATTCCTTCGACGCTTCCTTGATCATGAGTTGTCCGTCCTTACGTCGATCCCGGCATGAAGCATGACTTGTCATGGCGGTTGCGGAGCACAAGTCATCAATTTCCGATATTCTCCGCAAAATACGAAACGAGTCCTTTTCTTCACTTACCATTTGTATGTCCAAGCTTGGGGTATCAACACTGAACACAAGGGTTAGCAAGCATACCACAACATAAAAATACACAAATTAGTGAGTGAGAGCAAATGATTTCAGTGCTAAGTGTGCTAAGGGTTTGTGATAGTATAGGGTATATGAAAACTGAGGGTTTGTCAAGCACTCGGTCACAAAATACCGTATCCAAACTTAGCAAATTTAACACAAAATTGATTTTAACTTAAACATTATGAAATAGGGAAGGGAGTGATTATGGTATATGAAGAGGTTACAAAGTAACCATGGTTTCAAAATACCATATCACATCAATATATGAAACAATCCTTAAGTTATAATCACATTAAGCACATTAAACAATTACAAGAGGAGGAGAAGGTGAAGCCTTTCATCTCACTTCCTTACCATTGCCACAACCAAAGATAGATTAGATAAGCATCATAAAAAGAAAAACAAGTAAAGAAAAAAAGCAAGTAATAAAACAAACAACAATGCAATATATTAACACTTGAAGAAGTGGTACAAGATATAGGTAACTTGTTCAACATCCTTGATGAAGCTCTCAAGAGAAAGCTTCAAGAGGGAAGAAGAAGAAGAAACCAAGTGATAGCCCACTCACCCTCAAGCCTAAACCAAAAACAAAAGAAAACTATGAAATATACATACTATGTGCGACCCTTTCCCTTGCTTACTGATCTGCCTTTTATAGGCACCAAAAAAGATTAAACAAGTAATAGAAATAAGGTGATGTGACTGCAAGCAAGGGACAGTGAAAAGATGGGGACAAATGGGCAAAATGGGGCCGGTGAGCTCGGTTTCCATGATGATGTGGCCGGTCCAAATCCGGGCTTAGAATCTCGGGTTCATGTGGTGGTCTTGTGTCAACTCCAATATCATCCTGGTGCTGTTTGATTTGTCTCTAAAAACCTGGTTTTCATTCAGACATTTGGAGGGAACATGATGCCAAACATCACATCAAAACTTTTCGTATTTAATGCACATCACCCCCCATTGGCTCAAGCCATCATATCTTGTGTGCCATGGGCAGCCCCTCCATGGTCCTAGTGCCAAAGAGTATGTGTACACTTGCATTTAGTTGGAAAAAAATTGTGTACACACATTTATTTTGCAAAAGCTCTTCGGATATCGGTCGGTTTTCTGTTCTGTTTGCAGCGTCAGCTCCCAAATGCTATATCCATGATATTGAATGTGTTTTCAGTATTTTATCACGGATACCTATAAACTGTAATTACTTAGCAGACATTGATTAATAGTACCGATATACAACAAAATAGATAATGAATGAGCGGTATTAAAATGCAGTTTTCTAAGATGAACAAATACCTCCAAACTTATCTTGTGCTCGTCCCGAGCAAAATAAAAAATCCTCGCATCACTTTCGCAGGGAACACAATTGCATTGAGCATGTGCAACAAGCCGTTAAACCTCTAGGTGTCCCTACTAGGAGGAGTGTTGTTTCGTGAGGGTTTTCAGCGGATTACACCCACAAAATCCAGTCAAGTTAGCGTCGTAGAGAAACGGTTGATTCTAATCTTAAGGTTAGAGATCAAAGCTAGAAGTTTTATCACCCTAATTTAGAAACATCAAACCCTATTTTTCACTCCTCACAATTTTTTTAACATAAGCTCATATGCTTCTTAACGTGATAATGCGGATAGTGTCCATAAGTTTTTAAGAAATTTGATTAGGTTCATCATGTCATAATTATGGACCAGGATAATCTTCTTAAGGATCATACGATTTTGAAAGGAGTCAAGATTTTCTTAAGTTTTATTCTCCAGTTAGGTATCAAGTCAGAATATTAAATCATTTTTAACAGAGAACCTAAGTATGAGGTTTCACGCCTACCTTTCACCTGTTTCTGTTCATACACACCCTTCGTTATCCTGCAAAACGTCTTATATAAATATACCTTCATATCTCTACGAAAAAAATGTTTTAATAGAAAACTCGTCTCCGCCAAGAATATTCTACCACAAAGAACCGTGGGGACTTTTAACTCGGAGAGAACACTTGCTTAGCTTGTTTTATTTGGCGATTAGAAACTTAGCGAGCTTTAGGTCAATGACTCCCAAACCAGATGGTTTTAGGGCATTAGGTAGGGAGACACCGCAAGGACTTAATTACCCAAGTTACCAAGGCCACAAAACAAAAGACTCATTTTATTTTAAAATATTCCGATCTCAGTGAAAACGGAGATATAACCAGCTTTTCTTTTAAATCCGAAGACGTTACATGTGGATAAGGTGTGTAATCACTCCAACAAGATTCTAGATGGGTTATTTTTCAGACTTATAACTTCTATTAAAACCTCAATAATATCCTTCATATTCACTTTACCTTATGAATTATTCTTGATATTACTTAACTCAGAACAAACTTGTTTAATCCTAAAGATACTTATCAAATTTTTAAAAGTTTTACAGACATGCCAGACTTTCATCAAATTCTTAAAAACACATGACACATGTAAAGTGTTATAAAAGACGTATATCAGCTATGGTTAAACACAAAGGAGGGTTATTTTTCGGGTCGTCGGTCTCACAAAAAGGGTTTAGTTATTTCTAACTTATCAACCGAACCGTCAGATTTCGAATCTAAGTTCCCCCGCTAGCTAACATGACAAAGTTTTTATATTTTTGGGAATTTTTTTCAATTTTTATGGGTTTTTTTAATATGTATGCAATGCAGAATATATAATATACACATGATGCGGCAAAATAAACGCAGTGCTCACCCCCAAACCTGAGTTTTACGATGTCCTCATCATTTCCCTCGTCTCCGGTAGCTAGACTTAGACATTAGGATGAGAATTTTATGTAAGTCCATGCTACCTCTCCCGGTACTTTCGGGCATGCGAAATTTGATGAAAAACGATTTTCTAGAGGCGGTAACATGGACTCAAAACCGGATCTTTGTTAAACATCTAACTAACAACCTAACTAGGAGTTGTTAACTACTCGGTTAGGGGGTTATACCTTTCTTTCTTGAACTCCTTCGTCTTCAAGCCTCGATGGTTGTCCGTATCGGCTTCACCCCGTCGTCTTCTTGCGCCGAAGATCGATCCACATGAAAGCTTCTACCTTTGGCTTCTTCTTCGAGCTTTGAAGAAACTAGTTCACTCGGTTTTCTAAACCTTGTGAACTAGAGTGAGTAGAGGAGAGTGTGTTGGGATTTTTCTCTATGGTTCTTGGTTCTCAACATATGAGACAAGTGAACCATAGACTAAAGAGAGGGAGAGCAAGAGGAAGAAGATGAGAGCTCAAGAACACAAGAGAGAGAGAGGAAATGAAAGAATGAGCAAGACTTTTCTCTTTTGGCTCTCATAATCCAAAATCATCATAACATAATATAGCAATCAAGTATTATGTGATGGTTTAAGCTACAATAGCCATATCATTTCATGCACTCATCTTTCACAAGAGAACAAGCAAGCAAAAAGTCTTTGCCATGAAATGATAGCCATTGTCATCATGATGGTCAACTAGTCAAACCTAGTCAACCGGTCAACAAAGTCAACAAGTCAACAAAGTCAACCCCTCAACAACCATGTCACCATAATACTTAATTAATATTATTGTTAATCATATATCATATTCTCATTAGGGTTGAGCAAAAAGTCAATAGTCAACAGTCAACAGTCAACAACCCTAATGATAATCCTCTGCCCCTGTCTCTCCGTCAACTGTGCATACACACCCGCATCCGCATTTCGAGGAACACGAATACATAATGGATAAAACCAATCCTAAAACGTACACTAGGATCTGGCTTAAACCAAAGCCCGCTAGTGTTAACTGTCCGGACACTGTACGTGCACAGGTGCACGGATGTGACCGAACCCTGTCGCAAAACCATGCGACCTGTCGCAAAACCATGCGACCTCTACTCTTTTGCCTAAAGGTGAATAGCTTTCTGTGTGGGACTCTAAAGACTCGACACTACGCTGGCAGTGGGTTTAACCACAGACCGCAAGCGGCACTAGCTGTACGTAACGGTCCCCAGGTAGATGCCGACAAGAAGACTGACGAGGTGAAACCCATCTGAACTCCTACTGAGCCTGAATGTGACAGTCTCCGTACAGTCCGGTCTGTTCGTCTGATACATCGCATGGAGGGCCTAGGGGGGCGGTAAACGTCAGTCCCCTAATAGCGGTACAAGTCGTGTCGGAGTGAAACCCAAAACACCCTGAGATAACACTGGAAGCCTACCAGTATATCTCGATTGCCCTGGCCAGGGACTACTCGTGTAATGGCTTTCCTAGACACAGCGCGATGTCAACCCCCAATACCGGGAGAGACGAATCCTGTCTAACCGTCACTGCCTCCAAGTGCTTCGGGACTGCACCCAACTACCACCTGTTTGCATGACTCCTTTGAGCCGTGGTAGGGTAGTAATCAAAGTACAGTGGGAACACACTCGAGGCGAAGTGACATTGTCAAGTCAGCGGACTAAGCTGTACTCATGTCACCTGGGAACTGATAACTGACGATAGGTATAATACCAACCGGTCAGTTCCCGACGAGTCCTGTCCGGTGTACTCGTAACCTAACGAGCACCCGTACACTATCTCCAGTACGACGTACTGATGGCTGTGGGACAGACCACCTCCCACTCTGGGATGAGAAGCGCATACGCTAGTCTACTCCGGAGTATCGATGCCCTGTCTCGATAATCCTGCGACTAGGGACCTGCATAAGGATGTGCTTATAGATTACCCAGCCCCCACTAGTGTGACTGCCATCACAACGCTGGTAATCAAGCAAAGATCCTAAGGGCTCCACTAATGTGTATAGGCGATATACTAAAATAAACACATGTACACATTGAAGTAGAAATAAACCAAGTAGCATACTAGTATTTTGAGCAAGATTGTATATACAAGGTGAATATCCCAAGCTTCCATTAAGTAATATACAAACTAGAATGATACAGTAATGGCCTCTAGGGCATATACACTAACATTTTATTCAAAGTAAAAGAAAAAACCTATGACTTATTACAATATTTACATGTTAAAAGACTGGGTTAGTCCAGAAATTAATACCAGCCATTTAAATATTTTGTCTATATAGTGCAATGGCTGGTAAAAGAATATGTATAAAAAAAGAAAAAAGAAAAAGAAAAGGTATATGTTAGATGTTAGTGAAGGGCATGGGCGTGTAAAAGTAGGGATCAGAAGACGCTGAAGATGAAAATGTAGTTTTGAAGAGGTCAAAGAATTGTTCCCTTGATGACTTGAATGTTCATAAAGCACATTCCAAAGTCAAGTTCTTGTAAAAACTAGAGTTCATCCGCAAAAAGTTCGGCAAAAAAAAGGTTTTCACGATGTTCCCAAATTGATCCTGACTCAAACTCACCAAGAATATCAAGTTCATCCGCAAAAATTTCCTCAAAACTCGATATGAAAGAATATTTTTCAATGTTGTCTTCCTCCCTATGATTTTTCACAATCCTATTCTTATCACTATGGTTTTCTAACTTTCCCAATACCAATTCTTCCTCATCACTTTTACAAATGGGTAGGTATATGTCATCCAAAAAAGTAGGTTCCCACACTAACATTTCTTCCAAAACAATATCACTAGGTGATACAAAAATTGTGTGTTCCTGATCATTGATTTCTTCTGACAATCTATCCAAACCATACCCGTTAAAATCACAAGATTCCTCTTCTAAAATTAGAATGCAAAAATCAGTCGGAGGTTTTTCTTGTGTGTCCTGATAACACTTAGGCAATTCAATTGCATCGTCATCTATGAAATCATCAAAATTCAATTGATCGTTTATCTTACTCGGGTGACTTCCTAGATGACAGACATTAACACTATTGGGTTCCGATTGACCGTGATCACTCTCTAGAATCCTCACAGCTAAATGTTTCCTGTCTTCCTCTATTCTATCTAATGATTGAGCAAGAAACAATTGCTCAGACTGCTGTATGCATAGGGCTAGCGTAGAAGCTGATTGATTCCCGACCGCAGTCATTACTTCAATACCCTTCTCTAAAATGGTCAACCTAGCATCCATCTCACTATCATACCCTAATGATGTGTCAGTTGTTTCGGGTAAAGAGGGTTGTTATGGTGGTGATGCTAAAGCAGTCAATCTGTCGACCTCTTTCTCTAAATCTTCAATCATTAGGTCTCTAATTGAAGTGGGACTGGGTTCAAGAGTGTTAAGTGGGTGACCATTATCAAAAATCTGGGATGGTTGGTCACCCTCTAAGAAAGGACAGTTGTCATGAATGTGGGAAGAATTTTGGAAATTTGAACAAGTTAATTAGGATTGAGTATAAACAAAAGAATAAGAATCGTGAAAAATTGAATTAAATCTTGTATCACCCATATAAACAAGAATTCACAAATATTACAAAAACAAAGAATATCATACCCCTAGCAGTCTATGGTATGCTAGTCAACTAGACCTGCTCAAGATCCCGATTGTCGAAGTAAAACTGTGTCGAGAAACGGGCTCAAGATATACGGATCACGAAGCCAGGTAAGTGCAAGAGAGAAGGGGAGGTTTTCCAACGCTTTTGCAAAGTTCCTTAATTAGATATCCCTTTCTCTTGAACACTTGCCTAGACACCCCATGAACGATATACCGTTAAGCGGTGTTCTAAACACAGTTAACTTCTCCTAATGAGCGCGAAGTCCTTAGGGTCAAAGTTCTTGTTGATTTTAAATTACTGTGGGTATGCGAGAATGCAGTTTTATGATTTGTGGGCTACGGAAAAAGGTGATGAAATCCTTTACCGTATCTTGTTTGGTCTTTTTGCCCTTAAATCCGTATTAAGATGAAAATGCGCAATAATAAAAAGAATTCAAGACATCAAGCAATTTAATCAAATATTTTTCGTTTAATTTTAAGCGCTGCAAAAAATATGGTTAGTTCTCTGTTCAATTGGTGGAAAGCTTGTGTGAAGAATCCGGCAGAAGATAGACTAGTGGAATGCGTCAGAATTAATAGGAACGTGTTAGGAAATACGTACCGATGTGATTTGGTTAAGAAAACCCCTTTGTGTAAGTGCACGGCAGCGCCCAGGCCGTCAATCCGACGCCGGAATGCTGAAACGAAACTTTTTACAAAACTAGTAAACCGGCACTACCGCGCACTGTAAACCCGGATCGGGCCATTAACCTACTCCAAGCAAACTAGAGAATGGGATAGAGAGATATACCGAGCGATCCGTGTCCTTCGGTCTTTGGCCTCCACTCCGGTCTCCTCGCGGAATCTCCGGTCTTCATCTCCTCGTCGGAATGGGCACCACATCGGGCCCCCACCTCTGGACCGAAGTAACTCGAGCACGAAGTTGGAGAGTAGACGTGCCCAAGGATGCTGTAGGCAAAGTGTAGAATCCATTTGTCTCTTTGCGGGTATGAAGTTGCCATAATGGATGGAGGTGAAATGAACTATGGAGAGAGGTGAGGAAATTTGCAATGAGCCAAATGATATGAATAATTTCCTCACAACAAAAATGAAAATCCCTCTCCTCTCCAAAGTGGTCGTCCTCTCTCTCCTCAATGGTAGAGAAAAAACCAAGCATCTAGCAAGGGGAGAAAAAGGAATGAATATATGAAGAAAATGGTCACACTCTTTCATATCCAAAGCCAAATCAATAACTATCCAATAAATGCAAGTGAGTGGATGGAAAAAGAATCTCATCATGCAAGAACCATCATGATGCCACCATTTCACAAATAACCCCTCCACAAAAACTAATTTGCAAACTTGCAAATAACCCCTTCATCAAATATCAGCCAACGAAAGGAAGAAAGGCAAACTGGCTGAAACGGAATGCAAACTGGCAACTTCAGAAAACTGATCCCGTAATAAATTACAGGAAAACCCCGTGACTGTATATACATACCCGCATTTGTATTCCCACTGAATACAACTGCAAAGAGACAAAATCTACACTGTACAATACTAGGATCCGGCTTAAACCAAAGCCCGCTAGTATTATCCGTCCGATCATGATCCGTGCAATACCGCACGCATAAGATCGAACCCTGCCATATCTTCATACGGCCTTACAACGTTTCGCCCGAAACTTGAGAAACTGGTCTGTGGGGGACTCTAAAGACTCGTCAACACCTTGGTTTTGGATTTAACCACTAGCACGTCAGAGGTATTAGCTTATACGTGACGGGCTACCAGGTATTGACCAAAAGGGATGTCGATGAGCGAACTCATCCTGACACCCTACTGAGCCTGTCAGAGACAATATCCGTACAGTCCGGTCCGTTCGTCTATGGGCATCGCATGGCGGGCCTAGGGGGTTGGTAAAAGTCAGACCCCCAAAAGCGGTACAAGTCGTGTCGGAGTGTAGCCCAGAACACCCTGAGATACTACTGGAATACCTACCAGTAAATCTCCTGCCTTGGCCAAGGACTTTCATGTACTGGATCTCCTAGACACAGCGCGACCTCACCCCAAATACCGGGAGAGACGAACCCCTACAGATCTGCTCACTACCTCCACGTGGCTCGGGACTGTACCCAACTAAAACCTGTTTGCACGTCTCTTTTGAGCGTGGTAGGGTAGTAATCAAAGCACAGTGGGAACTCACACGAGACAAATGACGATCTCAGGTCGATGAACTAACCTGTACACATATCACCAGGGAACTGCTATCTGACATCAGGTATAATACCAACTAGAATGTTCCCGGCGAGTCCTGTCCGGTGTACTCATAAGCCAATGAGCACCTGTATACATCTTAGGTGAACCAACTGACACCAGTGGCTTGTGAGACCGGCCACCGCCCCTCGTCGGGGTCTCGACTGTATACACTAGTCTACTCTGGAGTATCGATGCCCTGTCTCGAAAATCCCACGACTAGGGACCTTTTAAGGATGTGCTTATAGACTACCAGCTCTCACGTATATGATCGCCCTCATACTGCTGGCAGTCAAGCAAGAATCGTAGGGGCTCTATCAACGTGCAATAGTGATCAGTAATGTCACCTGAAGCAGTACACGATGATAAAGATAAACCAGATAGCATACTATAATCTAGAGTAAGACTGTCCTAACGGTATAGGTCCTCCCTCAATCATTGCAATCACGTGCCTGTGATCCAATAATTGACTCTGAGGGCACTATCTCCAACAATCTCCCACTTGCACTCAAGGCTAATTATTGCGATGTCGCATACTCACAGCCCGTGTGATACCGAACACCCAACTCCTCTACTAGTCAGTCTCACAAAGCTCGTTTGCGAAACTATTGCGTTCGAGGAATAGCCTCAGTGAGTGGATCTGCTGTGATGTTTCTTTCTATGTCTCTCTTTATCTCAAGTTCGCGGAGAAACCCATCTCCTGAAATGAGCAATACCTGTCTTAGAATATGTCTAGTTGCCTGATGGGACCTAGTTCATAAGTGAACTCTAAATCCAAACTTCTTAGACTGTATCGTCAACTGAACTTAATCAGTATCCTGCGCCATGCTTCCCTCAGTATCCGCTTGGACCACCTGTCCAAAATACCGCCCCTCGTCAGAGGGAAAATTATAACTCTGACAGTCACTCTGTCATCCGGGTCACCTTGGAAGCCTGGAATGATAACCGTCTCCTAAAGGAGGCTTTCGTTATCAATTCCCTAGAACATCCACTTATGTTCTAAAACCGCTTCCGAATGTTTCTCCAGGATTGGATTAATATCCTATCTGGAGAAATCACTGTGTGACAACTAAAGTATAACCGATCGTAGTATAGGAATATCACTTTATAATCTGTGTATGTCATCAAAATACCAGGACATTACACCCTACTACCTTCTTAACAGATCGATCCCCTATTCTGATGAAGTTAGACCTGTTACTGTCACATCAGAAATAGATGATCTATCTCCGCCATATCTGCTTTAGTCTATAAATAGACATAAGCCACTTGTCCACCATGCTTCCGCTGCTCCCACTGACTACGACAACCCTCTGGCAGAGTCATATACACGTGTGCTTCTAAAACTAGTTTAGAACGACGCTATACTCATCCTCCTGCCGGGTCTCACAGTTTGGAGCAACAGCAATGGCAAGTTTGGGTAAACAAGAACCTCCCTGTCACCGTCCTTGAGGCTACCGTAGTACCTCTCGGGTGCCTGAGGTTACCCACCATGTCTGCAGAGCGGCCAATGGAATGTCAAACCAGATTGAATCTTTAGGTTCTTATCAAATCTTCAGTAATTGTTTGCGGTTCTGGAATCACTTCCAGTTCTACCATACTCCCACTACTGTTTTCTGAAAAAATCCATTTTTAATAAAATTGTGGCGAGTCAAGAACAATTTCACTATTGATCTTCCAGATGGTATAAAATCAACCCTCGTCATAGCCCGGGCCAACCCACAAACAGCCATTACAGAAACGTGCCTTGAGTTATCCGGAGTCTGGTTTTAAGCATAAGCCGGACAACTCCCCGTATCTTAACAATGTCAAGATATGAACTATTCTATATCCAATACGGAAACAGAAGCACTGATTTAATTGAACCAGATTCAAATCATGCAGCTGTCTCCAGTGCATGTCAAGTAAATGGAGAGAGGCCGATCAGCGTTACTCAGCTTAGGAGTACTTCCAATTATGAGTAACCTGAAAGAGATGCAAGTTCTCTTAATCATTACTACTAACTGAATACCATACACAAGTATTTAAATCTTCGATCACCTTGAAGAATCCCGATACTTAGAACACATGTTCTCTACTTTATTCATATACCTATAACTTCTCAAAACTTGGACCTTGTATTTCTACGAAACACATGTTTAAGAACTAGAGAAGTCATAAGTAAACAGAATATAATACGAGGACCAACCCCTCTGTCCTAATGGACACTAGACAACATACAATACTCTTTATAAGTCCCTTGAGTCAAATAACTCATTCCCTGTGTGTCGTTGGTTGAAAACTGTACTATGGTTATAAAGAATTACACCGCTGTTTAAAGCTCCTTACCTAACCATCCACTGATATAGCTAAATGTCATAGACATAATTCCAAAAAGGTATATCTCACTCTATAAAAATAGACATGCAGATATATCAATTTGAAATTAGTGCACAACGACGGATATTCAAAACCAAATATTTGCCGTCCGGCAAACAACCCAGGTGACTTCCTCAAATATCACCAATTACAACGAATCCCGATATAATGAGGATGATCACCTAATTCCCAATAACTTACTCCCACTCATCATCTGTAAAACCATACATATGTGAGAATCAAACCTGGTAAATACATACCCTGGAGCAAGTATCTAATTAAGAAATCAGTTTTCTTTTAACAGTACACAGTGAATACTGAAACATTGAAATGTTTCGTAGGGGTATCCGGGTATTCCTAGTAATGCCTCTTCCATTATCAGATTCACAACTGTAACCGTATATCTCTTTGCCATCTCTCCAAATCCCTTTATATGTCTTTAGTCGTTACCTTCTGTACACCCCTTTAGGCCAAATGGTTTTCTTCCTTCCTTACCGTTCGGCACCAGCCTATGGTTCGGAAGAAGACTATCCAATAAGCATAATGGATGTACTGTCCTAATCTTAGGAGCACTCGCAACCCGAGAGAAGGTAAAGATAAAAGACAACTGAATAAAACCTTATTCCTATTTCTCCTGAACCAGAATCCATCCCCGAACTGGAAAAAGTTCCTTTCGAGTTCGTATATAACCATACGATGGAGTATCCAATAAACTGTGGATCTTCGTAGTGATACGGAGTGTCCTGGAGAAATACAAAGGCGATTTAGGATTGGCGAAGAAATACTTAGTTTGGTCGTGAATAGCAGTCGCAATTTACTTTGCCCTCTTACTAATACCTTTATATGTCTTTACTTAATACCTTCTGTACACCATCGTTATGCTAATTGGTTTTCTTCATCCCCACCGTTCGGCACCAGCCAAAGGTTTGGAAGAAGACTATCCAATTTGCGTAATAGGTGTACTATCTTCTAAACCAAGGAGTACTCGCAACCTGAGAGAAGGTAAAAGGAAAAGACAACTGAATAGTCCTATTCGTTTTCTCCAGAACAGGAAACCATCCTCGAATAAATTCCTTCGAGTTCGTATATAACCATACGATGGTTTTATCTAATGGAAGTGGACGTTCGTAGTAATACGGGGTGTCCTGAAGAAAAGGGTAAAAGTAGGAGTGGCAATGAGGTTTGCAACTCTGACAATCCAAAAGCCAGTGTTTAAGAAGGTTCGGTCAACTTGGTCACTGAGTCATAGTCTAGGGTCGGGTCATGGTCGCTGCCAAAGAGAGAGAGAAAAGAAACACTCAGCGTGCACTCTAACCTAGATCAGAATGGTTATCACTTTATCTAATCAGGAAACCTCCGACTGTACCATCAAATTCTTCCCCAAACCTGAAAGAAGAATTAGTCGGGATCATCTGAGGAGTAAATCAATCATCAGTGGGAATCGGGATCCAACTATCATCGCATGATAACGTGACGGAATCCGCTCACGTTATCACACTCCAGAAGGTATGCGCATATCTGGCAAGTTTCAGTTTCTTTAGAAACTCCCGATGTGATTTTTGCCCCATGCTCTTATAACCTTGACGAAGGTCAACAAATCATAAGTCACATGTCAAGTTCTACCCGTCATTGTCCATGTTAATTTGAATCCACCCGTACAAGCCCTTGACGAAGGTCAACAAGGCTATATGACTGTCCCAAACCAACGCATCTATCTATGCAACAGAAAGGTAACAAGCAGCTACCATACACTATGCCTTGACAAAGGCCAACAAACATAGCATGAATACTACGTGTTACCCGTCTGAAACGACGGAGGGCTACGAATGGTTTCTGGCGAAAACCTTTAACGTAATGAACTTGATATCGCTGAAGGAACTGGATAGCTTTATAAAAAATATAGTGGCGAAAACCTTTGCTAAAGAGGTCACTCCCGGTGAAGGGATCTCGGCTCTTTCCCCATAGAATGATGTGCAGGATATTCCAACTGAATACCATGATGCAAAGCAAAAGTAATTGACTATAGTGAAGTTATTGCCCTGACAGAAACTTCTGTCCAAGGGGTCACTCCCGGTGAAGGGATTTCGGCCCTTGCCTCGTCGACTGAGGTGCGGGATATTCATAACCGAATACCACTGTGCAAGACAAAAGAGAACGCCTTTGCAATAACAGCTTTTTGAAAAAGGTTCCAACAACATCAGAATAGGTTTGTTTAGCTTGCATTGATCCAAATCAACGCAGTCCCATCAATTGATCACACCACAAAAGAACGAAAATAATGATGTATGTATATGCCATCTGCATTCGCCACTGGGTCCCATCATCATCCGTTAGGTTACTTAACTAACGACAGAGCGGGGACTGGACTAGCACGGGGGCAAAATATATACAACATCTACTAGTATATATATCAATATATAATATTCGCTCAAGGCGTGATAAAATGCAACATCATAGAAATGTAATAAGCATCACAGAACAATACAGATATCTGGGATCCCTGGGTTTCATAGAGCCGCTACCGAAACCCGACGTTCCCCTGGTCGTGTGGATAGCCTGTGCAATGAAATCCTAGACCCCTACGGACGCGGCAAGTTACCCGCCAAAACCTGAAGCGAGGCAGCCCCTTTCAGCAACGTGAATGGACCACCCAGCACTTCATGGAATCCGGTAACTTGGGCACCCCTCCTAGGTCAACCTATACCCCCTACGAGTGCGGCGAATAGCCCGCCAATTCTAGAGTGAAGCCCCCTCCGTCTCAACGCCATGAGATGCGGGCCCGTTGCCCTCTAGAACCCGGCTATCCGTGCACCCCTCCGCGGGGTAATCCTAGTACAGAAAGTAAAATATACAACGGGTACATCGACCTCAGCCCGGTCGTGCCCCAAAAGAATAATATACAAACAGGCAGTAACGGCAGTCCACATGTCGGACGCTCGCCCCGCAATATCAAATGTACATAATACAACCAAAACTGTACTAACATTGCATCCAGGCTATCCCCCACGACCAATCCGCAACATCACAGCATAACACAGAACATCAACGTGAATGTCACGTTCGCAAATCCGTCTGAAAGGGCTATAGCAGTTAGACAGGATTTACCGATCAAATAACATTCACGGTCGCAGATATAATGTAAATACTGTGAACTAACATGTTTAAACTTTTCGATCGACCAAATTTACCGAAGTGGGCCCCAAGCACAACTGTAGCACTCAAAGAAAATCTGGGCCCAAAAAGAATATTCCAAAAACCTCAATTTCAACCTAGAAGCCCACTGTGAAAATTTGGTAAAGTGAACAGTCAACATGGCGGCGGAACCACGGCCAATGCGTGGGTTTGGCCGTGGTTCCGTGGTGGAATAGTGACATCACGCAACAAAATTTTCACAGAATGCTTATATTTGCCTGCATGTGTTTCTGCAACAACCTGAAAAAATTTTCGAGCAGAAAACAAAATCGACAGAAACTCATGCAAAGAAAATTTGGTTTTGGGATAAATGTTCGATCGAAGTTCTAAACACATTAGAGCAAGCTAGACAAGGTTAATGGCGTGTCTCTGATACCAGTGTAAGTGCATGGCAGCGTCCCGGCCGTCAATCCGACGCCGGAATGCGGAAACGAAACTTTTTACAAAACTAGTAAACCGGCACTACCGCGCACTGTAAACCCGGATCGGGCCATTAACCTACTCCTAGCAAAATTGAGAATGGGATAGAGAGCTATACCGAGCGATCCGTGTCCTTCGGTCTTCGGCCTCCACTCCGATCGCCTCACGGAATCTCCGGTCTTCATCTCCTCGTCGGAACGGGCACCACATCGCCGGGTTCTTTTACGGGCTCCCACCTCTGGACCGAAGTAACTCAAGCACGAACTTGGCGAGTCGACGTGCCCGAGGATGCTATAGGCAAAGTGTAGAATTGTCACGACCCGCAGAGTACGGAACATGACCGGCACTTAAGTTACGAAACGTCTCAAGGCGTCCGTAAGATAAGTAAGCCGAAGCCCAGAAATCGAAACCCAATTAAGAATTAGAGTGAAGGAAAAACCATTATTATTTAAAGCACTTTGTTTCATTAAGTTTCATCAAGTCTCTTTTATGAAAAATAACTTCCTTTTCTCAATTTTCCGGCAAATCTTCTTGTAAAAAAATTGATCCCCCAAAGGGTACGAATAGAAATACAAGTGAATAATAAGAATATGGCATCCCCAAGCGGGTGCTAGCTCTTCGCCTCAAGGCGTTCACAAATCCCACGCAATGTAAAAATTAACAATGTACATAAATAAGCATGAAAGCACAGGTAATAATATATCGACTCAAGTGAGCTCGACCCCAAATATAATATATAATCCACAAGTCTCACAACCTCACCTCTAGGTCAATATACAGTAATCCAAATAAGACAGGTATAGCTGTAATAGCAGCAGATGGAGTACTCTAGATACAATGAACGTAAATAAGATGGTACAAAATGATAACAACCCACCTAATAGCAAAAGCCTCGAGTCCAGGCAAAAAAAGCAAAAGAGGCAAAAGTATCCACCGCTACAGTGCTGACGGAACGGACCTGCAGAAAAGCTGTGGCACAACGGGGGTGAGTTGCCAGCTCGTGAGTAATAAATAACATCTACAAAGGCTATCGCATGCATGTACACAAGTATCCTACATCCCTAAACAGGTATGGCTATGTACTAGCAGGTATGTATGCATCATTAGTGTACTAACAAGTATGCAAGTCACATGGATGTAATAATAGGTAGGTATGCCACATGAATATACTGTCATAAATGAATGCTATATGAGTCATCTCAAGATCTCATCATGTAGGTATAAGAATTGTTCTTTATTCTGTTTTTGAAACTCTTTTTAAAACATCGGTATAATATCCATTAAATAAATAAATTCGTGTCCAGCAACGACACCTCAAAACTGTCTAAATCTCATGTATCCATGTCAAGTATCTCTGGCCTCAGCCATCCGGCTGATCCATGTCAAATGTCCATATCTCAATCTAGCGGCCACGGTCGGTATCCTCTGGATATCCGCCGTGCCAAATGAAGTCACCGGTAGGTAATCCGTCCCCTGCCAGGCTCAACGCCATCTCCTGCGATCTTCTTGCCCGGGGTACCGTACTGGGCCCACCATGTACCCGAGACGGTTCATCCACCTCCTCGAAACGGGTCTCGAAAACCATAGCAAACTCATGGTGGATGACACTTTACAACACTAGAAAACCACAACTTTTATATTTTAAAAGATTATAAGTTGAAATCTTGCGGCTTTCCCCCGAAATCCAGAAATATCATAAACCTCATGAAATCATCATGGATGCATATGCCAATGATAATGAATGCTTATGGTATCAATTGCAATGTATGATTTATACTAGGCATGAGCAAATAGCACATATGAACGAGAATAGCAATTCTTATGATTTCATTTTGAATATTTGTTGCAATTGCACAGGTCTAAGCAATTAACCTGTTTTCAGATTTATAGTTACCTAGTGTCATGACATGGCAATTACCAGGGTGTGTGTGTCCACATGAATAGTGCTCGTGCTGCATATAAAAACCTAGTAATGGTGCATGTGTCCTACAAATGAGTTTGCGTATATGGGTACAACATATAGGTCCTAACTGCAGCAGATATCATGCAAGTATTATCATTCTAATATCACAAGTAAATATCAAGTTTACTATATCTATCGGGCGACTCGCGCCATTCAAACGATCATCTCCCGTAGATGTTAAATCTATTCACCCGTGATCCCACGCTAGGTGTGTCCGACCACCTGCTTTCCTTTCTCCGCTGTGCTCGAAGTCCCCGCCGGTGAACCTAGAATTTACAAAAGTCATATATATCAGGAAAATTCTGCAAAAACACGATATATCGATAAAAAGGATACGCGCGCGTGAATCTAAAACGCGCGTGCACAAGACACGTCGCGACGCGTACAAACCCACCAGAACCAACACCGACGCGCTGTGTCGCACAGTGCGCCACAGAACCACGCGTTTCACGCGCGTGTCGCACAAGCTTTAAAACATCGAAAACACGTTATTAGCTCCAGATTTTGCCTCTGGACCCAACTTGAAAAGTTACAGATACCAACAGACTAATCTTCCTAGCAGGACCCTACACCCAAAAATCCCACACCCCACTCCCTACTCTGGCAGCAAATTGCGGCCAGATTGAATAAACCGGCGGCCAAGAATGGGAGGTTGGCCCCCGTACTCTGTGTGTGTGTGTCTCAGCTACGGTCACTGTGCTACAGTCTCAACAATTTTATTCTAAAGGGCTCGGGTCAACAGCAGATCTCACAGAGGCTAAAAAGTCGCTAAAACTGCCAAATTGCGCCAAGTCGGATAAATCGGGTATCTTTGTGAAATCTGGGACCAAACTTGGTTGAACTAGCCTCAACAGCACCCCACAAGGCTACTCTAACCAACACTACTATTACTTTGCCTAAATTTCCTTAAATTACCTAAAATTATCACTAAAACATAAAATAAACACTAAATTACGCTAGGTAACCATAACTTTAGCAATTAGGAGACGGGTTAAAGGGATTATACCTCTAGAGACCCTAGGTGAATGAGAAGAGAAGGAGTAGGAGGGTGTGTGCTGCGGCTACAGCTCCTGGTGCTGCAAAACTTGGCTGGAGATGAGCTGAGACGGGCTGCAGATGCTGATCTGTGCCAGGCTAAAGCTGTTGCCTTGAGTTATGGAGTTTTCAGAGTGGCTGTTGCAACCGCAAGTGAAGAAGATGCTGAGGTAATTGTGGTGGAGTGTGGGGTGTAGTGATGTTGTGAGAGTGTGGCTTGAAGTTGGGGGGGCTGTTGTGCAGCTGCTGCTGCTGCAAAAGTTCTGTTGATTTATTTGGTATAGAAAGTTTGTAGTGGCAGCAGCAGGGATTGTATTTGGCTGTTGGGGTGTGAAGTGTTGTGTTGGGGTAGCTGCTGCTGCTGATGGAGGGTATAGTAGGGGCTGGAATGATGATAATGACTGAAGTTTTGGGCTGATGGTGCTGTGGTGCTGGTACTGCTGCTGTTTGTATGGAGTTAAGGTGGCTGCAGCAGCAGCTACTGTTGATATTGTGGCAGAAAACTGGGCAGAAATTGGGCTGAAGCAAATGATGGTACTGCTGTTGATGTAGCTACTGTTGTTGGGTTAAAGAGCTAATGTTATGGGGTTGTAGTTGTTGCTGATGTTTTTTTTTTTTTTTTTGGTGGCTGAAATGAGCAGGAATTTAGGCTGGTGTGTGTATATGTGAGAAGGATTTGAGAGGTAAGTGAAAGTTTTGAAAGTAAAAGAGTGACACAAACCTAGGGCCACCATTCTCTCACTCTCATTAAAAGCTACATGACACCCATCATAATCTCCCTTTCTCATCTCAAGACAACCCTAACCCTAATCCATTTTTAAAACTAAAACTCCTTAATTAACACCAATCAACTTAAAAAAAAGGTTTAGACTACCATGGTTGCCTAACATGGTTAACCCACAAACACATCTAAACTTGGCAACCCTAGACCTAACCCACATTAACATGCACAAGTGTGTGTAATAAAGATAAAATTCTACTAAAATAACCATAAAACCAGATAAATTACTAGAAACCCGTTTTGGTAAACTTTTTACCAAGAACCCCATATTAACACACAATTACCACTAACCCTAAACTCAGGTGTTACAAGAATCCATTTGTCTCTATGCGGGTATGAAGTTGCCATAATGGATGGAGGTGAAGAAATGAACTATGGAAAGAGCTGGGGAAATTTGCAATGAGCCAAATGATATGAATAATTTCCTCACAACAAAAATGAAAATCCCTCTCCTCTCCAAAGTGGCCGGCCTCTCTCTCCTCAATGGTGGAGAAAAAACCAAGCATCAAGCAAGGGGAGAAAAAGAAATGAATATATGAAGAAAAAGGTCACACTCTTTCATATCCAAAGCCAAATCAATAACTATCCAAGAAATGCAAGTGAGTGGATGGAAAAAGAATTTCATCATGCAAGAACCATCATGATGCCACCATTTCACAAATAACCCCTCCACAAAAACTAATTTGCAAACTTGCAAATAACCCCTCCATCAAATATCAGCCAACGAAAAGAAGAAAGGCAAACTGGCTGAAATGGAATGCAATCTGGCAACTTCAGAAAACCGATCCCGTAATAAATTACAGGAAAACTCCGCGACTGTATATACATACCCGCATTTGTATTCCCACTGAATACTACTGCAAAGAGAAAATTTACACTGTACAATACTAGGATCCGGCTTAAACCAAAGCCCGCTAGTATTATCCGTCCGATCATGATCCGTGCAATACCGCGCGCATAAGATCGAACCCTGCCATATCTCCATACGGCCTCTACAGCGTTTCGCCCAAAACTTAAGAAACTGGTCTGTGGCGGACTTTAAAGACTCATCAACACCTTGGTTGTGGATTTAACCACTAGCATGTCAGAGGTATTAGCTTATACGTGAGGGGCTACCAGGGATTGAACAAAAGGGACGTCGATGAGCGAACTCATCCTGACACCCTACTGAGCCTGTCAGTGACAATATCCGTACAGTCCGGTCCGTTCGTCTATGAGCATCGCATGGCGGGCCTAGGTGGTTGGTAAAAGTCAGACCCCCAAAAACGGTACAAGTCGTATCGGAGTGTAGCCCAGAACACCCTGAGATACTACTGGAATACCTACCAGTAAATCTCCTGCCTTGGCCAAGGACTTTCATGTACTGGCTCTCCTAGACACAGCGCGACCTCACCCCCAATACCGGGAGAGACGAACCCTTGCAGATTTGCTCACTGCCTCCATGTGGCTCGGGACTGTACCCATCTAAAACCTGTTTGCACGTCTCCTTTGAGAGTGGTAGGGTAGTAATCAAAGCACAGTGGGAACTCACACGAGACAAATGACGATCTCAGGTCGATGAACTAACCTGTACACATGTCACCAGGGAACTGCTATCTGACATCAGGTATAATACCAACTAGCATGTTCCCGGCGAGTCCTGTCCGGTGTACTCATAACCCAATGAGCACCTGTATACATCTTAGGTGAACCAACTGACACCAGTGGCTTGTGAGACCGGCCACCGCCCCTCTTCGGGGTCTCAACTGTATACACTAGTCTACTCTAGAGTATCGATGCCCT
The DNA here is from genome assembly GCA_030015575.1 of Agapanthus africanus. Classification (NCBI taxonomy): domain Eukaryota; kingdom Viridiplantae; phylum Streptophyta; class Magnoliopsida; order Asparagales; family Amaryllidaceae; genus Agapanthus; species Agapanthus africanus. Next base: position 514,924,339 of record JASDDO010000014.1, read on the forward strand.
GTCTCGAAACTCCCACGACTAGGGACCTTTTAAGGATGTACTTATAGACTACCAGCTCCCACGTATATGATCGCCCTCATACTGCTGGCAGTCAAGCAAGAATCGTAGGGGCTCTATCAACGTACACTAGTGATCAGTAATGTCACCTGAAGCAGTACACGATGATAAAGATAAACCAGATAGCATACTATCATCTTGAGTAAGACTGTCCTACCGGTATAGGTCCTCCCTCAATCATTGCAATCACATGCCTGTGATCCAATAATTGACTCTGAGGGCACTATCTCCAACACTTTGAAGTGATCCGAGTCTTTGATTGTTCACTTGTGCAGGTCAAACAACCCGGATCTTTGGCACTATACTTCACTATAGTCATGAAATTGAGCTTGCGCCTCGCTCCGCATGATCGCTGGTCGTAATTCCGTGAAAAACCTGAAATGTCGGAAAATACGATATTTAGTGTCAAAAAGCGATATATAAGCCTCAATTCCTGCACACTCAAAATTGTAAAAATCAAGCAATACCACTAGAGTACCAACACTGCACTGGAGATCACCAAAAAAGAAAAAATAAAAAACACCATCACTCGGCCGGCGAGCCCGGATTGTTCCTTGATGTCGCCGGCCAAATGAAGTTGGTTTGTGCTAGAATTTTGGTTGAGTTCTCTAGGCTATATTAGTATTCTAATTGTATAACTTGATTTTTTAGTTGAATCACAGAGTGCTAGCAGGTCTGATGGACATAGAACAAGGTGAAAAGAATTTGTTAGTTTGTGTTAGTTTTGAAAAAATTGAGTTAATAGTTAGTTTGTTAGTAAGAACCAGAAATAACAATACCCAATACTACCAAATCACCGGCAACGGTGCCAAAAAATTGTTAGGAATTCACCCGCGCGCGCAAACTCGTATGTTTTGGAAATGGAACGTTTTTAAGGAAATGTGATGCGCACGCGAGATCGTTCTCGTTTTAAAATTTATAAACCGCAAGTGCACGGCGCGTTGTAGCAAGCCGGCAAGTACGGGTCGATCCGCAGGAATTGTGTATTAGGTCTTGTGATTTAAGGTTCAACAAATAACGAATGGTTTGGTTTGTCACAAAAATATAAAATACGAAAACAAGGAAAGCAAGAAAAGAAGATAAGAAAGAAGTGGTTGTGGCTTTGGGTCGGAAGATCGAATCACGACGATTCCTTCGACGCTCCCTTGATCATGAGTTGTCCATCCTTACGTCGATCGCGGCATGAAGCATGACTTGTCAAGGCAGTTGCGGAGCACAAGTTATCAATTTCTGACATTCGCCGCAAAACACGAAATGAGTCCTTTTCTTCACTTACCGTTTGTATGTCCAAGTTTAGGGTATCAACACTAAACACAATGGTTAGCAAGCATACCACAATATAAGAAAACACAAATTAGTGAGTGAGAGAAAATGATTTCAATGTTAAGTGTGCTAAGGGTTTGTGATAGTATAGGGTATATGAAAACCGAGGGTTTATCAAGCACTCGGTCACAAAATACCGTATCCAAACTTAGCAAACTTAACACCAAATTGATTTTAACTTCAACATTGTGAAATAGGGAAGGGAGTGAATATGGTATATGAAGAGGTTACAAAGTAACTATGGTTTCAAAATACCATATCACATCAATATATGAAATAATCCTTAAGTTATAATCACATTAAGCATATTAAACAATCACAAGAGGAGGAGGAGGCAAAATCTTTCATCTCACTTCCTTACCATTACCACAACCAAAGATAGATTAGTTAAGCATCATAAAAAGAAAAGCAAGTAAAGAAAAGAAGCAAGTAATAAAAGAAACAACAATGCAATATATTAACACATGAAGAAGAGGTACACGATATTGGTAACTTGTTCAACCTCCATGATGAAGCTCTCAAGAGAAAGCTTCAAGATGGAAGAAGAAGAAGAAACCAAGTGATAGCCCACTCACCCTGAAGCTTAAACCAAAAACCAAAGAAAACTATGAAATATACATACTATGTGCGACCCCTTCCCTTGCTCACTGATCTGGATTTTATAGGCACCAAAAAAGATTAAACAAGTAATAGAAATAAGGTGATGTGACTTCAAGCAAGGGACAGTGAAAAGATGGGGACAAATGGACAAAGTGGGGCGGCGAGCTCGGTTTCCATGATGATGTGGCCGGTCCAAATCCGAGCTTAGAATCTCGGATTCATGTGGTGGTCTTGTGTCAACTCCAACATCATCCTGGTGATGTTTGATTTGTCTCTAAAAACATGGTTTTCATTCAAACATTTGGAGGTAACATTATGCCAAACATCACATCAAAACTTTTCGCATTTAATGCATATCACCCCCCATTTGCATAAGCCATCATATCTTGTATGCCATGGGCAGCCCCACCATGGTCCTAGTGCCAAAGAGTATGTGTACACTTGCATTTAGTTGGACCAAAATTGTGTACACACAATTATTTTGCAAAAGCTCTTTGGATATCGCTCGGTTTTCTATTCTGTTTATAGTGTCGGCTCCCAAACGCTATATCCGTGATATTGAATGTGTTTCCAGTATTTTATCACGGATACTTGTAAACTGTAATTACTAAGCAGACACTGATTAATAGTGCCGATATATAACAAAATAGATAATGAATGAACGGTATTAAAATGCACTTTTCTGAGATGAACAGTTAATACGTATATACCGTTGTTTAGAGTACATGTCCCAATCAGACCATGATTAAGGTGGATGTTTACGACATCGCTTACAAATATAAAATCATAACCTTCTTTAGATAACAAAGATACAGAAATGATATTACAAGTCAAACTAGGTACACAAAAACAGTTGCGCAAGACCAAAATATGTCCACTCGTCAATCTAAGATGATATTCCCCTACGGACACGGCATCCACGCTCGCTCCGTTAGCAACCCTGAAGGTCATATCACTGGTCTTCAGAACTCTAAGATTTCTCAACGCCTATAAAGAATTACAGAGATCCTGATCCGGTATACAATACCCAGGAAGTAGAGTTGATTGACAGACAGTTTTCAATTACAAGCACACCTGATGCCGAAGCCACAACTTGCTTTGGGTCCTGGTTCTTGGCCTTCCAAGCCCTGCAATCTTTCTTCCAATGGCCTTTCTTAGGACAGTAGAAGCATTCTTCCTTTCCTACTGTCGGCCCCGCTACCCTTGCCTTGCCCTTTGCTTCCACCATGTTGGATATATGTATGTCCTAGATGCCATTATATAATAGTGGATGTATCTATACATGTATATATATATACAGATGACATTCTTGCTCGACATGATAGTATGCTATCTGGTTCTTCTTTATATGACATGTTGACCTGATCATGCTTTTATTCATTTACATATGTTGATAAAGCCCTGAGGATATTTGCTTGACTACTGTGATTATGATGGAGATCATACTAGTGGGACGTCTGTAGTTTATAAGCATATCCTGAAATATCCCTAGTCATAGGTGTATCGAGATGGGGCATCAATATACCAGAGTAGACTAGCATATATGATACTAGACCCATATGATGGGCGATGGATGTTCCCACATCCATTGATATTTGACATCGAGATCATATACGGGTGCTCAGTGGAGACTGGGTACACTGGACGGACTCGCCGAGAACTCCTATATGGTATTATATCTATCGTCGGATAGCAGTTCTCAGGTGACACTGGTACAGGTTAGTCTGTAGATCCGAGATCGTCATAGAGTCTTGTGTGTTCTCCCACTGTACTTTGATTACCCCCTACCACGGCTCTACTGAGTCTAGCAAACAGGTGGCTTTTGGGTACAGTCCCGAGACACATGAAGAGGATGAGCGATAGGAGGGGTTTTGTCTCTCCGGGTATTGGGAGTTGATGCTGTGCTGTGCTCGATTGGCTATATTAGCAAGTCCCTGGCCAGGGCTGTTGAGATTTACTAATAAGTGTTATCAGTAGTTTCTCGATCTGTTATAGACCATTCATCGGCATGACTTATTGAGTTATTGGGGTCGATGTTACCGTCCCTAGACTCGATGTGCAGCATATTTGATGAAGAGACCGGACTGTACGGTAGTGTTGCTGGTTGGCTCGACGGGAGTTGTGACAGGTTCGCTTGTTTTCTTCTGATCGCTCAATACCCGGGTGGCCGTTACGTTTAGCCGACCTCTTGCGGCTTGGTGTTGCTTGATATGATTATCACCCACTGCCGGTGTATTGACGAGTCTTAGAGTCCCATAATGGAGTTACCTAGTCCAGGAGAAACGATGTGGTGTGCATATGTGATATGCGCGGGGACCCGATTAAATGCGCGTATGAGATACCGTATATTAATCGGGCAGTTTGCTATTGGTCGGGTCGTATGAGATGTGACCGGTTTGCTAAATCAAGTGTTGATTTAACATTGACCATTAGCATTTTCACTTTAGACCCTTTTGTCTTTTGTTGTATGCATGCATGTATGCACATGTTTACATTGATGCACATATGGATGTGCATGCACACATACATGCATACACATTTCTATCATGGTTGTTGATACATTGGATGGTGGCAATATAAGACTCACACCTTAATAAATATGTTGATATTTATTTTTGGAGCTAGTGGAAATGCAAATAATTCATGGTTAATTATTTTATTCATCCACTAAATCTTTTGTTAACCATGGGTTATTTTTCCATGGCCATTCTTGCACCAAAAGAAATATCTAGATATTTATTAACTAGGGTTAAAGATCAGAAGAAGAAAATATATATATGTTTTATTCTCATTTTTATCCTTAAGCTTATCATTATCTTGAGATCTTTCATTTGCCATCTTCTTCTTCCTCACTCTCTTGCTCTCTAGGTTTTGATAGTGAACAAAAGAGTGATCAAGTTAAGGTTTTGAAGTGAGAAAACAAATCACATCATCATTCTATACTACTCTTTCCCACTAGTTTAGAGTGTTAGCTTCAACTTCATCATCTTGATCAAGTGGAGCTTTGAGCTTGGACAAAGAGGACTCCAGGTGGATCGTCGTGGATTTGGAGGATCTCAAGCAAGCTTCTTCCAATAATCAAGTAGCCAAGGAGTCTAGCTAAAGGAGCTACAAAGGTTGTATTCTCTAAACCTAGCTCTTAACTACTTGTGGATTGTGTTACCCTAGTTTTTCTAGTTTGATCCTTAGGATAGTTTCTTTAGCACCCTATAAATTTTTAATATGGCATGTGTGATGCTACCATACCCTAGTAGTGGTGCTAAGGAAAAACCTTCATGGTATCAGAGCCAAGCTAGAGCATTAGAGTAACCTAGACGATGTTAAAACACTTCGAACGAACATCGATTGTCCGAAAAACCCACTTTCTGGAAATTTTTCAAAATGTTGGAATTTTTCACATTAAAAATATACAGAAAATCATGCAGGTAATTCTATGGACCCTCTAGAAGAACGATACCCTAACTCGACTAAACGACCGTGGAATCGCGGCAGAAACCTGCTTTTGGCGGCGGTTCCGCGGCGCCGTTTGTGAGGCTCGGGTCGGCCCTTCTACGGTTGGTCCATAGCTACTTTAGAATGCTTCTGGGTAATTTTAATGATGCTCAAGTGTTGAGCTTCTCTGTGGATTTTTGGGGTCATTGATCGATCGATCAAATGGTTTAACATCGCCTAGTTTATTTGCATATATTGACATGAGATGTTGTATGTTGCTGTGTTATGAAGTATAGGATCGTCGTGATGAATGGCCGGGGGTTTTATGTGAGATGAAAGTTTTCTTTTCATTCATGTAAAATTCATTTGTATGTAATATTCTTTTATTGGGGCACATCCGGGTTGAGGATGATGTTTCCTTCGAAGCATATTATTTTCTTTTCCGCATTAGGATAGACCTAATGAGGGCTGCACAAGTGACCGGATTCTAGAATCCAGTGGGAGGCCATCTCGAGGAGTCGAGAACGGGTCTCCTAAATCTACAATTGGTAGGGTCGCTTGCCACTCTCGTAGGGGTCTAGGGTGTGGGATTGGCTATTCATCAGGACCGTGGAACCCGTATTTTCTATCGTTGGCTAAATATAAAATACTGAATTCCTAGTATATCCTATATTTTCATATATGTGCTTCTGCTGTTTATATTCTGTGATGTGATCGCTTGATATATCTAAGACTAATGCAATATTATATATGAGATATATAGTAAGCGTTGCTTATGTTTTGCACCCGCGCTAGTCCCGTCCCGGTATGCCGTTAGTTAAGTAACCTAACGGTGCATAACGGAACATTGTGGTTAATGCGGATGGCATAAGCGTACGTTGTATTTTCGTTTCTTTTCTGTGATTGGCTTAAGGACTTACATGATGGGACAACATTAATATGATTAATGTGAAGAAAAATAAACCTAAAAAGATGTTGTAGAATCGGATTTGAAAACCACTTGGCTTTTTATGAAAAAGCTACATTTCAAAATTGCGAAGCTTAAGCCACTCCTTTTGAAAACCATTTGATTCTACGATGATATAAAGTTCAAAGCGTTAAAGGTTTTCTTAAAAGCCATTCGCAACCTTCCGTCAATTTAGGAAGCAGAGTACTTGGTATTCGTGCTACGTATCTTGATTATAGTCAAGACGTAGTATACGGTAGCTAAGTGATGTCTTCCTACAAAACATATGATGTGATTAGTTAGGACATTCACGTGATTATATTGATCATAGTCAAGGGTCATATGGGTGGATCTGATTAATCAAGAAATGACGGGTAGAACTTGACTAGTGCTTATGATATGTTGATTATAGTCAAGGTCATGAGTGTTAGGGGTAAAAACCAAATCGGGAATTTCAATAGTTGAAATTTGCAATAAGATTGCATACCTTCCATATGATGGTTGGATCCCGATCCCACTGTGAGCAATAGTTGCTCCCAGGAGAGTTTTGCAGTTTACAATTAGCTAACCCATTAGGTGTCTAGAAAGGTGTTAACGAGGCTACGCCTCTCGGAAGACGAGGTTTATATTAATTAGGTCCATGCGAAAGCACGGGGAACCTCCCTCAAGTACAGACACTAACCTGGCTGAACGGTTAGCGAAGTTGTAGACTGTAATTAATCCTGGCTAGTTTTCCTTTTAAGGTTTGAGGGGAAATTCGATAAAAGCAGTGGGAGACATCGATTAGAAAAGATAATAACCAATCTGATCTTTCCAAGAGCTTTTGCTGAGTGTATTCTTTTCTCTCTCTTAATGGCAGATACCAATGACATGACTCAAGCTTCTACTAGATAAAAATAAACTGAATGGGACGAATTATAAAGACTGGCTGAGGAACCTTAACATTGCCTTGACTTATGAAAAGGTATCATATGTCCTCACGGCTCCAGCCCCGCCCGTCCCAGTTCCTAAATCTTCAGTTGCGGGTAAGGAAGTCCGCAAGACATGGGACACTGACTGTGCCACGGCCAAATGCCTCGCGCTTGCATCGATTTATAACACACATCAAAAGCAGCACGAGAATATGGACGTCCAAGCTATATTTCTCTATACAAAGGAGTTGTATGGGGAGCAATCTCGTGTCTTACGATACGAAGCGTCACGAAAGCTGTTTCAGATGCGGATGACTCCTGGCACACCAGTAGGAGACCATGTTCTGAAGATGATAGCTCTCATAGAAGAGCTTGAGGACCTTGAGTGGACAATGGATAATGAGAAATATACTGAAATTATTCTGCAGTCTCTCCCCTCCACCTTTGCTAAATTTATAGTTAAGTTCAACATGCACAACATGGAGAAGGAACTACCTCAACTGCTTAATATGTTAAGGAGTGCAGAGAGCACGCTGAAGTCAGTGAAGACTCCAGTTTTGAGTGTTGGGCTATCTTCCTCCTTTAGCCCGAAGGCTAAGGCCAAGGGAAAGATGAAGAAGAAACCCACCAAACCTAAGGGTGGAGTCAAAAAGACTAAGGGGAAGGACAAGTCTAAGGATGGAGAATCGGGGAAAGGGGAATGTTATCACTTCCACAAAACAGGACACTGGAAGCGCAACTGCACAGAGTACTTGGATCTCAAGAAGAAGCATGGGGATGCTTCCGCTTCAGGTGTGTTTGTGACAGAAAACTGTTTTTCAATAAACTCTGCTTCCTGGGTATTAGATACCGGTTCAGGTTCTCACATTTGCAATTCGATGCAGGGGCTGAGAAATAGCAAGGCTTTGAAGACAGGTGACTATACTCTCCGCATTGGAAATGGTTCCAATGTACATACAGTTGCAGTGGGAGAGTATCACTTGGGGTTGTCATCTGGATTTATATTGGTTTTGAACCCATGTTATTATGTACCTAGTATGCTTTGTAATATGATATCCGTTTCTTTATTAGACAATGAAGGATATAATTTTGTATTGCAGAATAATGTTATGAACATTCACCTGAATCAAATATTGGTTGGGTATGGTACACTTAATAACGGGATATACGTCCTAAATTAACACACAGTTTTCAGCATACAACACACTACTAAAAGAAAATTTTCAGAAATAAATGAAGCTTTTCTTTGGCTCTGTAGACTTGGTCATATTAATGAAACAAGACTAAACAAGCTACATAAAGATGGATATTTAAAACCCTTTGAATATAAATCTTATGCGACTTGCCGGTCTTATATCAAAGGTAAAATGACCAAAACTCCGTTTACAGGACACGGAGAAAGAGCCACTGAGCTCTTAGGCCTCATACATAATGATGTATGTGGGCCAATGTCTGCACAGGCAAGAGGCGGTTTTTCATACTTCATTACTTTCAGTGATGATTTCTCAAGATTCGTTCATGTATTTTTATTAAAGCACAAGTCCGAAGCTTTCAAGAAATTCACTAAATATAAACTCGAAGTAGAAAAACAAACCGGCTTGAGTATCAAAATACTTCGATCAGATCGAGGTGGGGAGTATCTCAATACAGAGTTTGCGAACATCCTAAAAGAGAATGGGATTCTCTCTCAACTCACTCCTCCTTACACACCACAGCACAACGGTGTGTCAGAACAACGGAATCGGACCCTATTAGATATGGTTCGTTCTATGATGAGTGATGCTGAATTACCCGTCTCATTTTGGGGGCATGCATTGGAGACTGCAGCGTTTCTACTGAACATGGTCCCAACCAAAACCGTGTCTACCACACCATATGAGATACGGTATGGAAGAGACCATCTCTTAAGCAATTTATGATTTGGGGTTGTCCGGCCTATGTCAAAAAGCAGAATCCGGACAAACTCGAGACACGGTCAGTCATGTGTAAATTTGTGGCATATCCAAAGAATTCGTATGCATATCTATTCTACCACAAGGAGGAACAAATTGTGTTTGTTTCCCGGAATGCCAAATTTTTAGAAAATGATTTTTTTACAAATACTGATGGTAGTGTGGTAGACCTAGAAGAAGTTCTAGAAACACAAATTACAAATGACGATTTGGTTGAACCGGCTGTTGCAACAGAAACTAATGAACATCGGCCACTCCGTAGGTCTGGTAGCACTTCTCGCCCACCAAAGAGGTAGTACGGTTTCCACATTGATGGTGATAGAGAAGACTGCATCATGGAGGATGACGATCCTACGAGTTTTCAGCAAACTATAACGAGTGGAGACTCTGTGAAGTGGCTGGATGCCATGAGATCTAAAATGGTGTCTATGTACACCAACAAAGTATGGACTTTGGACGTTGTACCCCCTGGGGTAAAACCCGTGGGGTGCAAATGGATCTTTAAAACCTGGGGTAAAACCCGGCAGGTAGAGACCTATAAGGCAAGACTTCTGGCAAAGGGATTTCGTCAAAGACCAGGTCTGGACTATGAAGAAAATTTTTCTCCCGTAGCCATGCTTAAATCCATTCGGATCCTACTTGCTATTGCTTCTCACTACGACTATGAAATCTGGCAAATGGACGTTAAAACTGCATTTCTAAATGGAGATTTAGATGAATGTGTTTATATGGATCAGCCAGAGGGCTTCATTGACAGTGGGAGCAGCGGGAAAGCATGTAGATTGCTTAAATCCATTTATGGATTAAAGCAGGCATCACGGAGTTGGAACATCTGTTTCGATGATGTTATCAAAGTGTTTGATTTCATCAAAAATCCAGATGAACCTTGTGTTTATAAGAAGGCAGTATGGAGAGCTGCCACATTCCTCATATTGTACGTGGATGACATTTTTCTGATAGGAAATGATATTCCTATGCTACAGTCGGTCAAATCTTTCTTATCACTAAGGTTCTCCATGAAGGACCTGGGTGATGCCACATACATTCTGGGCATTCGGATCTATAGGGATAGATCCAAGAGGTTATTGGGATTGTCCCAAACCAGGTACATCAACACCATCCTAAAAAGGTTTAGTATGGAAGACTCCAAGCGGGGTGCCTTACCTGCTTGCCATGGAGACACTCTCTCCAAGGACTTTTTCCCAAAGACCGATGAAGAGAGAGCTCGCATGAGCATTATACCCTATGCTTCAGCCGTAGGATCTATAATGTATGTGATGTTATGTACACGCCCAGATGTAGCTAATGCACTTAGTGTAGTAAGCAGGTATCAATCCAACCCAGGGGAGGATCACTGGATAGCTGTGAAGAATATTCTTAAGTAATTGCGAAGGACTAAAGAATTTTTCTTGGTGTATGGTAACGGAGATCTCCAAATGGAGGCCTTTACCGACTCGAGCTTCCAGAGTGATAAGGACGATAGCAAATCTATCTCTGGGTTTGTATTTATCCTTAATGGAGGGGCGGTAAGTTGGAAGAGTTCCAAACAGGATACCGTCGCAGACTCTACGATGGAAGCTGAGTACATTGCTGCAAATGATGCCGCCAAGGAAGCCATCTGGATGAGGAAGTTCGTCTCGGAGCTAGGAGTAGTTCCAACCATTATTGATCCAATACCATTGTATTATGATAATAATGGGGCTATGGCGTTAGCCAAGGAGCCCAGGTCCCATCAGCGGTCCAGACACATCCTGAGGCGCTTTCATTTGATCCGGGAGATTGTAGATCGCCGCGAGATCGAGATTAGGAGAGTAGACACAAAGAATAACACCGCGGATCCAATCACCAAGGCCCTCCCTCAGCCGCAGCATGAGCGACTTTTTGAGATGTCGGGTATGAGATACGCCAATACCTGGCCCTAGTGCAAGTGGGAGATTGTTGGATATATGTATGCCCTAGAGGCCATTATATGATAGTGGATGTATCTATACATGTATATATATATACAGATGATATTTTTGCTCGACATGATAGTATGCTATCTGGTTCTTCTTTATTTGACATGCTTACATGATCATACTTTTATTCATTTACACATGTTGATAAAGCCCTGAGGATATTTGCTTAACTACTGTGATTATGATGGAGATCATACTAGTGGGACGTCTGTAGTTTATAAGCATATCCTGAAATATCCCTAGTCGTAGGTGCATCGAGATGGGGCATCGATATACCAGAGTATACTAGTGTATATGATACTAGACCCATATGATGGGCGATGGATGTTCCCACATCCATTAATGTTTGACATCGAGATCATATACGGGTGCTCAGTGGAGACTGGGTACACTGGACAGACTCGCCGAGAACTCCTATATGGTATTATATCTATCGTCGGATAGCAGTTCTCAGGTGACACTGGTACAGGTTAGTCTGTAGACCCGAGATCGTCATAGAGTCTTGTGTGTTCTCCCACTGTACTTTGATTACCCCCTACCACGGCTCTACTGAGTCTAGCAAACATGTGGCTTTTGGGTACAGTCCCGAGACGCATGAAGACGATGAGCGATAGGAGGGGTTTCGTCTCTCCCGGTATTGGGAGTTGATGCTGTGCTGTGCTCGATTGGCTATATTATCAAGTCCCAGGCCAGGGCTGTTGAGATTTACTGATATGTGTTATCAGTAGTTTCTCGATCTGTTATAGACCATTCATCGGCAAGATTTATGGAGTTATTGGGGTCGACGTTACCATCCCTAGACTTGATATGCAGCATATCTGATGAAGAGACCGGACTGTACGGTAGTGTTGCTGGTTGGCTCGACGGGAGTTGTGACAGGTTCGCTTGTTTTCTTCTGATCGCTCAATACCTGGGTGGCCATTACGTTTAGCTGACCTTTTGCGGCTTGGTGTTGCTTGATATGATTATCACCCACTGCCGGTGTATTGACGAGTCTTAGAGTCCCACAATGGAGTTACCTAGTCCATGCGAAACGATGTGGTACGCATATGTGATATGCACGGGGACCCGATTAAATGCGCGTATGAGATACCGTATATTAATCGGGCGGTTTGCTATTGGTCGGGTCGTATGAGATGTGACCGGTTTGCTAAATCAAGTGTTGATTTAACATTGACCATTAGCATTTTCACTTTAGACCCTTTTGTCTTTTGTTGTATGCATGCATGTATGCACTTGTTTACATTGATGCACATATGGATGTGCATGCACACATACATGCATACACATTTCTATCATGGTTGTTGATACATTGGATGGTGGCAATATAAGACTCACACCTTAATAAATATGTTGATATTTATTTTTGGAGCTAGTGGAAATGGAAATAATTCATGGTTAATTATTTTATTCATCCACTAAACCTTTTGTTAACCATGGGTTATTTTTCCATGGCCATTCTTGCACCAAAAGAAATATCTAGATATTTATTAACTAGGGTTAAAGATGAGAAGAAGAAAATATATATTTTCTATTCTCATTTTTATCCTTAAGCTTATCATTATCTTGAGATCTTTCATTTCCCATCTTCTTCTTCCTCAGTCTCTTGCTCTCTAGGTTTTGATAGTGAACAAATGAGTGATCAAGTTAGGGTTTTGAAGTGAGAAAACAAACCACATCATCATTCTATACTACTCTTGCCCACTAGTTTAGAGTGTTAACTTCAACTTCATCATCTTGATCAAGTGGAGCTTTGAGCTTGGACAAAACGGACTCCCGGTGGATCGTCGTGGACTTGGAGGATCTCAAGCAATCTTCTTCCAACACTCAAATAGCCAAGAAGTCTAGCTAAGGGAGCTACAAAGGTTGTATTCCTAAACCTAGCTCTTAACTACTTGTGGATTGTGTTAAAGTTTTGTGTTACCCTAGTTTTTCTAGTTTGATCTTTAGGATAGTTTCTTTAGCACCCTATAAATTTTTAATATGGCATGTGTGATGCTACCAAACCCTAGTAGTGGTACTATGGAAACACCTTCACACCTTACTAACACAGCCTCTGGGCTTGGTGGGGGCCTTCTTCTTCTTTCCTTTGGCTTTCATCTTGGATCTAGAAAAGGAAGCTCCACCAACAAGTAGAGCGGGTGTTTCCCTGGCTTTCTGCAGGGTGCCCTCAGCGCTCCTCAACATGTTGAGGAGTTCTGGATGTTCAACTTCTTTACCTTGAATATTAAAATTCAATATAAACTGGGCGTATCACTACTAAAATAGTGGGTTGCCCCTACGGATAACGGCATCCGTAGGGGCAATTTTAGTTTGGCCCTACGGATTAATCCGTAGGGCCAAAAGGTTGCCCCTACAGTCCTTACATATTTATTTAAAGATTATTAAATCTTAAATTGTTATTTGCCCCTATGGAGCCGCAAACCAAGAACCTACGGACTTATCCGTAGGGGCATGTAATTAGGGATTTAAGTTAAAAGCTCAGATCGATCCCTACGCTCATTATTCCTAATTCTCGCACGAACCCAAATTCTCAAACCCTCGTTCCCGACGATCGATCATCGTTATCGTCGTCGCCAGCGCCGCCGATTCGTCGTAGCCACCGCCTGCTTTCGTCGTCGCCAGCGCCGGCTCATCTCCGTTCTTGTCGTCGCCTCTGCATAGGTAACGAAATCCTCAATTACTCAAATTTTTGATTGGGGCTAGGGCTGCAGGCTGGGGCTGGGGCTGCGGGCTGGGGCTGGGGCTTGGGCTAGGGCTGTGGTTGGGGCTCGGGCTGGGGCTGCGGCTGGGGCTGGGGCTGCGGCTAGGGCTGCGGTTGGCTTTAGGGTTGGGGCTCGGGCTCGGGCTCGGGCTGCGGTTGGGGTTGGGGTTCGGCAAGGGGTTGGGGCTAGGGTTGGGGCTGGGGCTGGTGGTAGGGTTAGGGTTAGGATTATGGTTGGTTTAATGACAAAATTAAGAAACCTATTATGTTATCCTAGCTCATGAATGTATGGACTAGTATAGTCATGATTAAGATTGGGATTAGCTAGCATTAAGGTATGGTTTTTTTTCCCTCGTATTTTTATATTGTAATCCAAGCTAATATATAGAAATTAAAGTTAAATGTGTTTTTGATATTCATAAACGTGCCTAATGACATCCTCTTATATGAAGACAGCTGTAAGCGTAGAGTTGGCAAGACCCGCCAAAACGACAAAACGAGATCCGTGCTTCCTTCTGTTTAGTGCCCTCCGCTTTCACTCCTATTTACACTCATAACACACACACGATCGCTCGCTCGGTCTCTCTCTCATCTAATTCTAACTTCTCCCTAATTACTTCCAGTTAACCAAAATGAATATGGCTGAATCTATCATCACTGCATTATATATCTATTTTGTTCCTAATATTTATATATCTGCATTATCTTTTTTGTTGCTAAAGATGGTTATTATGGTCTTCACAAACCTCCGTTAGGTGACGTTGGATCACATGTGATTCATAGAAAAGTCAAATGTCATTTTCATTCAACACTTCTCTGCTCAATGAATTTTCTCAAAAACAGATATCAACGGGTTTTAATTTGACAATAATGACATGGTCCTATGTTCTTATTTTTCTAATACTTGTTGCGGCTTTTTTTTTTGTAATATCACAGTCTGGTAGCCAGATATAAAAAAATGAGATTTTTTTTAACAAATATTGCATGCATAGCCAACAGAACGGTGCTTCCCGGACAGATTCAAAACTTAGCCGCGACAAACATTATTAGATTGTTGTAATCATCGCTATCCACCAATAGAGGTGGACCTATGTATCTTTAAGCTTCTACTTTCTTCAAAGGCTTAGGCTTCGAGTTTGGGACTATCCCCCCCCCCCGCGCCGATTATCGTCTCTCCTCGCTCGTGCCCGCGAAACCTCCCAAATCCCCTTTTCTCGTCGCCGCGTCGCCGATCTCGCCAATCTCGTCTTGGCGTATGCAATCAGCGTTGGGAATAATTTCCGGAGGGGTGGGGTTAGGTTCTGGAAGTGGTAGAAGAGGTAGTTGAAATTGATGGTTCAGTTGTAACTTCCTGACTAGTAACTGTGATAATCAGTCAGGCATCGGTTGTATTTAGGACCTGTTTGGATAATTGCGAGTATGAGATGCTCTTAAAAAAAACTTCATAAAAACATTTATGGAAGTAATTTTGGAAGTTACTTTATGTGTTTGTTTATGTAATGTTGAAAGAAGAAAAAATACCTAAGAAGTTACATCATTAACTCTTCCATTAACTAAATGAGTTTGGAAAATTGTTTGGTAGACATGAATTTTACCATTTTTTGAAAGTAAGAAATCTAGCATAGGTTTTTGACATAGCCCAAAAACAAAAGAAGCAATGTTGGAAAGCTATAACTGAGCAAGCTAGACACTGTTAAGAAGTTGAAGTTTCAAGAATTATAAAATATATTTGTGGAGCTTAATGTATGTATATGCTACCTGCTTTTATCTTAGCATATCTTACATGCTGTTTTTCCGTCGTTAATTGTAAGAATTGAATTAGGAATCTAGGATGATGCAACTTAAGTTACTTTATCTACTTTTATCATATGATTTTGGAAATAAATTTGAACATAGGATTATGACATTCTTTCTTTTTCTTTTCGTTATAACCTTTAACTGATTTTAGCAATAAAATGTCCTTTAAACAAGAGAAGCAAGTGTCTTGTCAAGAAATTTGACTTTCTTAATTTTTTTAAGCTTATCTATTGATGTATGCTTGGTATTGTAGGCAGAACTTTACAGGGTAAGGAAATCAATTGATAAAGCTGAGCCATTATATTTAGAAGCCGTAACTATTCTGGAGGAAGTGTTTGGTTCTGATGACGTACGGTGTGTATATTATTTCAGTTGAAATTTATTTTATTTTCTAACCATGTAGACATGTATGCTTAGTAAGTAACTAATGTTAAATCTAATAATTTGTATAAATAGTTATTAATGAAGTTCAGTGAAGGGTCTTTAAGACTTTTTGACTTTTTTTAATGATATATACTTACATTATATGTGTAGAATAGATATAGTAATTCTGTTTTTTAATATATGATTTTATGTATTTTTACCTTTTTAGTCACCTAAATTGGATGATGGACACATTTGTCATTCTTTAAAGTTTCTTGCTTTTACAGAGTAGGGGCTGCTTTACACAACCTAGGGCAATTTTACCTTGTCCAGCGAAAACTTAAGCAGGCTCAGAAGTGCTATGAGATAAAAGTTCTTTCGAAACACTTTTTTCTTTATGAATTTTTCTATTTTAATAATATTTTTTCCATGAACCATGATACTTGATATGATAGTTGTTAGTAATAAAGCATAAATTTCAAGGCAAGGTTCTCAGAACTCTAATGTTTATTTATCTATCAATTCCTATGTGACAATCTGTTCTATTGTCTTTCTGTTTTTTTGGCATCGTGCTCTAAAGGTATGAAACAATGCTTGAAATCTCTGTCTTTCATCTCCGATATGGTGGTTCTTTTCCTTTTATTGCTATATGCTGTTTATGTTTTGCGTAGATAGAAGGACATGTTCTGGGCTATGGTGTGCTTATACAATGTATTATCTTAAGAAAGGTAATACCGCGTTTTTCTAATATGGATAATTTGTCATTGTTAATCCATCTTCCTGAAAACGGTTTATACGGAGGAAGTATATTTCATGGTACTTGAGAAAAATATATGTTGAAGTCAAATGTTATCAAGATTTAAATGCTCCGCTTATAGTCTTCCAAGATATTTTATATTCCAAGGCAAGGTGACAATAATTGCATGCTTGTGCACGATTTGGTATGTAGATTCAAGGTTATGCATGGCTACGACCCTTTCTTATGGTTTCTTATCATAATTTTCTGTACACTTGTAGTTTATAAAGGCAGTTAGATCATATCACTATACGAAATATTGTATTGTGTTCTATTGTGTATGGTGGATCACACACTAGAAACCAAGACATTGCATTCCTGTGCACGTTTTGGTATATTCCTCGATACGTGAAACAAATTTGATTTAATAAGGGAAAACTTAAAATAACAACCTTTATACTAAAAAAATTATATATGCTATTACTTAGTAGTTTATGGTTTTCAGATGCAAAATCCATTTGAGAAATATTTTTCCTACCTACTATTAATCCATATTCTCAATATAGTCATCATAACCTACAATTTATATGATACAGTCTAACATGGCTCATGAGTACGTCAGGGTTAAGGACTGGATGTATGTGAATTGGCAACAACGTATGCAACCTAAGTTTGTCACTGGAGTTTCTGCTTTCATTGAATTTACACGCACACGTAATAAGAAGGAGAAGACAGTAATGCGGCAGAAGAAGAAGGAGAAGACAGTAATGTGGCAGAAGAAGAAGAAAATGACATTCCTTGTTCTCTGTTTCAGCATCAATCTTCTGATATGAACTAATGATGACTTTCACATTGGCTTTTCCTTTTAGAGACTTCTTAGTGCCCAATGGAAAGTATACATCAGATTTGTGCAGGTCAGGTTCTTCTATGACTTTCAACTGATTCTGTAAATTACACCCTTGTTGGGTGATACTTTACCACTTCTCACTGCAGGTGCGTTCTCTAATATCCATTTTGAATGTAATATTATAGATATTCATGCATGTTTATGTCAAAATTATTTATATTGTCAATGTTTGATTGTCTAGTTGTTGGTGATGCGTCCATATCAGGGACAGAGGCCACTCCCGCTTCTCCAGGTATGTTTATATATCATATAGTGCATGTATATTGATTTAGAATGCTATATCATAAATATACACACATTCTTTTTGCTCTTACTTAGATAGTAACTTTTATTATTGTCTAGCTGTAGGTGGTGACAGTAGTTGACAATAAAATTTGTCATCCTAGAAACTATGATTTTTATATGTGCTCGCATGCGGGAATGATTGTAAGTCGTGGACCTGTACAATAAATTCTTATTTGGTATTTGTTTGAAATCAAATTGAATACTATATAATTGATAAGCTTGTTATATTTGTATTTAGTTTGGAATTAACACAATATTTATTCACGCAGCATGCACTTATGAGAAATAGGGCACCACGCGTCCAACTCATTATCATGTGTTGCTTGATGAGATTAGATTTGCGCCTGGTGATCTACAAGAGCTTGTTCACTCCCTGTCTTATGTGTAAGCAGCGCTATATGAGAGTTTATCTTGTTAATATGTATGTACTGAAATTAATTAATATTATTCAAATTTTGATACAATGCAGATACCAGAGGAGCACATCTGCTATCTTTGTAGGTAAGGCTTTGAATTTGTTGATTTTGGTATTTCTTGTCAATTTTATAAACCAGTATGTGCTAAATATAATGTTCTGACAGTTGCTAGGTGGAAGGCAGCATTCCCCCTCTTTTTTACACATATTTGAAATTTTAGTTTTGGAAGGTTCAAATTTAAATTTTATACTTATACTTTACTGCTTAATGTGGGTGTAGGAGCGAGTTTTTGAGCAGGCCGAGGCCTCGGGGATCGATTTTAACGGACAGAGCGATCCGAGGCTGCTGACCCCAGTCCTGGACGCCGCACACGAATGGCACCACGGAGGTTGGGAGAGAGGCCGAGGACTGGGCCCTAGCAGGGCCCATATGAGGTTGGATTCCACTCCGGCGGTTACTTCCTCCGTCTCCAGTGAGCGACGTGTCCAGCAAGAACTGGAGAGCTTGAAGGCTACCGTTCAGGAGTTGAAGGAGATGCTGGTATGTATACTACTTAATAGTAAAATATCATGTCATATTATAGATATCAACATATCCAATATTAGTACGTAGCCTGAGCTTATTTGGTTGTAGACTTAGGTTTGATTAATCATACATACATATCTAATTAAAATAAACTACGGTTTTCCAAACTAGATATCCAAACGGGGTTTCAAAATAACTTGATAATGATAAGAATTCGAATAACACACAGTTCTTACACGCTTATTACACACGTTAGGTCCAGACGCGACAGGGTACATCGGCCGAGCCTCCACATCCATCTCCTTCGGCTACGACTCTGCAAGCCACTACATCGGCTGCGGTTCCGCAGACAGCTCCTATAACTCCACCACCCGCTCAGACTCCCGCAGCCGCAGCTCCGCAAGAGACTACCTCGACGGCGGCTGCGCAGATCACATCGCCAGCTCCACAGGCCGCTCAGACTCCCGCTCGCGCCGAATTGCAGAGTTTATTGACCGAGGAGCAGGCGCGCGTTATTCTATCGTTATTCAGAGGTGGAGCTGGACCGAGCTAGGGTACCTTTTTGGTTCTTATTTTTTGAAACATGTATTTATTTATATCATACATATTGTACTACATTTTGAAACGATATTGATATTGGTTTATATTTATATCATATTCAGTTTTTGGGTTTCTTTTGTATATTATATGCGTGAGATGTGATTATGAATACTGCGATATATGTTGTGTGATGATTAATTTTATATTTTATTTTTTTATATATTATTGTGCACAGGGCGGCGGGAAAAAATCAGGCAGCCCTTTTTTTAAAAAAAAAATACAGATAATGTGTACATACGGATTAATCCGTAGGTACACATGTTGCCCCTACGGATATAGCCGTAGGGGAAAAATATCAGCAGTAATTGATATTTCCCTCCTGATCTCAGTACCAGGGGGGTTGGGAGTGCCCCTACGGATATGTCCGTAGGGGCCATTGCTTAGCCCCTACGGTGTTATCCGTACGGGATAGTACGTGGACCTACGGATATATCCGTAAGTACAGTTAATATATTTAAAAAAACCATAAATAATATAAATTTTTTTACCCTACGGCCTACTCCGTAGGTGCAACAGGACCTACATAGAAATCCGTAGGGGCAAGATTTAGCCCGTAGGGGAAAGTTCAGGGCTTCAACTTGCACCTGCGGCCTTTGCACCTACGGGGTCTTTTTTCGCCCCTACGCACATATCCGTAGGGGCAGTGGGTTGCCCCTACCGATAAATCCATAGGGCAACCCTTATTTGTAGTAGTGTATGTGGAAGGGAGGAACGATAGAATTAAGTCTGTATACAGCTCATTCTCTAACGTAGTCCCGAGGTCCACGAGCTCCTCAATGTAGCTAATCATCTTAAGGACATGTTCCCCTACAGATGATCCGACGGCCAACCTAGCCTGAAATAGCTTCTTCGAGGTCTCGTATCTTGTGAAACGAGATTGCTCTCCATACAATTCCTTGGTATGGAGGAATATGGATTCTAGATCCATATTCTCGTGCCGCCTCTGATGTTCATTGTCCATCGAGGCCAGCACGAGGCACTTGGCCTTCGCGCAGTCAATCTCCCAGGTCTTACGGATTTCCTTATCCGCGATACTGGATTTTGGACCTGGGACGGCGGGGGCTTTAGTAGTAAGGACATAGCCCAACTTGTCATAAGTTATTGACATCTTGATATTCCTGAACCAATCTTTGTAGTTTGGCCCTGTCAATATATTTTTATCTAATAGTAACTTAAGGCCCATCATGTTTTGGTCGCTGCAATTTGGAGAGAGAGAAGAAACACTTTAGCATGATGCTCTTGCAAATTTAGTTTGGTTTTTAGTTTATCTAAACAGGATGGCTCCCACTATTTCTCGAATCCTTCCTCAAACCATAAAAGAAGAATTAGTCAGGATTAATCTCACTGTAAAATTCTTACTTAACCGTTCAGCCAGGCCAGTGTCGGCCCTTCGAGGGAGGTTTTACGACGCTTTCGCAAAGTTCCTTAATTAAATAACCTCTTTTCCATGGATGCTTAGCCCCGCTAACACTGTTCTAGACACCCACTTGGTTTATAGCATTGATCGTTAAGTGAAAAAATCTCCCAAGGAGTAGCATATACTCAAAGTATGATCGGGATACAAATATCATCGTGTGTTAAAGTCGAAGGAATCCTACCTAAATTACCACACTCTAAATGGTATGCAACACTAGCAAGTTTCAGTTTCTTTAGAAACTCCCGATGTGAATTTTTTGCCCCATGCTCTTATGACCTCGACGAAGGCCAACATATCATAAGTCACATGTCAAGTTCTACTCGTCATTGTCCAGGTTAATTTGAACCCACCCGTACATACACTTGACGAAGGCCAAAATAGCAGTACGACTGTCCCAAACCAACGCATCTATCTATGCTTCAGATGAATATTCAGCAGCTACCAATCACTATGCCTTGGCGAAGGTCAAAATACATAGCTTGAATACTACTGAATGTTCAACTGAAATGACGGAGGGCTACGAATGGTTTTGGCGAAACCGTGAACGTAGTGAACTTGATATAATCGAAGGAATCTGATAGCTTTTAAAAGGAGTGGTTTAAGCTCCGCATTTTAAAAGTTTTACTGTTTTGAAAAAATCTAGTGGTTTAAAAATTGTTCCAACGATTCAGCTTTGGCTTGTTTGCTTTTCATTAATCTAATGCAGTCCCATCTATTGCACCTATCATTACAGAAAAAGACGAAAATACAACATCCACTTATGCCATCCTCATTCACCACTCGGCCCCGTCTAACACTGTTAGCTTACTTAACTAACGCAATAGCGGGGGATGGACTAGCGCGGATGTAAAACATAAGTAACGTCTATTATATAACATATATAATAATAGCATTCGTCTGACGCAATAATAGGCATTCAAGATCATAGATGAATATGTTGGATATACTAGGTATTCCGCGTTTGGTTTATACCTGTAACGAAAGACGGATTCCACGGTCGTGATGAATAGCCAAACCCCAACCCAGACCCCTACGGGTGCGGCAAACTACCCGCTATATTCCAGAAGTGAAGCAACCTCCCTCAACTAAGTGAGTAGGCCACTCGGCACTTCAAAAAACCCGGTAGTTTGTGCACCCCACCTTGGGTCTATCCTAAGAGCAGAAAACAGTAAAAAGAAAATATTACAGCGGTGGCTACAACCTCAACCCTAATGTGTCCCCGCAAAATAATATTACATTAAATTACAATTTACATTGAATGAAAGATAAAAACATTCATCTCACATCCCCGACTATTCATCATCGACGATCTAACTAAATTCATATACACAAACCAACAGATATGTGCAATCCCAGATTAACCGACATATAGAAATTAGCTGAGATTTAAAAACACATATAACATTACAGAAGGACCAATTAGCCAAGCACAATGGAAATTTGATCGAAACATATTTTCCGTAACCACCCTAAATGCAAACCAGTATTCAAAAACATACTGGGTAGAAATCAAATATTCCAGAAAAGAAAACACCAAAATTAAGAAATAACAAAAGAAAGATGAGTTGAATCGGCATTGACTCGGCCGCGACAACGCCGCAGAACGGTCCATTCTGCTGCGGTTCCGCGGTAGTCTCGACGATTCAGTGGCTCATTTTCTTGTGTTATCTTAGAAAACCCTGCACTAATTTTTCATGGTACTGAAATAATTTTCCCAACAGTTTTAAAATTCGACAGAAAGTAGGGTTTTCGGTGTTTAGTTTTCCAGTTTTTTCGACGATCGAAATTCTAATACTTGCTAATATGCTAGAATAGGTTTAGTTGGCTCTGATACCACTGTAAGTCTATGCTACGCACCCCACAGGATCGCGGGGAAGCGGAAACTATGAAATATGAAAATTATATACTTCGTAACATCGACAAACCGCCAAGATTGTATCTAAACCTTAACTAGCACAAAGCAAATTAAGTATACACTACATGAACATAAGTTATACCTCACGTAACCGGTCCTTCTTCTCCTTGCTGTCCTCCTCACCTGTGCGAGCTCCTTGGAGTGGTTCGGATGTCGTCTCCTCGTCGGCTTTCTTTGATCAAAGATGATCCGCCCAAGAGCTTGTGTACCGGTCTCCTTCTTCAACAACCAAAGAAACTAGGACCTCTAGTATGCTACACTAGATGACTTAGACTATATAGAGTGTGTGTGAGTGGATTGGCTTATCTCTTTTTATCCTAGATTACTCATCACATGAGTTTACAAAGGTTTTGAGGTTGATGAAGGTGAAGAAGGAAAAGCTAGTGAGCTCTTGCAATGAATAAGGAAAATGAGTCTCCCACCTTTGTTTTGAACTGAACTCTTATAATTATTCATGAGATAAATCATAATGAATAATTAGTAAAAGAGTTGAATAGTCAACAAATGACTCATGGCTGGAAAAGGCAACAAATGTCCAAAGAAGCCATGTCCAAATTCGTGCAATATCCACCTCATTTCCTAATTACATAATGCAATATTAATTTAACCTAAAAAGAATAATGCAATTATGTCATGTCATCTTCATCTAGCATTTTACAAAAATGCCCCTCGTCTGTATATACATACCCGTATCCGTATTCCGAAAAATACGAATACAAAATGAGATGAAAACAATCCATCGGTATAATACTAGGATCTGGCTTAAACCAAAGCCCACTAGTATTATCTGTCTGCATCATCATCCGTGCACAAGTACACGTACGTGACCGAACCTTGTCATAAAACCATACGACCTCTACATATTTCGCCCGATGCAGGGAAACCCTCTGTGTGGGACTCTAAAGACTCGACACTACGCTGGCAGTGGGTTTAACCATAAGCCGCAAGTGGCACTAGCTGTACGTAACGGACCCCAGGTAGATGTCGATAAGAAAGCCGATGAGTATAACTCATCTGAACTCCTACTGAGCCTGTCTGTGACAATCTCCATACAGTCCGGTCTGTTCGTCTAAGAGTGTCGCATATCGGTCTTAGGGGGTGGCAACCGTCAGACCCCTAATAGTGCAATAAGTCATGTCGGAGTGCGGCCAAAAACACCCTAAGAAACTACTGGAATCCATACCAGCAAATCTCGCTTGCCTTAGCCAGGGACTTTGTGTAATGGCTTTCCGAACACAGTGCGACATCAACCCCCAAAACCGGGAGAGACGAATCCTATCTAACTGCCACTGCCTCCAAGTGCTTCGGGACTGCACCTAACTACTACCTGTTTGCATGACTCAGCAGAGCCATGGTAGGGTAGTAATCTAAGAACAGTGGGAACACACTTGAGGCGAAGTAGCAGTGTCAAGTCGACGGACTAAGCTGTACTCATGTAACCTGGGAACTGCTACCTAACGATAGGTATATTACCAACGAGCAGTTCCCCACAAGTCCGTCCAGTGTAACTCATAACCCAATGAGCACCTACATACTATTTCCAGTACGACGTACTGATGAATGTGGGACAGACCATCCCCCTACTGTGATGAGAAGCGTATACACTAGTCTACTCTGGAGTATCGATGCCCTGTCTCGATAATCCTACGACTAGGGACCTGTATAAGGATTTGCTTGTAGACTACCCAGCCTCCACTAGTGTGACTGCCATCACAACGGTGGTAGTCAAGCAAAGATCCCAAGGGCTTTATCAATATGTATTAGCGATATGTTAGAAGAAACATATACACATATTAAGATAGATACAAACCAAGTAGCATACTACTATGTCGAGCAAGACTGTCATAAATCCGTGTATATATCCCAAGCTTCCAAAATTTAATATACAAACTAGTACTATACAATAATGGCCTCTAGGGCATATTACACTAAGAGTGAGGGCTCCTAGGATTAAGAGAGGGCACACCTATTGCGCTTATTGGATAGTCGTCTTCCAAACCATAAGCAGGTACCGAAGGATGGGGAAGGAAGAAAACCAATTAGCCTAAGTAAGGTGTATAGAATGTAATAAGTATAGACAAATAAAGAGATTAGAAAGAGGGCAAAGTAAAATGCGACTGCTATCATTCACGACGAAACCGCGTATATCATCGCCACTCCTACTTCACCTTTACATTTCTCCGGAACATTCCGTATCACTACGAAGATCCACATTTATTGGATAATCCATCGTATAGTTACATACGAACTCGAAGGAACTTGTTCCAGTTCGAGGATGGTTTCTGGTTCAGGAGAAATAGAATAAGAATTATTCAGTTGTCTTTTTCCTTTTACCTTCTCTCAGGTTGCGAGGGCTCCTAGGAATAGGAGGGTGCACTTATTACGCTTATTGGATAGTCTTCATCCAAACCTTAGGCCGGTGCCAAAAGGTAGGGAAGGAAGAAAACCATTTAGCCTAAGTACGGTGTATAGAAGGTAATAAGTAAAGATAAATAAAGGGATTGGAGAGATGGCAAGGAAATATACGGTTACAGTCATGAATCTGGATAGTGGAAGTGGCATTAATAGGAATACCTGGATACCCCTTCGAAACATTTTCTTGTTTCAGTTTCACTGTGAGTTGTTAACTGAAAACTGATTTCCCAATTAGATACTTACTCCAGGGTATGTATTTACCAGGTTTGATTCTCACATCTGTATGGTATTACAGACAATGAGTAGGAGTAAGATATTGGGAATTAGGTGATTATATCCTCATTATATCGAAATTTGTTGTAATTCGTGATATTTGAGGAAATCACCTGGGTTTTTGCCGGACGGCAAATATTTTGTTTTGAATATCTGTAGTTATAAACCAATTTCAAACTGATATATCTGTACGTTTATTTTATAAAGTGAGATATAACTTTTTGAAATTATGTCTATGACATTTACCTATATTAGTTGATGGTTAGGTAAGGAGCATTCAACAACGGTGTAATTCTTCTTAACCATACTACAGTTTTCAACCTACGGCACACAGGGTTTGAGTTAATTGAACTCAGGGGACTTATACAAAGTATTGTATGTTGTCCAGTGTCCATTCGGACAGAAGGGTTGGTGCTCGTTGTTCATATCAGATTTTTGCACTTTTATATCGCCCATTTTGGATCACATTGCATATAGGTAGATATTCTTGATCCGTGTTTGCTAAATAATTGCAGGTTACAGGTTCTCGGTTCTAAACAATGAAAATCATGAATAGTCGTAACAAATTCAGGACTACTGCCAACAAAAGATAAAATACGGGTCTCCGCTCACCATCCGTCAGATGCCGCCTACCAGTTCGAGGGACAAAATGAAAATCAATGGTCATTTCATGCATAAAGAACAAGGAGACAGCACAAGAACCAAGTTTACAACGTGGAGCTGAAGAAAGAAAAGGAAAAAGTCCACATTCTTTCATCTTTTTGGACTGCTGAAAATATGGGAGAAAAATGAAGAGATTCTGAGAAACCAAGTGTACTAAACAGAGAAGAACAACAACATGGAGAACCCCAGAAAAACGACACATCAACTCACCCACTTATGCGGCGGATCCGCGGCCAATATGGCACTTATGCGGCGGATCCGCAGCCGAGTTGACTCAGAGACAGAAGATATTTTCAGGATAGTTTTGTAATTGTATAAGGGCTCAGATTTTATCCCTAGGGTTTCTTGTATCTGCCTATAAATAGCCCAGTTTCAAGCCAAATAAAAGATGCTTTTCTTGTATTAGGATTTAGGATAATAATTTATAACTTCCTCTTCCTCTTCATCTATTCTCCATGTAAGTCGATGTGGAACACCCCAGTACTTATGGGGAGGCGGAATTTTCAAAAACGATCATGTTTAAAGAACGAACATCGACTAACCGCTTGAATCGAAGCTAAACTATAAATAACGAAACACAAGTGTTCCTAAAATACGGTGTTTCGGGATTATACCTAATGAATCAACTCCTTCGTCTTTACGAACTCCTTGTTCTCCTCGGCCTTCTTGAAGTAGTAGAAGATCCACCCGAGAGCAAAACTCCAAGTTTCGCCTGTAATCTTGAGGCAACTAACCTTCTCGGATTGCTAATCGAAGAAGATAGATCGATATAGAGTGATGGTTATGGATTGTAAAGTCTTACTAACCCTTGTACTCAACTCATGAGAAGGGAGGATTAGTTTTCTTGAAGAGGGAGAGCTAGAGGAGAGAGAAGATGAAAATGATAATGAGCTTCTTCTTGTGCAAATAGTAAATCAAGAAGATATATATATATCTAGCATATCTTTTTATTTACTTAAAAATAATAAATCAAGAAGATATAGCATATCTCTTATTAGAAAATAATATTAACAACCATGCTAGATAATATCTTATGATGATTCATTTTTACACTCATTTCATTTTACACCTTAACCTCCTTAGTCACCATCTTCTAGAAGGTTCCCGTAAAATTACGAAAACGCCCCTCCAATCCGTAAAATACGGAAAAACTTTAGACTGTAAAAATCCAATAACCGGATACCAGTAACTGGCTTAAACCAAAGCCGACTGGTAAAAACTGTCCGAAAGTCGTACGTGCGTAAACGCACGTATGTGTCCGAACCCTTGTCGTAAAACCATACGACCTCTATATCCTTTCACCTGGAATAGGAAACTCTCTGTATGGGACTCTAGAGACTCGACTACTACGCTGGCAGTGGGTTTAGCCACAGACCGCAAGCGGCACTAGCTGTACGTAACGGTCCCCAGGTAGTTGTCGATAAGAAGGCCGATGAGTAAACCCATCCGAACTCCTACTGAGTCTAATGTGACAATCTCCATACAGTCCGGTCCGTTCGTCCAGGACTATCGCATATCCGGCTTAGGGGGCGGCAAGCGTCAGTCCCCTTATAGCTGTATAAGTCGTGTCGGAGGGAAGCCCATTACACCCTGAGAAACTACTGGAACCTACCAGCAAATCTCGCTTGCCCTGGCCAGGGACTTTGCGTAATGGCTCTTTGACACAGCGCGATATCTACTCCCAATACCGGGAGGGACGAATCCTGTCTAACCGCCACTGCCTCCAAGTGCTCGGGACTGCACCCAACTGCTACCTGTTTGCACGACTCCTCTGAACCGTGGTAGGGTAGCAATCTAAGAACAGTGGGACACACTCGAGGCGAAGTAGCAGTGTCAAGTCTGCGGACTACGCTGTACTCATGTCACCTGGGAACTGTTCACTGACGACTGGTATAAAACCAACCAACAGTTCCCTGTGAGTCCTGTCCGGTGTACCCGTAACCTAACGAGCACCTGTATACTATCTCCAGTACGACGTACTGACGGCTGTGGGACAGACCATCTCCCCAACTGGGATGAGAAGCGTACACACTAGTCTACTCCGGATTATCGATGCTCTGTCTCGATAATCCAACGACTAGGGACCTGAATAAGGATGTGCTTGTAGACTACCCAGCCCCCACTAGTGTGACTGCCATCACAACGCTGGTAGTCAAGCAGGATCCTAAGAGCTCTATCAATACGTATGCTCACATATTAAGATAGAAAAACCAAGTAGCATACTACCATATTTAGCAAGACTGTTATATACATGTGAATATCCCAAGCTTCCATTAAGTAATATACAAACTAGTATGATACAGTAATGGCCTTCTAGGGCATAAACACTAACAATCTCCCACTTGCACTAGGGCCATGTACTGGCATATCGAAGACCAATGATCTCGAGTAGCCTCTCGAACTGAATCTGAGGTAGGGCCTTAGTGAATGGATCAACAATGTTCTCTTCTGAAGCAACTCTCCGAACCTCGATCTCCTGACGATCAATGATCTCCCTGATCAGGTGATACCGCCTTAAGATGTGTCTGGACTTCTGATGGGACCTTGGTTCCTTTGCTAAAGCTATAGCACCGTTGTTGTCGCAATACAGAGGTATTGGATCAACTATGGTAGGAACCACCTGAAGTTCTGTTAGGAACTTCTTCATCCAGACTGCTTCTTTTGCGGCATCGCAAGTAGCTATATACTCCGCTTCCATTGTTGAGTCAGCAACGGTGTCCTGCTTGGAGCTCTTCCAGCACACCGCCCCTCCATTGAGGGTAAAGACATAACCCGACATGGACTTGGAATCGTCCTTATCACTCTGGAAGCCGGAATCAGCAAAGGCCTCTACCCTGAGGTCTTTTCCGCCGTAAACCAAGAACATCTCCTTAGTCCTCCTCAGGTACTTGAGAATGTTCTTTACTGCTATCCAGTGTTTCTCCCCTGGGTCTGACTGATACCGGCTTACCACGCTCAGTGCGTAAGCTACATCTGGTCTGGTGCACAACATCGCATACATTATAGAGCCTACCGCAGAAGCGTAGGGTATAACTGACATGCGTTCCCTTTCCAAATCAGTCTTGGGAGACATCTCTTTGGAGAGGGTGATTCCGTGACAAGCCGGTAAATTACCGCGCTTAGAATCTTCCATACTGAATCTTTTCAGTATAGTGTCGATATACCTGGACTGTGAAAGTCCCAACATCCTCTTGGATCTATCACGATAGATCCGGATCCCCAGAATGTAAGAGGCATCACCCAGGTCTTTCATGGAGAACCTTTGTGACAAGAATCCTTTGACAGATTGTAGCATAGGAATGTCATTTCCTATCAATAGAATGTCATCCACGTATAAGACGAGGAATACGACACTCTTGGCCACAACTTTACTATATATGCACGGTTCATCTGGATTTTTGATAAAGTCATATTCTTTGACTGTTTCATCAAAACAGATGTTCCAACTCCGCGATGCTTGCTTTAGTCCATAAATAGACTTAAGCAGCTTGCATACTTTCCCGCTGCTCCCACTCTGATTGAAACCCTCTGGCTGATCCATATAGACGCTCTCTTCTAAATTTCCATTCAGAAAAGCCGTCTTTACGTCCATCTGCCAGATTTCATAATCATGGAAGGCAGCAATTGCAAGAAGGATACGAATGGATTTGAGCATAGCCACTGGAGAAAAAGTTTCGTCATAGTCCAAACCAGGTCTTTGACGAAAACCCTTTGCAACAAGTCTAGCTTTATAGGTTTCTACCTGCCCATCTACACCAATCTTTTTCTTGAAGATCCATTTGCATCCTATGGGTTTTACCCCACCTGGAGCAAAGTCCAAAGTCCATACTTTGTTGGTGTACATGGACTCCATTTCGCTTCGCATTGCATCTAGCCATCGTACCGAGTCGCCGCTCTGGATGGCCTGCTGGAAGCTAGTAGGTTCATCATATTCTATGATGCAATCCTCTCTATCCCCATCTATGAGAAAACCGTAGTATCTCTCAGGCGGATGAGACGGCCTACTACTCCTGCGGAGGGGTGCGGGAATGTCCTGTTCTTCTTGAACCTCTGGTTCTACCAAACTTTCAGCAGCAGTTTGTGGTTCTGGAATTTCTTCCAGTTCTATTTCGCTCCCACTTGTTTCCTTTTCTAAAAACAGATGTTCCAGAAAATGGGCATTACGAGAAACAAAGACCTTTTGTTCCTCTGCGTAATAGAAATAATATCCCTTGGAGTTCTTTGGATATCCCACAAACAAACATTTTACTGATCGTGCCTCAAGCTTGTCCATATGCTGCTTTTTAACAAAAGCTGGACATCCCCAAATCTTCATATGCTGAAGATGGGGTTTCTTCCCAGTCCACATCTGATATGGAGTGGTAGGCACAGTCTTGGTAGGAGCCCTGTTCAGAAGATATGCCGCTGATTCTAGCGCATAACCCCAGAAAGATTGCGGTAACTCAGCATTACTCATCATGGATCGTACCATATCCAATAGGGTTCGATTCCGTCTCTCCGATACACCGTTATGCTGTGGAGTGTACGGAGGAGTAAGCTGAGAGAGAATACCTTTCTCTTTTAGGTAACCTAGGAACTCGGCACTCAAGTATTCACCACCTCGATCAGATCTAAGTGTTTTGATACTTTTGCCGGTTTGGTTTTCTACTTCATTCTTATACTCTGGGAATTTCTCAAAAGCCTCGGATTTATGTTTCATCAGATAAATAAATCCGTATCTTGAGTAATCATCCGTGAAAGTAATGAAATAGGAAAAACCACCTCTCGCATGTGTAGACATTGGACCGCATACATCGCTGTGTATGAGTCCTAAGAGCTCGCTCGCTCTTACTCCTTGTCCAGTAAATGGAGTCTTTGTCATCTTTCCTTTGAGACAAGATTGACAAGTGTCATAAGATTGATATTCGAACGAGTCCAAATATCCTTCTCTATGCAACTTAGTCAACCTTCTCTCATTGATGTGACCCAGTCTACAATGCCATAAGAAAGCTTTATTCACATCTGGAGACTTTCTTTTTAGTGTGTTCTGGACATTGAAAATTTGGAGTTGGTTTAAAACATATATTCCGTTATTTAGTGTACCTGACCCAATCAAACCATGATTAAGGTGGATGTTGACAACATCTCTTACAAACGTGAAATCATAACCTTTATTTGATAACAAGGAAACTGATATGATATTACACGTTAAGCTGGGTACAAAATAACAGTTATGTAAAACCAAGATGTGTCCACTCGTCAATCCTAGGTGATAATCCCCGACGGACGCAGCTCCCACGCTAGCTCCGTTAGGAACCCTGAGGATCATATCACCTTCCTTCAGCACTCTACGGTTTCTCAGTGCCTGCAATGAATTGCAAATATGAGATCCTGATCCGGTATCCAATACCCAGGAAGTAGAGTTGATTGACAGACAATTCTCAATTACAAACACACCTGAAGTCGAAGCCACAGCTTGCTTCGGTTCCTGGTTCTTGGCGTTCCACGCCTTACAATCCTTCTTCCAGTGCCCTTTCCTGTGACAATGGAAACACTCATCCTGGCCAACTACAGGTGCTGCAAACTTTTTCTTTCCCTTTCCTCCCACCTTACTAACACCTCCTCTAGGTTTGGGTGCGGCCTTCCTCTTCCTTCCTTTGGCTTTAGCCTTGGACCCGGAAGAAGATGCACCGCCAACAAACATAGCGGGTGTTTCCCTTGAATTCTTCAAGGTGCCCTCTGCACTCCTTAACATGTTCAGGAGTTCCGGAAGTTCAACTTCTTTTCTTTGAAGGTTGAAGTTCAGGATAAACTGGGCGTAGGTGTGAGGAAGGGACTGGAGAATAAGGTCTGTATAGAGCTCATTATCCAAAGTCGTCCCAAGGTCTGCGAGCTCTTCTATATAGCCGATCATCTTTAGGACATGTTCTCCTACTGATGACCCGACAGCCAACCTCGCTCGAAACAAGTTCTTTGAGGTCTCGTATCTTGCTATACGAGATTGCTCTCCATAAAGTTCTTTTGTATGGAGAAATATGCCATCAAGGCCCATATCCTCGTGCCTCCTCTGATGTTCATTGTTCATCGAGGCAAGCACGATGCACTTGGCTTTCGCGCAATCTAAATCCCAGTTTTTGCGGATTTCCTTATCCGCATTGCTGGATTTGGGACCAGGGATAGCAGGTGCCGTAGCGGTGAGGACGTGCCCCAATTTGTCATAGGTCAAAGCCATTTTGACATTCCGCAGCCAATCTTTATAGTTTGGCCCTGTCAGTATATTTTTCTCTAAAAGTAACTTAAGTCCAGTCATTTTCAGGGTCGCTGCAATTAGGAGAGAGAGAAGAAAACTCTTAGCATGATGCTCTTGCAAGTTTAGAGTGGTTTTTAGTTTATCTAAACTGGATGGCTCCCACTGTTTCTCGAATCCTTCCTCAAACCATAAAGGAAGAATTAGTCAAGACTATTCTCACCGTACAATTCTTGCTTAACCGTTCAGCCAGGCTGGTGTCGGTACTTCGAGGGAGGTTTTCCAACGCTTTCGCGAAGTTCCTTAATTATATAACCTCTTTTCTCTGGGGGCGTAACCCCGCTGACACTTTTCTGGACACCTACTAGGTTTATAGCATTGATCGTTAAGTGACGAATATCCTGATAAGTAGCATATACTCACAGTAGGATCGGGATCCAAATATCATCGTATGATAATGTTGAAGGAGTGCTACCAACATTCATCAAACTCCAAATGGTATGCATCTCTTTGCAAATTTCAGTTTCTTTAGAAATTCCCGATATTAGTTTTTGCCCCATGCTCTTATGACCTTGGCTTTGGTCAAAGTGTCATAAGTCACATGTCAAGTTCTACCCGTCATTATCTTGTCAATTTGAACCCATCCGTATATACCCCTGACTTTGGTCAAATGGTAATACGACTGTCCCAAACCAACTCATCTATCTTATGCAACAATTGAAAACCCAGTAGCTACCAAACACTATGCCTTGACTTTGGCCAAAGTGCATAGCTTGAATACTACTGAATACCCAAATGAAATGACGGAGGGCTACGAATGGTTTTGGCGAAACCGTGAACGTAATGAACTTGATATAACCGAAGGAACCTGATAGCTTTTAAAAAGAGTGGTTAAGGCTCCGCATTTAAAAATATCTGTTTTAAAAATAACCGATTGGTTTCTTTTAAACTGTTCCAACGATTAAAACTTTGGTTTATTTTTCTTTGCATTATAGATAATGCGTCCCATCATTAACCTATCATTGCAGAAAACAACGAAAATATGACGTCCTCTTATGCCATCCGCATTCGCCACTGGGTCCCGTCATTACTCGTTAGGTTACTTAACTAACGACAGAGCGGGGACTGGGCTAGCGCGGGTGTAAAACATAAGTGACGTCTAAAATAGCTACATAAATATAGATATTTTACATTCGTCTGACGCAATGATATTCATTCCAGAACACAGATAAACAATATTGGATTTGCTAGCAATCTGTATTTCTTTTGAGCCTGCAAGAAAAGACAGATTACACAGTTGTGATGAATAGCCGTTACCCCACCCTCGACCCCTACGGGTACGGCAAACTACCCACCCGGCAGTTTGTGTACCCCACCTTGGGTCAATCCTAGGAGCAAAAACAGTAAAATGAAATAATACAACGGTGGCTACAACCGCAACCTGGATGTGCCCCGCAAAATAATATTACAACAAATTACATTTACAACAAATGAATTGAATAATAACCCATTGCATAACCCCGGCTATACATCACAACAGTCCAATACAGTTTATATGCACAAACAGATATAACCATTTCAGAAATGTGCAACCCCCTGCCAACTGACATACTAGCAGTTAGGGGAGGTTTACGAACACATTTATCAATCACAGATATAATCCAACATGCAAATACTGTACAATTTCGATCGATTAAACGTATTTAATATTGCTCCAAAATCTGCTGTATTAACTGGAAACCTGAGCAACTATTAAATATCCCAGAAAACCCCAAATTGTATACAGAGGCAACCCAAGAAAACTCGGTCCCTAACTCGCCAACTCGGCGGCGCTTCCGCGGCGACTCAGTAGGCTGAGGCCGCGGATCCGCCGCGAGTTGGACGAATTAGGTGACTGTTTTTCTTGGGCCATCTTCTGTGTTCATTTCATGCTCTCTGATCATTTTAAATAAATTTTTAGACATCATTTTAAAATCGACAGAAACTGATGCTTTTTAGGATTTTCCGGCTTCGTTTTTCCGTTCGAAATTCGTACAAATTCGCAATAAAGTTATTTATTGTTTAGCCTGGCTCTGATACCACTGTAAGTCGATGTGGAACACCCCAGTACTTATGGGGAGGCGGAATTTTCAAAAACGATCATGTTTAAAGAACGAACATCGACTAACCGCTTGAATCGAAGCTAAACTATAAATAACGAAACACAAGTGTTCCTAAAATACGGTGTTTCGGGATTATACCTAATGAATCAACTCCTTCGTCTTTACGAACTCCTTGTTCTCCTCGGCCTTCTTGAAGTAGTAGAAGATCCACCCGAGAGCAAAACTCCAAGTTTCGCCTGTAATCTTGAGGCAACTAACCTTCTCGGATTGCTAATCGAAGAAGATAGATCGATATAGAGTGATGGTTATGGATTGTAAAGTCTTACTAACCCTTGTACTCAACTCATGAGAAGGGAGGATTAGTTTTCTTGAAGAGGGAGAGCTAGAGGAGAGAGAAGATGAAAATGATAATGAGCTTCTTCTTGTGCAAATAGTAAATCAAGAAGATATATATATATCTAGCATATCTTTTTATTTACTTAAAAATAATAAATCAAGAAGATATAGCATATCTCTTATTAGAAAATAATATTAACAACCATGCTAGATAATATCTTATGATGATTCATTTTTACACTCATTTCATTTTACACCTTAACCTCCTTAGTCACCATCTTCTAGAAGGTTCCCGTAAAATTACGAAAACGCCCCTCCAATCCGTAAAATACGGAAAAACTTTAGACTGTAAAAATCCAATAACCGGATACCAGTAACTGGCTTAAACCAAAGCCGACTGGTAAAAACTGTCCGAAAGTCGTACGTGCGTAAACGCACGTATGTGTCCGAACCCTTGTCGTAAAACCATACGACCTCTATATCCTTTCACCTGGAATAGGAAACTCTCTGTGTGGGACTCTAGAGACTCGACTACTACGCTGGCAGTGGGTTTAGCCACAGACCGCAAGCGGCACTAGCTGTACGTAACGGTCCCCAGGTAGTTGTCGATAAGAAGGCCGATGAGTAAACCCATCCGAACTCCTACTGAGTCTAATGTGACAATCTCCATACAGTCCGGTCCGTTCGTCCAGGACTATCGCATATCCGGCTTAGGGGGCGGCAAGCGTCAGTCCCCTTATAGCTGTATAAGTCGTGTCGGAGGGAAGCCCATTACACCCTGAGAAACTACTGGAACCTACCAGCAAATCTCGCTTGCCCTGGCCAGGGACTTTGCGTAATGGCTCTCTGACACAGCGCGATATCTACTCCCAATACCGGGAGGGACGAATCCTGTCTAACCGCCACTGCCTCCAAGTGCTCGGGACTGCACCCAACTGCTACCTGTTTGCACGACTCCTCTGAACCGTGGTAGGGTAGCAATCTAAGAACAGTGGGACACACTCGAGGCGAAGTAGCAGTGTCAAGTCTGCGGACTACGCTGTACTCATGTCACCTGGGAACTGTTCACTGACGACTGGTATAAAACCAACCAACAGTTCCCTGTGAGTCCTGTCCGGTGTACCCGTAACCTAACGAGCACCTGTATACTATCTCCAGTACGACGTACTGACGGCTGTGGGACAGACCATCTCCCCAACTGGGATGAGAAGCGTACACACTAGTCTACTCCGGATTATCGATGCTCTGTCTCGATAATCCAACGACTAGGGACCTGAATAAGGATGTGCTTGTAGACTACCCAGCCCCCACTAGTGTGACTGCCATCACAACGCTGGTAGTCAAGCAGGATCCTAAGAGCTCTATCAATACGTATGCTCACATATTAAGATAGAAAAACCAAGTAGCATACTACCATATTTAGCAAGACTGTTATATACATGTGAATATCCCAAGCTTCCATTAAGTAATATACAAACTAGTATGATACAGTAATGGCCTTCTAGGGCATAAACACTAACACTCCATTGATATTGTAGTGAGCTTTTTGAGTGAATGATGAATAAAGAAGAGTTTTTTAACATTCATGTCTTATAATTGTGTTCTTATATTTTTCTTGTAATTTTCTTTGTTAAAATAGTTGTTGTTATTTGTTTGTTTTTTTTGCTTTCCTTTTCTCTTTTCCTTTATCCTTACAACAATGATGCTCAAGTGTGATCCTTGCCTAAGTTAGGTCCCAACTAGCTAGTTGTGATTCTTTAACCCATTTCTTTCTATTTTCTTTCTTTGTTTTATTTTCTTTTTCTTTATAATGAGTGAGTAGTTTCTTACTTATTAGGGTAGGATAAGGGAAGTTTGAGAGAAGGAAATCTCTCTCACTTTTTTCTTTGCCCAACATCTTGATTCGAACTCCATTCAATTTAAGAACAATCCGCTCCCTACAGCACCCTATCCTATATGATAGCGGTGACATCCTAGTGAGACCGGTTGTGGTTGAATTGACCGGAGGTAACGGCTAAGATCCAAGAATGGACGGACAAGGACCAAAAGGAAGGAACTAAGCGTTGGAAAGCCAAGCTTATACTGGCATGTTTCCTTCCTAGTCGTGCTAATACCCGTTGTTGCCGATTACCGTAACATCGATATTAAGAGTGGCATCGAAAGAAGTGAGCGACTCCTACCTCAAACTAACCTGATCCTAACCCTAACAAGCTCTTTTTATACATATTTAGCACATAGTTAATCTTAAACAAACCTGGACAATTTGGACTCAACTTGTTAAAACACTAAGAAAAAGATTCCTATCTATCCGTGGACCGACCCGTACTCATCTGGCTAGCTAACAAGCGAAACCATCTTGATTGCGGTATTTAAAACTAAGCACACCAAATCTTTATCAATCAAATGGCGCCGTTGCTGGGGAGACAGTAGTTTATTTCTTTGTGTCATTTCGGGTTAATTTGTGAATATATATATAACCAAAAACAAAAAAACTGTAAAAATCATCTTGTTATTTTTTATTCATTTTTGTGCAAGTGTGCAGAATAGGAAGAAGATCAAGTTTAGTGCCAATGTCATGGGGAGTTAGACCCATATCTCGCGGCTACACCACGGCGGATCAAGACGAAACCACTGTTAACTATACAATTTTGGAGTAAATTCAGTGATCAAATCAAGATTTAGGGGCTCTAACCAAGAAGAGGAGACTGAATTTAGCACAGGGAAGAATTTTGAACCTCCCAATCGACTATCAAGTGTAGGTTTGACCGCGAAACCACGGTCAATCTGTGACGTCATCACCCAAAATCTTCTTTGAGTATTCCACTCCTCTTCTCACCTCCTCTGAACTCCACCGAACTATTCTTTCTGCAGCATTCTTTGCATAAACTCTCTTTCCTTCTCCAATAAAACTGTTTTTGTGCAGGATTCTTTGCACCGCCGCCAAATAAATTTTTGCAAGTGTTTTAGATTTTTGCTTGTTACTGTTTTTCATAAATAATACGGACTTTAAGGGGCTATAACACCAATTCAGATTGGGTGGGGATTTCATCACCCTTCCTAAGACCCCAAAAATCACTAAAAGCATACGCATTACCCTTGAGCTTAATAAAATATATCTAGACTAAGACAACTAAGAAATTGTCATGCTCAATAGGACAGAGGAGGGTTATGGGTATTCGATCGTTTATCTAAACTTGACTTTTTGGTGCCTAGGCTAAACAAGTAAGAAAGGTAATTTTAAAAGGCCCGTCTCACGGCGATTCGTGAGCGGAACCCTCATTACCTCACTTGTGCTTACTTGGCCACAATTGGCCGTGAAGAGACGATGTGAGGGTTATCTCACAACTTGTCACTTTGGAATAATTAGGAGCAGTCTAGTGGACTTTGAAGACCATAGCTCTAGGTATGATTGTGCATGTTGTGACTGTGATTGTTTGAAGTTGTGTCATAAATCCGTATATATAGTGTCATAAATCCGTATATATATATATATATATATATATATATATATATATATATTGCAAAAATTTCTAAAAAAACAACAAAACAAAAAATTTTATAAAAACTTGCCCTTTGTAACCAGAATTCCATTTCACCTACCTTTCATCAACATCTCTCCATTGACGTTTTCTTACCCTCACATTCTACGCATTGGCTATACTAAACTCGTTTAGTGTATGTCCGGTTAGACTCAGGACACTAGTGCCGGCCTAGTACGCGTTATTTTAGTCGCTACCGACTACGCGATCGACTCCGACGTCGAAACTCCCTCCACGCCACTTTCCCCCATACCTTTGTCGGCCAACTCCGACGTTGACCGGGATTCTGTTCATACATCCTCACCTTCACCATCACCCTTATTAAATTCTTCTTTCGAGATGTCAGGATTTTCTCCTAACATCCCTTTACCTCCCCCGGGACTAATTCCACCTCCATTGGGTGCGAATAACCCCCAACCACCTCCTGTTGAAGCGCCACAGCGAATCGTGCTCCAGAATCGTTTCTATCCTACCCGTGTTGCACTTCCAACTTGTCTTTCACTTCCATCGGCCAATGGGGATAATTTCAAAATTAAGCCACACTTCATCAACATGTTGCCCAAATTTCACGGGCTAGAATCCGAAGATGCCTACATCTTCATCAATAAGTTCCAGAACGTTTGTGTGTTGATGAAGACAACCCAACTGTCCGATGATGCTATACGACTATAAGTCATTCCTTTCACTCTGTGTGACCTTGCTGAGAATTGGCTGTATAGCACCACATCTCATTCGATAAACAGTTGGGACGAGTTTGTAAAAGCGTTTCTTAAAAAAATTTACCCAAATCATAAGACCGCACGGATCCGAAACGAAATAAATCAATTCACCCAGCATCCAATCGAACCTTTTTGGAAGTACTTTGACCGGTACAAGGACCTCCTTATTCAGTGTCCTCGTCACGGTATAGAGAAATGGCAACTTTGTCGAACTTTATATGAGGGCCTGAATCCAGCAACTAAGCAGTTGCTGGAGACCATTTGTCAAGGCCACTTCCTATCCAAATTTGACGAGGAAGCTTGGTAATTCTTCGATGATCTTGCGGAACAGACGCTTCAATGGGAGAGCACCAGATCGAACACGTCTTCCTCTTCTTCTACTTCTTCCGGTCTTTCTGGGGAAGGAGTTCATCAACTCGACATCTCAATTGCAATGAAGGCCGAGATGGTTACAATCACACGGAAACCGGAAGAAATTGAGAGCAAATTCTCATATCCCTCTCCTACCCCTGCTCTTCCCCCTCGTACCATTTGCGCTTGTTGTTCGAATCCATCCCATTTGACCGAAGAGTGTCCTTACAACCCACCTTCTCAAGGACAGGATCAGGTTAATGCCGCATTTCAGCAAAGACCAAGAATCGATCCATACTCTTCCACTTCCAATACCGGTTGGAGGAACCACCCCAATTTTTCTTGGAATCAGAACCAGCATCAATTCCAAGGCAACAACAACTTCCAGAGGCCTCCTCCTCCTCAACAACAAGCTCAGCAACAAACTCAACAACAATTTCAGCAGCCCTTCCAACCCCAACCTTTTCAACATCCGAAGAACAACTTTGCACCCTGCAACAATTCTTTTCCTCAAAACAACTTTGTTCTGTCAAACAAAGATAAAGTTTCCTCACTAGAACGGAGTTTGGAGGCGTTTGTAAAGCAATCGACTCAATCCACCGCCAACATCCAGTCTTCTATTCAGTCTTTGGTGCAACACACTACTGAACACGGGAAAATCATCAAGTCCATCAAAGTCCAGATTGCACAGCTGAACGCGACTTTAAGCGAGTGAGAGAAAGAGAAGCTTCCATCTCAACCACTCCCAAATCCTGGTCACCCACATAATGTACATGTTGCTCTTGAACAACAGAACCATAATGTGAGTGTCGTGAATACATTGAGATCTGGAAGGATCGTGCACAACAACGTCGGCACCCGAATTGATGATAACACCCCGGCCGTTTCTTCTGATTCTTATTCTTCTTCTTCGTCTTCTGAGCCTATCCTCCATTCTTCAAAAGGCTCTTCTTCTTCAACCGCTGCTCCGAACGGATCCACATCTCAGTCCACTAAAACTCAAGTTCTGGGATCCGTTCCAACTCCACAATCTCCTCCACAAGCATTGGACTCAACCAATTTCAAAAACGTTTTATTTCCAAATCGGTTGAGGTCCAATAAACAAAATCCACAAATGGAGAAGATTCTGGAGTTGTTCAAACAGGTTAACATCAACATTCCCTTCTTAGATGCAGTCCAACAAGTCCCTTCCTACGCAAAAATCTTGAAGGACTTGTGCACTAAGAAGAGGAAATCTCAGGTACCCAAGAAGGTTTTCTTAGCTAGTACCGTGAGTGATGCTCTTACCCAAGATTTACCTCAAAAATGGAAGGACCCTGGCTGTCCTACGATTTCAATAACCATTGGGGATAAGAACATCAACCGCGCTCTTTTGGATTTTGGTGCCAGTGTTAACCTGCTTCTGTATTTTGTATATGAGCAACTAGGTGTAGGAGAGCTGAAAACCACACACTGTACTCTCCAAATGGCCGACCGATCTATCACCCATCCTATGGGTGAGCTAGGGATGTGTTAATAAAAGTTGGGGAATTCATATTCCCCGTTGACTTCATTGTTTTAGACACACAAGCTGTAGCTAACCCCCGGAATCAAATTCCGGTGATACTCGGTCGCCCATTCCATGCAACCTCAAATACTATGATCAATTGTCGAAATGGTTCGCTGAACCTATCTTTTGGAAACATGACAATTGAACTCAACATTTTTAGGTTAGGGAATCAGCCATCCGAACTAAGTGCTCATATACTCGATGTTTGTTCCATCCAGGAGATCACCCATGAGGACTGTGAATTTGAGGAATTCTTATTTGACAACAGTGATCTTGACGCCACTAGTGCGTCCCTCTTTGAACCTGCTGCTTCCGCTACCGACAATGATTACGAGTGCTTCACGTTTTCGAACGATCTTGGCTTTTCGCCACCCGAATTTGAATCTTTCGAATTTTCAGATGCGTTATTTGAACCATCCAATTCGGTCGCATACACTCACTTTGAGCCTCTGCTGGAATCTTTTGAGTTTGAGACATTTTTGCCAATCTTGACTTCAGTCGTTTCACCTCCGACGCTCGAACTCAAGCCTCAGCCGTCTTACCTCAAGTATGCTTACTTAGGTGAGAACGAGACCCTCCCTGTCATCATCTCGGCTTCTATAGCTCCAGAGCAAGAGAAATCCCTTCTCACGGTCTTGCAATCCAATCGGCAAGCTTTCGGCTGGACGATGGCGGACATCAAGGAGATTAGTCCCCTGATCGTTGAACATCACATTCACCTGATGGATGATGCCAAACCAGCTAGGAATCCACAGAGGCGGTTAAATCCAGTCATGAAGGAGGCTGTGAAGAAGGAAATCGTCAAATGTCTGGATAGTGGTATCATTTACCCAATCTCATACAGCCAGTGGGTCAGTCCTATACACGCTGTCCCTAAGAAGTCGGGCATTACGGTCATCACAAACGAGGCGAATGAGTTGATCCCTACTCGCACCCAGACAGGGCGGCGAGTATGCATTGATTATCGAAAACTCAACGCCGCCACGCGGAAGGATCACTTTCCGCTACCATTCATTGACCAAATGCTCGAAAGATTAGCTGGACATGAGTACTACTATTTTCTGGACGGCTACTCAGGCTAAAACCAGATTCCCATCGCCGAGAAAGATTAGGACAAAACTACGTTCACCAGTCCTTTCGGCACGTTCGCATATCGCCGCATACCCTTTGGGCTATGCAATGCTCCCGCTACCTTCCAGCGGTGTATGATGGGAATTTTCTCTGACATGGTTGAGAAATTTTTGGAGATATTCATGGATGATTTCTCCATCTTTGGCGATTCTTTCGACGAGTGTCTATAACATCTTGACGCTGTCCTTACCCGATGTAAGGATAAAACCTCAGTATAAACTGGGGGAAATGCCACTTCATGGTACGTGGAGGTATTTTCCTAGGACATATCATTTCGCAAAATGGCATTGAGGTTAACAAAGCAAAGATTGAATTCATTTCCAATCTCACTCCTCCCAGATGCGTCAGAGATATCCGAGCTTTCCTTGACCACGCCGGTTTTTACAGACGGTTTATCAAGGACTTTAGCAAGATTGCTACACCATTGACTCTTCTTCTGGCCAAGGATACCACATTCGACTTCAACTCGAGCTTTTTGAGTGCTTTCGAATCACTGAAAAGCTCACTCACCTCTGCTCCCGTTCTTTCTTCACCTGACTGGACGTATCCTTTTGTGATTATGTGCGATGCATCCGACTTTGCTATCGGTGTGGTCCTAGGACAGCACATCGATAAAATGCCGCACGTAATCTACTACGCAAGCCGGACCCTGAATGACGCCCAAATGAATTACGCAACAACCGAGAAAGAGTTCTTGGCTGTTGTGTTTTCTTTAGAAAAATTCAGGCCTTATTTGATCGGCTCTCCAGTCATTGTCTACACCGATCATTCAGCTCTGCGATATCTTTTTGCGAAAAAGGATGCAAAATCTCGGTTAATACGTTGGATCCTCTTACTTCAAGAATTTAACCTTGTCATTAAGAACGAAAGATGATGTGAAAACGTAGTGCCCGACCATCTTTCATAACTTCCTTCTTCACCGACACTTCCTCTCCCAATTAACGATGTTTTTCCTCTTGAACAACTCTTTACAGTATCGTGCGAACCCTGGTTCGCAGATATTGTGAACTATTTGGCGACATGACTAATACCGAACGAATGGTCAAGTCAGGACAGACTTAGATTTTTATCCCAAGTAAAACACTTTTACTGGGCCGAACCCTACCTGTTCAAGTACTGTCCAGACCAAATTATTCGTCGGTGTCTTCCTGATAATGAGTTCAAGTGTGTGATGTCGTTTTGCCATGATCAGGCGTGTGGCGGGCATTTTGGCCCAAGAAAGACAGCTGAGAAAGTCTTGCAATGTGGTTTTTACTGGCTACAACTCGTCAAAGATGCCCATGATTACTGTATTACTTGCTCCCGGTGCGAACACTTAGGCCGTATTTTCAGGAGAAACGAGATGCCGCTCCAACCAATCTTAGTTGTTGAGATTTTCGATGTTTGTGGAATTGATTTCATGGGGCCGTTTCCCAGCTCTTTTGGGAACCTGTATATTCTCTTAGCTATTGATTATGTCTTTAAATGGGTCGAGGCAGTGCCAAGCCGGACGAACGACAACAAGGTTATCGTTAGATTCCTTAAAGAAAAAATCTTTTCCTGGTTTGGGCACCTGATTGGTAGAGATTCTGCGTGTTTAAGTTTAGTTAATTACCGCAATCAAGACGGTTTCGCTTGTAGCTAGCCGGTTGAGTACGGGTCGTCCGCAGGGAGATGGGAATCTTTTTCTATGTGCTTTAACGAGTTAAGTCCAGTTTTCCAGATTTTGTTGTGATTAATTAAGTGTTAAAGTGATATGTAAAGAGAGCTTGTTAGGGTTAGGATTAGGTTAGTTTGAGTTAGGAGTTGCTCACCTCTTTCGTTGCCACTCTTAATATCGGTGTTACGGTAATCGGCAACAACGGGGATTAGCACGACTAGGAAGGAACTTGCGAGTATAAGCTAGGCTTTCCAACGCATAA
The DNA here is from genome assembly GCA_030015575.1 of Agapanthus africanus. Classification (NCBI taxonomy): domain Eukaryota; kingdom Viridiplantae; phylum Streptophyta; class Magnoliopsida; order Asparagales; family Amaryllidaceae; genus Agapanthus; species Agapanthus africanus. Next base: position 514,968,388 of record JASDDO010000014.1, read on the forward strand.
GTTCTTCCTTTTGGTGCTTTTCCGTCCGTTCTTGGCTCTTAGCCATAAACTCCGGTTAATTCAACCACAACCGGTCTCACTACGGAATCACCGCTATCATGTAGGATAGGATGCCGTAAGGAGCGGATTGTGGTTCAATTAACGGGAGTTGATTTTAAGATGTTGGGCAAGGAAAGAGTGAGAACGATTTCATTCTCTCAAACTTCCCTTATCCTACCCTAACAAGTATGAAACTACTCACACATCATAATGAAAAGAAAACAAAACAAAACAAAAGAGGAAGATAGAAAGAAGGAGATTAGAAGATAACAACTAGCTATTTGCGACCTCACCTTGGCAAGGATCAAGCGTAAGCATCATGGTTGTTTTAATGATAAAGGAAAAGAGAAAAGAAAGAAATAACAACAACTATGTTAACAAATTAAAATTACAAGCAATTATAAAAGAACAAGACAGGCATGATAAGTAAAAGAATCTTCTTTATTCATCATTCTTCACTCACAAAGCTCACTACAAGTTTTAATGGAGAAGAGATGAGAAGAGGAAGAAGAAACAAGTATTCTAAACCTAGAAAAATACAAGATTATGTCCCCTTTGGCTTCACAAGTTCTGGACTATTTATAGGCAGGCAACTGAAAACCTAGGGCAAATATCTGTCCCTACATCAAAAGAGAAAACTACCCCTGCAATTTGGACAACCGCGGCGCCAGTACGGCCGCGGAACCGCGGCCTAGACCCCCCTTTTGCCGCGGTTCCGCGGCGGTATGGAGGAGTTGGGCCTTCATTTTTCCTGTGCTTCCCTGGTTCTATGTGTCCTTTATTATGGTATATATATTTTCTTCACGATTTTTCCAGAATTTCTGTTGAGGAAAAGGTGATTTGATGTGGATCTTTTTGTCATGATTTCCTCGAGCTCCGCGTAGATTTCTTGGATCTTGTGTTGCCATTGAGCCTTGTGCATGAAAATGACATTAATTTGACATTTTGTCTCTTAAATTGGTGTGTGGCAACAGACGGATAAAGAGCGGAGATCCGTGTTTTATCTGTGGTTGGCAGGAACCCGGGTTTTGACGTGTTTTTCCATGAATTTCACCGTTTAGAACCGAGAACCTGTATCCTGCAATTGACTAGCAAACACGGCTCAAGAGTACCTACCGATAAGCAATATGATAAAAATTGGGCGGTATAAAAATACAATAATCTGATATGAACAAATACCCCCAAACTTATCATTTGCTCGTCCCGAGCAAAGCCAATTTATTCACAAAAAATTTCCTAACCTCACTTTCGCAGGGAACGCGATTGCACTGAGCATGTGCAACAAGCCGTTAAACCTCTAGGTGTCCCTAGTAGGAGGAGTGTTGTCTCCTGAGGGTTTTCAGAGGATACTACCCACAAAATCCGGTCAAGCTAGTTTTGTAAAATAACTAAGATTCAAACCCTAAAGTTTTGTTTCAGAAAATAACAAATCTATTATCCTAAGTCTAGACTATCGAACCTTTATTTTTCACACCTCGCTTCTTATTTAACTACAGATTTTATATGTCTTTACGTGCAGTGCAAATAGTGTCGTTAAGTTTCCAGAAGGATCGATTTACGTCATCATGTCACACAATAAAGCCCAGATAAAAATTTTGAAAGGATCACATAAGTTTTATAAAGAGTTAAGCATTTTTCAAGTTTCGTTTTCCAGTAAAGTTTCAACTTCAGAATTTCTATCTTCCCTAACAGGAAACTAGGTCTTATTTTTCACTCCACCTTTTTCTTGTTTTCATTTCATACACACCTCTGTGAACGTGCAATAGTCTTTCTCATAGAATAAAACCTTCATATCTCCGCTAATCTTTTTTTTTATAAAAGCCTGTCTTTTATCAAGATTATTCTCACACAAAGAACCGTTAGGAATTTTAACTCGGAGAGAACACTTGCTTGATTTTGTTTTAATCTGGACTTTCTAGGCTTCTTAGAGAGCTTTGGGCCAATGCTCCCAAACCAGTTGGTTTTAGGGCATTAGGTGTAGAAACACCCCAGCGGACTTAATTACTCAAGTTACCTAGGTCCAAAAACAAAAGACAGTTTGGCGTGAAAATCAGATGATTTAATACGAACGGAGATATAACCGGCAGTTCAGTTATTTTTTTTTTTTTGGATAAAAGACGTGTTTAGTGGGTTTGGTGTGTAATCATTCCAATCAAGTTCCAGATGGGTTAATTTTCAGACTTAGTTCCAATTAAGGCATCAATAACATTCCTTCATATTTACTCACTTCATAAACTATTCTTGATATTACTTATTTCAGAACAAACCTATTTGATCTTCAGAAAATCATTTATCTGTTTAAAAGTTTTTAAACATAAAAGGCTTGTCATCTAATTTCCAAAAACTCACGACACGTGGAGTGTGATGTAAAGACGTATATCAGCTATAGTTAACTTCAAAGGAGAGTTATCTTTCAGGTTTTCAAAATCTAAACATAAGATTTAGTTATTCTTATTTTATCAAACAAAACTGTCGAAATGTTGAATCAGAGTCCTCCCACTAGCTAACTTGACAGAAAAGTTTTTATGTTTTTAGAAAATTTTCAGATTTTTATGGATTTTATGGATTTTAATATGCAGATGCAAAATATACATATGAATGCGAAGGTAAGAAATGCGTACCGAGTGTACCCCCAAACTTAAACTGGACAGTGTCCTCACTGTTATTGCATGAAGAGATCATTTGAAGGGTCAAAATTGTCGGTTAGCAATAAAAAAAAAATTTTGTTTTTAAAGAAAAGAAAAAGAAAAAGAATATCCACAAATATATACAAAATGGTTTATACATACCCCCAAACTTATTTGGAACAGTGTCCACTGTTCTTGGCTGGATAACCGAAGTTTGGAGGTAGGCAGAGGAAGATCCAGGGTAAACCGGCTCCTGTAAGAACAGGAGCTCCTCTGTTGGTTCGGCGCTAAGGTACGGTTTGTATCGGTGTCCGTTTACTTTGAAAAATGAACCGTCCTTCGGATTCTCCAAATCTACAGCGCCCTGCGGATACACATTCCGCACAAAATACGGCCCTTTCCAGCGAGATCTGAGCTTTCCTAGATGGCAGTGAAGTCAGGTGTCGTAAAGCAGTACCTGCTGACCAGGTACGAAGGTTTTGCGCAAAAGGTGTTTATCGTGAAACACCTTCGTTCGATTCTTAACGACAATCGCGTTATCGTAAGCCTCATCCCTAAGCTCGCTCAGTTCGTTCAACGGCAGCTTCCGATGGCTGCCCGCATCTTCGAGAGACAGATTCAGCTCTTTTATCGCCCAAAATGCGCGATGCTCTATTTCGACAGGTAGGTGGCAGGCTTTTCCTTATACAAGCCGATAGGGAGACATGCCAAGGTCGGTCTTATAAGCGGTTCGAAATGCCCAGAGGGCATCAGTAAGTTTCAGCGACCAATCCTTACGGTTCTTGGAAACCGTCTTCTCCAGTATCTGCTTGATTTGCCGATTTGAAACTTCGGCCTGCCCGCAGGTTTGGGGGTGGTAGGGCGTGGATAGCTTATGATTAATGGAGTATTTCCGCATCATGGCCTCGAAAGTCTTGTTGCAGAAATGACTTCCATTGTCGCTAATGATCGCTCGGGGGTACCCAAAACGGGAGAAAATGTTTTCTTTAAGAAACCTAACGACAACCTTGTTGTCGTTAGTTCGGCTGGGCACAGCCGCGACCCATTTAGAGACATAATCAACAGCGAGAAGGATGTACAAGTTCCCAAAAGAGCTGGGAAACGGCCCCCTGAAATCTATCCCCCAAACATCGAAAATCTCCACAACCAAGATCGGTTGGAGCGGCATCTCGTTCCTCCGGGATATCCGGCCCATGTGTTGGCACCGGGAGCAAGTCTTGCAATAGTCATGAGCGTCTTTGAAGAGTTGTGGCCAGTAGAAACCACATTGCAAGATCTTCTCAGCTGTCTTTCTGGGGCCAAAATGCCCGCCACACGCTTGATCGTGGTAAAATGACAGCACACTCTTGAATTCCTCGTCAGGGACACACCGACGAATAATCTGGTCGGGACAGTACTTGAACAAATAGGGTTCGTCCCAGTAAAAGTGTTTTACTTGGGATAAGAAGCGAAGTCTGTCCTGACTTGACCATTCAATCGGTAGTAATCCCGTGGCCAAATAGTTCACAATATCTGCGAACCAGGGTTCGCAAGATACTGTCAAGAGCTGTTCATCCGGGAAAACGTCGTTGATCGGAATTGGAAGCGAAGGCGAAGAAGGAAGTCGTGAGAGATGGTCGGCAACTACGTTTTCACATCCTCGTTTGTCCTTAATGACAAGGTCAAACTCTTGAAGCAAAAGGATCCAACGTATTAACCGAGATTTTGCATCTTTCTTCGCAAAAAGATGGCGCAGAGCAGAATGGTCAGTGTAGACAATGACTGGAGAGCCGATGAGGTAGGGCCTGAACTTTTCTAAAGCAAATACAACAGCCAAGAATTCCTTCTCAGTGGTTGTATAATTGAGTTGGGCGTCGTTCAGGGTTCGGCTCGCATAATAGATTACGTGCGGCATCTTGTTGATGTGCTGGCCAAGGACAGCACCAATGGAAGAGTCGGATGCGTCGCACATAATCTCAAATGGGTGCGTCCAGTCAGGTGAAGAAAGAACGGGAGCAGAAGTGAGTGAGCATTTCAATGACTCGAATGCAGTCACACAGCTCGAGTTGAAGTCGAATGGCGTGTCCTTGGCCAGCAAAAGAGTCAAAGGCCTAGCAATCTTGCTAAAGTCCTTGATGAACCGTCTATAGAAATCGGCATGGCCAAGGAAGGCTCGGATATCTCGGACGCATCTGGGAGGAGGTAGATTGGAAATGACCTCAATCTTTGCTTTGTCAACCTCTATGCCATTTTGCGAAATGATATGTCCTAAGACAATACCTTCGCGCACCATGAAGTGGCACTTCTCCCAATTCAAAGTGAGATTCTTGTCCTTACAACGGGTAAGGACACCGTCAAGATGCAGAAAACACTCGTTGAAGGAATCGCCGAAGATAGAGAAATCATTCATGAAAATCTCCAGAAATTTTTCCAACATGTCTGAGAAGATTCCCATCATACACCGCTGGAAGGTAGCGGGCGCATTGCATAACCCAAAGGGCATGCGACGATATGCAAACGTGCCGAAAGGATAAGTGAATGTGGTCTTGTCCTGGTCTTTTTCGGCGATGGGTATCTGATTATAGCCGGAGTAGCTATCAAGAAAACAGTAGTACTCGTGTCCGGCCAATCATTCAAGCATTTGGTCAATGAAAGGTAGCGGAAAGTGGTCTTTCCGCGTTGCGGCGTTGAGTTTTCTGTAATCTATGCATACTCGCCACCCAGTTTGGGTGCGAGTAGGGATTAACTCGTTCGCCTCGTTGGTTATGACCGTTATACCTGATTTCTTGGGGACAACGTGGATGGGGCTAACCCACTGGCTATCAGAGATAGGGTATATGATACCACTATCTAGACATTTTATGATCTCCTTCTTCACAGCCTCTTTCATGACTGGATTGAGACGTCTTTGTGGATCCCGGGCTGGTTTGGCATCATCCATCAGATGAATGTGATGCTCAATGATCAGGGGACTAATCCCCTTGATGTCCGCCATGGACCAGCCAAAAGCTTGCCTGTTGCTGTGCAAGACCGCGAGAAGGGCTTTCTCTTGCTCTGGAGCTAGAGAAGCCGAAATGATGACAGGGAGGGTCTCGTTCTCACATAAGTAAGCATACTTAAGGTGAGACGGCAAATGCTTGAGTTCGAGCGTTGGAGGTGAAACGATGGAAGGCAAGATTGGTGCAGAGGTCTCGAACTCAAAGGACTCCAGCAAAGGTTCAAAACGAGTGTACGCGACCGAGTCGGATGGTTCAGGTAACTCATCCGGAAATTCGAAAGATTCAAACTCGGGTTGTGCGCGGCTAAGATCGTTCGAGAACGTGAAACACTCGTAGTCGTTGTCGGGCGCAGAAACAGCAGCAGGTTCGAGGAGGAACGCACTAGTGGCGTTAAGATTATCGTGATCAAACAGAAACTCCTCGAATTCACATTCTTCTGGGGTGATCTCCTGGATCGAGTAGACGTCCAGTATATGAGCATTAGGATCGGCGGGCTGATTCCCCAACCTAAAAATGTTGAGTTCAATCGTCATGTTTCCAAAAGAGAGGTTCATCGAACCATTGCGACAATTGATCACAGCATTTGAGGTTGCAAGAAATGGGCGACCGAGTATCACCGGAATTTGATTCCGGGGGTTAGCTACAGGCTGTGTGTCTAGTACAATGAAGTCAACGGGGAATATGAAGTCCCCGACTTTTATTAACACATCCTCTAGCTCACCCCTAGGATGGGTGATCGATCGGTCGGCCATTTGGAGAGTGCAGTGCGTGGGTTTCATCTCTCCGATGCCTAATTGCTCGTATACTGAGTACAGAAGCAGGTTAACACTGGCACCAAGATCTAATAGTGCGCGGTTGATATTCTTATCCCTAATAGTAATAGAAATCGTAGGACAGCCAGGGTCATTCCGTTTTTGTGGCAAAGATTGGGTAAGGGCATCACTCACAGCACTAGCCAAGAAAACTTTCTTGGGTACCTGAGACTTCCTCTTTTTCGTGCACAAGTCCTTTAAGATTTTCGCGTAGGACGGGACTTGTTGGACAATATCTAAAAGAGGAATGTTAATGTAAACCTGCTTAAATAACTCCAGAATCTTCTCCTTTTGAGGATTTTGTTTATTAGACCTCAACCGGTTTGGAAATGGAACATTTTTAAAATTGGTTGAGTCTAATGTTGGAGGAGGAGATTGTGGAGTTGGAACGGATCCCAGAACAGGTGTTTTCGTGGAGTGAGAAGTGGGTCCGTTCAGCGCAGAAGAAGAAGAAGAAGGAGAGCCTTTTGAAGAATGGAGAATAGGCTCAGAAGACGAGAAACAGGAGAAGAAGAAGAAGAAGCGGCCGGGGTGTTATCGTCGATCAGTGTGCCCATGTTGTTTTGCAGCATCCTTCCCGATCTCAATGTGGTCACGGCACTCACATTATGGTTCTGTTGTTCAAGAGCAACATGTGCATTATGTGGGTGACCGGGATTTGGGAGTGGATGGGACAGGAGCTTCCCCTTTTCTCGCTCGCTTAAGGCCGCATTCAGCTGTGCAATCTGGGCCTCGATGGTCTTGATGCTTTGCCCGTGAGCGGCAGTGTGTTGCACTAAGGACTGAATGGAAGACTGGATGTTGGCGGTGGACTGAGTCGATTGTTTAACGAACGCCTCTAGACTTCGTTCGAGCGAGGAAACCTTATCGTTGTTTGACGGAACAAAGTTGTTTGGTGGAAAAGAATTGTTGGGTGCAAAGTTGTTCGTCTGATTTTGGAAAGGTTGGGGTTGGAAGGGCTGCTGATACTGAGTTTGTTGTTGCGCTTGTTGCTGCGGCGGAGGGGCCCTTTGGAAATTGTTGCCTTGGAATTGATTCTGATTCTGATTCCAGGCGAAATTGGGGTGGTTCCTCCAACCGGGATTGTAGGTGGAAGAGTATGGATCATTCCTCGGTCTTTGCTGAAATGCAGCGTTAACTTGATCCTGTCCTTGCGATGGCGGATTGTAAAGACACTCTTCGGTCAAGTGAGAAGGATCGGAACAACAAGCGCAAATGGTATGAAGGGGGAGAACAGGGGCAGGAGCAGAAGAAGAAAATTTGCTCTCTATCGCTTCAAGCTTTCTTGTTATTGCAGCCATTTCAGCTTTCATCGCAATAGAGACATCAAGTTGGTGAATTCCTACCCTAGACTGACCGGTAGAAGTGGAGGTAGAAGAAGAAGAAGTCGGTATGGTGCTCTCCCATTGTAGCGTTTGCTCCGTAAGGTCGTCAAAGAACTACCACGCTTCCTCGTCAGATTTCGATAGGAAGTGGCCCTGATAGATGGTTTCCAACAACTGCTTCGTTGCTGGGTTCAGGCCCTCGTATAAGGTCTGGCAAAGTTGCCATTTCTCTATACCGTAGTGAGGACACTGAACAAGAAGGTCTTTGTACCGGTCAAAGCACTTCCAGAAGGGTTCAGAAGGAAGCTGAGAGAATTGGTTGATTTCATTGCGGATCCTTGCGGTCTTATGATTCGGATAGAATTTTTTTAGAAACGCTTTAACAAACTCGTCCCAACTGGTTATGGAATGGGAAGCGGTGCTATACAGCCATTTTTCAGCAAGATCGCATAAAGTGAACGGAATGACCCATAGACGTATAGCATCGTCCGACAGCTGGGTGGTTTTCATCATGGCACAGACGTTTTGAAATTTATTGATGAAGATATAGGTATCTTCAGATTCAAGCCCATGAAATCGTGGAAGCATGTTGATGAAGTGGGGCTTAATTTCAAAGTTGTCCCCATTGGCCGGTGGAAGAGAAAGGCAGGTGGGAAGTGCAGAACGGGTGGGATAGAAACGATCCTGGAGCGCGATTCGCTGCGGCGCTACAACAGGCGGTGGTGGTGGGATATTGGTCTCCATAGGAGGTGGAGCCAATCCAGCGGTAGTCAAAGAGATGTTCGGATTAAATCCTGACATCGCGGAAGAAGAGGTTGGTGAAGGTGAAGGTGAAGATGTATGAACAGAATTCCGGTCAACGTCGGAGTTGGCCGGCAAAGGAAGGGGTGAATGAGGAGTGGACGGAGTTTCGACTTCGGAGTCGATCGCGTAGTCGGTAGCGACTAACGTAACGCGGACTAGACGGGCGCTAGTGTCCCGAGTCCAGGCGGACATACACTAAACGAGTTTAGTATAGTCAAAGCGGAGAAGGTGAGGGTAAGAAAACGTCAATGGAGAAAACGATGGGTGGAGGGTGAAAAATGGATTTGGCGACAAAGGGCAAGTTTTTATAAAAGTTTTTGATTTTTTCCTTTTTTTTGTTTTTTTTAGAAAGAGCTTTACAGAAATATATACGGACTTACGGCTTTAAGCAATCATAAATAAGATATGCACAATCTCACCTAGATCTAGGGTCACCTAGGTCAACTAGACCTGCTCCTAACTGTTCCAGAGGGCTAGAAATAGGACCTCAAACCGCCTCTTCTCCGTCTAATGCGGCCAGATAAGTGCCAGGTAAGTGGGAGGTTGTCCAACGCTTTCGCGAAGTTCCTTAATTAAATAACCACTTGCCTTCGTCACACTTGCCTAGGCACCGCAAAAGTCAGATAGGATAAACGGCCGATGCCTGTAACTAGTCCTCTGTCCTATTGAGCGCGAAGTCCTTAGGGCTGAGTCTAGTATTTTTTAATTTAACAATGGTCAATGCATATGCTTTTTATGATTTTTTGGGTCCTGGGAAGGGTGATGAAATCCCCACCCAATCTGAATTGGTTTCAAGCCCTTAAGTCCGTATTAATGAATGCAAAGCGATAACAAATCAACTGCAAACAATTTTTATTTTTAGCACGGCGCAAAGAATCCTGCACAAGAACAGTTTATTGGAAGGGGGAAGAGAGTTTGCGCAAAGAATGCTGCAGAAAACACAATTTATTGGAGTCCAGAGGAGTGGAGAGGGGGAGAGAGACACTTACACAGAATTTGGCACCCTGAGGCTACCAAACGGCCGCGGATCCGCGGCCTAAGCTTCCTTATGCAGCGGTTCCGCGGCAAGATGGTGGGATTGGGCTTCTGAAATTATTGGGAGTGTTCTTTTTGGTGTCCTCGGCTTGTCTGGATGTGCTGAATTTTGACTTGCTTACTGTATCTGCTCCAGATTTATATAGTAGACCGTTTGCTTCGTTTTGATCCATCGCGGTGTAGCCGCGAAATGTGGGTCTATCTTCCCACGTCTTTGGCACTGAACTTGAACTCCGTATTATCCTGCACACTTGCACAAAAACTAATCAAAAATAACAAAATGATTTTTCTACAAAGAATATATTTTTTTTTGTTTTGTTTTTCGGTTAGCTTTATATTCACAAATTAACCCGAAATTACACAAAGAAATAAACTACCGTCTCCCCGGCAACGGCGCCATTTGATTGGTAGAGATTCTGCGTGTTTAAGTTTAGTTAATTACCGCAATCAAGACGGTTTCGCTTGTAGCTAGCCGGTTGAGTACGGGTCGTCCGCAGAGAGATGGGAATCTTTTTCTATGTGCTTTAACGAGTTAAGTCCAGTTTTCCAGATTTTGTTGTGATTAATTAAGTGTTAAAGTGATATGTAAAGAGAGCTTGTTAGGGTTAGGATTAGGTTAGTTTGAGTTAGGAGTCGCTCACCTCTTTCGTTGCTACTCTTAATATCGGTGTTACGGTAATTGGCAACAACGGGGATTAGCACGACTAGGAAGGAACTTGCGAGTATAAGCTAGGCTTTCCAACGCATAAGTTCTTCCTTTTGGTGCTTGTCCGTCCGTTCTTAGCTCTTAGCCATAACCTCCGGTTAATTCAACCACAACCGGTCTCACTACGGAATCACCGCTATCATGTAGGATAGGGTGTCGTAAGGAGCGCATTGTGGTTCAATTAATGGGAGTTGATTTTAAGATGTTGGGCAAGGAAAGAGTGAGAGAGATTTCCTTCTCTCAAACTTCCCTTATCCTACCCTAACAAGTATGAAACTACTCACATATGATAATGAAAAGAAAACAAAACAAAAGAGGAAGGTAGAAAGAAGGAGATTAGAAGTTAACAACTAGCTATTTGCGACCTCACCTTGGCAAGGATCAAGCGTAAGCATCATGGTTGTTTTAATGATAAAGGAAAAGAGAAAAGAAAGAAATAACAACAACTAAGTTAACAAATTAAAATTACAAGCAATTATAAAAGAACAAGACAAGCATGATAAGTAAAAGAATCTTCTTTATTCATCATTCTTCACTCACAAAGCTCACTACAAGTTTTAATGGAGAAGAGATGAGAAGAGGAAGAAGAAACAAGTATTCTAAACCTAGAAAAATACAAGATTATGCCCCCTTTGGCTTCACAAGTTCTGGACTATTTATAGGCAGGCAACTGAAAACCTAGGGCAAATATCTGTCCCTACATCAAAAGACAAAACTACCCCTGCAATTTGGACAACCGCGGCGCCAGTACGGCCGCGGAACCGCGGCCTAGACCCCCCTTTTGCCGCGGTTCCGCGGCTGTATGGAGGAGTCGGGCCTTCATTTTTCCTGTGCTTCCCTGGTTCTGTGTGTCCTTTATTATGGTATATATATTTTCTCATATTTTCTTCACGATTTTTCCAGAATTTCTGTTGAGGAAAAGGTGATTTGATGTGGATCTTTTTGTCATGATTTCCTCGAGCTCCGCGTAGATTTCTTGGATCTTGTGTTGCCATTGAGCCTTGTGCATGAAAATGACATTGATTTGACATTTTGTCTCTTAAACTGGTGTGTGGCAACAGACGGATAAAGAGCGGAGATCCATGTTTTATCTGTGGTTGGAAGGAACCCGGGTTTTGACGTGTTTTTCCACGAATTTCACCGTTTAGAACCGAGAACCTGTATCCTGCAATTGACTAGCAAACACGGCTCAAGAGTACCTACCGATAAGCAATATGATAAAAATTAGGCGGTATAAAAATACAATAATCTGATATGAACAGCACCCCCGCGCGATAATTAGCGATAAAGGGACACATTTCTGTAATAGGTCTTTCGAGGCCTTGATACGGAAATACTCAATTAATCATAGGCTATACATGCCCTACCACCCCCAAACATGTGGGCAAGTCGAAGTTTCAAATCGTAAAATCAAGCAGTTTTTGGAGAAAACGGTTTCCAAGAACCGTAAAGATTGGTCTTTGAAACTAACTGATGCCATGTGGGCATTCCGCACTGCATACGAGACTGATCTTGGAATTTCTCCTTATCGGCTTGTGTATGGAAAGGCTTGCCACCTTCCTGTGGAAATCGAGCATCACGCATTTTAGGCGATCAATGAGCTGAACTTAAACCTTGAAGATGCGGGCAGCTATCGGAAGCTGCAACTCAACGAACTAAACGAGCTTCGGGATGAAGCTTATGAAAACACGGTTGTTATAAAAAACCGAACAAAGGTGTTTCATGATAAACACCTTACGCGTAAAACCTTCACGCCTGGACAACACGTACTTTTTTACGACACCCGACTCCATTTACATCCCGGTAAGATTCGATCTCGCTGGAAAGGACCCTTTTTGTGCGGAGTGTATACCCGCACGGCACGGTGGATTTGGAGAATCCAAAGGATTGTTCACTATTCAAAGTGAACGGACATAGGGTAAAACCGTTCTTCACCGCAAAACCATCGGAGGAGCTCCTGATGTTGCAGGACCCGGTTTACATTGACTAATCTTCCTCCGCTTACCACCAAACTTTGGTTATCCAGCCATAAACAGTGGAAACACTATTTCAAATAAGTTTGGGGGTATGTATATACCATTTTGTATATATATAATGGATATTCTTCTCTGGTGCATATCCATTTTGTTTTTTTTGTGTGTCAGGATATTTCTTGTCTGGTGAAATTCCCATTTGAAAGAAATAAAAAAAATATAAATAAATAAAAAGAGAAGGGGGTGCTTTTGTAAATATTCAGTTCTATCTATAAAAAATAATAAAATAAATAAAATAAATAAAATAAATAATTTCTTCTTTTTGGGAGGACTTTTCTACAAATAAACCTTTTTATTAACCGCCCCTATGAATACACCCTCTATCTTTTTCTGTAACTCCCGAGCCCTTATTCTAACCATCTTACAAAACCCTAGGCGCCGCTGTAAATTCCACAGACGATCTCCATCAACCCACCGCGCTTCCGTCGCAGAACGTGCCCTTCGCCGCCGATCCGCCGCCGCACAGCCACCTCTCCCTCTGAAATTTTCAGAGGAGGTTTGCATTTCTCATCTCCTCTCTGTAAATTTACAAGTTTTGCATTTTCTTTCCATGGCTCCTACTTTTCAATTTGAACGGGATTTCTCCCAATTATTTGCCTATGACGTTTATGGTAGCTAATTTGGCGATGAGATCCGGAAACACGGATGGAATTTCCTGTTGTATCGCGATTCCGGGTCTCGTTGTGCGTTTCTTTGAAAGTCTGGAGGAGGGTTATTTAGCTAAATACGGGTTTATACGCTTGTTGTGGGGGGATCGGGAAATTGTTATAGATAGGAACTTCATTCACGAAGTAACTTTGATACCTCGTATCCCCGTACACGATCAACCCCTCCGCTTTGAGGATTACATGCCGTTAATGGGTGATGATTGTTCTAGGGAACCTAAGAAGGGCATTCAGGCTCGAACGCTGTATGCGAACATATTAACCGTGTGCCGTTGGGCACAAAACAACATCTTTGGAAGTTCGCATAACACCATCTTTTTCACCCCATCGCAACACATTGTGCATACATTAATGATGAAGAACCCTAGCTATGACATGTGCACTGTGCTGTTACACTCGATTGGCGCCGGCAAGGGGCAGCCATTTACCCATGTCCGATGTTACTGACAAAATTGTGTCGCTATTTCCTTTCTATTGAGGAATTCGATGTTCTTATGCATGGTGGAGTTCCCATTCGACCCCTTCAAGGGTATCTCCACATCATACACGAGACTTCATGGGTTGTGGTCGTGCACCGAGCCGGCCAAAGATGTGATGGCGAAGACGCCTAGCTCGAGCTCCAGAGCGAGCGATGAAGAGCTAACCCCCGCCGCGCAAGTACGCTTGCTACGGCGTATCCATAGGAGGGTAGAGAGAGTGTTGGGGATGCTGAAAAATTTTGATCAGCGTTTGACACGTCTTGAACATAGTATGTCTACCCTGGTGGCACGAGAGGAAAGAGCGAGATCGAGGGGTCGTGGAACGGACAGGAGTGAGGCCGGAACGAGTGATGCCGCGTCTAGGAGACGGCGTAGGCAGCAGTGAGGGTACTGCTGTCAGTCAGTTTGGGAGTGGGGTTTTGTTGTAAATGGTTATCCTTGCATCTGCACGTTTTTTTGTAAATATTGGTTCTTTTACTTTGCATGTTTAAATTCCGCATCGCATTTTGCTGCATTGCATTATAATAAAAAATGAAAAAAAAGATAATGAAAAAATGAAAAAAAAGATAATGAAAAAATGAAAAAATTCAATATTGGTCATTTTTTACTCAAATTCGACATGACGGTTGACTAGTTAAAAAAAACTAAATCCTAAACTTAGTAAATTAAAAATCCTAAAAATAACCTTTCTTGAAGTATAACTGTAGAAAATATACGTCCTTGCAGTTTATTTAGAAATAAGCAATTTTGAGTTCAGTTCTTGGGCTAAGTTGAAATGAGGGAAGAGTATTGAAAGCTCTATTTGAAGAGTAAGTCTGAAAACTAATTCTGAATCTTAAGTCCAAATTCTGAAAATATATACCCTACAAATCACACATATACACAACTTGAAATTTCGGAAAGTAGAGGATACCTAGAAATACTCTTGCCTGAAAGCCTAGTATGAAAGAAAAAAACAGTATTTAAAGCTAACCACCAAAAGAGCATCATTGAAAAATATATCCGGTCTTGAAATAAATAAATAAAAAAGTACAAGACCTAGAAACTTCTATTTACGCATTAATGCTCACACATTCAGTAATCGGCTGATTAATGCCTCAGGAAGCTGTAATAGTCGCATGAAAGATGTGTGAGCAAATCCGTCCACCATTAATAAAGAAGAAGTAGTGCTAGATATTATAGTTTGAATTGAATTTTCAAGTGTAGGGGTGATATTTACACACACATAGAGGTATATGATCAGAGTTTGGAGGAGAGATAAGAATGAAAAATAGGGCTTATATCTAAAATAGAGATGATAAAAATTCCGGATTTGAGATTGCGTTTTAGAAGGAAAACTCAAGAGATGCTGAGAGCTTTATAAACTGGTAAAATGTATAGGATCTTAAGTTAAATGGAAAGGAAGTGTGAAGAATAAGGGATGATGATTTCTATGTTAAAGATGATAGAGTTTCTTGCTAGAATGCTGAACTGTAGGATTAGAGTCGGCGGCCAATTTGATTGGATTTTATGGGTAGTATCCGCTGAAAACCCTCAGGAGACAAAACTCCTCCTCTAGGGCAACCTAGAGGTTTAACGGCTTATTGCACGAGCTCAGTGCAGTAGCGTTCCCTGCGAAAGTGAGGTTAGGACTTTTTGTGAATAAAATGGCTTTGCTCGGGACGACCAAAAGATAAGTTTGCGAATATTTGTTCATATCAGATTTTTGCACTTTTATAATGCCCATTCTTGATCACATTGCATATAGGTAGATACCCTTGATCCGTGTTTGCTAAATAATTGTAGGTTACAGGTTCTCAACTCTAAACAATAAAAATCATGAATAGACGCAACAAATTCTGGATTGCTGCGAACAACAGATAAAATACGGGTCTCCGCTCACCATCCGTAAGATGCCGCCTACCAGTTCGAGGGATATAATAGAAATCAATGGTCATTTCATGCACAAAGCACAAGGAGGCAGCACAAGAACCAAGTTTACAACATTGAGCTAAAGAAAATCAAGGAATAAGTCTACATTCTTTCATCTTTTTGGACTACTAAAAATCTGGGAGAAAAATGAAGAGATTCTGAGAAACCAACTGTATTAAACAGAGAAGAACAACAACATGGAGAACCCCAAAAAAACGACACATCAACTCACCCAAAAGGCCGTGGAACCGCGGCCAATGTGGCACTTATGCAGCGGATCCGCGGCCGAGTTGACTCGGAGACGGGAGATATTTTCATGGTAGTTTTGTAATTGTATAAGGGCTCAGATTCTATCCCTAGGGTTTCTTGTATGTGTTAGTGTATATGCCCTAGGGGCCATTATTGTATCATACTAGCTTGTATATTATTTAATGGAAGCTTGGGATATTCACAGTTATATTTACAGTCTTGCTAAACATGGTAGTATGCTACTTGGTTTGTATCTATCTTAATATGTGTGTACGTATTGATAGGGCCCTTAAGATCTTGCTTGACTACCAGCGTTGTGATGGCAATCACACTAGTGGGGGCTGGGTAGTCTACAAGCACATCCTTTTTCAGGTCCCTAGTCGTAGGATTATCGAGACAGGGCATCGATTCTCCGGTGTGGACTAGTGTGTACGCTTCTCATCCTAGTTGGGGAGATGGTCTGTCCCACAGCCATCAGTACGTCGTACTGGAGATAGTATACAGGTGCTCGTTGGGTTACGGGTACACCGGACAGGACTCGCAGGGAACTGTTGAATGGTATTATACCCGTCGTCAGTTAACAGTTCCCAGGTGACATGAGCACAGCACAGTCCGCAGACTTGGCATTGCTGCTTCGCCTCGAGTGTGTTCCCACTGTTCTTAGATTGCTAACCTACCACGGCTCATAGGAGTCGTGCAAACAGGTAGCAGTTGGGTGCAGTCCCGAAGAACTTGGAGGCAGTGGCGGTTAGACAAGATTCGTCTCTCCCGGTATTGGGAGTTGATATCGCGCTGTGTCTGGAGAGCCATTACCCAAAGTCCCTAACCAGGGCAAGTGAGATTTACTGGTAGGTTTTCCAGTAGTTTCTCAAGGTGTAATGGGCTTCGCTCCGACATGACTTATACCGCTTTTAGGGGACTGACGCTTGCCGCCCCCTAGGCCCGATATGCGATAGTCCTAGACGAACAGACCGGACTGTACGGAGATTGTCACATCAGGCTCAGTAGGAGTTCGGATGGGTTTCCTCATCGGCATTCTTATCGACATCTACCTGGGGACCGTTACGTACAGCTAGTGCCGCTTGCGGTCGTGGTTAAACCCACTGCCAGCGTAGTAGTCGAGTCTTTAGAGTCCCATACAGAGAGTTTCCCTGCTTCGGGCGAAACGATATAGAGGTCATATGGTTTTACGACAGGGTTCGGACGCATACGTGTTTTTACGCACGTACGATATTCGGACAGTTTTTACTAGCGGGCTTTGGTTTAAACCAGATTCTAGTATCGGATTATTGGATTTATACAGTCTAAAGTTTTTCCGTGTTTTCACGGATAGGACGGGCGTTCTCGTAAATTCTCGAGAAGCTTCTAGAAGGTTGATGACTTGGAGGCTAAGGTGGCATTTGCATTAAATGATTTAATGACACATCGTGTGATTCATACAATAGAGTTAATGATGCATTTAATGATTAATGACTCATGTAATAAATCTCCCAAAGTGAAAAAATGAAGCATGGTTGATTTTATCATTTGATTTATTCATTTAATAAATTATTATGCTTCATATATTCTAAATGAGATATTATTTCATTTCATACTCACTCTCACCTTCTCTCTCCTCAAGCTCTCTCTCTTAAAACCCTAACCCTAATCTCTCTTGTGTCGAGATCAAGGGTTAGCAAGACTTATTAATCCCTAATCCTACTCTATATCCCCTAGATTGCTTTGATTAGCACTTTTATTAACCTAGTTACCTCAAGTTAGAGGTCAAGCTTGGAGTAGCAGCTCTCGGGTGGATCTTCTATCACAAAAAGGAGGCCGGCGAGGAGGTGATCAAAGAGAACAAGAAGAACTTGGTTCATTAGGTATAATCTTCTTTCATAGTAGCTAATCCCTTTTATGGTTTTGTTAGTTAGGGTTTGACAAAGATTCGTAAGTTAGTCAATGTTTGTTTTAAACAAAATGATTGTTTTACCTATTCAGCCTCCCCGAAACTCGTGGGGTGTCTAACGTTGACTTACAGTGGTATCAGAGACTCACTAAACCATAACTAACTTGTTAGAAAAGTTGTTAGTTATATGTATGCCGTAGAGGCCATTACTGTACATACGATGTATATTGTAGTGGATGCTAGGACATATATAGGGAGGACTTTCTTGCTCGACATGATAGTATGCTATCTGAATGTACTTTATCTTAATATGTACTCTGATTGTCTCTATGTTACATATTGATAAAGCCCTTAGGATATGTACTCGACTACTGGGACTATGATGAGATCATATTAGTGGGGCTATGGTAGTCGACGAGTACATCCTATAACAGTTCCTAGTCGAGGGTGTATCGAGACAGGGCATCGATACACCAGAGTAGACTAGCGTATACGCATCTTGACCCATATGATGGGCGATGGATGATCCCATATCCATCGGTGTTTGACATCAAGGATGGTGTACGGTTGCTCAGTGGAGACTGGGTACACTGGACGGACTCGCCGAGAACTCTCAGACGGTATTATACCTTACGTTAGATGGCAGTTCTCCGGTGACACTGGTACAGAGTAGTCTGTTGACCCGAGATCGTCATAGAGTCTTGTGTGATTCCCACTGTGCTTTGATTTACATCATACCACGTCCAAGAGGGCGTGCAAAAAGGTGGCTTTTGGGTACAGTCCCGAATCACATGGAGGCAATGAGCGATAGGAGGGGATTCGACTCCCCAGGTATAGGGAGTTGATGTTGTGCTGTGTTCAATTGGCTATAACCGGAAATCCCTGGACAGGGTTGCTGAGATTTACTGTTAAGTGTTATCAGTAGTTTCTCGAACTATTATAGACCTCATATCGACATGACTTATCGAGCTACTGGGGTCTGGCGTTTACCACCCCTAGGCGAGATATGCGACATATCAGACGACGAGACCGGACTGTACGGGAGTGTTACTGATTGGATTCACAGGAGAATGTACTGGCTTGCTTGTTGATCTTCTGAGCACTCAATACATGGGTGGCTGTTACGTTTAGCTGACCGCTTGCAGCTTGTGGGTGTTTGATATGATCATCACCTACTGCCAGCGTATTGACGATTCTTTAGAGTCCTACACAGAGGTTTCTTGGCTCAGGCAAAACGGAGTAGGAGCACATATGTGATATGTGCGGGACCGAGGATAATGCGGTATGTGTTCATATCAGTTTTTTGCATTTTCATACCGCCCAATTTTTATCACATTGCATATCGGTAGATACTCTTGAGCCGTGTTTGCTAGTCAATTGCAGGATACAGGTTCTCGGTTCTAAAACGGTGAAATTCTTAGAAAACACGACAAAATCCGGGTTCCTGCCAACCACAGATAAAAAACGGTCTCCGCTCTTCATCCGTATGTTGCCAGATACCAGTTTAGGAAGACAAAATGGCAAATTGATTGTCACCTTCATGCACAAGGCTCAATGGCAACAACAAGTTCCAAGAAATCTATGCGGAGCTCGAGGCAATCATGCCAAATCTTGACAAAAAGTCCACCTTTCCCTCAACAGAAATTCTGGAAAAATCGTGGAGCCAAATTGAGAAAATACATGTACCAGAATTATGTACACTGAAGACCAGGGAAGCACAAAAAGACAGAGCCCCCAACTCCTCTAAAGGGCCGCGGATCCGCGGCCAATAGGGGGTCTAGGCCGCGGATCCGCGGCCGTTCTGGCGCCAAAAGAGATGGGCTTTGGGGGGTGTTTTAGTCTTTTCATGTGTGTTCTGGTGGTTGCCCTAGGTTTTCATTTTATGGCCTATAAATAGACCAGAACTTTGTGAAGGAAAGGGTCCATTCTTGTATTTTCATTTTGCTAAGTTTAGTGTGTTTCTTCTTCCTCTTCTCACCTCTTCTCCATTGAAACTTGTAGTGAGCTTATGAGTGAAGAGTGATGAATAAAGAAGAACCATTTATTATCATGCTTGTCTCTTTATCTTGTTAATTGTTGTAATTTTAATTTGTTAAGTAGTTGTTGTTATTTTCTTGTTGTTTCTTTCTTCTCTCTTTTTCTTTATCCTTAATTCGACAATGATGCTTACGCTCGATCCTCGCCAAGGTGAGGTCGCAAATAGCTAGTCGTATTCTTCTAATCTCCTTCTTTCTATCTTCCTCTTTTGTTTTGTTTTATTTTTCCGTATCATGATGTGTGAGTAGTTCATACTTGTTAGGGTAGGATAAGGGAAGTTTGAGAGAAGGAAATCTCTCTCACTCTTTGCTTGCCCAACAGCTTAAATCGACTCCCGTTAATTGAACCACAATCCGCTCCTTACGGCACCCTATCCTACATGATAGCGGTGATTCCGTAGTGAGACCGGTTGTGGTTGAATTAACCGGAGGTTATGGCTAAGAGCCAAGAACGGACGGACAAGCACCAAAAGGAAGGACTTATGCATTGGAAAGCCTAGCTTATACTCGCAAGTTCCTTCCTAATCGTGCTAATCCCCGTTGTTGCCGATTACCATAACACCGATATTAAGAGGGGCAACGAAAGATGTGGAGACTCCTAACTCAAACTAACCTAATCCTAACCCTAACAAGCTCTCTTTAAACATCAACTTAACACTTATATAATCACAAACAAATCTGAACTTTCGGACTTAACTCGTTAAAACACATTGAAAAAGACTCCCATCTCCCTGCGGACGACCCGTACTCAACCGGCTAGCTACAAGCGAAACCGTCTTGATTGCGGTATTTAAACTAAAACTTGAACACGCAGAACCTCTAACAATCAAATGGCGCCGTTGCCGGGGAGACGGTAGTTTATTTCCTTGTGTAATTTCGGGTTAATTTGTAAGTATAAATATAACCAAAAAACGAAAAAAAAAATATATACTTTGTAAAAAACCATCTTGTTGTTTTTTGATTAGCTTTTGTGCAAGTGTGCAGGAAAATACGAAGTTCAAGATCGATGCCAAAGAAGTCGGATAATACGGAGTTCAATTACAGTGCCAAAGACGTGGGAAGATAGACCCACATTTCGCGGCTACACCGCGACGGATCAAAACGAAGCAAACGGTCTACTGAAAAATCTGGAGCAGATACAGTGAGCAAATCAGAATTCCACACATCCAGACAAGCAGAGGACACCCAACAGAGAACACCCAAATTTTTTTAAAGCCCCAATTCCTCTACATAGCCGCGGAACCGCGGCCTAAGGTGGTGTTTAGCCGCGGATCCACGGCCAATTGGTGCCCTTAGTGTACCATCTTCTCTCTGTAAGTCTCTCTCTCCTTCTCCACTCCTCTGGACTACACTGAACTGTGTTTTCTGCAGATTTCTTTTCGCAAATTCTTCTCCCCCTTCCAATAAACTGTTCTTGTGCAGGATTCTTTGCGCCGCAAATAAAATATTGTTTGCAGTTGATTTGTTACTGCTTTGCATTTCTTTAATACGGACTTAATGGGCTTGAAACCAATCCAGATTGGGTGGGGATTTCATCACCCTTCCCAGGACCCCAAAAATCACTAAAGCATATGCATTGTCCTTTGTAAATTAAAAAATACTAGACTTCAGCCCTAAGGACTTCGCGCTCATTAGGAGAAGATAAACCGTGTTTAGAACCTCGTTTAACGGTATATTGTTTACGGGGTGTCTAGGAAAGTGTTAAAGGCGCAACCGCCGAAAGAGAAAGGGTTATTTAATTAAGGAACTTCGCGAAAGCGTTGGACAACCTCCCCTTATCTCTGCACTTACCTGGCCTCGTGATCAGTGTATTTTTAAGCCCGTTTCTCAACAGTGTTTAAATTCGACAATCAAGTTCAGGAGCAGGTCTAGTAGACCTAGGTTACCCTAGGTCTAGCAGACCTAGGTTACTCTAGATCTAGGTGTGATTGTGCATATCTTGTTTGTGATTGCTTAAGCCGTATTTCCGTACATATTTCTGTAAAAATCTTTCTAAAAAAAAAAGAAAAAAATCAAAAACTTTTATAAAAACTTGCCCTTTTGTCGCCAATTCCATTTTTCACCCACCACCCATCGCCTTTCTCCATTGACATTTTCTTACCCTCACCTTCTTCGCTTTGACTATACTAAACTCGTTTAGTGTATGTCCGCTTGGACTCGGGACACTAGCGCCCGTCTAGTCCGCGTTACGTTAGTCGCTACCGACTACGCGATCGACTCCGAAGTCGATACTCCGTCCACTCCTCTTTCACCCTTTCCTTTGCCGGCCAACTCTAACGTTGACCGGAATTTTGTTCATACATCTTCACCTTCACCTTCACCTTCACTAACCTCTTCTTCCGCGATGTCGGGATTTAATCCGAACATCTCTTTGACCACCGCTGGATTGGCTCCACCTCCTACAGAGACCAATATCCCACCACCACCGCCTGTTGTAGCGCCACAGCGAATCGCGCTCTAGGATCGTTTCTATCCCACCCGTTCTGCACTTCCCACCTGCCTTTCTCTTCCTCCGGCAAATGGGGACAACTTTGAAATTAAGCCCCATTTCATCAACATGCTTCCACGTTTTCATGTGCTTGAATCTGAAGATGCCTATATCTTCATCAATAAATTTCAAAACGTCTGTGCCATGATGAAAACCACCCAGCTGTCGGACGATGCTATACGTCTACGGGTCATTCCATTCACTTTATGCGATCTCGCTGAAAAATGGCTGTATAGCACCGCTTCCCACTCAATCACCAGCTGGGACGAGTTTCTTAAAGCGTTTCTAAAAAAATACTATCCGAATCATAAGACAGCAAGGATTCGAAATGAAATCAACCAATTCTCCCAGCTTCTTTCTGAACCGTTCTGGAAATGCTTTGACCGGTACAAAGACCTTCTTGTTCAGTGTCCTCACCACGGTATAGAGAAATGGCAACTCTGCCAAACCTTATACGAGGGACTGAACCCAGCAACGAAGCAGTTGTTGGAAACCATCTGTCAGGGCCACTTCCTATCGAAATCTGACGAGGAAGCGTGGCAGTTCTTTGACGACCTTGCGGAGCAAACGCTACAGTGGGAGAGCACCAGACCGACTTCTTCTTCTTCTACCGGTCAGTCTAGGGTAGGAATCCACCAACTTGACGTCTCTATTGCGATGAAAGCTGAAATGGCTGCTATAACAAGAAAGCTTGAAGCGATAGAAAGCAAATTCTCTGCTCCTGCTCCTACCCCTGTTCTCCCCCTTCATACCATCTGCGCTTGTTGTTCCGATCCTTCCCACTTGACTGAAGAGTGTCCTTACAATCCACCCTCGCAAGGACAGGATCAGGTTAATGCTGCCTTCCAGCAAAGACCGAGGAATGATCCATACTCTTCCACCTACAATCCCGGTTGGAGGAACCACCCCAATTTCGCCTGGAATCAGAATCAAAATCAATTCCAGGGCCACAATTTCCAAAGGGCCCCTCCACCGCAACAACAAGCGCAACAACAAACTCAACATCCATATCAGCAGCCCTTCCAACCCCAACCTTTCCAAAATCAGACGAACAACTTTGCACCCAACAATTCTTTTGCACCAAACAACTTTGTTCCGTCAAACAACGATAAGGTTTCCTCGCTTGAACGAAGTCTGGAGGCGTTTGTTAAATAATCGACTCAATCCACCGCCAACATCCAGTCTTCCATTCAATCTTTAGTGCAACACACTGCCGCACACGGGCAAAGCATCAAGACCATCGAGGCCCAGATTGCACAGCTAAACGCGGCCTTAAGCGAGCGAGAGAAGGGGAAGCTCCCGTCCCAGCCACTTCCAAATCCCGGTCACCCATATAATTCACATGTTGCTCTTGAACAACAGAACCATAATGTGAGTGCCGTGACCACACTGAGATCGGGAAGGATGCTGCAAAACAACATTGGCAAACGAATCAACGATGACATCCCGGCCGCTTCTTCTTCTTCTTCTTCTTCTTCTTCTTCGTCTTCTGAGCCTATTCTCCGTTCTTCACAAGGCTCCCCTTCCTCTTCTTCTGCTCTGAACGGACCCACTTCTCACTCCATGAAAACACCTATTCTGGGATCCGTTCCAACTCCACAATCTCCTCCTCCAGCATTAGACTCAACCAATTTTCAAAATATTCCATTTCCAAACCGGTTGAGGTCTAACAAACAAAATCCACAAATGGAGAAGATTTTGGAGTTATTCAAGCAGGTTAACATTAACATTCCTCTTTTAGATGCTTTCCAACAAGTCCCGTCTTACGCGAAAATCTTAATGTACTTGTGCACGAAAAAGAGGAAGTCTCAGGTACCCAAGAAAGTTTTCTTGGCTAGTGCTGTGAGAGATGCCCTTACCCAATCTTTACCACAAAAACGGAAGGACCCTGGCTGTCCTACGATTTCAATTACCATTGGGGATAAGAACATCAACCGCGCACTATTAGATCTTGGTGCCAGTGTTAACTTGCTTCCGTATTCATTATACGAGCAATTAGGCGTCGGAGAGCTGAAACCCACGCACTGCACTCTCCAAATGGCCGACCGATCAATCACCCATCCTAGGGGTGAGCTAGAGGATGTGTTGATAAAAGTCGGGGACTTCATATTCCGCGTTGACTTCATTATATTAGATACACAGCCTGTAGCTAACCCCCGGAATCAAATTCCGGTGATACTCGGTCGCCCATTTCTCGCAACCTCAAATGCTGTGATCAATTGTCGCAATGGTTCAATGAACCTCTCTTTTGGAAATATGACTATTGAACTCAACATTTTTAGGTTGGGGAATCAGCCCGCCGAACCTAATGCTCATATACTGGACGTCTGCTCGATCCAGGAGATCACCCCAGAAGAGTGCGAATTCGAGGAGTTTCTGTTTGATCACGATAATCTTGACGCCACTAGTGCGTTTCTCTTCGAACCTGCTGCTGTTTCTGCGCCCGACAACGATTATGAGTGTTTCACGTTCTCGAACGATCTTAGCTGCGCACAACCCGAGTTTGAATCCTTCGACTTTCCGGATGAGTTACCTGAACCATCCAACTCGGTTGCCTACACTCGTTTTGAACCTTTGCTGGAGTCCTTTGAGTTCGAGACCTTTGCACCAGTCTTGCCTTCCATCATTTCACCTCCAACGCTCGAACTCAAGCCGTTGCCGTCTCACCTTAAGTACGCTTACTTAGGTGAGAACGAGACCCTCCTTGTCATCATCTCGGCTTCTCTAGCTCCCGAGCAAGAGAAAGCCCTTTTCGCGGTCTTGCACAGCAACAGGCAAGCTTTTGGCTGGTCCATGGCGGACATCAAGGGGATTAGTCCCCTGATCGTTGAGCATCACATTCATCTGATGGATGATGCCAAACCAGCCCGGGATCCACAAAGACGTCTTAATCCAGTCATGAAGGAGGCTGTGAAGAAGGAGATCGTCAAATGTCTAGATAGTGGTATCATTTACCCTATCTCTGATAGCCAGTGGGTTAGCCCCATTCATGTTGTCCCCAAGAAGTCGGGCATCACGGTCGTAACCAACGAGGCGAAAGAGTTAATCCCTACTCGCACCCAAACTGGGTGGCGAGTTTGCATTGATTACAGAAAACTCAACGCCGCAACGCGGAAAGACCACTTTCCGCTACCCTTCATTGACTAGATGCTTGAACGATTGGCCGGACACGAGTGCTACTGCTTTCTTGATGGCTACTCCGGCTATAATCAAATTCCCATCGCCGAAAAAGACCAGGACAAGACCACTTTCACTTGTCCTTTCGGCACGTTTGCATATCGTCGCATGCCCTTTGGGTTATGCAATGCGCCCGCTACCTTCCAGCGGTGTATGATGGGAATTTTCTCAGACATGGTGGAAAAATTTCTGGAGATTTTCATGGATGACTTCTCCATCTTCGGCGATTCCTTCAACGAGTGTTTGCTGCATCTTGACGCTGCCCTTACCCGATGTAAGGACAAGAATCTCACTTTGAACTGGGAGAAATGCCACTTCATGGTGCGCGAAGGTATTGTCTTAGGACATATCATCTCGCAAAATGGCATAGAGGTTGACAAAGCAAAGATTGAGGTCATTTCCAATCTGCCTCCTCCCCGATGTGTCAGAGATATCCGAGCCTTCCTTGGCCATGCCGGTTTTTATAGACGGTTTATCAAGGACTTTAGCAAGATTGCTAGGCCCTTGACTCTTTTGCTGGCCAAGGACACGCCATTCGACTTCAACTCGAGCTGTGTGACTGCATTCGAGTCACTGAAACGCTTACTCACTTCTGCTCCCGTTCTTTCTTCACCTGACTGGACGCACCCATTCGAGATTATGTGCGATGCATCCGACTTTGCCATTGGTGCTGTCCTTGGACAACACATCAACAAGATGCCGCACGTAATCTATTACGCGAGCCGAACCCTGAACGACGCCCAACTCAACTATACAACAACTGAGAAGGAATTCTTAGCTGTTGTATTTGCTCTAGAAAAGTTCAGGCCCTACCTCATCGGCTCTCCAGTCATTGTCTACAGAGACCATTCTGCTCTGCGCCATCTTTTTGCAAAGAAAGATGCAAAATCTCGGTTAATACGTTGGATCCTCTTGCTCTAAGAGTTTGACCTTGTCATTAAGGACAAACGAGGATGTGAAAACGTAGTTGCCGACCATCTCTCACGACTTCCTTCTTCGCCTTCGCTTCCAATTCCGATCAACGACGTTTTCCCGGATGAACAGCTCTTGACAGTATCGTGCGAACCCTGGTTCGCCAATATTGTGAACTATTTGGCCACGGGATTACTACCGACTAAATGGTCAAGTCAGGACAGACTTCGCTTCTTATCCCAAGTAAAACACTTTTACTGGGACGAACCCTACTTGTTCAAGTACTGTCCCGACCAGATTATTCGTCGGTGTGTCCCTGATGAAGAATTCAAGAGTGTACTGTCATTTTGCCACGATCAAGCGTGTGGCGGGCATTTTGGGCCCAGAAAGACAGCTGAGAAGATCTTGCAATGTGGTTTCTACTGGCCACAACTCTTCAAAGACGCTCATGACTATTGCAAGACTTGCTCCCGGTGCCAACACATGGGCCGGATATCTCGGAGGAACGAGATGCCGCTCCAACCAATCTTGGTTGTGGAGATTTTCGATGTTTGGGGGATCAATTTCATGGGGCCGTTTCCCAGCTCTTTTGGGAACTTGTACATCCTTCTAGCTGTTGATTACGTCTCTAAATGGGTCGAGGCTGTGCCCAGCCGGACTAACGACAACAAGGTTGTTGTTAGGTTCCTTAAAGAAAAAAATTTCTCCCGGTTTGGGCACCCCCGAGCGATCATTAGCGACAATGGAAGTCATTTCTGCAATAAAACTTTCGAAGCCTTGATGCAGAAATACTCCATTAATCATAAGCTCTCTACGCCCTACCACCCCCAAACCTGCGGGCAGGCCGAAGTTTCAAATCGGCAAATCAAGCAGATACTGGAGAAGACGGTGTCCAAGAACCGTAAGGATTGGTCTCTGAAACTCACTGATGCCCTTTGGGCATTTCGAACCGCTTATAAGACCGACCTTGGCATGTCTCCCTATCGGCTTGTGTACGGAAAAGCCTGCCACCTACCTGTCGAAATAGAGCATCGCGCATTTTGGGCGATAAAAGAGCTGAATCTGTCTCTTGAGAATGCGGGCAGCCATCGGAAGCTGCAGTTGAACGAACAAAGCGAGCTTAGGGATGAGGCTTACGATAGCGCGGTTGTCATTAAGAATCGAACAACGGTGTTTCAAGATAAACACCTTTTGCGCAAAACCTTCGTACCTGGTCAGCAGGTACTGCTTTTCGACACCCGACTTCACTTCCATCCTGGAAAGCTCAGATCTCGCTGGAAAGGGCCGTATTTTGTGCGGAAGGTGTATCCGCAGGGCGCTGTGGATTTGGAGAATCCAAAGGACGGTTCATTTTTCAAAGTAAACGGGCACCGATGCAAACCGTACCTTAGCGCCGAACCAACAGAGGAGCTCCTGTTCTTACAGGAGCCGGTTTACCATGCCTAATCTTCCTCTGCCTACCTCCAAACTTGGGTTATCCAGCCAAGAACAGTGGACACTATTCCAAATAAGTTTGGGGGTATGTACAAACCATTTTGTATATATTTGTGTATATTCTTTTTCTTTTCTTTAAAAACAAAAACAAATAAAAATTGGTGTATCGCTAACCGACAATTTTGACCCTTCCAATGATCTCTTCATGCTATAACAGTGAGGACACTGTCCAGTTTAAGTTTGGGGGTTCGATCGGTATGCATTTCTTACCTTCGCATTCATATGTATATTTTGCATCTGCATATTAAATCCATAAAATCCATAAAAATCTGAAAATTTTCTAAAAATATAAAAACTTTTTTGGCAAGTTAGCTTGTGGAAGAACTTTGATTCAACATTTCGACGGTTTTGTTTGATAAAATAGGAATGACTAAATCTTATGTTTAGATTTTGAAAACCTGAAAGATAACTCTCCTTTGAAGTTAACTATAGCTGATATAAGTCTTTACATCACACTACACGTGTCGTGAGTTTTGGGAATTAGATGACAAGTCTTTCATGTTTAAACTTTTAAACAGATAAATGATTTTCTGAGGATCAAATAGGTTTGTTCTAAAATAAGTAATGTCAAGAATAATTTATGAAGTAAAGCGAATATGAAGGAATGTTATTGATGCCGTAATTAGAGCTAAGTCTGAAAAATAACCCATCTGAAACTTGATTGGAATGATTACACACCAAACCCACTAAACACGTCTTTTATCCAAAAAAATAATTGAACTGCCGGTTATATCTCCGTTCGTATTAAATCATCTGATTTTCACGTCAAACTGTCTTTTGTTTTTGGACCTAGGTAACTTGAGTAATTAAGTCCGCTGGGGTGTTTCTACACCTAATGCCCTAAAACCAACTGGTTTGGGTGCATTGGCCCAAAGCTCGTTAAGAAGC
The DNA here is from genome assembly GCA_030015575.1 of Agapanthus africanus. Taxonomy (NCBI): domain Eukaryota; kingdom Viridiplantae; phylum Streptophyta; class Magnoliopsida; order Asparagales; family Amaryllidaceae; genus Agapanthus; species Agapanthus africanus. The sequence goes on from JASDDO010000014.1 coordinate 514,996,934, forward strand.
CTAGAAAGTCCAGGTTAAAACAAAGTCAAGCAAGTGTTCTCTCCGAGTTAAAATTCCTAACGGTTCTTTGTGTGAGAATAATCTTGATAAAAGACAGACTTTTATAAAAAATTTAGCGGAAATATGAAGGTTTTATTCTATGATAAAGACTATTGCACGTTCATAGAGGTGTGTATGAAATGAAAACAAGAAAAAGGTGGAGTGAAAAATACGACTTAGTTTCCTGTTATGGAAGAAAGAAATTCTGAAGTTGAAACCTTACTGGAAAACGAAACTTGAAAAATGCTTAACTCTTTATAAAACTTATGTGATCCTTTTAAAATTGTTATCTGGGCTTTATTGTGCGACATGATGACTTTAATCGATCCTTCTGGAACTTAACGACACTATTTGCACTGCACGTAAAGACATATAAAATCTGTAGTTAAATAAGAAGCGAGGTGTGAAAAATAAAGGTTCGATGGTCTAGACTTAGGATTATAGAATTTTTATTTTCTAGAACAAAACTTTAGGGTTTGAATCTTAGTTATTCTACAAAACCAACTTGACCGGATTTTGTGGGTAGTATCTGCTGAAAACCCTCAGGAGACAACACTCCTCCTACTAGGGACACCTAGAGGTTTAACGGCTTGTTGCACATGCTCAGTGCAATCGCATTCCCTGCGAAAGTGAGGTTAGGAAATTTTTTGTGAATAAATGGGCTTTGCTCGGGACGAGCAAATGATAAGTTTGGGGGTATTTGTTCATATCAGTTTTTTGCATTTTCATACAGCCCAATATTTATCACATTGCATATCGGTAGATACTCTTGAGCCGTGTTTGCTAGTCAATTGCAGGATACAGGTTCTCGGTTCTAAAACGGTGAAATTCATGGAAAACACGACAAAATCCGGGTTCCTTCCAACCACAGATAAAACACGGTCTCCGCTCTTCATCCGTATGTTGCCAGATACCAGTTTAGGAAGACAAAATGGCAAATCGATTGTCACCTTCATGCACAAGGCTCAATGGCAACAACAAGTTCCAAGAAATCTACGCGGAGCTTGAGGCAATCATGCCAAATCTTGACAAAAAGTCCACCTTTCCCTCAACAGAAATTCTGGAAAAATCGTGGAGCCAAATTGAGAAAATACATGTACCAGAATTATGTACACTGAAGACCAGGGAAGCACAAAAAGACAGAGCCCCCAACTCCTCTAAAGGGCTGTGGATCCGCGGCCAATAGGGGGTCTAGGACGCGGATCCGCAGCCGTTCTGGCCCCAAAAGAGATGGGCTTTGGGGGGTGTTTTAGTCTTTTCATGTGTGTTCTGGTGGTTGCCCTAAGTTTTCATTTTATGGCCTATAAATAGACCAGAACTTTGTGAAGGAAAGGGTCCATTCTTGTATTTTCATTTTGCTAAGTTTAGTGTGTTTCTTCTTCCTCTTCTCACATCTTCTCCATTGAAACTTGTAGTGAGCTTATGAGTGAAGAGTGATGAATAAAGAAGAACCATTTATTATCATGCTTGTCTCTTTATCTTGTTAATTGTTGTAATTTTAATTTGTTAAGTAGTTGTTGTTATTTTCTTGTTGTTTCTTTCTTCTCTCTTTTTCTTTATCCTTAATTCGACAATGATGCTTACGCTCGATCCTCGCCAAGGTGAGGTCGCAAATAGCTAGTCGTATTCTTCTAATCTCCTTCTTTCTATCTTCCTCTTTTGTTTTGTTTTATTTTTCCGTATCATGATGTGTGAGTAGTTCATACTTGTTAGGGTAGGATAAGGGAAGTTTGAGAGAAGGAAATCTCTCTCACTCTTTCTTTGCCCAACAGCTTAAATCGACTCCCGTTAATTGAACCACAATCCGCTCCTTACGGCACCCTATCCTACATGATAGCGGTGATTCCGTAGTGAGACCGGTTATGGTTGAATTAACCGGAGGTTATGGCTAAGAGCCAAGAACGGACGGACAAGCACCAAAAGGAAGGACTTATGCATTGGAAAGCCTAGCTTATACTCGCAAGTTCCTTCCTAATCGTGCTAATCCCCGTTGTTGCCGATTACCGTAACACCGATATTAAGAGGGGCAACGAAAGATGTGGAGACTCCTAACTAAAACTAACCTAATCCTAACCCTAACAAGCTCTCTTTAAACATCAACTTAACACTTAGATAATCACAAACAAATCTGAACTTTCGGACTTAACTCGTTAAAGCACATTGAAAAAGACTCCCATCTCACTGCGGACGACCCGTACTCAACCGGCTAGCTACAAGCGAAACCGTCTTGATTGCGGTATTTAAACTAAAACTTGAACACGCAGAACCTCTAACAATCAGTATGTGATACCGTATTGGATTCTCGCGATATGAGATATCGGCCGGGGATATGTGATATAGCCGGGTCATTATATTAGTCGGTTATATGCGATATAGCCGGATTGTCGGATCAAGTGTTGATTCGATAATTTAATATATAATAATATATATGATATATTAAATTACATTAACTAATATTAGCTCACTAAAAGATTCATTTTCTCACGGGATAATACATTGATATATATGCGATATATGTTAATTGTATTATTTTCTGTTGTTACAAAATATATTGTATATGTGATATATAATATTGTAACATGTTAGGGTTACAAATTTAACAATGGTTTAGGGTTTAAACTTGGTTAGGGTTTGGATTAGGGTTAGCTTTTGCATGAAGATTTCATGAAGCTTTGAATTTGTGGTTGCTTGATATTTTGTGTTGATATTTTGTTAACCCAATCCAAACCATTAACTCTAGTTAACTCTCTACAAGGGTTAACTCCTTCATGCTTAACCCTTGGTTAGATTTGTAACCACTACAATAATTCATTATTCATCACAAAAGTATTATGATATTCATTCTTCTTCTTGCTTGAGTTTCTTTTTGAAAAGCTTTCTAGTTTTGCTTTTGTGATGAAAGTGAGTGAGAAAAAAATTATATATGAGAGTAAAAATCCTACTTCATCATCCTCATCTATCCTTGCCATTTAGATGAGGGTGTTCACTTCATATTATGAGTGTTAGCTTGTGTTAACGAAACTTCGAGGTAGATCATCTATGTTATCAAAGATCGGAAGCAAGGTTGCATCATTCTCTTCGTGAACCCTCTCGAGAGTCCAGAACACGATGATCGCAGCGAAGGGACCTCAACACGGAGCTTAAGAAGTGATGGACTGGATCTACAAAGGTTGTAAACCCTCTCACTTAGTGTTAAAGAGTTTAACATGTTAGTTTTTGCCTAAACCCTAGTTTAAAGATCCGGCTTCGGGTTGTTCGGCACGGCTAAAATTTTAATCGGACATGGTTGATGCCTCGTAGACCCTTATGCGCGTGCCTAGCAACCCTACAATGGTATCAGAGCCGAGCTAAAGCTTTAGGCGAAGTCTAGATGATGTTTAAAGTCCGATCAAACCTGAAAACCCCGATGTTTATCCCTCTCTGTACATTTTTTGAAAATGTGATTGTTTATGAATTAAAAATGCTCAGAAAATTAAGCAGGAAAAACTAAGAATTACTGTAAAGTATGGACCTGTAACTCGAAAATGTGACCATGGAACCGCGGCGAAACCAAGTGTTTGGCGGCGGTTCCGCGGCCAAAATTATGAATTAGTCCCTGAAACTTCATATATTTATTCTTAGGTCTTTTCTTGTCATTTTTTTCTGTGAATTTTTTAATTCCACTCAAGTGTTGAGTTTTCTAGGGTTGTATTGGGGACTCGTTGATTCGATCGGATAATTTAATTTTGTTTAGTTTTTCCGGATAATTTTAGAAACTGTTAAAAAGTTCGAACGGATATCAATAACTCAATTTTTCCCCTGTCGGAAATTTTTTCAAAAGTTGGATTTTTTCTCAAGTTTAAGAACGTTCTTAGTCGTGCAAGTAACGCGGTGGACCCTCTAGAAAACAACAAACCTTAACTCGATTATGTGACCACCTTGAACTGCCTCTGAACCTTAGGGTTTGTGGCAGTACGACGTGCCACATGTGAGGCGTTGGCTTGACCCTTCTACGGCTGGACCATTGGTACTGTGGCATGTGAAGGATGTTTTTAAACTGATTTCAAGTGTTGAGATATATTGGGGAAATCTTGGGTGTTTGATTATTCGATCGGAAAGTGTAACATTGTCTATTTATCTGGAATGTGATACAATATTTGGAATCCATAGGTAGTAATAAGATAACTAATTTGAATGTTATAAATCTAGCAGTTCAGTCTTAGATGATCGGTTGCCACGGGATTTTGATGTGTCCATCGCAATCACGTAGCATACGCGGATACTCTCCGGGTAAACTTAATAGACAGCTACACCCCATAGCCCCGACCAAGTGACTGTAGGAGAACCCCGTCGCCAAAAGCATCCGTTCGGGTGCTCGCGGCAGCGGTGTTTCGCCTTAGTGCACTTCGCCGACGGCATCGGGGGTGCGGCCGTCTACTAAAGTTTGCGACGAGCATTCGATCAGGATGTCGGGCATCTTGTTGAATTGCCCGACTTGATATTGAAAAGAGTTTTCGATAATGAGACTAAAATGCGGGGTTTACAATTGTTAGGCATACGATGTCTAAGGAATTCATTTGGTTAGGCATGCGATGTCTAAGGAGGTTGCGGATTCCAACTGTTGTAGTTTTACACTTTCTTTTCTGTGACCGTAAGTGTAGTATGCAGTTGTATTGCCGGTTTTCGTTGCTATACATCGACGGCAATCGGTGTATGCATACTTACTTACGTTGATGATATGAGATATTATGTGTTGCTGTGATATGTTATATTGGATCGTCGTGTTTGAATAGCCGGGGGTTTTATGTGAGATGAGAGTTTTTCATTTTCATTCATGTAAAATTCATTTGTATGTAATATTCTTTTATTGGGGCACTTCCGGGCTGAGGATGATGTCACCATTGTATATTATTTACTTTTCCGCATTAGGTAGACCCAAGGCAGGGAGCACAAGTAACCGGGTTCTAGGGTCCAGTGGGAGACCATCTCGAGGAGTCGAGACCGGGTCTCCTAACCCTAGAATTGGCAGTATTACTTGCCGCTCTTATAGGGGTCTAGGAATGTGGGTTTGGCTATTCATCGCTATCATGGAATCCGTGTTTTATACAGGCTCGTATTGAAAACACGGACGTCCTAGTATATCCAATATTTCATATAGGTTCTTCTGCTGCAATGTTCTGTGATGAGGTTATATTATTGCCTGAGACGAATGTTTATATTATATATATGAGATATATGTTATATTGCAGATTTCGTTTCAAATGTGATGCTTGTGAAGCATAAAAAAATAGGACTTCATTAATGAGATTAATAAAACTAAAAGAAACCTAAAGATATTGTAGAAACTTGTTTTTAAAACTGGTAGCTCTAGTTCTTACTTTGCATAGCGGTGTTCCTTGTAGAACATCCAGCACCTTATTCGATAAGGAAAGAGCCGAGATCTCTTCACCGGGAGTGACCTCTTTAGTGAAACTAGCAGATGCTACAAACTCGGTTTATCTTTTGATTGCTTCTATAGTTCTTGCTTTGCATACTGATATTTGTGAAATATTCTGCACCTTATTCGATGAGGAAAGGGCCGACGATCCCATCACCGGGAGTGACCCCTTTAGCAAAACTAGAAAAGACTCAAAAACACTATATTTAAAATCATTCGATTCTACAACGATATCAAGTTCATTATGCAAAGGGTTTTCTTAAAAACCTGTCGTAGCCCTCCGTCATTTCAGATAAGTACTAGTTAGTATTCGTGCTGCGGTAGTTTGGCCTCCGTCAAGGCGTAGTGTACGGTAGCTAACTAATGTTTATCTGCTAGCATACGATGCGATTGGATTAGGGTATTCGTACGACGTTGTTTGTCCTCCGTCAAGGGTCGTGCGGGTGGGTTTAATTCAATCAGGAAATGACGGGTTGAACTTGACTAGCGGACTATGGGTAGTTTGGCCTCCGTCAAGGTCATAGGACGCTAGGGGTAAAATATTATTGGGAATTTCAAGTGTTGAAATTTGCAATGAGATTGCATACCTTCTATGAGATAGTTGGATCCCGATACCCGCTGCGAGTAAGAGTTACTCCTGGGAGAGTTTTACACATTACAATTAGCCGATCAAGTAGGTGTCTAGAAAGGTGTTAACGGGGTTACGCCCCTGGAAAAACGAGGTTTACTTTAATTAGGTTCGTGCGAAAGCACGGGGGACCTCCCTCAAAGTACCGACACTGGCCTGGCTGAAAGATTGGCGAACTTGTAGCGTGTAATTAATCCCGGCTAGTCTTTCCTTTGAGGGTTTGAAGGAAGATTTGATTAAAACAGTGGGAGACATCCTGATTAGATATATTAGATAACCAATCTAATCTTGCAAGAGCATACGCTGAGTGTTTTCTTCTCTCTCTTTCCAGGTAGCAACCACATCACGCCTTAATCAAGATAATAATACGGATGTATTGACCGAACCCGCTTGTTATTCTGAGCTGGGGAACGTTGGTCCCGCTCCAACTTATAATTGTTATAAGACAGAGCAGGAATTTGGGGAATACCAGATTTCCCGTTCCGCCCAAACGAAGAAAGTTCATGTTGATGCATCATCTTCGGGTGTGTTCATTACAGAGAACTGTTTCTCAGTATCCTCTACATCCTGGGTATGAAATACCGGATCAGGATCCCGCATATGTAATCTGTTACATGGGCTACAGAAAGGTAGTGAACTGAGAACGGGTGATAAGTTTCATGAGACAGAAAATGGTGCAAGTGTTGCAGCCAAGTCTGTTGGTCACTATCACCCTGTATTACCAGAATACATTGATTCTGAACAAATATTATTAGATACCGAACCTGATATACAACATCATATCAGTCTCTTTATTAGTAAAGAAAGGATATAATTGTAAGTCGATGTAGAACACCCCAATACCTGTGGGGAGGCGGAATTTTCAAAAAACGAACATGTTTAGTAAACGAACATCGACTAACCGCTTGAATTGAAGCTAAACTATAAATAACCAAACACAAGTGTTTCTAAAATACGGTTTTTCGGGATTATACCTAATGAATCAACTCCTTCGTCTTTGCGAACTCCTTGTTCTCCTCGGCCTTCTTGAAGTAGTAGAAGATCCACCCGAGAGCAAAACTCCAAGCTTCGCCTCTAAACTTGAGGCAACTAACCTTCTTGGATTGCTAATCGAAGAAGATAGATCGATATAGAGTGATGGTTATGGATTGTTAAGTCTTACTAACCCTTGTACTCAACACATGAGAAGGTAGGATTAATCTTTGAAGAGGGAGAGCTAGAGGAGAGAGAATGTGAAAATGATAATGAGCATTCTTATGAGAATAGTGAATCAAGAAGATATATATCTATCATTTCTTTTTACTAGAAAATAATAAATAATTAATTTAGCAACCATGATAGATCATATCTTGTGATGATTCATTAGAATGACAAAAGACTTCTATGAATCATCAAGGTGACTCATTTTTACACTCATTTCATTTTACACCTTAACTTCCTTAGTCACCTCATTCAAGAAGCTTCCCGCAAAATTACGAGAACGCCCCTCCAATCCGTAAAAATACGGAAAAACTTTAGACTGTAAAAATCCAATAACCGGATACCAGTAACTGGCTTAAACCAAAGCCGACTGGAAAAAAAACTGTCCGAAAGTCGTACGTGCGTAAACGCACGTATGTGTCCGAACCCTTGTCGTAAAACCATACGACTTCTATATCCTTTCACCTGGAATAGGAAACTCTCTGTGTGGGACTCTAGAGACTCGACTACTACGCTGGAAGTGGGTTTGACCACAGACCGCAAGCGGCACTAGCTGTACGTAACGGTCCCCAGGTAGTTGTCGATAAGAAGGCCGATGAGAAAACCCATCCGAACTCCTACTGAGTCTGATGTGACAATCTCCATACAGTCCGGTCCGTTCGTCCAAGACTATCGCATATCCGGCCTAGGGGGCGGCAAGCGTCGGTCCCCTAATGGCTGTATAAGTCGTGTCGGAGAGAAGCCCATTACTTCCTGAGAAACTACTGGAACCTACCAGCAAATCTCGCTTGCCCTGGCCAGGGACTTTGCGTAATGGCTCTCTGACACAGCACGATATCTACTCCTAATACCGGGAGGGACGAATCCTTTCTAACCGCCACTGCCTCCAAGTGCTCGGGACTGCACCCAACTGCTACCTGTTTGCATGACTCATTTGAGTCATGGTAGGGTAGCAATCTAAGAACAGTGGGACACACTCGAGGCGAAGTAGCAGTGTCAAGTCTGCGGACTACGCTGTACTCATATCACCTGGGAACTGTTCACTGACGACTGGTATAAAACCAACCAACAGTTCCCTGTGAGTCCTGTCCGGTGTACCCGTAACCTAACGAGCACCTGCATACTATCTCCAGTACGACGTACTGACGGCTGTGGGACAGACCATCTCCCCAACTGGGATGAGAAGCGTACACACTAGTCTACTCCGGAGTATCGATGCTCTGTATCGATAATCCAACGACTAGGGACCTGAATAAGGATGTGCTTGTAGACTACCCAGCCCCCACTAGTGTGACTGCCATCACAACGCTGGTAGTCAAGCAGGATCCTAAGAGCTCTATCAATACGTATGCTAACATATTAAGATAGAAAAACCAAGTAGCATACTACCATGTTTAGCAAGACTGTTATATACATGTGAATATCCCAAGCTTCCATTAAGTAATATACAAACTAGTATGATACAGTAATGGTCTTCTAGGGCATAAACACTAACAATCTCCCACTTGCACTAAGGCCATGTACTGGCATATCGAAGACCAATGATCTCGAGTGGCCTCTCGAACTGAATCTGAGGTAGGGCCTTTGTGAATGGATCAGCAATGTTCTCCTCTGAAGCAACTCTCCGAACCTCGATCTCCTGACGATCAATGATCTCCCTGATCAGGTGATACCGCCTCAAGATGTGTCTGGACTTCTGATGGGACCTTGGTTCCTTTGCTAAAGCTATAGCTCCGTTGTTGTCGCAATACAGAGGTATTGGATCAACTATGGTAGGAACCACCTGAAGTTCTGTTAGGAACTTCTTCATCCAGACTGCTTCTTTTGCGGCATCGCAAGCAGCTATATACTCCGCTTCCATCGTCGAGTCAGCAACGGTGTCCTGCTTGGAGCTCTTCCAGCATACCGCCCCTCCATTGAGGGTAAAGACATAACCCGACATGGACTTGGAATCGTCCTTATCACTCTGGAAGCCGGAATCAGCAAAGGCCTCCACCCTGAGGTCTTTTCCGCCGTAAACCAAGAACATCTCCTTAGTCCTTCTCAGGTACTTGAGAATGTTCTTTACTGCTATCCAGTGTTTCTCCCCTGGGTCTGACTGATACCGGCTCACCACGCTCAGTGCGTAAGCTACATCTGGTCTGGTACACAACATCGCATACATTATAGAGCCTACCGCAGAAGCGTATGGTATAATTGACATGCGTTCCCTTTCCAAATCAGTCTTGGGAGACATCTCTTTGGAGAGGGTGATTCCGTGACAAGCCGGTAGATTACCGCGCTTAAAATCTTCCATACTGAATCTTTTCAGTATAGTGCCGATATACCTGGACTGCGAAAGTCCCAACATCCTCTTGAATCTATCACGATAGATCCGGATCCCCAGAATGTAAGAGGCATCACCCAGGTCATTCATGGAGAACCTGTGTGACAAGAATCCTTTGACAGATTGTAGCATAGGAATGTCATTTCCTATCAATAGAATGTCATCCACGTACAAGACGAGGAATACGACACTTCTGGCCACAACTTTACTATATATGCACGGTTCATCTGGATTTTTGATAAAGTCATATTCTTTGACTGTCTCATCAAAAATATGTTCTAACTCCGCGATGCCTGCTTTAGTCCATAAATAGACTTAAGCAGCTTGCATACTTTCCCGCTGCTCCCACTCTGATTGAAACCCTCTGGCTGATCCATATAGACGCTCTCTTCTAAATTTCCATTCAAAAAAGCCGTCTTTACGTCCATCTGCCAGATTTCATAATCATGGAAGGCAGCAATTGCAAGAAGGATACGAATGGATTTAAGCATAGCCACTGGAGAAAAAGTTTCGTCATAGTCCAAACCAGGTCTTTGACGAAAACCCTTTGCAACAAGTCTAGCTTTATAGGTTTCTACCTGCCCATCTACACCAATCTTTTTCTTGAAGATTCATTTGCATCCTATGGGTTTTACCCCACCTGGAGCAAAGTCCAAAGTCCATACTTTGTTGGTGTACATGGACTCCATTTCGCTTCGCATTGCATCTAGCCATCGTACTGAGTCGCCGCTCTGGATGGCCTGCTGGAAGCTAGTAGGTTCATCATCTTCTATGATGCAATCCTCTCTATCCCCGTCTATGAGAAAACCGTAGTATCTCTCAGGCGGATGAGACGGCCTACTACTCCTGCGGAGGGGTGCGGGAATGTTCTGTTCTTCTTGAACCTCTGGTTCTACCAAACTTTCAGTAACAGCTTGTGGTTCTGGAATTTCTTCCAGTTCTACTACGCTCCCACTCTTCTGATTTTCTAAAAATTCAGTTTCTAAGAAGCGGGCATGACGAGAAACAAAAACCTTTTATTCCTCTGCGTAATAGAAACAATATCCTGTAGAGTTCTTTGGATATCCCACAAACTTACACTCTACTGAGCGTGCCTCGAGCTTGTCCGGATGCTACTTTTTTACAAAAGCTGGACATCCCCATGTCTTCAGGTACTGAAGATAGGGTTTCTTCCCACTCCACATTTGATATGGTGTGGTAGGCACAGTTTTGGTTGGAACTCTGTTCAAAAGATGTATCGCTGATTCTAGCGCATACCCCCAGAAAGATCGCGGTAACTCAGCATTACTCATCATGGATCGTACCATATCTAATAGGGTTCGATTCCGTCTCTCCGATACACCGTTGTGCTGTGGAGTGTATGGAGGAGTAAGCTGAGAGAGAATTCCTTTCTCTTTTAGGTAACCTAGGAACTCGGCACTTAAGTATTCTCCACCTCGATCAGATCTCAGTGTCTTAATACTTTTGCCTGTTTGGTTTTCCGCTTCACTCTTATATTCCAGGAATTTCTCAAAGGCTTCGGATTTATGCTTCATTAAGAAGACATGTCCAAACCTAGAGAAATCATCTGTAAAAGTAATGAAGTAGGAATAACCACCTCTCGCATGTGTAGACATTGGACCACATACATCGCTGTGTATGAGTCCTAAGAGCTCGCTCGCTCTTACTCCTTGTCCAGTAAATGGAGTCTTTGTCATCTTTCCTTTGAGACAAGATTGACAAGTGTCATAAGATTGATATTCGAACGAGTCCAAATATCCTTCTCTATGCAACTTAGTCAACCTTCTCTCATTGATGTGACCCAGTCTACAATGCCATAAGAAAGCTTTATTCAAATCTGGAGACTTTCTTTTTAGTGTGTTCTGGACATTGAAAATTTGGAGTTGGTTTAAAACATATATTCCGTTATTTAATGTACCAGACCCAATCAAACCATGATTAAGGTGGATGTTGACAACATCTCTTACAAACGTGAAATCATAACCTTTATTTGATAACAAGGAAACTGATATGATATTACACGTTAAGCTGGGTACAAAATAGCAGTTATGTAAAACCAAGATGTGTCCACTTGTCAATCCTAGGTGATAATCCCCGACGGACGCAGCTCCCACGCTAGCTCCGTTAGCAACCCTGAGGATCATATCACCTTCCTTCAGCACTCTACGGTTTCTCAGTGCCTGCAATGAATTGCAAATATGAGATCCTGATCCGGTATCCAATACCCAGGAAGTAGAGTTGATTGACAAACAATTCTCAATTACAAACACACCTGAAGTCGAAGCCACAGCTTGCTTCGGTTCCTGGTTCTTGGCGTTCCACGCCTTACAATCCTTCTTCCAGTGCCCTTTCCTGTGACAATGGAAACACTCATCCTGGCCAACTACAGGTGCTGCAAACTTTTTCTTTCCCTTCCCTCCCACCTTACTAACACCTCCTCTAGGTCTGGGTGCGGCCTTCCTCTTCCTTCCTTTGGCTTTAGCCTTGGACCCGGAAGAAGATGCACCGCCAACAAACATAGCGGGTGTTTCCCTTGAATTCTTCAAGGTGCCCTCTGCACTCCTTAACATGTTCAGGAGTTCCGGAAGTTCAACTTCTTTTCTTTGAAGGTTGAAGTTCAGGATAAACTGGGCGTAGGTGTGAGGAAGGGACTGGAGAATAAGGTCTGTATAGAGCTCATTATCCAAAGTCGTCCCAAGGTCTGCGAGCTCTTCTATATAGCCGATCATCTTTAGGACATGTTCTCCTACCGATGACCCGACAGCCAACCACGCTCGAAATAAGTTCTTTGAGGTCTCGTATCTTGCTATACGAGATTGCTCTCCATAAAGTTCTTTTGTATGGAGAAATATGCCATCAAGGCCCATATCCTCGTGCCTCCTCTGATGTTAATTGTTCATCGAGGCAAGCACGATGCACTTGGCTTTCGCGCAATCTAAAACCTAGGTTTTGCGGATTTCCTTATCCGTATTGCTGGATTTGGGACCAGGGACAGCAGGTGCCGTAGCGGTGAGGACGTGCCCCAATTTGTCATAGGTCAAAGCCATTTTGACATTCCGCAGCCAATCTTTATAGTTTGGCCCTGTCAGTATATTTTTCTCTAAAAGTAACTTAAGTCCAGTCATTTTCAGGGTCGCTGCAATTAGGAGAGAGAGAAGAAAACTCTTTAGCATGATGCTCTTGCAAGTTTAGAGTGGTTTTTAGTTTATCTAAACTGGATGGCTCCCACTGTTTCTCGAATCCTTCCTCAAACCATAAAGGAAGAATTAGTCAAGACTATTCTCACCGTACAATACTTGCTTAACCGTTCAGCCAGGCTGGTGTCGGTACTTCGAGGGAGGTTTTCCAATGCTTTCGCGAAGTTCCTTAATTATATAACCTCTTTTCTCTGGGGGCGTAACCCCGCTGACACTTTTCTGGACACCTACTAGGTTTATAGCATTGATCGTTAAGTGACGAATATCCTGATGAGTAGCATATACTCACAGTAGGATCGGGATACCAAATATCATCGTCTGATAATGTTGTAGGAATGCTACCAACATTCATCAAACTCAAAATGGTATGCATCTCTTTGCAAATTTCAGTTTCTTTAGAAATTCCCGATATTTGTTTTTGCCCCATGCTCTTATGACCTTGACGTATGACAACAAATCATAAGTCACATGTCAAGTTCCGCCCATCATTATCTTGTTAATTTGAACCCACCCGTATATACCCTTGACGTATGCCAACAAGGTAATGCGACTGTCCCAAACCAACACATCTATCTATGCAACAAATGAATACCCCAGCAGCTACCAAACACTATGCCTTGACGTATGCCAACAAGCATAGCTTGAATACTACTGACCATCCATAAGAAATGACGGAGGACTACGACTGGTTTTGGCGAAACCGTGAACGTAGTGAACTTGATATAACCGAAGAAACCTGATAGCTTTAAAAGGAGTGGTTAAAGCTCCGCATTTAAAAAATATCTGTTTTAAAATTAACCGATTGGTTTCTTTTAAATTGTTCCAACGATTTAAACTTGGTTTATTTTCTTTGCATTATAGATAATGCGTCCCATCATTAACCTATCATTGTAGAAAACAACGAAAATATGACGTCCTCTTATGCCATCCGCATTCGCCACTGGGTCCCGTCATTACCCGTTAGGTTACTTAACTAACGACAGAGCGGGGACTGGGCTAGCGCGGGTGAAAAACATAAGTGACGTTTAAATAGCTATCATATATATAGGTATTTTACATTCGTCTGACGCAATGATATACATTCCAGAACACAGATATACAATATTGGATTTGCAAGCAATCTGTATTTCTTTTGAGCCTGCAAGAAGAGACAGATTACACAGTTGTGATGAATAGCCGTTACCCCACCCTCGACCCCTACGGGTACGGTAAACTACCCACCCGGCAGTCTGTGTACCCCACCTTGGGTCAGTCCTAGGAGCAAAAACAGTAAAATGAAATAATACAACGGTGGCTACAACCGCAACCTGGATGTGCCCCGCAAAATAATATTACAACAAATTACATTTACAACAAATGAATTAAAAGATAACCCATTGCATAACCCCGGCTAAACACCACAACAGTCCAATACAGTTTATATGCACAAACAGATATAACCATTTCAGAAATGTGCAACCCCCTGCCAACTGACATACTAGCAGTTAGGGGAGGTTTACGAACACATTTATCAATCACAGATATAATCCAACATGCAAATACTGTACAATTTCGATCGATTAAACGTATTTAATATTGCTCCAAAAACTGCTCTGTTAAACTGAAACCTGAGCAAAATTAAAATATTCCAGAAAATCCCAAATATTGCACAGAAGCAACAGAAGAAAAATCGGCCCCTGACTCGCCAACTCGGCGGCGGAACCGCGGCGGCTCAGTAGGGTGAGGCCGCGGTTCCGCGGCGGTTTAGACGAATCAGGTGACTGTTTTTCTTGGGTGTTCTTCTGTGGTCTTTTCTAGCTCTCTGAACATCCCTGAAACAATTTTGGACTTCATTTAAAATTCGACAGAAACTGATGCTTTTTAGGATTTTCCGGCTTCGTTTTTCCGTTCGAAATTCGTACAAATTTGCAATAAAGTTATTTATTGTTTAGCGAGGCTCTGATACCACTGTAAGTCGATGTAGAACACCCCAATACTTGTGGGGAGGCGGAATTTTCAAAAAACGAACATGTTTAGTAAACGAACATCGACTAACCGCTTGAATCGAAGCTAAACTATAAATAACCAAACACAAGTGTTTCTAAAATACGATTTTTCGGGATTATACCTAATGAATCAACTCCTTCGTCTTTGCGAACTCCTTGTTCTCCGCGGCCTTCTTGAAGTAGTAGAAGATCCACCCGAGAGCAAAACTCCAAGCTTCGCCTCTAAACTTGAGGCAACTAACCTTCTTGGATTGCTAATCGAAGAAGATAGATCGATATAGAGTGATGGTTATGGATTGTTAAGTCTTACTAACCCTTGTACTCAACACATGAGAAGGTAGGATTAATCTTTGAAGAGGGAGAGCTAGAGGAGAGAGAATGTGAAAATGATAATGAGCATTCTTACGAGAATAGTGAATCAAGAAGATATATATCTATCATTTCTTTTTACTAGAAAATAATAAATAATTAATTTAGCAACCATGATAGATCTGTAAGTGCACGGCGGCGCCCCGGCCGTCAATCCGACAGCCAAACGCGGAAACGGTGATAAACTTAAATTTTGCGGACTTAGCAAACCGGCACCACCGCGCACTAAACACCCGGATCGTAACCATTAACAAGTCTAGGCTAACTAGAAGATGAGTTAGAGATATACCGACTGATCCGAGTCCTCCGGTCTTCATCTCCACTCCGATCTCCTCGCGGGATCTCCGGTCGTCGCCTCTTCGCCGGAAGGGCACCACGTTGCCTGGATCTTTTACGGGCTCCCGCCTCTATACCGAGGCAACTCGGGCATGAAGCCGGCAACTCGACATGCCCAAGATGTGCTGTAGGAAGTGTAGTGCTTTGTCTCTTTGGGGTTTGTTGCCTTTGGATGGAGGAATGAAGATTGTGCTTTGGAGGGAAATGAAGCTATCAATTTCTATCAAGCAAAATGAGATGAACAAAGATTGCAACACTCTCATTTTTCCTCTCTCTTTTTCCCTCAAGGAAAGTGGCCGGCCCCTTAGAATGGAAATGGTGGAGGGAAACAAGATATATCATATGAGGGAGGTGAGTGTAGGAGAAGAAGGAGGTGACCACAACCCAAGACAAGAAAACATACAACCATGCTTTACTTTAAACCCATCCTTATTCAATCAAATCTCATTTAATGCAAGAATGGTGCAAAAGATAATGAAAGCTATCATAATCAATCTTTATGCAATAAAACCCCTCCACTAAAGTTATTTGCACAATTGCAAATAACCCCCTCCATCGGAAAAGTCCGGCCGGGAAAGAACAAAGGAAAACCGGCCGGAACGGAAAGCAAACTGGCAACTCCAGAAAACTGGTCCCGTAATAAATTACAGGAAAACCCCGATACTGTGCATACACACCCGCATCTGTATTCCGTCCGGATACAAATGCAAAGAGATAAAATCTACACTGTACTAAACTAGGACCGGCTTAAACAAAAGCCGGCTAGTAAAATCCATCCGATCCTGATCCGTGCAATACCGCACGTATCTGATCGAACGCTGCCATATAACTATACGGCCACTAGTACAAAACCGTCCGATCCTGATCCGTGCAATACCGCACGTATCTGATCGAACCCTGCCATATCTCCATACGGCCTCTACAGCGTTTCGCCCGAAAGCTTGAGTAACTGAAAGTGTGGTGGACTCTAAAGACTCGTCAATACTATGGCTGTGGATTTAACCACTAGCACGTCAGAGGTATAAGCCAATACGTGACGGGCCACCAGCTATTGACCAAAAGGGACGTCGATGAGGAAGCTCACCCCGACACCCAACTGAGCCTGTCAGTGACAATATCCGTACAGTCCGGTCCGTTCGTCTATGAGCATCGCATGTCGGGCCTAGGGGGTTGGTAAAAGTCAGACCCCCAAAAGCGGTACAAGTCGTGTCGGAGTGTAGCCCAGAACACCCTGAGATACTACTGGAATACCTACCAGTAAATCTCCTGCCTTGGCCAAGGTCTTCGTGTAATGGCTCTCCTAGACACAGCGCGACCTCACCCCCAATACCGGGAGAGACGAACCCCCGAAGATCCGCTCACTGCCTCCATGTGGCTCGGGACTGTACCCAACTAAAACCTGTTTGCACGACTCCTTTGAGCCGTGGTAGGGTAGTAATCAAAGCACAGTGGGAACTCACACGAGACAAATGACGATCCCCAGGTCGATGAACTAACCTGTACACATGTCACCAGGGAACTGTTATCTGACGTCAGGTATAAGACCAACTAGCATGTTCCCGGCGAGTCCTGTCCGGTGTACTCATAACCCAATGAGCACCTGTATACATCTTAGGTGAACCAACTGACACCAGTGGCTTGTGAGACCGGCCACCGCCCCTCGTCGGGGTCTCGACTGTATACACTAGTCTACTCTGGAGAATCGATGCCCTGTCTCGAAACTCCCACGACTAGGGACCTTTTAAGGATATGCTTACAGACTCCAGCTCTCACTTATATGATCGCCCTCATACTGCTGGCAGTCAAGCAAGAATCCTAGGGGCTCTATCAACGTGCAATAGCGACATGTCATGTTACCTAAAGCAGTACACGATGATAAAGGTAAACCAGATAGCATACTATCATCTTGAGTAAGACTGTCCTACCGGGATAGGTCCTCCCTCAATCATTGCAATCACGTGCCTGTGATCCAATAATTGACTCTGAGGGCACTATCTCCAACAAGATCATATCTTGTGATGATTCATTAGAATGACAAAAGACTTCTATGAATCATCAAGGTGACTCATTTTTACACTCATTTCATTTTACACCTTAACCTCCTTAGTCACCTCATTCAAGAAGCTTCCCGCAAAATTACGAGAACGCCCCTCCAATCCGTAAAAATACGGAAAAACTTTAGACTGTAAAAATCCAATAATCGGATACCAGTAACTGGCTTAAACCAAAGCCGACTGGAAAAAAAACTGTCCGAAAGTCGTACGTGCGTAAACGCACGTATGTGTCCGAACCCTTGTCGTAAAACCATACGACTTCTATATCCTTTCACCTGGAATAGGAAACTCTCTGTGTGGGACTCTAGAGACTCGACTACTACGCTGGCAGTGGGTTTGACCACAGACCGCAAGCGGCACTAGCTGTACGTAACGGTCCCCAGGTAGTTGTCGATAAGAAGGCCGATGAGAAAACCCATCCGAACTCCTACTGAGTCTGATGTGACAATCTCCATACAGTCCGGTCCGTTCGTCCAAGACTATCGCATATCCGGCCTAGGGGGCGGCAAGCGTCAGTCCCCTAATTGCTGTATAAGTCGTGTCGGAGGGAAGCCCATTACTTCCTGAGAAACTACTGGAACCTACCAGCAAATCTCGCTTGCCCTGGCCAGGGACTTTGCGTAATGGCTCTCTGACACAGCACGATATCTACTCCCAATACCGGGAGGGACGAATCCTTTCTAACCGCCACTGCCTCCAAGTGCTCGGGACTGCACCCAACTGCTACCTGTTTGCATGACTCATTTGAGTCATGGTAGGGTAGCAATCTAAGAACAGTGGGACACACTCGAGGCGAAGTAGCAGTGTCAAGTCTGCGGACTACGCTGTACTCATGTCACCTGGGAACTGTTCACTGACGACTGGTATAAAACCAACCAACAGTTCCCTGTGAGTCCTGTCCGGTGTACCCGTAACCTAACGAGCACCTGCATACTATCTCCAGTACGACGTACTGACGGCTGTGGGACAGACCATCTCCCCAACTGGGATGAGAAGCGTACACACTAGTCTACTCCGGAGTATCGATGCTCTGTATCGATAATCCAACGACTAGGGACCTGAATAAGGATGTGCTTGTAGACTACCCAGCCCCCACTAGTGTGACTGCCATCACAACGCTGGTAGTCAAGCAGGATCCTAAGAGCTCTATCAATACGTATGCTCACATATTAAGATAGAAAAACCAAGTAGCATACTACCATGTTTAGCAAGACTGTTATATACATGTGAATATCCCTAGCTTCCATTAAGTAATATACAAACTAGTATGATACAGTAATGGCCTTCTAGGGCATAAACACTAACAATAATTTTGTATTGTTGGATAATGTTTTGAACATTTCCTATATCAAGAGTTGATTGGTTCAGGCACGTTATCTAAAAGCATTGCCGTTCTAAATCAAACTACAGTTCTTAGTATACAGAACACACACGAGAGGAAGAGTTCAGAAATGAACGAATCCTTCTTGAGGTATTGTAGACTAGGTCATATCAATGCGACCCGACTAGCCAAGTAACATTTAGATGCATATTTAAATTAGATTAAATTTACATCTTATGAAACTTGCCGGTCATGTCACAGTGATAAGATGACCACAGCTCCGTTTATTAGAAACAGAGAAAGAGTTAGTGAACTCTTGGGATTGATACATGATGATGTATGATGGTCCCCCGTCTACACATGCCAAGACCGGTTCTTTATACTTCATTACATTCTCTGATGATCTCTCAAGATTCAGACATATGTTTCTGTTGAAACACAAGTCCGAACCTTTTGAGATATTCACAGAATGTAAGTTAGATGTAGAGAACCAAAATACGGGTAAAAGTATTATGTCCTTTGATGTGATCAAGGAGGAGAATACTTGAGTACGGAATTCCTGGACTATTCTCAAGGAGAATGAGATTCTCTCTCAGCATTACTCCTCCGTATACACCACAGCACGTCGGTGAATCGGGGCGGAGCAATAGCACCCTATGTGATATGGTGTGCTCTATGATGAGTACTACTGAGTTTCCTATTTCCTTCTGGGAGTTATGCACTTGAGAAGCTGCATACCTATTGAATAGGGTTCAAATCAAATCAGTTGCCTACCACATCATATGTGATATGGAAAGGAAAGAGCCCATATCTTAAGCTTGTTAAGATTTGGGGTTGTCCGGCCTATGTCTAAAAAGCAAAATCCGGACAAGCTCGAGGTAAAGTAGAATCTGTGGAAGTTTGTTAGATATCCCAAGCATTCATAAGGGAATATCTTCTACCAAACCGAGAAACAAAAGTGTTTTATTTCTCAACATGCCACCTTTATGAAAGGGAATTTCTTGTGAAGAAATTAGTGGTCATGAGGTAGAATTGGAAGGAGTTCCAGCTATACAAACTACAGCAGACGATTTGATAAAACCAAAGGATTCAATAGTAACCAACGAACCTCAGCCTCTCCGCCGATCTAGTAGGGTTCCTCACCCACCTGAGAGATACTTCAGTTTCTCTATGACAGTGGGAGCGAGGATTGCATCATGAGATGATGACCCAACTAGTTTCGAGCTGGCCATCAGGAGTGGGACTCTGTAAGAATGGCTAGATGCTTAGTGATCAGAGATGGAATCCTTATACACCAACAAAGTATGGAATTTGGTTGCTTTATCTGAAGGGTTAAATCCCCATCAGGAGCAAGTATATCTTGAGAAGATTACTTGGTGTACATGGAAAAGTTGAGACTTTCAAAACTATGCTTAAGTCCATCCAGATCCTACTTGCCACGGCTACATACTATGACTACGATATCTGGTGGTTGGGTGTCATGACTGCTTTTCTAAATGATGTTTTAGAAGAGAGTGTCTATAAGTACACAGCCAGAGGGCTTCATAGACAGTGGGAGCAGCGGAAACGTGTGCAAGATGTTTTATATGATAAAGCAAGCATCGCGGAGTTAGAATATCTGTTTTGATGTGGTAGTCAAAGAGTTTGACTTCATCAAAATGGCAGATGAACCTTGTATATACAAAAAGGTAGTAGTGAGTATGGTGGTGATCCTCGTAGAGTACGTGGATGACATACTCTTGATAGGGAAGGAATTTCATATGTCGGTCAATCTCCGCTTATCACAAGGATTCTCTATATAGGATCATAGTGATACCTCCTGAATCCTGGATTTTGGATCTATGAGAAAGATCTAATTGGATGTTAGGATACTCACTAGTTGTAGTGAGAAGGTATCAATCGATCCTGGGAAGAATCACTGGAAAGGTTCCAGGGTGATAAAGACGACTGAATGTCAGTCGCAAGCATTGTCTATACCCTTAGTTGAAGGACGGTATGTTGGAAGAGTTCCATGCTAGATACCGTGACATACTAGACGATTAAAGGCAAGATACATCGTTACCAAGGATGCTACCAAAGAGGCAGTCTGGATATATATAAGTTCATGAGATGAACTTCGTTCCTACCATTGTGTGCCAATGGAGTTGTGGCTTATGCCAAGGAACTACCGTCCCATCAGAAATCCAAATATAATTCTTAGGTAGTATCACCAGATCATGGAGATGGTTGATCTCCAAGGAGATCGAGGTTAGGAGAGTAGACACAAAGGACAACAGCGCGGATCCACTCACAAAGGCCTTTTTCCCAGTAGAGACTTTTATGGGATGGTTGAGTATGAGATACTTCAACCACAGCTAATATGTTGGGTATGTGATACCACAACAGATGGCCCTAGTGCAAGTGGGAGATTGTTAGTTATATGTATGCCCTAGAGGCCATTACTGTACATACGATGTATATTGTAGTGGATGCTAGGACATATATAGGGAGGACTTTCTTGCTCGACATGATAGCATGCTATCTGGTTGTATTTTATCTTAATATGTACTCTGATTGTCTCTATGTTACATGTTGATAAAGCCCTTAAGATATGTACTCGACTACTGGGACTATGATGAGATCATACTAGTGGGGCCACGGTAGTCGACGAGTACATCCTATAACTGTTCCTAGTCGAGGGTGTATCGAGACAGGGCATTGATACACTAGAGTAGACTAGCGTATACGCATCTTGACTCATATGATGGGCGATGGATGATCCCATATCCATCGGTGTTTGACATTAAGGATGGTGTACGGGTGCTCAGTGAGACTGGGTACACTGGACGGACTCGCCGAGAACTCCCAGATGGTATTATACCTTACGTCAGATGGCAGTTCTCCAGTGACACTGGTACAGAGTAGTCTGTTGACCCGAGATCATCATAGAGTCTTGTGTGATTCCCACTGTGCTTTGATTTCCATCATACCACGTCCTAGTGGGCGTGCAAAAAGGTGGCTTTTTGGTAAAGTCCCGAATCATATGGAGGCAATGAGCGATAGGAGGGGATTCGTTTCTCCCGGTATAGGGAGTTGATGTTGTGCTGTGTTCGATTGGCTATAACCGGAAATCCCTGGCCAGGGTTGTTGAGATTTACTGGTAAGTGTTATCAGCAGTTTCTCGAACTGTTAAAGACCTTATATCGACACGACTTATCGAGCTACTGGTGTCTGACGTTTACCACCCCTAGGCAAGATATGCAACATATCAGACGACGAGACCGGACTGTTCGGGAGTGTTACTGATTGGATTCACAGGAGAATGTACAGGCTTTCTTGTTGATCTTCTGAGCGCTCAATACCTTGGTGGCTGTTACGTTTAGCTGACCGCTTGCAGCTTGTGGGTGTTTGATATGGTCATCACCTACTGCCAGCGTATTGACAATTCTTTAGAGTCCTACACAGAGGTTTCTTGGCTCAGGCAAAACGGAGTAGGAGCATATATGTGATATGTGCAGGGCCGAGGATAATGCGGTATGTGATACCGTATTAGATTCTTGCGATATGAGATATCGGCCGGGTATATGTGATATAGCCGGGTCATTGTATTAGTCGGTTATATGCGATATAGCCGGATTGTCGGATCAAGTGTTGAGTCGATAATTTAATGTATAATAATATATATGATATATTAAATTACATTAACTAATATTAGCTAACTAAAAGATTCATTTTTCACGGGATAATACATTGATATATATGCGATATATGTTAATTGTATTATTTTCTATTGTTACAAAATATATTGTATATGTTATATATAATATTGTAACATGTTAGGGTTACAAATTTAACAATGGTTTAGGGTTTAAACTTGGTTAGGGTTTGGATTAGGGTTAGCTTTTGCATGAAGCTTCATGAACCTTTGACTTTGTGGTTGCTTGATATTTTGTGTTGATATTTTGTTAACCCAATCCAAACCATTAACTCTAGTTAACTCTCTACAAGGGTTAACTCCTTCATGCTTAACGCTTGGTTAGATTTGTAACCACTACAATAATTCATTATTCATCACAAAAGGATTATGATATTCATTCTTCTTATTGCTTGAGTTTCTTCTTGAAAAGCTTTCTAGTTTTGCTTTTGTGATGAAAGTGAGTGAGAAAAAGATTATAAATGAGAGAAAAAAACCTACTTCATCATCCTCATCAATCCTTGCCTTTTAGATGAGGGTGTTCACTTCATATTATGAGTGTTAGCTTGTGTTAACGAAACTTCGAGGTAGATCATCTATGTTATCGAAGATCGGAAGCAAGGTTGCATCATTCTCTTCGTGAACCCTCTCGAGAGTCCGGAACACGATGATCGCAGCGAACGGACCTCAACACGGAGCTTAAGAAGTGAAGGACCGGATCTACAAAGGTTGTAATCCCTCTCACTTAGTGTTAAAGAGTTTAACATGTTAGTTTTCGCCTAAACCCTAGTTTAAAGATCCGGCTTCGGGTTGTTCGGCACGGCTAAAATTTTAACCGGGCATGGTTAATGTTTCGTAGACCCTTGTGCACGTGCCTAGCAACCCTAAAATAGTCGTTTGAAATTCGATCGCGAAATGAACAGGAAAAATCATCATTTTCACATAGTTTCTGTCGATTTTAAAACGGGGTCTAAAAATTTTTCAGGGACCTTTAAAATTACTAGTAGGAAATTATAAGAATACTGGAGAAATTTGGGTTCCTGACTCGGCCAAACAGCCGTGGAACCGCGGCCGATCCAAGCGATCCGCCGTGGATCCGCAGCCGAGTTGAAGCCGAGTCACCCTAAAATTCCCCTATAACTCTTCTGTGTTAATTTTGGTATTTCTGGGATATTTTGTTTCTGCTCAAGTCTCAGGTGCACAGAGAATTTTTTGAAGTAGAATCATCTGCGTTTGCTCGATCGAAATTCTACGATGTTTGTTTAATTAGATTATATCTGTGATTTGTATAATGTGTTTGTAAACCTCCCCTAACTGCTAGTATGTCAGTTGGCAGGGGTTGCACATTTCTGTAATGTTTTTACTGTTTGTGTTTGTGAACTTATTGGATTGTCGTGAATGGATAGCCGGGGATGTGAGATGAGCGTTTCTTTCATTCAAATGTAATTTTTAAATTGTTGTAATATTCTTTTGCGGGGCACATCCTGGTTGCGGTTGTAGCCACCGTTGTATTATTTCATTTACCGATTTTTGCTCCTAGGATAGACCCAGGGTGGGGTACGTGCACAAACTACTGGGTACTTTGAAGTGTTTAGTGGCCTACTCATGTTGTTGAGGGAGACCGCTTCACTTCGGGTACTTGGCGGGTAGTTTGCCGTACCCATACGGTCTAGGGTGGGGTTTTGGCTATTCATCATGACTGTGTAATCCGTCTTTCTTTGCAGGCTCAAAAGGAATGCGGATTCGTAGAAAATCCAATATGTTCATCTGTGATCTGGAATGCCTATTATTGCGTCTGACTAATGTACAATATCTATATATGATAGCTATTTAGACGTCACTTTTGTTTTACATCCGCGCTAGCCCAGCCCCCACTCTGTCGTTAGTTAAGTAACCTAACAGGTAAATGACGAGGCCCAGTGGAGAATGCAGATGGCATAAGAGGACGTTATATTTTTGTTGTTTTCTGCAATGATAGGTTATGGATTGGTCGCATTATATTAATGCAAAGAAAATAAACCAAAGTTGAATCGTTGGAACAATTTAAAAGAAACCACTCGGTTATTTTTAAAACAGAAGATATTTTTTAATTGCGGAGCTTTAACCACTCCTTTTAAAAGCTATCAGGTTCTTTCGGTCATATCAAGTTCACTACGTTCACGGTTTCGCCAAAACCATTCGTAGCCCTCCGTCATTTAATTTGGGTATTCAGTAGTATTTAAGCTATGTATTTTGACCAATGCCAAGGCATAGTGTTTGGTAGCTGCTGGGTAATCATTTGTTGCATAGATAGATGGGTTAGTTTGGGACAGTCGTATTATCATTTGACCAAAGTCAGGGGTATGTACGGATAGGTTCAAATTAACAAGATAATGATGGGTAGAACTTTACATGTGACTTATGACATTTTGACCAAAGCCAAGGTCATAAGAGCATGGGGCAAAAATTTATATCGGGAATTTCTAAAGAAACTGGAATTTGCAAAGAGATGCATACCATTTGGAGTTTGATGAATGTTGGTAGGATACCTTCAGCATTATCACACGATGATATTTGGATTCCGATCCTACTGTGAGTATCTGCTACTCATCAGGAGATTCGTCACTTAACGATCAATGCTATAAACCAAGTAGGTGCCGAGAAAGGTGTCAGCGGGGCTACGCCCCCAGAGAAAAGATGTTATTTAATTAAGGAACTTCGCGAAAGCGTTGGAAAACCTCCTTCGAAGTACCAACACCGGCCTAGCTGAACGTTTAAGCAAGTATTGTACGGTTAGAATAGTCCTGGCTAGTTCTTCCTTTTTGGTTTGAGGAGGGATTCGAGAAACAGTGGGAGCCATCCAGTTTAGATAAACTAAAAACCACTCTAAACTTGCAAGAGCGTCATGCTAAAGTGTTCCCTCTGTCCCCTAATTGCAGCGAACCAGAACATGACATGCCTTAAGTTACTATTAGAAAAAAATTATATTGACAGGGCCAAACTATAAAGATTGGCTGCGGAATGTCAAGATGACTTTGACTTATGACAAATTGGGGTATGTCCTTACCACTAAGGCACCTGTTGTCCCTGGTCCTAAATCCAGTAATGCGGATAAGGAAATCCACAAGACCTGGGAGTTAGATTGTGCAAAGGCCAAGTGCATCGTGCTTGCCTCTTTGAATAATGAACATCAGAGGAGGCACGAGGATATGGATCTTGAATCCATATTTCTCCATACAAAAGATCTGTATGGAGAGCAATCTCGTATAGCAAGATACGAGACCTCGAAGAACTTGTTTCAGTCAAGGTTGGCCGTCGGATCGTCTGTAGGAGAACATGTCCTAAAGATGATTGGCTATATAGAAGAGCTCGCAGACCTCGGGACGACTTTGGAGAACGAGCTCTATACAGACTTGATTCTTCAGTCCCTTCCTTCCACTTATGCCCAGTTTATTCTGAATTTCAATATTCAAAGAAAAGTAGTTGAACTTCCAGAACTCCTTAACATGTTGAGGAGTGCAGAGGGCACCTTGCAGAAGGAAAGGGAAACACCCGCTATGTTTGTTCGCGGTGCTTCTTCTTTCGGGTCCAAGTCTAGGGCCAAAAGAAGGAAGAATAAGTCCGCTACCAAACCTTAGTAAGGTGAGAGTAAAGGGAAAGAAAAAGATTGCGGTGCCAGTAGTGGCAAAGGATGAGTGCTTCCACTGTCGTAGGAAAGGGCACTGGAAAAATGATTCCATAGCTTGGAATGCCAAGAACCAGGAACCGAAGCAAGCTGTGGATTCGACTTCAGGTGTGTTTGTAATTGAAAATTATCTGTCAATCAACTCTAATTCCTGGGTATTGGATACCGGATCAGGATCTCATATATACAATTCATTGCAGGCACTGAGAAACCGTAGAGTGCTGAAGGTTGGTGATATGACCCTCCAGGTTGCTAACGGAGCTAGAGTGTGTGCTGTGTCCGTAGGGGATTATCACCTTGGATTGACGAGTGAACATATTTTGGTTTTGCATAACTGTTTTTGTGTACCCAGTTTAACGTGTAATATCATATCGGTTTCGTTGTTATCAAAAGAAGGTTATGATTTCAGGTTTGTAAGCGATGTTGTTAACATCCACCTTAATCATGGTTTGATTGGGTCCGGTACACTAGATAACGGTATATATGTCTTAAACCAATTACAGATTTTCAATGTCCAGATCACACTAAAAAGAAAGTCTCCAGATATTAATAAGGCTTTATTATGGCATTGTAGACTGGGTCACATCAATAAGACAAGGTTAACTAAGTTGCATAGAGAAAGATATTAGGACCCGTTCGAATATCAATCTTATGCCACTTGTCAATCATGTCTCAAAGGAAAGATGACAAAGACACCATTCACTGGACATGGAGTAAGAGCGAGTGAGCTCTTAGGACTCATACACAGCGATGTATGTGGTCCAATGTCTACACATGCAAGAGGTGCTTTTTCCTATTTCATTACTTTTACGGATGATTACTCTAGGTACGGATTCATTTTCTTAATGAAACATAAATCTGAGGCTTTTGAGAAATTCCAAGAGTTTAAGAATGAAGTAGAAAACCAAACCGGCAAAAGTATCAAGACACTGAGATCTGATCGAGGTGGTGAATACTTAAGTGCCGAGTTCCTAGGTTACCTAAAAGAGAAAAGAATTCTCTCTCAGCTTACTCCTCCATACACTCCACAGCATAACGGTGTATCGGAGAGACGGAATGGAACCCTATTGGATATGGTACGTTCCATGATGAGTAATGCTGAGTTACCGCGATCTTTCTGGGGATATGCGCTAGAATCAGCGGCATATCTTTTGAACAGGGCTCCTACAATGACTGTGCCTACGACACCATATCAGATGTGGAGTAGGAAGAAACCCCATCTTCAGCATCTGAAGATATGAGGATGTCCAGCTTTAGTTAAAAAGCAGCATGTGGACAAACTCGAGGCACGATCAGTACAGTGTAAGTTTGTGGGATATCCAAAGAACTCCAAGGGGTATTTCTTATATTACGCAGAGGAACAAAAGGTTTTTGTTTCTCGTCATGCCCATTTTCTAAAACAGCAGTTTATAGAAAAGGAAACAAGTGGGAGCGAAATAGAACTAGAAGAAATTCCAGAACCACAAACTACTACTGAAACTTTGGTAGAACCAGTTGTTCAAGAAGAACAGGACATTCCCGCACCCCTCCGCAGGAGTAGTAGGCCGTCTCATCCGCCTGAGAGATACTACGGTTTTCTCATAGATGGGGATAGAGAGGATTGCATCATTGATGATGATGAACCTACTGGCTTCCAGCAGGCCATCCAGAGCGGCGACTCGGTACGATGGCTGGATGCAATGCGGACCGAAATGGAGTCTATGTACACCAACAAAGTATGGACTTTGGACTTTGCTCTAGATGGGGTAAAACCCATAGGATGCAAATGGATCTTCAAGAAAAGATTTGTGTAGATAGATAGGTGGAAACCTATAAGGCTAGACATGTTGCAAAGGGTTTTCGTCAAAGACCTGGTTTTGACTATGACGAAACTTTTTCTCCAGTGGCTATGCTCAAATCCATTCAGATCCTTCTTGCCATTGCTGCCTTCCATGATTATGAGATCTGGAAGATGGACGTAAAGACGGCTTTTCTAAATGGTAATTTAGAAGAGTGCGTCTATATGGATCAGACAGAAGGTTTCAATCAGAGTGGGAGCAGCGGGAAAGTGTGCAAGTTGCTTAAGTCCATTTGTGGACTAAAGCAGTCATCGCGGAGTTGGAACATCTGTTTTGATGAAACGGTCAAAGAATATGACTTTATCAAAAATCCAGATGAACCATGTATATATAGTAAAATTGTAGCACGAACTGTCGTATTTCTCATCTTGTACGTGGATGACATTCTTTTGATAGGAAATGGCATTCCTAGGCTACAATCTGTCAAAGGATTCTTATCACACAGGTTCTCCATGAAAGACCTGGGTGATGCCTCTTACATTCTGGGGATCCGGATCTATCGTGATAGATCCAGGAGGATGTTGGGACTTTAGCAGTCCAGGTATATCAACACTATACTGAAAAGATTCAGTATGGAAGATTCTAAGCGCGGTAGTTTACCGGCTTGTCACGGAATCACCCTCTCCAAAGAGATGTCTCCCAAGGCTGATTTAGAAAGGGATCGCATGTTTATTATACCCTACGCTTCTGCGGTAGGCTCTATAATGTATGCGATGTTGTGCACCAGACCAGATGTAGCTTACGCACTAAGCGTGGTAAGCCGGTATGATTCGGACCCAGGGGCGAAGCACTGGATACCAGTAAAGAACATTCTCAAGTACCTGAGAAGGACTAAGGAGATGTTCCTGATTTAGGTGGAAAAGACCTCAAGATCGAGGCCTTTGCTGATTCCAGCTTCCGGAGTGATAAGGATGTCTCCAAGTCCATGTCAGGTTATGTCTTTACCCTTAATGGAGGGGCGGTGTGCCGGAAGAGTTCCAAGCAGGACACCGTTGCTGACTCGACGATGGAAGTGGAGTATATCGCTACTTGCGATGCCGCAAAAGAAGCGGTCTGGATGAAGAAGTTCCTAACAGAACTTCAGGTGGTTCCTACCATTATTGATCCAATACTGCTGTATTGCGACAACAACGGAGCTATAGTTTTAGCAAAGGAACCCAGGTCCCATCAGAAGTCCAGACACATCTTAAGGTGGTATCACCTAATCAGGGAGATCATTGATCGTCCGGAGATCGAGGTCCGGAGAGTTGCTACAGAGGAGAACACTGCTGATCCATTCACAAAGTCCTTACCTCAGATTCAGTTCGAGAGGCTACTCGAGATAATCGGTCTTCAATATGCCAGTACATGGCCCTAGAGCAAGTGGGGATTGTTAGTGTATATGCCCTAGGGGACATTATTGTATTATACTAGCTTGTATATTACTTAATGGAAGCTTGGGATATTCACAGTTATATTAACAGTCTTACTAAACATGGTAGTATGCTACTTGGTTTGTATCTATCTTAATATGTGTGTACGTATTGATAGAGCCCTTAGGATCTTGGTTGACTACCAGCGTTGTGATGGCAGTCACACTAGTGGGGGCTGGGTAGTCTACAAGCACATCCACTTTTAGGTCCCTAGTCATAGGATTATCGAGACAGGGCATCGATACTCCGGAGTGGACTAGTGTGTACGCTTCTCATCCCAGTTGGGGAAATGGTCTGTCCTACAGCCATCAGTACGTCGTACTGGAGATAGTATACATGTGCTCGTTGGGTTATGGGTACACCGGACAAGACTCGCAGGGAACTGTTGGTTGGTATTATACCCGTCGTCAGTTAATAGTTTCCAGGTGACATGAGTACAGCATAGTCCGCAGACTTGACACTGCTGCTTCGCCTCGAGTGTGTTACCACTGTTCTTAGATTGCTACCCTACCACGGCTCAAAAGAGTCATGCAAACAGGTAGCAGTTGGGTGCAGCCCCGAAGCACTTGGAGATGGTGGTGGTTAGACAAGATTCGTCTCTTTTGGTATTGGGAGTTGATATCGCGCTGTGTCTGGAGAGCCATTATGCAAAGTCCCTGGCCAGTGCCAGCAAGATTTACTGGTAGGTTTTCCAGTAGTTTCTCAAGGTGTAATGGTCTTCGCTCCGACACGACTTATACCTCTTTTAGGGGACTGACGCTTGCCGCCCCTAGGCCCGATATGCGATAGTCCTAGACGAACAGACCGGACTGTACGGAGATTGTCACATCAGGCTCAGTAGGAGTTCGGATGGGTTTCCTCATCGGCCTTCTTATCGACATCTACCTGGGGACCGTTACGTACAGCTAGTGCCGCTTGCGGTCTGTGGTTAAACCCACTGCCAGCATAGTAGTCGAGTCTTTAGAGTCCCACACAGAGAGTTTCCCTGCATCGGGCGAAACGATATAGAGGTCGTATGGTTTTACGATAGGTTTCGGACGCATACGTGTTTTTACGCATGTACGATGTTCGGACAGTTTTTACTAGCGGGCTTTGGTTTAAGCCAGATTCTAGTATTGGATTATTGGATTTATACAGTCTAAAGTTTTTCTGTGTTTTCATGGATAGGAGGGGCGTTCTCGTAAATTCTCGAGAAGCTTCTAGAAGGTTGATGACTTGGAGGACAAGGTGGCATTTGCATTAAATGATTTAATGACTCATCGTGTGATTCATACAATGGAGTTAATGATGCATTTAATGATTAATGACTCATGTAATCAATCACCCAAAATGAATAAATGAAGCATGGTTGATATTATTATTTGATTTATTCATTTAATAAATCATTATGCTTCATATATTCTAAATGAGAAATTATTTCATTTCATACTCACTCTCACCTTCTCTCTCCTCAAGCTCTCTCTCTTCAAACCCTAACCTTAACCTTTCATGTGTTGAGATAAAGGGTTAGCAAGACTTATTAATCCCTAATCCTACTCTATATCCCCCTAGGTTGCTTTGATTAGCACTTTTAGTAACCTAGTTACCTCAAGTTAGAGGTCAAGCTTGGAGTAGCAGCTTTCGGGTGGATCTTCAATCACAAAGAGGAGGCCGACGAGGAGGTGATCAAAGAGAACAAGAAGGACTTGGTTCATTAGGTATAATCTTCTTTCATTGTAGCTAATCCCTTCTATGGTTTTGTTAGTTAGGGTTTGGCAAAGATCCGTAAGTTAGTCGATGTTTGTTTTAAACAAAATGATTGTTTTACCTATTCCGCCTCCCCGCAACTCGTAGGGTGTCTAACGTTGACTTACAGTATCTGTCTATAAATAGCCCAGTTTCAAGCCAAATAAAGGATGCTTTTCTTGTATTAGGATTTAGGATAATAATTTGTAACTTCCTCTTCCTCTTCATCTATTCTCCATTGATATTGTAGTGAGCTTTTTGAGTGAATGATGAATAAAGAAGAGTTCTTTTAACATACATTTCTAATAATTGTGTTCTTATATTTTGCTTGTAATTTTCTTAATTAAAATAGTTGTTGTTATTTGTTTGTTTGTTTGTTTGCTTTCTTTTTCTTTTTTCCTTTATCCTTACAACAATGATGCTCAAGTGTGATCCTTGCCTAAGTGAGGTCCCAAATAGCTAGTTGTGATTCTCTAACCCATTTTTTCCTATCTTCTTTCTTTGTTTTATTTTCTTTTTCTTTATAATGAGTGAGTAGTTTCTCACTTGTTAGGGTAGGATAAGAGAAGTTTGAGAGAAAGAAATCTCTCTCACTCTTTTCTTTGCCCAACATCTTGATTCGAACTCCCGTCAATTTAACTACAATCCGCTCCCTACGGCACCCTATCCTATATGATAGCGGTGACACCCTAGTGAGAATGGTTGTGGTTGAATTGACCGGAGGTTACGGCTCAGATCCAAGAACGGACGGACAAGGACCAAAAGGAAGGAACTAAGCGTTGGAGAGCCTAGCTTATACTCGCAAGTTTCTTTCCAAGTCGTGCTGATCCCCGTTGTTGCCGATTACCGTAACATCGATATTAAGAGTGGCAACGAAAGAAATGAGCGACTCCTAACTCAAAATTACCTAATCCTAACCCTAACAAGCTCTTTTTATACATATTTAGCACATAGTTAATCTTAAACAAACCTGGACAATTTGTACTCAACTCGTTAAAACACTAAGAAATAGATTCTCATCTCTCCGTGGACCGACCCATACTCAGCTGGCTAGCTACCAAGCGAAACCTTCTTGATTACGGTAATTAAAACTAAGCACACCAAATCTCTATCAATCACTCATGCTATGTTCTGTTTATTTGTGACTTCTCCAGTTTTAGACAAGTATTTCGTAGAAATACAAGGTCCAAGATTTGAGAAGTTATAGGTACAAGAATAAAGTAGAGAACCATGTGTTGCAAGTATCAGGATTCTTCAAGGTGATCGAAGATGTAGATATTTGTGTTTGGTATTTCGTTGATAGTAATGGTTTTGAGAACTTGCTTCTCTTTCAGGTTACTCATATCTGGATGCACTCCTAGTTGAGTAATGCTGATCGGCCTCTCTCCATTTAGTTGACATGCACTGGAGACAGCTACATGATTTGAATCTGGTTCCAATTAAATTAGTGCCTATGTTTCTATATTGTATATAGAATGGTTCATATCTTAACGATATTAAGGTATATGGAGTTGTCCGGCTTATGCTTAAAACCAGACTCTGGACATACTCAAGGCACGTTTCAGTAATGGCAGTTTGTGGGTTATCCAGGGCTACGACGAGGGATAACTTTCTACCATTTGGAAGATCAATAGTGATATTTTTCTTGACTCGCCACCGTTTTAGCAAAGTAGACTTTTTCAGAAAACAGTAGTGGGAGTATGGTAGAACTGGAAGTGATTCCAGAACCACAAACGATTACTGAAAATTTAATAGAACCTAAATATTCAATCGAGTTTGACATTCCATTATCCATTTCGCAGATATGGTGGGTAATCTTAGGCGCCCGGGAGGTACTTCGGTATCCTTAAAGATGGTGACAGGGAGTTCTTGTTTACGCAGACTTGTCTTTACTGCTATTCTAGACTATGAGACCCGGCAGGAGGATGAGTATAGCGTCGTTCTAAACTATCTTTAGAAGTGCACGTGTATATGACTCTGCCAGAGGGTTGTTAGAGTCAGTGGGAGCAGCGGAAGCATAGTGGACAAGCAGGTTGTGTCTATTTATAGACTAAAGCAGGTATAGCGAAGATAGATCATCTATTTTTGATGTAACAGACATAGGCTTTGACTTTATCAGAATAGGAGATGGATCTATTAAGAAGGCGATGTCCTGGTATTTGGATGACATGCACTTTATAGGAAGTGAATTTCCTATACTACGTTCGGTTACACTATTGTTGTCACACTGTGGTTTCTCCACATAGGATATGGATATTATATCAGGCATTATGGTTACTAGATCTATGGTTTTAGATCTAGATTCGGATAGTTTCCCAATCTGGGTACTTTAACACTATTCTAAAGGTGTTTTAGAATGGACGACTCCTGGCATGGTAGTGTACCTATAAGTGATAGAGTCACCCTCTCTAAAGTGTCTTAAAGACGAGAGGGGAGAGGGATGTGCATGATTGGCATATCACTTGCTTCGGCAATTGAGTCAATCATGAGATGTCAAGTACTACACCAGATGTCTTTTTGGCACTAGATGCAATAAGTTTATATTAATCCAAATCCTGAAGAAATGTTCGGAAGCAGTTTTTGAACATAAGTAGATGTTCTAGGGATATGGTAACGGGGCCTCCTTCGGGAGTCGGTTATTATTCCAGGCATCCAAGGTGACCTGGATGACAGAGTGACTGTCAGAGTTATAGTTTTTCCTCTTTTGAGGGGCAGTAGTTTGGACAGGTGGTCCAAGCGGACACTGAGGAAGGCATGGCGTAGGATACTGATTAAATTCAATGGACGATACAGTCTAAGAAGTTTGCTGGATTTGGAGTTCATTTGTGAACTGGGTCCCATCAGATATCCAGACATATTCTAAGACAGCTATTACTCATTTCGGGAGATGGCTTTCTCCGCGAACTTGAGATAAAGGGAGATATAAAAAGAAACATTGAAGCGGATCCAATCACGGAGGCTATTTCTCGAACACAATAGTATCACAAACACGCTTTGTGAAACTGATTAGTAGAAAAGTTGGGTGTTCGGTATTACACGGGCTGTGAGTATGCGACACCGTAATAATTAGTCGTAAGTGCAAGTGGGATATTGTTGGCTATAGTGCCCTCAAGTCAATTATTGGATCGCAGGCACGTGATTGCAATGATTGAGGGAGGACTTATACCGGTAGAACAGTCTTACTCGAGATGATAGTATGCTATCTAGTTTGTCTTTATCATTGCCTACATGCTTCAGGTGACATTACAGGCCACTATTACATGTTGATAGAGCCCATAGGATTCATGCTTGACTACCAGCAGTATGATGGCGATCATATACATGGGAGTTGGGTGGTCTATAAGCTCATCCTTAAATTGTCCCTAGTCGTGGGAGTTTCGAGACTGGGTATCGATACTCCAAGAGTAGACTAGTGTATACTGATCGAGACCCAGAAAAGGGGCGGTGGCCGGTTGATTGATCATTCTTTTATGTGTAGTAAGTAAAATGTTTTACAACCAAAGAAATTTATACCGCAATCAATTAACGGTGTCGATGTAGCACGTTAATGAATACGGATCGTCCACTAGGATGAGTGAATTTGTTTGATTTTGCTAGATTTGAGTCGAAATAAAAATATAAAAGAAAATTCAAGAAATAGATTTGAGATTTAATTGAGTTGTCATTTCAAGAAAATCAAAAACATATTCAAGAATTAAAAATCAAGAAAGTGTCCATTGTCAATTTGATTTATCAAGATTATGTAGAATAGCTTGTAGGAAACGATTGAATTAGTAGCAATGATGAATCTAACAATGACTTATGTTATCTATTGATTAAGTGTAGCTAGGACGATGGTGATGAATGAAGATTAGGGATCTATTGAAGAAACTAGTGTTTCTCCTTCTCTATCCCTTATCTTTTCATTGATCATCATTCGGATCTAGCCTTTAGCAAAGAGAAACATCAATCGTTTGATCCCTAATTTGCAACGAAATTCGCAAGAATGTGATCTCGATCCAAATTAGGTCATTGATGATTCTTTTTCCTAAAGTTCACAAATCTCATAAGACTTAAAATTAATATTTGGATTTTATCATCACTTGATCTACCGATTCTCTCGATTCCTTCACAAGCGGAGATTTCACTCACACGTCATGAAAATTAAAGAATCACAAATGATATATTTCATAATGCAAGAATGTAATGAAAACGAGAATTAACAATTTATCATATTCATTAAATCTTTTTCAAATTTACATAACTCCTCAATTAGAGGTACAAGATTAAGCTCTCAATCGCTCCTTTGAAGAGGTGAATTTGTCGTCGATCTTTGCATGACTCGATCGCCGTGAGACGTGGATCGTCACGGATCTCTTGCTCTTGATGACGACCGGTGTTGCTATGAAGGATCGTTGATTTCTCGCTTGAATTGCTTCTCAATGGATCTTGATTTCTCTTTGGATTTGATCTCAAGTTGTGTCACTCAACTTGAATTTGAATTGTGGCTCAATGTGTAATTATGAACAACTCTCGAACAACCTCAACATTTTGATCTAGATCCCCTTTTATAGATTTCTAATTAAGCTTCCTTCATAAGCTTGGTAGTTATGCAGAGACTTCCAGAAGACGCCACGTGGAAATGGAGCGTCTTGAGGAAGCTAGGCCGTTACAATGAAGATTCTGGAGAAGTCTCAAGCGCCGATGAGTCAATACGGCCGCGGAACTGCGGCGGATCGGCCTAGATCGGCCGCGGAACCGCGGCCATATAAGGAGATCTCTCCCTGAGTTTTTCTGGGTTGCCTTGTGTTTGTTTTTAGGTACTCTTTTGATGTCTGGAATCATTTTATGTCTTCTGAATCTGTGCCAGATTTTAAGCCTTTGTCTTGTTGCATTTTATCGGCAATTTTGCAATTCCAGTTCTTTGACCTAAAGAATTTCCTGCACACAATCTTGATGAAAGTGTTGAGATATACAAAATCATGCGTGAAGTAATAAAAACTCAATTTCCTTCATAATGCCGATTATAATGTATAACAAATGTTATTTGATATTTTGCAGACGAATTGCTAATATGTGCTATATTTATACCAAACACCTTTAGATGATTAGAAAGAGAAAGGAAATTTTCGTGTTGAGAATGCAATATTTTCGACTGATCAAATTCCCCCAAAGTTAATTTTGGTCGTCTCGAGCAAACATCTTATATTCAAGAGAAAGAGAAATTTTTATTAAGACTAACTAGCACACTTTTGTAGGCAACACGATTGCACTGAGCACGTGTAACAAGCCTTTAAACCTCTAGGTGTCCCTAGTAGGTGGAGTGTTTTCTCCAGAGGTTTTTCAGCGGATTACACCCACAAAATCCCATAATAAAAGGAAGACTGTGAAAGTTACATATAAAGATAAGAATTGTAAAAGAAAGACTTTGAAAATCAGAGTTTCCAACTACACCAGTTTTTCAGTTGTCATGAGCCCTATCTTAATAGTCATGAAAAAATGTTAGAAATCACATCATCCCTCAATAAAACATCGTATTTATTCTTAATTCCTACCTTTCTTCCAAACATCGATCATATACCCCTACGTGTGTGTAAGAGACATCCTTACACTCGGAGAATTCAAATCAAGCTATCATACTCTTGTCCATCTACCTCAGTACTTTTTAAACGGTGAATATTTAGATGGAATTGCTCACACATTTTTCATGCGACCGTTAATACTTCCTGAGGTACTAACCGATCTATTACTCACGTGTTTGCTGATTAGGTGTATTTAACATTTTCCTCGTCTTGCAACACCTAAGGCTTTGCAGTGACTCCCAAACCAGTTGGTCTAAGGCACTAGGTGATGAAGCACCCTCGTAATATTTTTTTTATTGATGTCTTGGTGATAACAAAATCAGTGTTCATTTTTCTTTTCACTATTTTATCTTTTATACTCCATTTTTTATTTCCTTCATACTTTGGCTTTTAGACAAGAGCATTTCAAGGTATCTTCTACAATCCCGAGTTTCAAGACGTGTGTAAGTGCGTATATTAGGGTATCAACGTTCAAATGTTTGGCTTCCAGAATAGGAACTATTTTTCAGACTTATTTTTATCCTCGGATTAGTGACTTCTTTCATCCTACTAACCCTTGGGACAACGGCTCATAACTACTTATTACTAGTTTCGTTTAAGAAAACTTCTAACTTTCTTGGTTTTCTTAAATTTTTCCAATCTTTTGGATGTAATTTTTCACAATCTAATCTTTTATTATCTTATTTATGTACACATTTTTTTATTTTTATTATATGTTTTGTGCTTATGCAAAGTGATGCGAAGTGATGCGCAAATAAGCACAAACCTCCCCCAAACTTGTTTATAACAGTATCCTCACTGTTGCCATCTGTTAAATCTCAAAAACCTGTAAACTTGGGAGGAAATTTATTAACGGGGGCAATAATATATGAATCATGAAAATCCTCCCCCAAACTTATTTTTGGCTCACAATTTTGAGGACAACATTTATTTTCAAGAGCCAAAAATATACCCCCCCAAACTTGAGTTAAACAATGTTAAGCTTTGAAAATCACAAGAGGGGGTAAAGTTATTGGTCAATGCCAAGTTTTGCAAAGACCGAAAGTCAACACCAACCATTCGAAGATTTTATCAGTGAAACGCACCGGTTGGTGGAAGAACATATTGTATGGAGCCAGGAAGAAGTGGGGAAGAGATAAGTGGTGTGAAAGAAAGGTTTTGCGTCTCAATTTGGAGAGACGACACAGTGATTATGGTGATGGATTACTCGAATTCTCATGACTGTCAAGTAGAAGGGGTGGAGGATCACTTTCTTTGTGGAGTTGATTCATCTCAACAACAGTGTTTGCTAAAAATGCGAGCTCATCAGCGAAAATTTCCTCAAAGCTTTCATTGATACCCCGAAAAATAATGTCATCAGAAAGAGCGGGATGATCTCTAGACTCCATAACAGATTCATAATCAACGTTAGATGTTGACCCGGACAACTCAATGGAAGAGTGTGTATGTGTATAATACATAGTTGGGTCAAACAACAACTTATGAAAAGAGTCTAGATCAGTATCGTGAAGCTGATCAAATTCGCTGCTGTCGACATCCATTAATTCGACAGAACATGCATGAGCAGAAGGTTCGGAGGGTACACTTCCCAACTTGTAAATGTTAAGTTCAATTGACCTATTCCCGAAGGATAGGGTCATAGAACCGTTTCGACAATTGATTACAGCATTGGAAGTGGCCAAAAAGGGTCGACCGAGAATCGCCGGAATTTGGTTCCGTGGGTTCGCTACAGGTTGTGTATCTAAAATAATAAAGTCCACAGGGAATATAAATTCCCCGACTTTTATCAACACATCCTCAAGCATACCCCTTGGTTTGGTGATAGATCGATCAGCCATCTGTAAAGTATACTGCGATGGTTTTAATTCTCCGATACCTAATTGCTCATACATAGAATATGGAAGCAAGTTGACACTAGCGCCTAAATCGAGTAAAGCACGATTGATATTTTTACCCTCAATAGAAATAGAAATTGTAGGACAGCCAGGATCCTTACGTTTCCTTGGTAATTGTTGGGGAAAAGCTGTGATTACAGTACTCGACATGAACACTATTTTCGGCACTTGAGTCTTCCTCTTCCTAGTGCACAAGTTCTTAAGAATTTTTGCATAAGACGAAACTTGTTGGATAGCATCTAGGAGAGGGATATTGATGTTGACTTGCTTAAACATTTCCACAATCTTCTCCATTTGCGGACTTGGTCTGTTTCCCCTTAACCTATTAGGATAAGGAGCTTGAGCAATAATAGCTGGGTCCAACATTGGAGAAGATGGTTGGGTTGGAAAGGATGAGGTGGGTGGCGGGTTCGAGCCTTAGGAAAAACGGAGAATAGGCTCGGAAGAAGAAGGTAAACTAGACGAAATAGGACAAGGAGTAGAAGTGGCAGTGGAAGTGGAAGCCGGGGTTTCAACTGGTTCTTCATTATCAGTTTCAATTTGTTCACCCACATGGTTATCCAGCACTCTTCCAGATCTCAACGTGGTAAGTGCATTCACATTAAACTGTAAACACCCAGGATATGGAAAGGGCTGAGATGGAAGATTCCCTTTCTTTCTAGCACTCATTGCTACAGTCAGTTATGCAATTTGTGCTTCTATCAATTTGATACTCTCACCGTGGGGAACAGTTTTTTGCACTAACGTCTGGATAGAAGATGTTAAAATGTCATTAGTTTGCATGGAATGTGCAATGAACAAGTCGAGTGCAGAGGGCTTATTGGTACCGGCAGAAGAAGGATCAAAGTTGTTGGCCGGGTTTTGTAAAGGTTGCGGTTGAAAGGGGTGCTGACTTATTTATAGTGGTTGCTGTGGAGGGACCCATTGAAAGTTATTTTGATTTGGAACCGTATTTTGAGTTTGGTATTGGTTCCAACCAAAATCAGGATGATTCCTCCTACCTTGATTATCTGTGGAAGAAGAAGGATCGTTCCTAAGTTGTTGCTGAAATGCAGCATTAGTGTAACCTTGAAACGATACATTCAAAGGACATTCTTCCGTCAAATGTGATGGGTTTGAAAATCATCCACACACAGTTTTAGGATGTGTGTAATGGTTTAGGGAGGCTGAAGAGATTCTGTTTTCTATAGCGTCGAGTTTCCTTTGTATTGCGGCCATTTCGGCTCTCATTGTGACGGAAACATCGAGCTGATTCATATCTTCCCTAGACAGTGGTTGACTAACACTTTCCCATTGTAAAGTGTTTTGAGCAAGATCTTCTCGGTATTTCCAAGCTTCACCATCATCTTTAGACAAGAACTGACAATGACACATGGTTTCAAGCATCTATTTTATCGTGAGATCAATAACCTCATAAATAACTCGACACAGATTCCATCTAGGGATTCCATGATGAGGGCATTGTAAAAGGAGATTCTTGAACCGTTCAAAGCATTTCCAAAATGGTTCATTAGGAAGTTGGGTAAATTGGAAGATTTCGCTCCGAACACGGGCGATCTTATGATTGGGATAAAATTTCTTAAGGAATGCTACAACGAATTCGTCCCATGTGGAAACAGAATGTGCGGGTGTGTTATAAAGCCACTTCTCGGCTAAATAGCACAAAGTGAACGGGAGAAGATGTAAACGCATAGCATCCACAGACAGTTGTGAAGTACCCATCATAGCACATACGTTTTCGAATTTGGTGATAAAAACGTATGCGTCTTCAGACTCGAGCCCGTGAAATTTGGCTAAAGGTTTGATGAAATGAGGTTTAATTTCAAAATTTTCCTCGTTGGCAGGTGGAATAGAAAGACAAGTAGGAAGGGGAACACGTGTAGGATAGCATCTCTCTTGGAGAGAAATGCGTGGAGGATTCTGTGCACCTGCGGGCGGTGGCAGAGTGGTGTTAAAGTTTGATAGAAATCCGTCCATCGCGGTGGTGGTGGGTGGTGGGAAAGAAAATGTAGAAATACCGACCTTGGAGTCGATTAGGGAAACGCGAACAAGACGGGCACTAGAATCCCGTGTCCAGCCGATCTTGTACTAAAAGGATTAGCACAAGTGGCAGCGTTGTGATAATTAGGGGAATGTTGGTTTGGTGTTTGTTGTGAAAAATACGGGTTTTGAAAAATCAAATCACAAAAAATGCACACACCACCCTAGATCTAATGGTCACCTAGGTCAAGTCAATAGACCGCTCCTAGACTTCCAGAAGACAAATCGCAGGATAAATCCTCTACTGCCTCTTTATCCTTTCTGTGGCCAGGTAAGTGCCAGGTAAGTGGAAGGTTCTCCACTACGTAAGTAGTTGGCCTAATTATGTAACCACTTTCCTTAAACATACTTGCCTTAGACACCACAAAAGAAACGCGGATAAGCAATAGATTACCCATGACCTCCTTCTGTCCTAAGTGAGCGCGACGGTCCTTAGAGTCTTGTCTAGATATTTTTCAGTTAATGAAGGTGATGCGGATGCAAGTTTGTGATTTTTGGGGCTTAGGAAGGGTAATGAAATCCCTACCTAATCTGAATTTGGTCTTTGCCCCTTAATTTCCGTATTAAAATATGCAGAAAACAACCAATTTCAAGAAACGCAACAAGAATATTTTTCTTTTAGCAGTGCTGCGAATTTTTGCAAAGAATCCTGCAGAAAATTTGTTGTTGGATAAGATCAGAGAGAAGAGAAGAGAACAGAGAATATACCATAGAAGTTGGGAACAGTGAAATGCTTAAACGGCGGCGGAACCGCTGCAAAAACGCAACATCTGCCGCGGATCCACGGTGAACAGTTGGAATTAGGGTTTCAAAATTTTTCTGATGCTTCCTGTACACCTCTGGAATGTGAAGATCTTCTCTGAATCATGATCTCACTGCTAAATTGATTCCAGATTCCCTCGCAAAAATTCAAATACTAATCGTTAAGCACTTGAAGCGATTCTTGAATTAAAATTCGATGGAATAATAATTTTTCAACTCAAATTGCAAAAACGAACAAATTACGCACGCATCCCCGGCAACGGCGCCATTTGATTGATCAGTCTTTTGTGGGTAGTAAGTAAAATGTTTCACAACAAAAGAAATTTATACCACAATCAATTAACGGTGTCGATGTAGCGCGTTAATGAATACGGATCGACTACTGAGATGCGTGAATATGTTTGATTTTGCTAGATTTGAGTCGAAATGAAAATATAAAAGAAAATTCAAGAAATAGATTTGAGATTTAATTGAGTTGTCATTTCAAGAAAATCAAAAACATATTCAAGAATTAAAAATCAAGAAAGTGTCCAATGTCAATTTGATTTATCAAGAATATGTAGAATAGCTTGTAGGAATCGATTGAATTTGTTGCAATGATGAATCTAAGATTGACTTATCTTATCTATTGATGAAGTGTAGCTAGGACGATGGTGATGAATGAGGATTAGGGATCTATTGAAAAAACTAGGGTTTCTCCTTCTCTATCCCTTGTCTTTTCATTGATCATCATTCGAATCTAGCCTTTAGCAAAGAGAAACATCAATCGTTTGATCCCTAATTTGCAACGAAATTCGCAAGAATGTGATCTCGATCCAAATTAGGTTATTGATGATTCTTTTTCCTAAAGTTCACAAATCTCATAAGACTTAAGATTAGTATTAGGATTTGATCATCACTTGATCTACCGATTCTCTCGATTCCTTCACAAGCGGAGATTTCACTCACACATCATGAAAATTAAAGAATCACAAATGAGATATTTCATAATGCAAGAATGTAATGATAACAAGAATTAACAATTTATCACCTTCATTAAATCTTCTTCAAATTTACACAACTCCTCAATTCGAGGTATAAGATTAAGCTCTCGATCGCTCCTTTGCAGAGGTGAATTTGTCGTCGATCTTTGCGTGGCTCGATTGCCATGAGACGTGGATCGTCGTAGATCTCTTGCTCTCGATGAAGACCGGCGTTGCGATGAAGGATCGTTGATTTCTCGCTTGAATTGCTTCTCAATGGATCTTGATTTCTCTTT
The DNA here is from genome assembly GCA_030015575.1 of Agapanthus africanus. NCBI lineage: Eukaryota > Viridiplantae > Streptophyta > Magnoliopsida > Asparagales > Amaryllidaceae > Agapanthus > Agapanthus africanus. Next base: position 515,039,633 of record JASDDO010000014.1, read on the forward strand.
GGATTTGATCTCAAGTTGTGTCACTCAACTTGAATTTGAATTGTGGCTCAATGTGTAATTATGAACAACTCTCGAACAACCTCAAAATTTAGATCTAGATCCCTTTTTATAGATTTCTAATTAAGCTTCCTTCATAAGCTTAGTAGTTATGCAGAGCCTTCCAGAAGATGCCACGTGTAAATGGAGCGTCTTGAGGAAGCTAGGCCATTACAAGGAAGATTATAGAGAAGTCTCGAGCGCCGATGAGTGAATACGGCCTCGGAACCGTGGCAGATAGGCCTTGATCGTCCGCGGATCTGCGGCCATATAAGGAGATCTCTGCTTGAGTTTTTCTGGGTTGTCTGGTGTTAGTCTTTAGGTACTCTTTTGATGTCTGGAATTGTTTTATGTCTTCTGAATCTGTGCCAGATTTTAAGTCTTTGTCTTGTTTCATTTTACCGGCAATTTTGCAATTCCAGTTTTTTGACCTGAAGAATTTCCTGCACACAATCTTGATGAAAGCGTTGAGATATACAAAATCATGCGTGTAGTAATAAACACTCAATTTCCTTCATAATGCCAGTTATAATGTGTAACACATGTTATTTGATATTTTGCAGACGAATTGCTAATATGTTCTATATTTATACCAAACACCTTTAGATGATTAGAAAGAGAAAGGAAATTGTCGGGTTGAGAATGCAATATTTTCAACTGATCAAATTCCCCAAACTTAATTTTGATCATCTCGAGTAAACATCTTTTATTCAAGAGAAAGAGAAAATTTTATTATGACTAACTAGCACACTTTCGTAGGCAACACGATTACACTGAGCAAGTGCAACAAGCCTTTAAACCTCTATATGTCCCTAGTAGGATGTGTGTTGTTTCCTGAGGGTTTTCAGCGGATTACACCCACAAAATCCCATAATAAAACTAAGACTGTGAAAGTTACATATAAAGATAAGAATTGTAAAAGAAAGAGTTTGAAAATCAGAGTTTCCAACTACACCAGCTTTTCAGTTGTCATGAGCCCTATCTTAATAGTCATGAAAAAATGTTAGAAATCACATCATTCTTCTATAAAACATCTTCTTTATTCTTCATTCCTACCTTTCTTCCAAACATCGATCATATACCCCTACATGTGTGTGTAAGAGACATCCCTACACTCGGAGAATTCAATTCAAGCTATCATACTCTTGTCCATCTACCTCAGTACTTTTTAAACGGTGAATGTTTAGATGGAATTGCTCACACATTTTTCATGCGACCGTTAATACTTCCTGAGGTACTAACTGACAGATTACTCATGTGCTTGTTGATTAGGTGTATTTAATATTTTCCTCGTCTTGCAACACCTAAGGCTTAGCAGTGACTCCCAAACCAGTTGGTCTAAGGCACTAGGTGATGAAGCACCCTCGCAATATTTTTTTTATTGCTGCCTTGGTGATAACAAAACCAGTGTTAATTTTTCTTTTCACCATTTTATCTTTTATACTCCATTTTTTAGTTCCTTCATACTTTGGCTTTTAGACAAGAGCATTTCAAGGTATCCTCTACTATCACGAGTTTCAAGACGTGTGTAATTGCGTATAGTAGGGTATCAGCGTTCAAATGTTTGGCTTCCAGAATATGAACTATTTTTCAGACTTATTTTTATCCTCGGATTAGTGACTTCTTTCATGTTACTAACCCGTGGGACAACGGCTCATAACTATTTATTACTAGTTTCGTTTAAGAAAAAATCTAACTTTCTTGGTTTTCTTAAATTTTTCCAATCTTTTGGATGTAATTTTTCACTATCTAATCTTTTATTATCTTATTTATGTATACATTTTTTTATTTTTATTACATGTTTTGTGCTTATGTAAAGTGATGCGAAGTGATGCGCAAATAAGCACAAACCTGCCTCGATCGGCCGCGGTTCCGCGGCTATATAAGGAGATCTCTGCCTGAGTTTTTCTGGGTTGTCTGTTGTTAGTCATTAGGTACTCTTTTGATGTCTGGAATCATTTTATGTCTTCAGAATCTCTGCCAGATTTTAGGTCTTTGTCTTGTTGCATTTTATCGGCAATTTTGCAATTCCAGTTCTTTGACATGAAGAATTTCCTTCACACAATCTTGATGAAAGTGTTGACATATACAAAATCATGCGTGTAGTAATAAACACTCAATTTCCTTCATAATGCCGGTTATAATGTATAACACATGTTATTTGATATTTTGCAGACGAATTGCTAATATGTTCTATATTTATACCAAACACCTTTAGATGATTAGAAAGAGAAAGGAAATTGTCGTGTTGAGAATGCAATATTTTCGACTGATCACCGCTCTCACAAGCCATTGGTGTTAGTTGGTTCACCTAAGATGTATACAGGTGCTCATTGGGTTATGAGTACACCGGACGGACTCGCCGGGAATATGCTAGTTGGTATTATACCTATTGTCTGATAGCGGTTCCCTGGTGACATGTGTACAGGTTAGTCTATCGACCTGAGATTGTAATTTTTCTCGTGTTAGTTCCCACTGTGCTTTGATTACTACCCTACCACAGCTCAAAGGAGTCGTGCAAATAAGTTTTAGTTGAGTACAGTCCCGAGCCACATGGGGGCAGTAAGCAGATCGTCAGGGGATTCGTCTCTCCTGGTATTGCGGGTTGATGTCGAGGAGTGCACAGGTGGCCATCACCAAAAATCCTCGGCCGGGGAAGACGAGAATTACCGATCAAGGATCGGTAGTTTCTCAGGTGGTGATGGGTTTCATACCGACACTATATGTTGTGTTATTAGGGGTCTGACTTTATCCACCGCCTAGACTCGATATGCGATACTCATAGATGAACGGACCGGACTGTACGAATATTTTCACTGTCAGGCTCAGTAGGGTTTCGAGATGAGTTTGCTCGTCGGCCCTCCTTTCGCTCAATACCTTGGTAGCCGTTACGTACAGATAGTGCCACTGACCTGCTTGTGGTTAAACCTGCTGCCAGCGTATTGACGAGTCTTTAGAGTCCCACACAGATGGTTTCCCTGCTTCGGGAGAAACGTTGTAGAGGCCGTATGGTTTTACGGCAGGGTTCGATCACATACGTGTACTTATGCACGCATGATGTTCGGACGGAGAGTACTAGTGGGCTTCGGTTTAAGCCGGATCCTAGTATTATATTTGTTGGATTATTTTCGTCTCTTTGTATTCGTATTCTTCGGAATACGGATGCGGGTATGTATATACGGTTGAGGCGTATTCTTGTAATTTATTAGAAGATTACTTTTAGAAGATTACACCTCATCATGGTTTAGACCTTTTTGGATTAAAAGGTTATTGAGGTGTAGGATGAGGTGTTTATTGCATTTTTGTGGCTTGGCTAATTAGTGACCCATGGTTACTATTCTAGCATGCTTAAGATTTTTGTTTGTTGTGAGATAATGTTGACTTGAGATATTTTTTGTTGACTAAGATATTTTGGAGACATGGATATTTATGTGATGGCTCCATTATTTCTTATCACACTCACACAACAAACAAAAATGACAAGCCATTATTCATTTCTTTTTCTCTCTCTTGAGTTGCTTTCAACACCTCATTCTTATGGCATCTTCTTCTTCCTCTAGATCCACCCAAACCCTATCATGAGTTGAGAATCCTTTGGAGTCTTGAGATAAATTTATCCTTCATCACTCTCTACTTCATCTTGGCTATCTAAGCTAGCAAACTAGATACTCGAGTTACTTAGGTTTTGAGGTCGGAGCCCGTATTACTAACCCTCGACGTGGATCTTCTTTGATGTAGAGAGACCGGAGATCAAGCTTGATCAAGGAAGCCCCTAGGAGCTTGGGATGATGGTTGAAGACCGAAGGATACGGATTTATTCGGTATAACCATTCTAACTCCTTTGCATGTTTTGTTATTTAGGGCTTATGGGTAGATCCGGGTAATTGGTTGTGGTAGCGCCAAGTTTTATAAATTTTTGTTCCGCATTTGGTCACGGATTGATGGCCGGGGCGCTGCCGTAACCCAACAAACTCTTAGGCCTCATACATAGTGATGTATATGGACCAATTCCTACACATGCAAGAAGCGGTTTTTTCATACTTCATAACTTTTACTAATGATTTTTCGAGATTTGGACATGTGTTCTTGTTGAAACATAAGTCTGAAGCTTTCGAAAAATTCAAGGAGTATAAAGTTGAAGTAGAAAAACAAACTGGATTGAGTATCAAGAAACTTCGATATGTTCAAGGAGGAGAGTACTTAAGTACAGAGTTCCTAAATTTCCTGAAAGAGAATGGGATTCTCTCTCAGCACACTCCTCCATACACACCATAACACAACGGTGTGTCAGAATAGAGAAATCGTACCCTATTAGATATGGTACACACAATGATGAGTGATGCTGAGTTTCCACTTTCTTTTTGGGGATATGCATTGGAGACTACAGTATATCTATTAAACATGGTTCCGAACAAATCCGTGCCTACCACTCTATATGAGATATGGTATGGAAAGAGACCATTTCTTAAACGAGTTAGGATATGGGGTTGTCCTGCTTTTGTTAAAAAGCATAATCCAGAAAAACTCGAGACACGATTGGTTTTGTGTAAATTTATGGGATATCCCAAACATTCATATGGATATCTTTTCTACCACAAGGAGGAATAAAGAAAGTTTGTTTCTTAATATGCCACATTTTAGAAAATGAAATTTTTACAAATGATACTATTAACAATACGGTAGAACTGGAAGAAATTTCAGAGCCACAAATAACTACTGACGATTTGGTTGAAACTGAAGTTTCAATAGAACCCAACGAGCCTCAGTCACTCCGTAGATCTAGTAGAACTTCTCGTCCACTAGAAAGATACTATGGTTTTCTAATTGATGGTGATAGAAAAGTTTGCATCATTGATGATGATGACCTTACTAATTTTCAGCAAACTATTATGAGTAGTGACTTAGTGAAATGGCCGGATACCATGTGATCCGAAATAGAATCCATGCACACCAACAAAGTATAGACTTTGGAAGTTACACCTTCTGGAGTAAAACCCATAAGGTGTAAATGGATCTTTAAGAGAATGATTTGTGTCGATGGACATGTAGAGACCTATAAAACTAGAATTGTAGCGAAAGGATTTCATCAAAGAACATGATTGTACTATGATGAGACTTTTTCTCCAGTTGCAATGCTTAAATCCATTTGAATCCTACTTGCTATTGCTGCTTACTATGACTATGAAATCTGGCAGACGGACGTTAAAAAAGCATTTCTAAATGGTGATTTGGAAGAATGTGTTTTTATGAATCAGCCGGAAGGCTTCATTGACAGTAGGAGCAGCGAAAAGGCATGCAGGTTGCTTAAATTTATCTATGGATTAACGCCGGCATCACGGAGTTGGAACGTCTGCTTTGATGGTACAATCAAAGAGTTTGATTTTATAAAAAATGTAGATGAATCCTGCATTTATAAAAAGATTGTAGAGAGTACAGTCACATTCTCCGTATTGTACATGGATGACATTCTCTTGATAGGAAATGACGTTCCTATGCTACAGTCGGTCAAACATTTCCTATCACAAAGGTTCTCCATGAAGGACCTGGGTGATGCCTCGTGCATTCTAGGTATTAAGATCTACAGAGATAGGTCTAAGAGATTGTTGGGATTGTCCCAATCTAGATAAATTGACACCATACTAAAGAGGTTTAGTATGGAAGATTCCAAGCGAGGTAATTTACCCGCTTGGCATGAAATCACCCTTTCCAAAGACTTTTGTCCAAAGTCTGATGAAGAAAGGGCTCGCATGTGTGTTATACCCTACGCTTCCATAGTAGGGTCTATCATGTAGGCGATGTTATGTACTCGCACAGATATAGCTTATGCACTGAGTCTAGTAAGCAGGTATCAATCCAATCCAAGGGAGAAACACTGGACAGCTGTGAAGAACATTCTTAAGTACTTACGAAGGACTAAACAAATGTTCTTGGTGTATGTAACGGAGACTCCAAATCGAGGTCTTTACCGATTCCAGTTTCTAAAGTGAAATGGATGACTCTAAATCCATCTTGGGTTATGTGTTCACCCTCAATGGAGGGGTGGAATGTTGGAAGAGTTCCAAACAAGACGCTGTCGCTGACTCAACGATGGAAGCTGAGTATATAGCTGCTAACGATGCCGCAAAAGAGGCAGTCTGGATGAGGAAGTTTGTTTCTGAACTTTAGGTGGTTCCATCCTTTGCTAATCCAATACCTTTGTATTGCGATTACAACAGATCCATGGCTTTGGCAAAAGAACCACGGTCTCATTAGAAATCCAGACATATCTTGAGGCGGTATCACCTGATCAGGGAGATCGTGGATCGCCAGGAGATCGAGGTGCGGAGAGTGGACACAAAAGACAACACGGCAGATCCATTCACCAAGGCCATCCCTCAAGTCCAGTTCGAGAGACTGTTCGAGATGTTGGGCATGCGGTACGTCAGCAACTGGCTCCAGTGCAGACAGTGGGTACTTATTGCGCCAATTACAGGCCTTAGTGCAAGTGGGAGATTGTTGGATATGTATGCCCTAGAGGACTTCATTGTATAGGATGCTAGGGATATCTATGTACAGGAAAATCTTGCTCGATATGATAGTACGCTATTTGGTTTGGCTTTATCTTAACATGTGATGTGTTTTACTTTGTATTTCATATCTTGTATACATATTGATAAAGCCCTTAGGATGCAGGCTTGACTACCAGGACTATGATGCAGATCATACTAATGGGGCTTGTGTAGTCCGCAAGCATATCATTTAACAGTTTCTAGTCGAGAGAGTATCGAGACAGGGCATCGATATTCTAGAGTAGACTAGTGTGTACGTTTCTTAACCCTGCATGGGGGATGGTTGATCCCATAACCATTGGTGTATGCCATCAATGATTGTACACATGTGCTCATTAAAGAATGGGTACACTGAACAGGACTCGCCGAGAACTACTAGATGGTACCATACCTATCGTCAGATAGCAGTTCTCTGGTGACACTTGTACAGGTTAGTCTGTAGACCCAAGATCGTCATAGTGCCTTGTGCGGTTCCCACTGTGCTTTGATTTCCTCCTTACCATGGCTCTACTGAGTCGTGCAAACAGGTGGATTTCGGCTACAGTCCTGAGTCACATGGAGGCAGTGAGCGATAGGAGGGGTTTTGTCTCTCCCGGTATTGGGAGTTGATGTTGCGCTATGCTCGATTGGCTATAACAGCAAGTCCCTGGTCAGGGCTGATGAGATTTACTGGTTAGTGTTATCAGTAGTTTCTCGATAAGTTATAGTCTACACATCGGCATGACTTATCAAGTTATTAGGGTCTGACGATTCTACCTCCTGACTCGATATGCGACATATCAGACGAAGAGACCGGACTGTACGTCAAGTGTTACTTATAGGCTCAGTAGGGGTTCGGATGAGTTCGCTCGTCAGACTTCTTTTCGACATGTACCTGGGTAGCCGTAATGTACAGCTAGTGCCGCTGACAGACTTATGGTTAACCCACTGCCAGCGTACTGTCGAGTCTTTAGAGTCCCATACAGAGGGTTTCCCTGGTTCAGGAGAAACGATGTAGAGGCCGTATGGTTTTACGGCTGGGTTTCGATTGTTAGTTGTATGTATGCCCTAGAAGCTATTATTGTACATGATTATATATTATAGTGGATGCTTGGACATATATAGAGAGTACTTTCTTGCTCGACATGATAGTATGCTATCTGGTTGCTCTTTTTCTTAATATGTATACTTGTATCTTTATACTATCTCTCTCTTACATTTTGATAAAGCCCTTAGGATGTGTACTTGACTTCCAAGACTATGATGGAGATCATACTAGTGGGGCAAGGGTAGTCAATAAGTCCATCCTTTAATTTTTCCTAATCGTGGGAGTATCGAGACAGGGCATCGATATTTCAGAGTAGACTAGCATATACGTTTCTTGACCCATTTAATGGGCGAAGGATGATCCCACATCCATTGGTGTTTGACATCAAAGATTGTATACGCGTGCTCGGTAGAGACTGGGTACACCGAACATGACTCATCAAGAACTCCTAGATGGTATTATACATATTGTCAGAGAGCAGTTCTCTGATGACACCGGTACAGGTTAGTCTGTAGACCCGAGATCGTCATAGAGTCTTGTGTGATTCCTATTGTGTTTTGATTTCCACCCTGCCACGTTCAAAAGAGCGTGCAAACAGGTGTTTTTTGGGTACAGTCCCGGGTCATATGGAGGCAATAAGCGATAGGAGGGGTTTCGTCTCTCCTGGTATTCGGAGTTGATGTTGCGCTGTGCCCGATCGGCCATAGCAGGAAATCCCTGGCCATGGTTGCTGAGATTTACTGGTATGTGTTATCAGTAGTTTCTCAAACTGTTATGAGCCTCACATCGGCATGACTTATTAAACTATTGGGGTCTGACGTTTACCACTGCCAGGCTAGATATGCAACATATCAGACGAAGAGACCGGACTGTATGGTAGTGTTACCTATTGGATTCACGGGAGTATGGACAAGCTTGTTTGTTGATCTTCTGATCGCTCAATACCCGGGTAGCCATTACGTCCAGCTAGTACCGTTGACGGCTTATGGGTAACTGATATGATCGTTACCTACTGCCGGCGTATTGACGAGTCTTTAGAGTCCTACACAGATGTTTCCTGGCCCATGCGAAACGAAGTAGGGCACATATGTGATTTGTGCGGGACCGAGATTGATACTTGTATGTGATACAGTATTTTAATCTCGCGATATAGATTATATGTGATATAACCGGATTATTGAATCAAATGTTGATTCGATAATTTGTTGTATGTATATTTGATATACATATGAATGTTATTAGTCGGTTATATGTGATATTGCTGGATTATTAAATTAAGTGTTGATTTAATAATTTAATATATAATTATATATTTGATATATTAATATATATTAACTAATATTAGCTCACTTAAGAATTTATTTTCTACTTATACATTTAATATATATGTGATATATATTAATTTATTCTTTTTGTGTCATGCTTGATGATACATTGTACATAGGTGTATGAGACTCATACCATACTTAAGATAATAAGGGTGATTATTTATTTAGGGAATAAACAAAATTAGGTGGAAATTGTCATGGGTTGGATGCTTTTAGAAGCTTGTGGAATCTATTGACTTACTCCACTAATTTTGTTTTACTCTAAATATTTATTAACTCAACCATTATCTTTAGCCATGGTTAAGTCTATACAAATATCCTTTGTGATATTTCTCACCCATGGTTGCAATTATTCACCACTTCATCTTCTTCTTCATCTCAATTTAGCTCTCTAGGTTTTCTTGAGGTGAAGAAATAGAGAGAGAGAAATAATTCTAAAGTGAGCAAAATTCCTACTTCATCAATCTATACCAAACTAGCCATTTAGTATATGTTGTTTGTGTTAGTTGTATATATGCCCTAGAGGCCATTATTGTACATGAGATGTAAATTATAGTGGATGCTTGGACATATATAGGGAAGACTTTCTTGCTCGACATGATAATACGCTATCTGGTTGCTCTTTATCTTAACATGTACACTTACTGTCTCTCTGTTACATGTTGATAAAGCCCTTAGGATGTGTACTTGACTTCTAGGATTATGATGCAGATCATACTAGTGGGGCCTGGGTAGTCCATAAGTTCATCCTTCAATGTTCCTAGTCTTGGGAATATCGAGACGGGGCATCGATATTCCATAGTAGACTAGCGTATATCTTCTCGACCCATGTGATGGGCGATGGATGGTCCTATATCCACTGGTGTTTAACATCAGAGATGGTATAAGGGTGCTCAGTGGTGACTAGGTACACTGAACGGACTCGACGAGAACTCCTAGATTGTATTATACCTCACGTCAAATAGCAGTTCTCTTGTGACACTGGTACATGTTAGTCTGTTGACCCGAGATCATCATAGAGTCTTGTGTGTCTCCCACTGTGCTTTGATTTCCACCGTACCATGGCTCTACTGAGTCGTGCAAACAGGTGGTTTTTGGGTACAGTCCCGAGTCACATGGAGGCAATGAGCGATAAGAGGGATTCGTCTCTCCTGGTATTGGCAGTTGATGTTGCGCTATGCTCGATTGGCCATAACTGAAATCCCTGGACAAGGTAGATGAGATTTACTGGTAAGTGTTATCAGTAGTTTCTTGACCCGTTATGGAACTTACATCGGCATGACTTATCAAACTATTAGGGTCTGACGTTTACCACCCCTAGGCAAGATATGCGACATATCAGACGAAGAGATCGTACTGTACGGTGGTGTTACTGATTGGATTCGCAGGAGTATAAGCAGGCTTGCTTGTTGATCTTCTGATCCCTCAATACCCGGGTGGCCGTTACGTTTAGCAGGCCTCTTGCGGCCTGTGGGTGTTTGATATGATCATCACCTACTGCCGGCGTATTGACGAGTCTTTAGAGTCCTACACAGAGGTTTCCTGGCTCAAGAGAAACATATTATCGTATGTGATACCGTATTCTATTCTCACGATTTGTAATATCGGCCGGTTATATATGATATAGCCGTGTTATCGGATCAAGTGTTGATTCGATAAAATGTTACATATTATATTAGTCGGTTGTATGAGATATAGCCGGATTATTAAATTAAGTGTTGATTTAATAATTTAATGTATAGTTATATATTTGATATATTAAATTACATTAAATAATATATATGCTCACTTGACCATTTGTTTTTTCTCACTTTCGCATACATGATATATATGTGATATATGTTAATGTATCATGCTAGGTTATACATCCAACTTGGGTGTTTGAGAATCATACCATGCTATATGATAATGATTAGGTTTTATTTATCTTATTAATTCAAAATTAGTGGAAATTTTTCATGCTTGGAAACTTGGAGAAGCTTGAAGCATCTTTGACAAAGTCCACTTCTTTTGTTTTATCTAAGATATTTATTAACCTAACCTTAATCAATTAGCTATGGTTGATTCTTCACAAGGGTTAGCCATGACATATACTAACCCATGGTTGCATTTCTAACCTAACTCTCCATTCTCTTCATCACTTGATCATCTTCTTCTTCATTTGATTCTAGCTCTTTTCATCTTGAGAAAGTGATGAAATATTATGAGAAAAATAAATCTAAAGTGAGCCCATTTCCTACTTCATCATCCTCTACTACTTTCCATTTAGTTTAGGGTGTTCTCTTCACAAAGTTCATCACCTAGTGAAGAGGTAGCTTGGGTTTGAGTCTCCTCGACGTAGATCATCTTCGGCCTCGAAAACTTCGAGCAAAGTTGTTCATTTCTCCAAGGGAACCCATACTAGAGTTCGGGAGATCTTTACTCACAGCGAACGGACTACTACACGGAGCTTTAGAAGTGAAGGACCAGTCTACAAAGGTTGTATTCCTTGTTCACTACTTGTAATGTTTGATTACATGTTCATATTGTCTATTCACTCTAGCTTGATACTAGGTTAGGGTTCTTTAGCATACTAGAATTTTTGAAATTGGCATTCTTGATGCATAGAAAACCCAGTAGGGTACTGAGGAATCCCAACAGTGGTATCAGAGCCGGGCTAGAGTATTAGACTATTTTTGTTAGATTACGAAACCGAAACGACTCAGAAACTTGAAACCTCGAACCCTAGTTTCTCTCTAATTTTAAATGGCTTCTAAATTTTTTTAAACAACTGCAGAATGATGTACGAGATACAACATGAACACTACCAAAATTTGGTCCTATTTTGACAAATTTTGGCTGCCACAACCCGAGAAAAACCGGCCTGCTCGGCCCATCTGGGAATTTGGGCTTCAACTTTTGGTACTGTTCCAGGCTCTGGGTTTTGGTGTTTCAGGTGTTGTTTGTTTTTTCTAAGTTTGCATGTGATGTAGTCTTGCTATGTAGGCAACTCGAAGTGTTTCGTATTCGTAGTTTAACTTGGTTTCAGGTTTCCACATGTTATCTAGACGAAGTCAAAAAGTTCGAACGAATTTCAAAAACCCATTTTTCCAAGTTTAAGGTATTCGGAAAAACATGCAAGTCATTCTATGGACCCTCTAGAAGAATGAAACCGTAACTCAATATAATAACTAAGGAACCGCTTTTGAACCTTAGGGTTTGCAGCAGTTCCGCGGTGCCATTAATGAGGCTTGGGTTTTCCCTTCTACGGTTGGTCCATAGGTGTTGTGGCATGATTCTGGGTATTTATAAACCCTGCTCAAGTGTTGAGCTCTCGGAGAATTGTGGGACTTTGATTAATCGATCGGAAAGTTTAACGCCGTCCGGGTATTTGTGATGGGATACAATACTTGGAATCCATAATATTTGAATTTTATAAATCTAGAAATTTAGTCTCATTTGATTGGTAGCCACGGGATTTTGATGTGATCAAAAGACCGTCGCAATCACGTAGCGTACGCGGATACTCGCTGGGTAACCTTACTAGATAGCCATGTCCCATAGCCCCGACCAAGTGACTATAGGAGAACTCCGTTGCCAAAAGCATCCGTCCGGGTGCTCACGGCCGTGGTGATCCGCCTAAGTGCATTTCGTCGACGGCATCAGGGGTGCGGCCGTCTACTAAAGTTTCCGACGAGTATTCGATCGGGATGTCGGGAATCTTGTTGAATTGCCCGACTTGATATTGAAAAGGGTTTTCAATATCGAAACTAAAATGCGGGGTTTATAATTGTTAGACATGCGATGTCTAAGGAATTCATATTGTTAGGCATGAAATCCGGAATATGAGATATTTCGAGTTTATGATGTCTAAAGTGGTTGCGGATTCCAATTGTTGTAGTTTTCATTTTCTTTTCTGCGACCGTAAGTGTAATATGTGGTGTATCGCCGGTTTCGTTGCTATACGTCAACGACAATTAGTATACGCATATTTACATACGTAGAAGACATGTGATGTTATGTGTTACTGTGATATGTTATATTGGATCGTCGTATTTGAATAGCCGGGTTTTTTTTTATGTGAGATGAGAGTTTTTATTTTTCATTTATGTAAAAACTGTAGGGATTCTCTAGCACCATTCTATGTTTAGGGTTGCATCACACATGCTATAACAATAATTTAAAGGGTGCTAAACAATTCCAACCATGAATCGAACTACAAAAATAGAGTAACAATTTATAGTATCACATACTATATAGTGTCTAACACTAAGTGAGGAGAAAATACAATCTTTGTAGACCTCCTCCTTGACTCCTTGGATTGAGTAGGGTTTGAACCGGTTGGCTTGTGTCCTTCCAAGTCCACGATGATCCACCACGAAGTCCCTTTGCTCAAGCTCCAAGCTTCACTTGATCAAGGATGAAGATGAAGCAAACACTCCACACTAGTGGGCTAGACTAAAGTAGAATGGTGATGTGGGTTTGGATCTCACTTAAAAACCTTTTCATTTTAATTTCTTCTCTTTCTTTTTAAACCCTAGAGAGCTTTGAGGATAGAGAAGAAGGAGATGGCTCAAGCTTGACTCAAGTAAATATAATGATAATATCAAACATAATCCCAAGTCAATGAGAGTATGCCATGCTAAACTATGATTATAAAATATCTAGATATTTTGTGACTTGAGGTTAAGCAAAACCATGGGCTAAAATCGTAGGCAAATGAAACCATGGTATTGACTTTTTCAACACAAGAAAGGAGAGTTAAATAGTCAACCATGATTTAATTTGCCATTTTGCTTTTCTCAAATAAACAAAATATATAAATATGTAACCATGTGAGTCTTGCATTGCCACCACCAATGTATCATCAACCATTACACATGTATGCTTGCTTGTGTGCATCCATATCAACATATACATATACTCATGCATGCATAATAAAGAAATAGGTTTTAATAAATGAGATAATCGACTTAATATAAAATCAACACTTGATTTAATAACCCGATCATATCACATACGATCCGTCCAATAGTAAACGCCCGATTAAAATATGGTATCTAATACACGCATTTAATCGAGCTCCCGCGTATATCACATAGGCACCCCACATCTTTTCGCCTGACCTATGAGACCTCTTTGTGGGACTCTAAGACTCATCAATATGCTAGCAGTAGGTACTGATCATATCATATGCCCACAAACCGTCAGTGGCACAAGCTGTACGTAACGTCTCCTAGGTATTGGACGATCAGGAGAAACACAAGCAAACCTGCTAAAACTCCTGTCGAGCCAACTGGCAACACTTACCGTACTGTCCGGTCTCTTCATCAAATATGCTGCATATTGTTAGTTATATGTATACCCTAGAGGCCATTACTATACATACGATGTATATTGTAGTGGATGCTTGGACATATATAGGGAGGACTTTCTTGCTCGACATAATAGTATGCTATCTGGTAGCTCTTTATCTTAACATGTACACTGATTGTCTCTATGTTATATGTTGATAAAGCCCTGAGGATGAGTACTTGACTACCAGGATTATGATGCAGATCATACTAGTAGGGACATGGCAGTCGGCAAGTACTTCCTTCAAATGTTCCTAGTCGTAGGTGTATCGAGACAAGGTATCGATATACCAGAGTAGACTAGCGTGTAGCTTCTCGACCCATGTAGATGGGCTATGGATGATCCTATATCCATTGGTGTTTGACATCAGAGATGGTATACGGGTGCCCAGTGGAGACTGGGTACACTGAACGGACTCGTCGAGAACTCCTAGATGGTATTATACCTATCGTCAGATAGCAGTTCTCTGGTGACACTGGTACAGGTTAGTCTGTAGACCCGAGATTAACATAGAGTCTTGTGTGATTCCTACTGTGCTTTGATTTCCACCTTACCACGTTCAAGAGAACGTGCAAAATGGTGGCTTTTGCGTACAGTCTCGAATCACATGGAGGCAATGAGCGATATGAGGGGTTTTGTCTCTCCCGGTATTGGGGGTTGATGTTGCGCTGTGCTCGATTGGCTATAACAGGAAGTCCCTGGCCAGGGCTGCTTCTGAGATATACTGGTAAGTGTTATCAGTAGTTTCTCGTCCCGTTATGAGCCTCATATCGGCACAACTTATCAAGTTACTGGGGTCTAACGTTTACCACCCCTAGACGAGATATGCGACATATCAGACGAAGAGACCGGACTGTACGATAGTGTTACTGATTGGATTCGCAGGAGTATGAGCAGGCATGCTTGTTGATCGTCTGATCGCTCAATACCCGGGTGGCCGTTACGTTTAGCAGACCGCTTGCGGCTTGTGGGTGTTTGATATGATCATCACCTACTGCTGGCGTATTGACCAGTCTTCAGAGTCCTACACTGAGGTTTCCTGGCTCAAGCGAAACGGATTAGGAGCACATATATGATATGTGCGGGACCGAAATTAATACGATATGAGATACCATATTCTATTCTAGCGATTTGTGACATCGGTCGGTTATATGTGATATAGCCGGGTTATCGGATCAAGTGTTGATTGGATAAGCTGTTACATATGATATTAGTCGGTTATATGTGATATAGCCGGATTATTAAATCTAGTGTTGATTTAATGATTTAATGTATAATTATATATTTGATATATTAAGTTTCATTAACTAATATTCATTCACTTAAGATTTCTTTTCTCACTAGTTTGTGCACATTGTATATATGTGATATATGCAAGTGTACATTATTTTGTGTCATGTTTGATGATACATGCAACTTGGGTGTGTGTAGGACTTACACCATACTTGGTTTAATTTCTATGGTTTTTATTTATTTTGGTAATTACAAAATGGTGGGATTTTTTCATGGCAAGTAGCTTGTAGATGCTTGCATTGTTCATTGACCAAGTCCACTCTTTTGTTTTGCCTAAGATATTTATTAACCCAACCAATTATCCTAACCATGATGATGTCTCTACAAGGGTTAACATATGATTCTTAGCTCACCCATGGTTTCCATTATCCTTTGGAAAATTATCATGAGAGTTTTCTTCTTCTTCCTAAAAGCTTTCTAGCTTCAATGGAGATGATAGAAAATGAGTGAGAAAATTATTTCTAAAGTGAGCAAAATCCCTAATTCATCATCCTCTACTACTTGCCATTTAGTATATGGTGTTTTCTTCACTAATTCTACAATTAGTGAAGGGGTGGCTTGGGTTAGTGTCTCCTCGAAGTAGATCATCTTCGGCCTCGAAGACTTCGATGAAAACTTGTTCATTTCTTCATGGGAGCCACTCTAGAGTCCGGGAGTTCATGATCACAGCGAAGGGACTACTACATGGAGCTATTGAAGTGAAAGACTGGTCTACAAAGATTGTATTCCTTGTTCACTTTAGTTGCAAAGTTGTTTGCATTTCATTTCGTCGCATTTTGTAGTATACGATTCTAGGTTAGGGTTAGCTAGACCGGAAAGTTTTTGAAATTGGCATGGACGATGCCTCCCGAAACCTTGCTGCCGTGTTAGGCAACCCTGTAGTGCTATCAGAGCCATGCTAGAAAATTTGACGGTTTTTGTTTAGATTACAAAACCGAAACAACTCCAAAACTTGAAACACGAAAATGTTGTTTCTGTCGATTTTAAAAAGTCTTCAAAAATTTTTTTAAACAACTGCAGAATGTTATATGAGATATAACTTGAACACAGAGAAAAAATGTTGCAATTTTAGCAACATTTGGCCGGCTACATGAGGCAAAAATCCGGCCTACTCGGGAGAATAGTGTATTCTGGGCTTTAGTTTTTGCCTGTGTTCCAGTCTCTGGGTTTTGGTGTTTCAGGTGTTACTTGTTTTTTCTAAGTTTGCATGTGATGTGATCTTACACTATATGCAATTCATAGTGTATCGTATTCGTAGTTTTAACACTGTTTCGGGTATTCACATATTGTCTAGGCCAAGTTAAAAAGTTCGAACGAATGTCAAAAACCTATTTTTCCAAGTCTAACGTATTCGGAAAATCATGCAAGTAATTCTATGAACCATCTAGAAGAATGAAACCCTAACTCGACATTTTGGATCGCGGAACCACGGTCATACCCTAGGGTTTGCCGCAGTTCCGTGGAGACATGAGTGAGGCTTGGGTCTGCCCTTCTACGGCTGGTGCATAGGTATTGTGGCATGTTCTGGGTATTATTTGTTGGCTATAGTGCCATCAAGGAAATTATCATAGTCGCGGACTTGTGATTATGATGATTGAGTGAGGACCTATACTGATAAAATAGTCTTACTCAAGATGATAGTATGCTATCCGGTTTGTCTTTATCTTCATGTTGATAGAGCCCATAGGATTCTTGCTTGACTGCCAGCATTATGATGGCGATCATATATGTGGGAGATGGGGTCTATAAGCACATCCTTAAATATCTCTAGTCGTAGGAGTATCGAGACCGTGCATCGATACTCCAATATAGACTAGTGTATACTGATCGAGACCCCAACGAGGGGCGATGGCCAGGTCTCACAAGCCATTGGTGTTAGTTTGTTCACCTAAGATAGTATACAGGTGATCATTGGGTTATTAGTACACTGGATGGACTCTCCGGGAACCTGCTAGTTGGTATTATACCTATTGTCAGATAGCAGTTCCCAGGTGACATGTGTACAGGTTAATCTGTCGACCTGAGATCGTCATTTGTCTCGTGTGAGTTCCCACTGTGCTTTGATTACTACCCTACCATGGCTTAAAGGAGTCGTGCAAACAGGTTTTAGTTGGGTACATTCCCGAGCCACATGGAGGCAGTGATCGGATCGTCGGCGATTCGTCTCTCCCGGTATTGGGTGTTGATGTCACGTTGTGTACGGATGGCCATCACAATAAATCCGTGGCCACGGTGGACGAGAACTACCGATCCAGGATCGATAGATTCTCAGGTGGTGATGGGTTTCATACCGACACTAAATGTCGCGTTGTTGGTGGTCTGACTTTATCCACCCCCAAGACTCGATATGCGATACTCTTAGACGAACAGACCGGATTGTACGAATATTGTCACTGTAAGGCTGAGTAGGGGTTCTGCATGAGTTTACTCGTCGGCCTCCCTTTCGCTCAATACCTGGGTAGCCATTACGTACAGCTAGTGCCGCTGACGTGCTTGTGGTTAAACCCACTGCCAGCGTATTGACGAGTCTTTAGAGTCCCACACAGAGGGATTTCACGGTTCAGGCGATATGGTGTACATAAGGTATATTCATACATACAGGTGTCCGATTAAATATGTGCACATGTTGCGCAGACTTTAATCGTACGGTTGATAATACTAGCGGCTTAGGATTTAGCCGGATTATTAAATCAGGTTTTGATTTAATAATTGATATAAGTATTTTTATATACGTATTCTAGTATTATTGTTCACTATTCGTTTTCTCTCTCCGCTATTCGTATTTTGGTACGAATACACGTATATGTATTTTGATACATGTACCGGGAAGTATTCCGTATTTTCTATGGAATAGCTTCTAGAAGAAGATGCCACCTCATTTATATGATTTTCCTTTTTGGAAAATCATTTGTTTTATAAATGAGGTGGAAGGGATGATGTGGCATAAGCATGGGTCAAAGTATGTAGCAAAGTATGGTTCACATTGTTTAATGAATCTAAACAAATGAATTTTCTTTTGGGAATGAGAGGGGGGGCCGACCACTTGGATGGGGGATTCATTTTCATTTGTTATTTTTACATCACTCCCTCACTCTCTCATGCTCTCAAGAAAAACACTAAGCCATTTTGCTCATGCCAAAGATCACCTCTTTCATCTTCTTCTTGCATTGCTCATTTGAGTTTTGGGTTAAGAGAAAATTATAGTGACACTTCCATACACCCCCACTCTCCATCGCTAGCGACTTCGGAGCGTCGGTTGCCTCGTTTGTCGAGGCTGGAGCTTGCGCCGTTTCCCTCAGGTGGATCATCGGAGATGGAGGAAGACCGGCAATCATACATCATCAAAGGATCACTAGGAGCTTGGAATGAAGCCGAAGGACACGGATCAACTTGGTATAAAGTTTCTAACTCTTAGTTAGCTTTCTAGTTTAGGGTTTATGGTCGATCCGGGATTCGGGTAGCGGTAGCGCAGGTTTTAGAAATTTTTGTTCCGCATTTTGGCCGCGTTTCGACGGCCGGGGTGCTGCCGGGACCCAACATGGTATCAGAGCCACCCTTTAAACCCCTTACTAGCTTGTTTAAACGTGCTTAAAAGATCGATCGACGGAATTTATCGAAATCATGATTCCATTTTCATAGTTGCTGTCGATTTTCAAAAGTGGTCGAAAAATTATTTCACGCATCTTAAAAATCCGTGCAGGCGATTTTAAGGGTACAGGGAAAATTTGGGCTCCTGAAGCCTTCAAGGCGCCGCGGAACCGCCGCACTTACCCCCTATTGGCGGCGGTTCCGCGGCCAATTATTGGTGACGGGGTTTCAAATTTTCACTGTAGCTCAGAGACTTGGAATTGTGATTTTTATGATATTCTGTTTTGGCCCAGTTTTCTGTGAAGTGTTGTTTTGCTATTGGAGCCAATTTGAACTTTGTCGATCAATAATTTAAGCATGCGTTTGACAGTACTTACATTTCTATCTGCGACCGTGAATTTCATTTGATCGGTAAACTCGTCTAATTGCTATATGTCTTTTAGACGGGATTGCGAACGTGACATTCACGTTGATGTTCTGTAATGTGATGTGATGTTGGTTGGATCGTCGTGGGGGATAGCCAGTGGTGCAATGATAGTACAGTTTTTATTTTATTTGAATATTCGATATTGCGGGGCGAGCGTCCGACATGTGGACTGCCGTCACTGTCAGTTTGTATATTATTCTTCTGGGGCACGACCGGGCTGAGGTTGATGTCACCCTTGTATATTATTTTCTTTTCTGTACTAGGATTACCCCGCGGTGGAGTACACGAATAGCCGGGTTCTAGAGGGCAACTGGTCCGCATCTCAAGGCATTCAGACGAAGGGGACCTTACTCTAGAATTGGCGGGCTATTCGCCGCACTCGTAGGGGGTATAGGTTGACCCAGGAGGGGTGCTCAAGTTACCGGATTCCGTGAAGTGCTGTGTGGTCCATTCACGTTGCTGAAGGGGGCTGCCTCACTTCTGGTTTTGGCGGGTAACTTGCCGCACTCGTAGGGGTCTAGGTTTCATTTCACAGGCTATCCACACGACAGGGAACGTCGGGTCTCACTTATGGCTCAAGTGAAACCCGGGGCTCCAGATTATCCACCATTCTGTGTTGTTTCTGTGATGTTTCTGTGATGTTGCTTTATATCATGCCTGAGACGAATGTTATATATATATATATATTTATATATACTAGTAGATGTTGTATATGTTTTGCACCCGTGCTAGCCCAGTCCCCGCTCTGTCGTTAGTTAAGTAACCTAACGGGTGATGACGGGACCAAGTGGCGAATGCGGATGGCATATACGTATATTTTATTTTCGTTCTTTTCTGGTGTGATTAATTGATGGGACTGCATTGATTCTTATCATTGCAAGGATAAAACAAACCTATTTATATGATGTTGTTGGAACCAAGTTTTTAAAAACTGACATTACAGACGTTTTCTTTTGCTTTCAATCGTGGTATTCATTTGGAATATCCTGCACCTCATTCGACGAGGCAAGGGCCAAGATCCCTTCATCGGGAGTGACCCCTTGAGTAAAAGTTTGCGTCAACGTAATAACTTCACTATAGTCGATTACTTTTGCTTTGCATCGTAGTATTCAGTTTCGGATATCCTGCACCCTATTCGATGGGGATAGAGCCGAGATCCCTTCACCGGGTGTGATCTCTTTAGCAAAAGTTTTCGCCACTATATATATTTATAAAACCACTTGGATTCCTCCAACGATATCAAGTTCATTACATTAAAGGTTTTTTACCAAAAACCAGTCGTAGCCCTCCGTCATTTCAGATTAGTATTACTTAGTATTCGTGCTACGTATGTTGACTGTGTCAAGGCGTGGTGTGCGGTAGCTCTGTAATGCTTTTCTGTCGCATGGATATGTGGATTGGTTAGGACAGTCGTACGGTCATGTTGACTGTGTCAAGGACTCATACGGGTGGGTCTAATGCAATCAAGAAAATGATGGGTTGAACTTGACTAGGACCCTTTGATATGTTGACTGAGTCAAGGTCACTTGGTCCTAGGGGTAAAAACACACATCGGGAGTTTCAAACATACAGGAAACTTGCCAGGCCTGCGCATAACTTCTGGAGTGTGGTGACTTGAGTGGCTTCCATCAGGTTATGATGCGATGATAGTTGGATCCCGATTCCCACTGAGTAGGATTACTCGTCGGGTGATTCAGACTAATTCTCCTTTTAGGTTTGGAGGAGAATTCGAGGAAACAGTGGGAGCCATCCAGATTTGATAAAATGATTAACCATTCTGATCTAGGTTAGAGTGCACGCTGAGTGTTTCTTCTCTCTCTCTCTGGCTGCGACTTTGACCCGACTTTTGACTAAAACTCATTGAACCAAGTTAACCGAACCTTCTTAAAACACTTTGGCTTTTGGAATGTCACGGTGTCGTATACATCATTGCCATTTCTATATCACCTTTTGCATTTCTCCAGAACACCCTGTATTATTACAAACATCCACTTCCATTGGATAAATCCATCGTATGGTTATATACGAACTCGAAGGAAATTTTTCGAGGATGGATTCTGGTTCTGGAGAGATTGAATAGGATTATTCGGTTGTCTTTTCTTTTTACCTTCTCTCAGGTTGTGAGTGCTCCTAGGATTAGGAGAGGGTACACCTATTAAGCTTATTGGATAGTCTTCCTCCAAACCATAGGCAGGTGCTGAATGGTAGGGAATGAAGAAAACCAACAAGCTTAACTGTGGTGTACAGAAGGTAATAAGTAAAGACATATATAGGGATTAGAATAACGGCAAAGCAAATTGCGACCACCATCTTTCACGACAAAGACCGTGTATACCCCTGCCACTCCTACATCCACTTTGCATTTCTCTAGAACACTCTGTATCACTACGGATATCCACTTCCATTGGATAAATCCATCATATAGTTACATACGAACTCGATGGAACTTTTTCGAGGATGGATTCTGGTTCAGGAGAAATAGAATAGGATTATTCAGATGTCTTTTCTCTTTACCTTCTTTCAGGTTGCGAGGGCTCCTAGGATTAGGAGAGTACACCTATTACACTTATTGTATAGTCTTCTTCCAAACCTTAGGCTGGTGCCGAAGGGTAGGGAATGAAGAAAACCAATTAGCGTAAAGGAGGTGTACAGAAGGTAATAAGTAAAGACATAATAAAGGGATTGCAGTGAGGGCAGGTAAGTATATGGTTACTATCATGATTCAGGATAATGGAAGAGGCATTACTAGGAATACCAGTTTACCCATTCGAAACATTTTCATGTTTCAGTTTCACTGTGCGATGTTAATTGATAACTGTTTTCCCAATTGGAATCCAACTCCAGGGTATGTATTTACCAGATCAGTTTCTCACATCTGTATGTTATTACGGATGGTGAGTGGGAGTAATTGGTGAGTGGGAGTAATTGGGAATTGGGTGATTAGATCCTCATTATATCGGAATTCATTGTAATTGGTGATATTTGAGGAAATCATCTAGTTTTTGCCGGATGGCAAATATTTGGTTTTGAATATCCGTTGTTATACACCAATTTCAAACTGCTATATCTGTACATTTATTTTATAAAGTGAGATATAACTTTTTGATATTATGTCTGTGACATTTACCTATATCAGTTGGTGATTAGGTAAGGTGCATTTAACAGTGGTGTAATTCTTCTTAACCATAGTACAGTTTTTCAACCTACGACGTACAGGGTTTGAGTTATTGAACTCAGGGGACTTGTACAAAGTATTGTATGTTGTCCAGTGTCCATTAGGACAATGGGATTGGTACTCGTACTATATTCTTTTTTACTTGTGACTTCTCCAGTTCTGGACAAGTATTTCGTTGAAATGCAAAGTCCAGATATTGAGAAGTTATAAGTATAAGAATAAAGTAGAGAACCATTTATTGAAAGTATCAGGATTCTTCGAGGAAGTCAAAGATGTAGATACTTGTGTACGGTATTCCGTTGATAGTAATGGTTTTGAGAACTTGCTTCTCTTTCGGGTTACTCATATATGGATGCACTCCTAGATGAGTAATGCTGATTGTCCTCTTTCCATTTGGTTGATATGCACTGGAGACAGCTGCATGATTTTGAATCTAGTTCAAAATTAATTTAGTGCTTTTGTTTCTATATAGAATCAATTTATATCTTAACGATGTTAAGGTATAGGGAGTTGTCCGGCTGATGCTTAAAACCAGAATCCGGATAAACTCAAGGCACGTTTCAGTAATGGCAGTTTGTGGGTTATCCCGGGCTTTGACGAGGGTTAACTTTCTACCATCAGGAAGATCAATATTTATATTGTTCTTGACTCGCCACAATTTTAGTAAAATGGATTTTTTTCATAAAAACATAAGTGGGAGTATGGTAGAACTAGAAGTGATTCCAGAACCATAAACAATCACTGAAGATTTAATAGAACCTAAGGATTCAATTGTTTTTGACGTTCCATTAGCCACTCCGCAGATTTGATAGGTAACCTCAGGCACCCGAGAGGTACTTCGGTCTTCTCAGAGACGGTGATAGGGAGGTTCTTATTTACCCAGACTTGTCATTGCTTCTAATCTAGACGATAAGACCCGGCAGGAGGATGAGTACAGCGTCGTTCTAAACTAGCTTTGGAAGTGCATGTGTATATGACTCAGCCAGAGGGTTGTTGTAGTCAGTGGGAGCAGCGCAAGCATAGTGAGCAAGTAGCTTATGTCTATTTATAGACTAAAGCAGGTATAGCGGAAATAGATCATCTATTTTTGATGTGACAGTCATAAGTTCTGACCTCATTAGAATAGGAGATGGATCTGGTAAGAAAGTATTAGAGAGTGGTGTCCAGGTATTTGGATGACATACACTTGATAGGAAGAGATATTCCTATACTACGATCGGTTATACTGTGGTTGTCACAATGTTGTCTCTCCACATAGGATTTGGATATAATATCAAGTTTTCTGGATACTAGATCTATGGTTTTAGATCTAGATTTGGGAAGTATCCCAATTTGGGTACTTTGACATTATTCTAAATATATTTAGAATGGACGACTCCTGGCATGGTGGTGTACCAGCAGGTGATGGAGTCACCCTCTCTAAAGGTGTCTTACAGACTAAAGGAGAGAGGGGTCTGTAGGGTTCCTAGGCACACCCATGAGGTTCTACAACAGATCAAACTTACCAAAATCAAAATTCTTCTATGTGCCAAGTAACCCTAAGCAAGATCGTAACTAGAGGATAGGCGAAAACGATATAAGTTAACAAATTAACAAAGAGTGAAGGGAAAATACAACCTTTGTAGATCCGGTCCTCCACCTCCATAGCTCCGTGACGATGTGCCTTCGCTGTGATCATCGGATCCCAGACTCTAGCGTTCGTTTCATCGGAGAAATGGTCGGGCTAGGTCGTTAACTTCGATGCCGAAGATGATCTACGTCGAGGCAACTCAAACTCAAGCTCCACCTTCACCAAGTCATGAAACTTGTGAAGAAAACACCCTATACTACATGGCAAGTGGTAGAGGATGAAGAAATAGGAAGTGGGTTCACTTTAGAATTGGATTTCTCACTCTTTTACTCATGGCACCATTGGAGGTAGCATGGTTTCTTCTTCTTGAAAAAGAAGAAGAAGAAAAAGAATATCATGATAATAATAAAATCAATTGATCTTATCATAATGCAACCATGGGTTAGTTTAACAAGTGTAGAGAATAAACTAGCGTTTAGGTAAATGGTTAGGGTTAAGGCAAAAGACAAAATGGTAGACTTATTCAAAGCTTCATGAAGCTTCAACAACAAAACAAACTAAGCCACCATTTCATTTTTGCCCAAAAATGAATAAATAAATAAATGATTAAGAAAAGATAACAAAACCCTAACCATTCACTTAAACATGGTTTAAAGTAAACATACACCCAAGTTTGCATGTATCATCAAACATGATACAATCTAGTGCACAAAAATATATCACATATACTACTTGTGCACTTCAAGTGAGAAAATCCATATTAAGTGAACAAATACTAGTTAATGTAAAGTAATATATCAAATATATAATTATACATTAAATCATTAAATCAACACTTGATTTAATGATCCGGTCATATAGCATATAACCGACTAATATCAAGTGTATCAATGTATCGAATCAACACTTGATTCGGTAACCCGGCTATATCACATATAACCGACCTGATGATACAAATCGCGAGAATGGAATACAGTATCACATACTGGTATTATTCTCGGTCCCGCACATATCTCATATGTGCTCCTATTTCATTTCGCTTGAGCCAGGAAACCTCTGTGTAGGACTCTAAAGACTCGTCAATACGCCGGCAGCAGGTGATGATCATATCAAACACCCACAAGCCGCAAGCGGTCTGCTAAACGTAACGGCCACCCGGGTATTGGGCGATCAGTAGATCAACGAGCAAGACCGCTCACTCCTGTGAATCCAACCAGCAACACTTACCGTACAGTCCGGTCTGTTCTTCTGATATGTCGCATAACTCGCCTAGGGGTGGTAAACGTCAGACCCCAGTAGCTCGATAAGTCATGCCGATGTAAGGTCCATAACAAGCACGAAACTACTGATAACACTTACCAGTAAATCAGTGCAACCCTGGCCAGGGATTTCCAGTTATGGCCAGTCGAGCATAGCACAACATCAACCCCCAATACCGGGAGAGACGAATCCCCTCCTATCGCTCATTGCCTCCATGTGAATCGGGACTGTACCCAAAAACCACCTGTTGGCACGACTCAGTAGAGCCGTGGTAGGGTGGAAATCAAAGCACAGTGGGAGACACACAAGACTCTATGACGATCTCGGGTCAATAGACTAAGTTGTACCAGTGTCACCAGAGAACTGCCATCTGACGTGAGGTATAATACCATCTGGGAGTTCTCGGCGAGTCCGTTCAGTGTACTCAGTCACCACTGAGCACCCGCATACCATCTCTGATGTCAAACACCAATGGATATGGGATCATCCATCGCCCATCACATGGGTCGAGAAGATATACGCTAGTCTACTTTGGAATATCGATGCCCCGTCTCGATATTCCTACGACTAGGAACAATGAAGGATGTACTCATTGACTACCCAGGCCCCACTAGTATGATCTACATCATATTCCTGAAAGTCGAGTACACATCCTAAGTGCTTTATCAACATGTAACAGAGAGACAGAAAGTATACACGTTAAGATAAAGAGCAACCAGATAGCGTACTATCATGTCGAGCAAGAAAGTCCAACCTATATATGTCCCAGCATCCACTACAATATACATCCTATGTAAAGTAATGGCCTCTAGGGCATACATATAACTAACAATCTCCCACTTTCACTAGGGCCATCTGTAGCAGTGGTTGCAGTATCTAATACTCAACCATCCCATATAAGTCTCTCTGAGAAAAGGCCTTTATGAGTGGATCCGCCGTGTTATCCTCTGAGTCTACTCTCCTAACCTCGATCACCCTGGAGATCATCTATCTCCATGATCAGGTGATGCTGCCTCAGAATATGTCTGGATCACTAAATAGATCGGGGTTCCTGGGCCAAAGTCACACTTCCATTGTCACACAATGGTAGGAACCTAGTTCATCTCATGAACCAATATACACCCAAACTGCCTCTTTGGTAGTATCTTTAATAGCGATGTTACCACCCATTATCGTCTAGTTTGCCACGGTATCTTGCTGAGGGTAAAGACAATGCCTGCGACTGACATTCAGTCGTCCTTATCAGCCTGGAACCTTTCCAGTGATTCTCCCCAGGATCGATTGATACTATCTTACTACAGCTAGTGAGAATCCTAACATCCATTTAGATCTATCTCATAAACCCAAATCCCAGGATTTAGGAGGTATCAACTTTATCTTATATGGAGAATCCATGTGATAAGAGGAGATTGACCGAGCGTATCATAGGAAACTCCTTTCTTATCAATAGTATGTTGTCCATGTACAATACGAGGATGACCACCTTACTCTCTAATACCTTTTTGTATATACAAGATTCGTCTACCATTTTGATGAAGTCAAACTCTTTGACTACCACATCAAAACAGACGTTCCAACTCCGTGATGCCTGCTTTATCCTGTAAAGCAACTTGCACATATTTCCGGTGCTCCCACTGTTTACGAAGCCCTCTGGCTGTGTACTTATAGACGTTCTCTTCTAAATCAGTATTTAGAAAAATAGTCATGACACCCAACCACCAGATATCGTAGTCATGGTATTGATCAGTCGAAAATATTGCATATTTTAACCGGCAATTTCCTTATCATCTGTATACATATAGAAGTGTACGGTATTCATAATTCACATATTAGCTAATCGGTCGCAAAATATCAAATTACATGTATTCGACCTTAAAACCGGCATTCCTAGGGAAATTAACTGCATTCCATTACATAGCATATTTTCCATATCTTGCAACCCCTGTTTCGAAGTCTGTGCAGGAAAGAGATGCTTGCTCGATTGATACATCGCTCGACCATTACAATTGCTCGTAAACTCATTGAACTCAAATCTGGTATCAACACAGAAGGGAAACTGAAATTCTAAACATCAGAGAAAAGCCCAAACAGCAGTACCAAGCAACAGAAGAAAGCACAGATCCCAACCTCATCAATGCGCGGCGGAAGGGCGGCCAATGCCCACCTCATGCGGCGGTTGCGCGGCGGATCCAGGGATTCAGCTCCTCAAAATTCACCAAAACTCCTGTTTCAGTGCCCACTGCTCAGAAATGCACACAAACTTCCAGAAGATTCCAGATACTTCCACCAGATCAGCAAACACCCAATCTAGCCTAATCTTTCTAGAACTTTCCTAAACCCTTGCTTAAACCCTAAGCTAAAGCCCAACAAACCTTGTCAACAAACTTTGGGAGGGAAAGTCCAATTCAAACCTAAACCTAGGGTTGTGAAAGTTCTATAAATAAGACCCTAGACTCACAAATCTTATGATGTTATCATAGAGAGGATCATAAGTGATATCTTAGATTTTTGCCATTCTCTTTCTTCATCTTCCTCTTCCTCAAGTTTAGTGAGAGAGCTTGTAGGAAACCCTAACCCTAAATCCAACCACAATTCAAGATCTTGAGTGCAAGCCAAGCAAGATTCCTTCAACCCTTTTATGAGCCGAGCCGATCTTCCATCGGGCAAGAGATCAAAAGTAGATCCACGATCCACGGAGTCGAGCGAAGCCGAGTCAACGATCGATTCTCTTCTTCTTGTAGATCTTGAAAGAATGTATTGAAATTGTTGATTAAATAAAAGGTGATATTTTCTTCTATCTTGTTTTCTTTAAATTTCGCATCATGTTATCTTTACTATTCTTGAATATTGTCTATGTGGTGATGTGTGAATAAAACTCCGCTCGTTAAGGAGTCGAAACGATCTTTAGTATGATGATGTAGCAAATTTGTAATCGATTCTTGAATCCCACGAGTTTGTAAACCCTAGCAAGTTCAAGAATCGACGACCCAATTCGTTGCGATGCTTTCTTGATCGACATCGCTCGAGATTGGGGGAATCCGATCGCTTCTTGAATTTACTAGAGGCTAGAATATACATGGTATCCTCGAAAGAACAAGGGTTAAGAGATGAAACCTTAATTTTATCAAGAAAACCCTAACTCTCGTCGATCACCATTGATCTAGTATCAATTCTTCGAAGGACAAGAATATGAAATATTGTAGACTACATCACATCTAAAGATCCGATCGATTCCTACGAGCCTCTCTATTATTCTTGATTGTTGTTTGGAAAATACCATTGAAACCCGATTCTTGATTGTTTATAGTTTCTTGATTCTTTAATAGAGAATAGTGACACATGAATACAAATCATTCTTGAATCTTGTTTTCTCTTATTGTTGCTTAACATTTCATTTCAAACAAATTAAAATACAAACGAATCTCGAGATCCCTGTGGACGATCCGCACTCATTCATTAACAACAGCTGACACCGTAGTTTGATTGCGGTCAATTTAAATTTTTGATTCGATACGAAACATCCGAAGTTTACCGTTCAATCAAATGGCTCCGTTGCCGGAGACTATTTGAGTTGACTTTTACATCCAAGTCGAGAATTTACATCATTCAAAATGGCGCCGTTGCCGGGGATTAAGCGCTAATTCGTTTACATTTTATAGTTTGAAGTGAAAGAATTATTACGTTTCACTTCTTGAAATCAAAATTCGTACAAACTCTTATACGTGTGTTGTGATTTGATTGCAAGGTGATCTGGAGCATTCTATGCTGTGGAAAAATTATTTGGGATATACCAGAGAGTTGAGGGAAGCAACAGAAAGCAGCTGAAGAAATTTTGTACACTGTTCCCAATATCTGACCGCGGAAGGGCGGTATATACATGCTTATTGCGGCGGAAGCGCCGCAGTCTGAAGGGTTCTCTGGAAAATTTTCCAGCAGGTGATTTCTTGCTGTCTCCCCTCTCCCTTTTTAGCTCCAACTAATCCTTTCTGCAGGATTCTTTGCAAATAATCGCTGCGCCGCAAAAGCAAATTAAAATTGTGCGTGATTTTGTTTTCTTGGTTGTTTTGCATATTAAATACGGAATTTAAGGGGCACGGTCAAATCCAAATTAGGTGGGGATTTCATTACCCTTCCTAGGCCCCGAAAACCACCAAACTTGCATCCGCATTGACCCACATTAACTAAAAGAAATCTAGAGATGACTCTAAGCACTGTCGCGCTCATTTAGGACAAGAGAGGGCCGTGGGTAATTCATTGCTTATCCGCGTTTTCTTGTGGTGCCTAAGGCGATTGTGTCAAAGGCTAGTGGTTATTAATTAGGCCCACTGTAGTGGTGGTTCCTTCCCACTTACCTGGCACTTATCCGGCCACAGGGGGACAAAGTGGCAGTGGAGGATTTATCCTGTGACTTGTCTTTTGGCAGTTAGGAGCGGTCTAGAGCCGGACCTAGGTGACCATTAGATTTTAGGGTTGGTGTGCTGCATTTGGTTGTCGCATCATTTTTTCAAAATCCGTCCCTTTTCAAAGCAAACACCGCATTCATTTTACCCCTAATTATAAGCCAACGCTGCCACTTGTACTAACTCTTTTTAGTACAAGATAGGCTGGACACGGGATTCTAGTGCCCGTTTAGTCCGCGTACCCTTTATCGACTCCGAAATCGATAATTCTCCATTTACCTTTTCTTTACCTACTACCACACCTACACCGATGGATCCGAATCCATCAAACTTCTTTAACCCTAATCTGCCACCGTCCGTTGGTGCGCAGAATCCTCCCCACATTTCTCTCCAGGAAAGATGCTATCCACACAGAGGTCCTCTTTCGACCTGCTTATCCACACCACCAGCCAATGGGGATAACTTTGAAATCAAGCCCCAGTATATCAACCTTTTACCTAAATACCACGGACTCGAGACCGAGGACGCTTACGTTTTCATTACCAAATTTGAAAACGTATGCGCTATGATGGGTACGTCTCAACTTTCTGTGGATGCGATGCATCTACGACTTCTTCCTTTTACCTTGTGCGATATAGCCGAGAAGTGGCTATATAACACCACCGCACACTCTATTACGAATTGGGCAGAATTCGTCGCGGCATTCCTAAAGAAATTTTACCCAGTCCAAAAGACGGCTCGAATCCGTAGCGAACTGAACCAATTTGCCCAGCTCCCTACCGAACCATTTTCAAAATACTTTGAACCTTTCAAGGATCTCTTGGTTCAATGTCCTCATCACGGCATCCCGAGATGGGAGCTTTGCCGAATCATATATGAGGGCAGTAACCCTAGCACTAAACAGAGCCTTGAAAATATGTGTCAAGGAACTTTTATGACCAAAGACGATGGGGAAGCCTGGCGATACTTAGAAGAGTTCGCTGAAAAATCACTAATTTGGGAGAGTGGAACCCAACCATTGAATAGGGGTGGCGTACACCAAGTAGATGTGTCCATAGGTGTTCGAGCAGAAATGGCAGCAATGCAAAAGAAGCTCGACGCTATGGAACACAAATTTGCAGCAGCCTCCCTAAACCCGGTATCACTCCCCAAAACTATTTGTGGGTGCTGTTCTGATCCGTCACACTTAACGGAAGAATGTCCTTTAAACTCGGCGTTTCAAGGTCACGAGCATTCTAATGCCGCATTTCAACGATCTCGAAACGATCCATATTCTTCCACGTACAATCAGGGTTGGAGGAACCACCCGAATTTTGCTTGGAACCAAAATCAATCTCAAAACACGGTTCCAAACACAAATAACTTTCAAAGGGCTCTTCCTCCACCACAACAGCAACCCCTTCAACTCACTCAGCACCCCTACCAGTCACAAAATTTCCAGAATCAGGGCAACACTCATGCACAGTCTAATCCTATGCAGTCCTGTTCTGACGATTTCTCTCAATTTACTCAAACCATGAAATCACTCTTATCCAATTTCATGGAGGTTTCGACTGAGGTTAGATCTTCCGTCAGTGAAATAAAGAAAAACTCAGCGTCACAAGCTGAGAGTATTAGAACGATGGAAGCTGAAATCGCACGCCTCAAAGAAGAAATGAGTGCGAGAGAAAAAGGAAAACTTCCCTCTCAACCCCTACAGAATCCTGGGCATTACAATGTAAATGCCATTACCACGTTGAGATCGGGAAGAGTGTTGAATAATAATGTCGGGGAAGATATTGATAATACTGAAAATCATGTCAAAACCCCGACTGAGACCTTTCCACATACACACACTTCTCCTTCTGATCCTTCTTCTTCTACCAAACCACCTTCGCACGAGCCTATTCTCCAGTTCCCGTTAGGCTCAACACCTTCACCCAACCCTTATAGTTCTCCACAGACGGTCCCCACACCTCTTTTGGGATCTCGTCTACCCCCCATTCCTTCTCCTATGATGGACCCCGCGCTTATTGCGAAAGCACCTTACCCGAACCGGCTAAGGGCTAACAGAACGAGTCCTCATATGGAGAAAATTTTAGAAATGTTCAAACATGTTAACATCAATATCCCTCTCCTAAATGAGATTCAACAAGTCCCCGCTTATGCGAAAATTCTAAAGGACTTGTGCACTAGGAAGAGGAAGACTCAAGTGCCGAAGAAGGTCTTTATAGCTAATAATATCAGCACTGCTTTTATTCCCCAGCTACCAAAGAAACGAAAGGACCCAGGATGTCCTACAATATCGATTTCGATTGGGGGTAAAAACATAAATCGTGCTCTTTTAGACCTTGGCGCGAGTGTTAACCTGTTACCTTATTCTGTCTATGAGCAATTAGGAATTGGAGAGCTGAAACCTGCTCATTGTACTCTCCAGATGGCAGACCGATCTATCACCAAACCAAGGGGTGAATTAGAGGATGTGTTGATAAAGGTCGGGGAATTTGTTTTCCCTGTAGACTTCATTGTGCTCGACACACATCCTGTAGCAAACCCCCGGGGCCAAATTCCGGTGATTTTAGGTCGTCCTTTCCTTGCCACTTCCAACGCTGTTATAAACTGTAGAAATGGTTCAATGAATTTATCATTTGGAAATATGACCATTGAACTAAATATCTACAAAGTTGGGAGTCAGCCATCAGAACCTAGTGCTCATATTTTAGATGTGTGTTCTGTCCATGAGATCGCTCCCGATAGTTGTGGAGCCGAGGAACTTTGCTTTACTGATCTCGATGACATTAGCACATCTCTGCTTGATCTTACACTTGATCTTAGTGAGGACTCTTCACTTACACTTGAGTCCTGCACTTCTGACTTTTCTCCACCCGAGTCTGTATCTTTCACAGGCTCTGAGCTTCTTTGTAAATCCAAAAATCATTCTATGATCCTTCCTTCTATCATTTCTCCGCCTGAATTAGATCTCAAAGTTTTACCCTCTCACCTAAAATATGCATATCTTGGTGAGAAGGAGACTTTACCGGTTATAATTTCCGCTTCCCTTGCATCAGAGCAAGAGAATGCACTTTTATCGGTATTAAGATCTAATAAAGAGGCGTTTGGTTGGAGTATGGCGGACATCAAAGGGATCAGTCCCTTGATTGTTGAACATCATATACATGTGATGGATGATGCCAGACCGACCCGAGAATAACAGAGACGGTTAAATCCCGTCATGAAGGAAGCTGTCATGAAAGAGATCGTCAAATGCTTAGATAGTGGTATTATATACTCGATCTCCGATAGCCAGTGGGTAAGTCCTATACACGTCGTTCCTAAGAAATCCGGCATCACTGTGATCACAAATGAGGCGAATGAGTTGATTCAAACACGCACCCAAACTGGGTGGCGTGTATGCATTGATTATAGAAAACTCAACGCCGCTACGAGAAAAGATCATTTTCCTCTACCATTTATTGATCAGATGTTGGAACGCTTAGCGGGACGACAATACTATTGTTTCATGGACGGTTACTCAGGCTACAATCAGGTCCCCATCGCCAAAAAGGATCAAGATAAAACCACTTTTACTTGTCCTTTTGGTACCTTTGCTTACAGTCGCATGCCCTTCGGGCTATGCAATGCTCCCGCTACCTTTCAGCGGTGTATGATGGGGATATTCTCTGATATGGTAGAGAATTTCCTGGAGATCTTTATGGACGACTTTTCGATTTTTGGAGATTCTTTTTCTGAATGCCTAGCGAATCTTGACGCTGTTCTTACTCGATGCAAAGAGAAGAACTTGACTTTGAACTGGGAAAAATGCCACTTTATGGTCCAAGAAGGAATAGTCCTTGGACATGTCATTTCACAGAAGGGCATCGAGGTTGACAGAGCTAAAGTAGATGTCATTCAAAACCTCCCTCATCCCAGAAGCGTCAAAGATATTCGTTTTTTCCTTGGCCATGCTGGCTTTTATAGGAGATTCATAAAGGACTTTAGCAAAATTGCTAGACCTTTAACAATACTCCTGGCCAAGGATACGACCTTCTACTTTGACTCGGATTGCGAGACAGCTTTCGACTGACTTAAACACTCACTCACTTCAGCCCCCGTTTTATCATCACCAAATTGGGACTACCCCTTTGAGCTGATGTGTGACGCATCTGATTTTGCAGTAGGTGTTGTCCTTGGACAGCACATCGAAAAGATGCCACACGTGATTTGCTATGCTAGTAAGACCCTGAATGATGCGCAAATCAATTATACAACCACAGAGAAAGAACTATTAGCGGTTGTATTCTCATTAGAAAAATTCAGGCCTTACTTAATCGGCTCACCTATTGTTGTATATACTGACCATTCCGCTTTGAAACATCTGTTGGCGAAGAAAGATGCCAAAGGTCGACTAATACGTTGGATCCTTCTTTTACAAGAATTCGATCTTATTATCAAAGATAAGAAAGCATGTGAAAACGTAGTAGCCGACCACCTTTCACGCATCGTTTCTTCCCCTGTGACCCTGCCGATCAATGACTCGTTCCCTGACGAACAACTCTTGAGCGTATCCGCTGGACCATGGTTCAGCGATATTGTGAACTATCATGCCACGGGACTTATACCGAGCGATTGGTCAAAACAAGACAAATACCGCTTTCTTTCCCAAGTAAAACACTATTACTGGGATGAGCCTTATTTGTTTAAATATTGTCCTGATCAGATCATTCGCCGGTGCGTCCCGAATGAAGAGTTCAAGAGTATTCTTTCATTTTGTCATGATCAGGCCTGTGGGGGTCACTTTGGTCCTAGAAAAACAGCGGAAAAAGTTTTGCAATGTGGATTTTATTGGCCGACCTTATTCAAGGACGCATTTGAACATTGCAAAACCTGTACACAATGTCAGTATACGGGTAGAATATCCCAAAGGAATGAAATGCCTCAGCAGCCCATTCTGGTTGTTGAAATGTTTGATGTTTGGGGCATAGATTTTATGGGTCCTTTTCCCAACTCCTTTGGGAATCTGTACATATTGCTGGCGGTTGATTATGTCTCCAAGTGGGTAGAAGCCATTCCAAGTCGCACTAATGACAAGAAAGTTGTCATTAAGTTCTTGAAAGAGAATATCTTCTCACGATTTGGACACCCGCGCGCTATCATTAGCGATAATGGGACACACTTCTGCAACAGATCTTTCGAGACTCTGATGCGGAAATATTCAATCAACCACCGTCTTTCTACACCCTATCACCCCCAAACAAGCGGGCAGGCTGAGATCTCAAACAGACAAATCAAACTTATCCTGGAGAAAACTGTTGCTAAAAATAGAAAAGATTGGTCGACCAAATTGACGGATGCTCTTTGGGCATTCAGGACTGCATATAAGACCGACCTAGGAATGTCTCCATATAGGATAGTGTTTGGTAAAGCATGTCATCTACCTGTTGAGATAGAACATAAAGCATTGTGGGCTATAAAGGAAATTAATTTTGATCTAAACCTTGCTTGCAACTTTCGGAAGCTGCAACTAAACGAGCTAAGAGAACTCCGCGATGAAGCTTATGATAATGCTGTAATCACGAAGAATAGGACTAAGGTTTTTCACGATAAAAACATTGTAAGGAAAACATTTTTACCTGGTCAACAAGTCCTTCTTTATGATTCACGATTACACCTTCATGCGGGTAAGCTCCGATCTCGTTGGAAGGGACCTTTTGTTGTGCGGTCTGTATACCCGCACGGGGCAGTTGAAGTTGAAAATGTTAAAAACGGCACTGTTTTCAAAATAAATGGACATAGATTAAAGCCGTATTTTTCCACTGACCCCACGGAGGAGCTCTTGTTCTTACAAGAGCCAGTTTATTTTGATTAAAATTCCTCCGTCTCACTTTCATGTCCAGTATATCATTGCATCATTTTTTTTTGAATGAAGGTGAGTAAAAAAAAAAAGATAAGTTTGGGGGAAGTTCTTCACTTATATGTTTGCCCCCACTAATAATTCCTCCCAGATTTATAGGTTTTTGTAGGTATAACTGTCGGCAACAGTGAGGACACTGTTGAAAACAAGTTTGGGGGAGGTTTGTGCTTATTTTCGCATCATTTGCATATCATCTGCATAAGCACAAAACATTTCTTTTAAAAAAAAAATCTATAAAAATTGAAAAATTTTCAAAACCCATAAAAATTTAAAAATTTTCAAATATAAAAATAATTTTAATATTTACACTTTTTTGTATATAAATAAGATAATGAAAGTTTAGACAGTGAACAATTACATCCATGAGATTGGAAAAATTTTAGAAAACTAAGAAAATTAGAAGTTTTCTGAAGTTGCCTGAGTTTGATAAGCTATTTTCGGTTATACGAACTAGTAATAAGTAGTTATGAGCCGTTGTCCCAAGGGTTAGTAAGATGAAGGACGTCACTAATCTGAGGATAAAAATAAGTCTGAAAAATAGTTTCTGTTCTGGAAGCCAAACATTTTGAACGTTGCTACCCTGCTATTCGCACTTACACACATCTTAAAGCCTGGGATAGTAGAGGATACCTTGAAATGCTCTTGTCTTAAAGCCAAAAGTATGAAAAAAAAGAAAAGAAAAGTGTGTTTTAAAGTGGTGAAAAAAAATGGATACTGGTTTTTGTTATCACCAAGGGCAAGAAAAATATATAGCAAAAGGGTGCTTCTTCACCTAGTGCCCCAAGGTCAACTGGTCTGGGAGTCACTGCTATGCCTGAGGTGGTGCAAGACTAGGAAAGTACACCAAGTTAGCAAGCACATTAGTAATCGGTCGGTTAGTACCTCAAGAAGTATTAACGGTCGCATGAAAGTGTGTAAGCAATCTCGTTTGCCAAGAAGTACTGAGGCCGATGGGCAAGAGTATGATAGCTTGAATTGAATTCTCCGGGTGTAGGGATGTCTTTACACACACGCAGGGTGATATGATCGATGTTTGGAATAAAGATAGGAATGAAGAATAAGACGATGTTTTATTGAGGGAGGACGTGATTTCTGACATCTTTTCATGACCATTAAGATAGGGCTCATGACAACCGAAAAGCTAGCTTAGTTGGAAACCCTAATTTTCAAGGCTTTTCTTTTACAATTCTTGTCTTTAAACGTAATATTCATGATCTTACTTTTATTTTTGGATTTTGTGGGTGCAATCCGCTGAAAACCCTCAGGAGACAACACTCCTCCTACTAGGGACACCTAGAGGTTTAAAGGCTTGTTGCACGTGCTCAGTGCAATCGTGTTGCCTACGAAAGTGTGCTAGTTAGTTTTGCTCTTTCTTTATTTTCTCCTTCTCTTTTTAATAAAACATTCGCTCGAGACGATCGAAATTAAGTTTGGGGGTATTTGATCAGTCGAAAATATTGCATATTTTAACCGGCAATTTCCTTATCATCTGCATACATATAGAAGTGTACGGTATTCATAATTCACATATTAGCTAATCGGTTGCAAAATATCAAATTATATGTATTCGACCTTAAAACCGGCATTCCTAGGGAAATTAACTGCATTACATTACATAGCATATTTTCCATATCTTGCAACCCCTGTTTCGAAGTCTGTGCAGGAAAGAGATGCTTGCTCGATTGATACATCGCTCGACCATTATAATTGCTCGTAAACTCATTGAACTCAAATCTGGTATCAACACAGAAGGGAAACTGAAATTCTAAACATCAGAGAAAAGCCCAAACAGCAGTACCAAGCAACAGAAGAAAGCACAGATCCCAACCTCATCAATGCGCGGCGGAAGGGCGGCCAATGCCCACCTCATGCGGCGGTTGCGCGGCGGATCCAGGGATTCAGCTCCTCAAATTTCACCAAAACTCCTGTTTCAGTGCCCACTGCTCAGAAATGCACACAAACTTCCAGAAGATTCCAGATACTTCCACCAGATCAGCAAACACCCAATCTAGCCTAATCTTTCTAGAACTTTCCTAAACCCTTGCTTAAACCCTAAGCTAAAGCCCAACAAACCTTGTCAACAAACTTTGGGAGGGAAAGTCCAATTCAAACCTAAACCTAGGGTTGTGAAAGTTCTATAAATAAGACCCTAGACTCACAAATCTTATGATGTTATCATAGAGAGGATCATAAGTGATATCTTAGATTTTTGCCATTCTCTTTCTTCATCTTCCTCTTCCTCAAGTTTAGTGAGAGAGCTTGTAGGAAACCCTAATCCTAAATCCAACCACAATTCAAGATCTTGAGTGCAAGCCAAGCAAGATTCCTTCAACCCTTTTATGAGCCGAGCCGATCTTCCATCGGGCAAGAGATCAAAAGTAGATCCACGATCCACGGAGTCGAGCGAAGCCGAGTCAACGATCGATTTTCTTCTTCTTGTTGATCTTGAAAGAATGTATTGAAATTGTTGATTAAATAAAAGGTGATATTTTCTTCTATCTTGTTTTCTTTAAATTCCGCATCATGTTATCTTTACTATTCTTGAATATTGTCTATGTGGTGATGTGTGAATAAAACTCCGCTCGTTAAGGAGTCGAAACGATCTTTAGTATGATGATGTAGCAAATTTGTAATCGATTCTTGAATCCCACGAGTTTGTAAACCCTAGCAAGTTCAAGAATCGATGACCCAATTCGTTGCGATGCTTTCTTGATCGACATCGCTCGAGATTGGGGGAATCCGATCGCTTCTTGAATTTACTAGAGGCTAGAATATACATGGTATCCTCGAAAGAACAAGGGTTAAGAGATGAAACCTTAATTTCATCAAGAAAACCCTAACTCTCGTCGATCACCCTTGATCTAGTATCAATTCTTCGAAGGACAAGAATATGAAATATTGTAGACTACATCACATCTAAAGATCCGATCGATTCCTACGAGCCTCTCTATTATTCTTGATTGTTGTTTGGAAAATACCATTGAAACCCGATTCTTGATTGTTTATAGTTTCTTGATTCTTTAATAGAGAATAGTGACACATGAATACAAATCATTCTTGAATCTTGTTTTCTCTTATTGTTGCTTAACATTTCATTTTAAACAAATTAAAATACAATCGAATCTCGAGATCCCTGTGGACGATCTGCACTCATTCATTAACTACAGCTGACACCGTAGTTTGATTGCGGTCAATTTAAATTTTTGATTCGATACGAAACAT
The DNA here is from genome assembly GCA_030015575.1 of Agapanthus africanus. NCBI lineage: Eukaryota > Viridiplantae > Streptophyta > Magnoliopsida > Asparagales > Amaryllidaceae > Agapanthus > Agapanthus africanus. Next base: position 515,078,731 of record JASDDO010000014.1, read on the forward strand.
CCGAAGTTTACCGTTCAATCAAATGGCTCCGTTGCCGGAGACTATTTGAGTTGACTTTTACATCCAAGTCGAGAATTTACATCAATCAGGTATGTAGCAATGTTAAGTAGGATCCGGATGGACTTAAGCATAGCCACTTGGAAAAGGTTTCATCATTATCCACGCCTGGTCGATGACGAAAACCTTTAACAAGTCTAGCTTTGAAAGTCTCAAATTTTCCATCTACACCAAGTAATCTTCTCAAGATATACTTGCTCCTGATGGGAATTTAACCCTTCAGATATAGCAACCAAAGTCCATACTTTGTTGGTGTACATGGATTCCATCTCAGATCGCTAAGCATCCAGCCATTCTTACAGAGTCCCTACTCTCTATGGCCTGCTCGAAACTAGTTGGGTCATCATCTCATGATGCATTCCTCGCTTCCACTGTCATCGAGAAACCGAAGTATCTCTCTGGCGGATGAGGAACCCTACCAGATCGGCGGAGAGGCTGAGGTTCGTCGGGGACTATTGAATCCTCTGGTTCTGTCAAATCATTAGCTGTAGTTTGTATAGCTGGAACCTTTCCAGTTCTACAGAACTGACCTTGCCTCGCTTGTCCGGATTTTGCTTTCGACATAGGCCGGACAATCCCAAATCTTAACTTACTTAAGAGATAGGCTCTTCCCATACCATATCTTATATGGAGTGGTAGGCACCTGATTTGATTTGAACCCTATTCAATAGGTATGCAACTTCTCAAGTGCATAACCCCCTAAAAGGAAATAGGTAACTCAGTAGTACTCATCATAGAGCACACCATATCTAATGTGGTGTGATCGCTCCGCCCCGATACACCATTGTGCTATGGTATATTCAGAGGAGTAATACGGAGAGAGAATCTCATTCTCCTTTAGAATAGTCCAAGAATTCCATGCACAAGTATTCTCCTCCCTGATCTTATCATAGGACATAATACTTATACCCGATTTTTGGTTCTCTACTTCTAACCTATATTCTGTGAATATCTCAAAAACTTCGGACTTATGTTTCAACAGGAACATATGGCTGAATCTTGAGAGATCATCAGAGAATGTAATGAAGTACAAAGAACCGGTCCTGGCATGTGTAGACAGGGGACCTTGCATACATCATTATGTATCAGTCCCAAGAGTTCACTAACTCTTTCTCTGTTTCCAATAAACAGAGCTATGGTCATCTAATCTTTGTGACATGACTGGCAAGTTTCATAAGATGTAAATTCAAACTGATTTAAATATGCATCTAGAATGTAACTTAAGCTAGTCGGGTCGCATTGATATGACCTAGTCTACAATGCATCAAGAATGATTCGTTCATTCTGAACTCTTCCTCTTGTGTGTGTCCTGTATACTAGGAACTGTAGTTTGATTTAGAACGTCAATGCTTTTAGATAACGTGCCTAATCCGATCAACTATTGAAATAGGAAATGTTCAAAACATTATCCATCAATACAAAATTTTATCATTTCTTTACTAATAAAGAGACTGATATGATTTTGTATATCAGGTTCGGTATCTAATAACATTCGTTCAGAATCAATGTATTGGTAATACAGGGTGACAGTGACCAACAGACTTGGATGCAACACTTGCCCCGTTTTCTGTCTCATGAAACTTATCACCCGTACTCAGTTCTCTACCTTTCTGTAGCCCTATGTAACAGATTACATATCTGGGATCCTGTTCCGGTATCAGATACCCAGGACGCAGAGGATACTGAGAAACAGTTCTGTGTAATGAACACACACGAAGGAGATGCATCATATGCACTTTCTTCGTTTGGGCGGCATAGGAAACCTGGTATTCCCCTATTTCCTGTTCGGTCTTATAACAATTATAAGTTGGAGCGGGACCAACGTTCCCCAGCTCAGTATAACAAGCGGGTTCGGTCAATACATCCATATTATTATCTTGATTAAGGCGTGATATGGTCGCTACCTGGAGAGAGAGAGAAGAAAACACTCTGCGTGCGCTCTTGCAAGATTAGATTGGTTATTTATTTTATCTAATCAGGATGGCTCCCACTGTTTTTATCAAATCTTCCTTCAAACCTTAAAAGGAAAGACTAGCCGGGATTAATTACACTCTACAAATTCGCCAATCTTTCAGCCAGGCCAGTGTCGGTACTTTGTGGGAGGTTCCCCGTGCTTTCGCACGGACCTAATTACAGTAAACCTCGTTTTCCCAGAGGCGTAACCCTGTTGACACCTTTCTAGACACATACTTGATCGGCTAATTGTAAAGTGCAAAACTCTCTCAGGAGCAACAATTACTCGCAGTGGGTATCGGGATCCAACTATCATATAGAAGGTATGCAATCTCATTGCAAATTTCAACACTTGAAACTCCCGATAAAGGTTTTTACCCCTAGCACCTATGACCTTGGCTAAGGTCAACATATCATAAGCACTAGTCAAGTTCTACCCGTCATTTCGTGATTAATTTGACCCACCCACATGACCCTTGGCTAAGGTCAACAAAGCCACATGACTGTCCTAACTAATCACATCATATGCGGTATAGGAAGACATCACTTAGCTACCGTACACTATGCCTCGGCTATGGTCGACAAACGTAGCACGAATACTAAGTACTCTACTTTCTAAAATGACGGAGGGTTGCGAATGGTTTTTATGAAAACCTTTAACGCTTTGAACTTGATCTCGTTGCGGAATCAAATGGTTTTTAAATGGAGTGTTTTTTAAGCTTTTCTAGTTTTGCCAAAGGGGTTACTCCCGGTGAAGGGATCGTCGGCCCTTTCCTCATCGAATATGGTGCAGGATATATCACATATACCGCTGTGCAAAGTAAAAACTATAGAAGCAATCAAAAGACAAACCGAGGGTTGTAGCATCTGCCAGTTATTGCTAAAGGAGTCACTCCCGGTGAAGGGATCTCGGTCCTTTCCTTATCGAATAAGGTGCAGGATGTTCTACAAGGAACACCGCGATGCAAAGCAAGAACTGTAGCTACCTGTTTTATTTTAAAATTCGATTCCACAACATCTTTTAGGTTTATTTTCTTTCATTAATCTCATTAATGAATGTCCCATCATTTAAGTCCACCTAAACATCACAGATAAATACAACGTACGCTTATGCCATCCGCATTCGCCTCGATGTCCCGTCTGCACCGTTAGGTTAGGTAACTAACGGCAGAGCGGGGCAGGGCTAGCGCGAGTGTAAAACATAAGCAACGTCTATATAATATATCATATATACTATATGCAATATCTATCTGAACATATCACATGATCACATCACAGATAACGCAGCAGAAAATATCATATGAAATATTGGATATACTAGGATGTCCGTGTTTTTAATACGAGCCAGTATAAAATACGGATTCCACGGTCGTGATGAATAGCCAATTCCACACCCCTAGACCCCTACAAGAGCGGCAAGCAACCCTACCAATTCTAGGGTTAGGAGACCCGAACTCGACTCATCGAGATGGTCTCCCACTGGACCCCAGAACCCGGTTACTTGTGCTCCCTTCCTTGGGTCTATCCTAATGCGGAAAAGTAAATTATATACAAATGGTGACATCATCCGCAACCTGGAAGTGCCCTAATAAAAGAATATTACATACAAGTTTTTACATTAATGAAAATGAAAAACACTCATCTCACATAAAAAAAAACCCGGCAATTCAAACACGACGATCCAATATAACATATCCAGCAACACATAACATCACATGTCATCAACGTAAGTAAACATGCGTATCCCAATTGTAGTTGACATATAGCAACGAAACCGGCAATATCACATATTACACTTACGGTCACAGAAAAGAAAGTGTAAAACTACAACAGTTGGAATCCGCAAACTCTTTAGACATCGCATGCCTAATCAAATGAATCCCTTAGACATCGCATGCCTAACAATTCTAAACCCCGCATTTTAGTCTCAATATCGAAAACACTTTTCAATATAAAGTCGGGCAATTCAACAAGATTCCCGGCATCCAGAAGGAATGCTCGTCGCAAACTTTAGTGGACGGCCTCACCCCCGATACCGTCGACGAAGTGCACTAAGGCGGAACACCGCTGCCGCGAGCACCAGAATGGATGCTTTTTGGCGACGGGGTTCTCCTACAGTCACTTGGTCGGGGCTATGGGGTGTAGCTGTCTATTAAGTTTACTGGCGAGTATCCGTGTACGCTACGTGATTGCGACGGACTTTTGACCGCACCAAAATTCCATGGCAACCGATCAAGTGAGACTAAAGTGCTTTGTTTATAACATTCATATTAGTTATCTCATAACTACTTGTGGATTCCAAATATTGTATCACATTCCAAATAAATAGAAAATTTTAAACTTTCTGATCGAACAATCAAACACCCAATTTTTCCCGAAACATCTCAACACATGAAATAAGTTTAAAAACATTCACTTCATGCCTCAGTACCAACGGTCCAGCCGTAGAAGGGTCAAGCCAACGCCTCACATGTGGCACGCCGTACTGCCCTAAACCCTAAGGTTCAAAAGGCAGTTTAAGACGGTCACATAATCGAGTTAAGGTTTGTTGTCTTCTAGAGGGACCATCGCGTTACTTGCACTACTCAGAACGTCCTTAAACCACGAAAAAATCCAACACTTGGAAATTTCCCGGCAGGGGGAAAAAGTGTGTATCAATATCCGGTCGAACTTTTTAACATATTCAAAAATTATCCGGAAAAATACATAGACAAAGTTTGATAATCCGATCGAATTTATGAACTCCCAATACAACCCAGAAAACTCAACTCTTGAGTGCAAATTAAAAATTCCCAGAAAATACAGGAATAATAGTTAGGAATTACTGTGCAAACAGTTCTGAAGGAAGCGACCGTACGGCCGCGGAACCGCCGCACGAGCCATGCTCGTGCCGCGGTTCCGCGGCGCTTTAATCGATTTAGAGGCACGTTTTGTACAGTAACTCCTAGAAAACCCTGCTTAATTTTCTGGATATTTTTAATTCACAAAAATCCACGATTTCAAAAATTGTACAGAGAGGCGTATACGATTAGGGTTTCGGGTTTATCGGAATTCTAACTTCGTCTACTCATCGCCTAAGGCTCTAGCTAGGCTCTGATACTACTGTAGGGTTCCTAGGCACACCCATGATGTTCTACAACAGATCAAACTTGCCAAAATAAAAATTCTTCTATGTGCCAAGTAACCCTAAGCAAGATCGTAACTAGAGGATTGGCGAAAACGATATAAGTTAACAACTTAACTAAGAGTGAACGGAAAATACAACCTTTGTAGATCCGGTCCTCCACCTCCATAGCTCCGTGACGATGTGCCTTCGCTGCGATTATCGGATCCCGGACTCTAGCGTTGGTTTCATTGGAGAAATGGTCGGGCTAGGTCATTGACTTCGATGCCGAAGATGATCTACGTCGAGGCAACTCAAACTCAAGCTCTACCTTCACCAAGTCATGAAACTTGTGAAGAAAACACCTTATACTACATGGCAAGTGGTAGAAGATGAAGAAATATGAAGTGTGTTCACTTTAGAATTGTATTTCTCACTCTTTTACTCATGGCACCATTAGAGGTAGCATGGTTTCTTCTTCTTGAAGAAGAAGAAGAAGAAGAAAAAGAATATCATGATAATAATAAAATCAATTGATCTTATCATAATGCAACCTTGAGTTAGTTTAACAAGTGTAGAGAATAAACTAGGGTTTAGGTAAATGGTTAGGGTTAAGGCAAAAGACAAAATGGTAGACTTACTCAAAGCTTCAAGAAGCTTCAACAACAAAACAAACTAAGCCACCATTTCATTTTTGCCCAAAAATGAATGAATAAATAAATAAATGATTAAGAAAAGATAACAAAACCCTAACCATTCACTTAAACATGGTTTAAAGTAAACATACACCCAAGTTTGCATGTATCATCAAACATGATACAATCTAGTGCACAAAAATATATCACATATACTACTTGTGCACTTCAAGTGAGAAAATCCATATTAAGTGAACAAATACTAGTTAATGTAAAGTAATATATCAAATATATAATTATATATTAAATCATTAAATCAACACTTCATTTAATGATCCAGTCGTATACCATATAACCGACTAATATCAAGTGTATCAATGTATCGAATCAACACTTGATTCGGTAACCCGGCTATATCACATATAACCGACCTGTTGATACAAATCGGGAGAATGGAATATAGTATCACATACTGGTATTATTCTCGGTCCCGCACATATCTCATATGTGCTCCTATTTCGTTTCGCTTGAGCCAGGAAACCTCTGTGTAGGACTCTAAAGACTCGTCAATACGCCGGCAGCAGGTGATGATCATATCAAACACCCACAAGCCGCAAGCGGTCTGCTAAACGTAACGGCCACCCGGGTATTGAGCGATCAGAAGATCAACGAGCAAGCCCGCTCACACTCCTGTGAATCCAACCAGCAACACTTACCGTACAGTCCGGTCTGTTCGTCAGATATGTCGCATATCTCGCCTAGGGGTGGTAAACGTCAGACCCCAGTAGCGCGATAAGTCATGCCGATGTAAGGTCCATAACAAGTAAGAAACTACTGATAACACTTACCAGTAAATCAGTGCAACCCTGGCCAGGGATTTCCATTTATGGCCAGTCGAGCATAGCACAACATCAACCCCCAATACCGGGAGAGACGAATCCCCTCTTATCGCTCATTGCCTCCATGTGAATCGGGACTGTACCCAAAAACCACCTGTTTTCACGACTCAGTAGAGCTGTGGTAGGGTGGAAATCAAAGCACAGTGGGAGACACACAAGACTCTATGACGATCTCGGGTCAACAGACTAAGTTGTACCAGTGTCACCAGAGAACTGCCATCTGACGTGAGGTATAATACCATCTGGGAGTTCTCGGCGAGTCCGTTCAGTGTACTCAGTCACCACTGAGCACCCGCATACCATCTCTGATGTTAAACACCAATGGGTATGGGATCATCCATCGCCCATCACATGGGTCGAGAAGATATTCGCTAGTCTACTCTGGAATATCGATGCCCCGTCTCGATATTCCCACGACTAAGAACAATGAAGGATGTACTCATTGACTACCCAGGCCCCACTAGTATGATCTATATCATATTCCTGGAAGTCGAGTACACTTCCTAAGGGCTTTATCAACTTGTAATAGAGAGACAGAAAGTATACACGTTAAGATAAAGAGCAACCAGATGGCGTACTATCATGTCGAGCAAGAAAGTCCTACCTATATATGTCCCGGCATCCACTACAATATACATCCTATGTAAAGTAATGGCCTCTAGGGCATACATATAACTAACAGGGTCTGCATGATTAGCATATCATTTGCTTAGACAATTGAGTTAATTATGAAATGTCAAGTACCACACCGGATATTGCTTTTGCACTAGATGCAATATGCAGATATATTAATCCAATCCTGGAGAAACATTAGGAAGTAGTTATTGAACATAAGTGAATGTTCTAAGGAAATGATTACGGCAGCCTCCTTCAAGAGACGGTTGTCATTTCTGGCTTCCAAGGTGACCTGGATGACAGAGTGACTATCAGAGTTATGATTTTCCCTCCTTTGAGGGACAGTATGTTGGACAGGTGGTCCAAGCGGATACTGTGGAAGGCATGGCGCATGTAACTGATTAAATTCAGTAGACGATACTGTCTAGGAGATTTGCTGGATTTGGAGTTCGTTTGTGAACTGGGTCCGATCAGATATCCAGACAAATTCTAATACAGGTATTGCTCATTTCGGGAGATAGGTTTCTCCGCGAAGTTGAGATTAAGAGAGATACAGAAATAAACATTGGAGCGGATCCACTCACTGAGGCTATTTCTCGAACGCAATCATTTTCGCAAATGGGCTTTAGGAAACTGATTAGTAGAGAAGTTGGGTGTTCGGTATCACACGGGCTGTGAGTATGCGACATCGCAATAATTGGCTTTAAGTGCAAGTGGGAGATTGTTGGCTATAGTGCTCTCAAGGAAATTATCATAGTCGTGGACTTGTGATTATGATGATTGAGTGAGGACCTATACTGATAAAACAGTCTTACTTAAGATGATAGTATGTTATCTGGTTTGTCTTTATCATCATGTTGATAGAGCCCATAAGATTCTTGCTTGACTGCCAGCATTATGATGGCGATCATATATGTGGGAGCTGGGGTCTATAAGCACATCCTTAAATGTCCCTATTCATAGGAGTATCGAGAACGGGCATCGATACTCCAGTGTAGACTAGTGTATACTGATCGAGACCCCGACGAGGGGCGGTGGCCAGGTCTCACAAGCCATTGGTGTTAATTTGTTCACCTAAGATAGTATACAGGTGCTCATTGCGGTATAAGTATACTGGACGGACTCGCCGGGAACCTGCAAGTTGGTATTATACCTATTGTCAGATAGCAGTTCCCAGGTGACAGATGTACAGGTTAGTCTGTCAACCTGAGATCGTCATTTGTCTCGTGTGAGTTCCCACTGTGCTTTGATTTCTACCCTACCACGGCTCAAAGGAGTCGTGCAAACAGGTTTTAGTTGGGTACAGTCCCGAGCCACATGGAGGCAGTGATCGGATCGTCGGGGATTCGTCTCTCCCGGTATTAGGGGTTGATGTCGCGTTGTGTACGGATGGCCTTCACCATAAATCCGTGGCCACGGTAGACGAGAACTACCGATCCAAGATCGATAGTTTCTCAGGTGGTGATGGGTTTCATACCGACACTAAATGTCGCATTGTTGGGGGTCTGACTTTATCCTGTTAGTTATATGTATTCCCTAGAGGCCATTACTGTACATAGGATGTATATAGTAGTGGATGCTGGGACATATATAGGGAGGACTTTCTTGCTCGACATGATAGTATGCTATCCGGTTGCACTTTATCTTAACGTGTACACTGATTGTCTCTCTATCACATGTTGGTAAAGCCCTTACGATGTGTACTTGACTACCTGGACTATGATGCGGATCATACTAGTGGGGACATGGTAATTCATAAGTACATCCTTCAAGGTCCCTAGTCGTGGGTGTATCGAGACGGGGCATCGATATACCAGAGTAGACTAGCGTATACCATCTCGACCCATACAGATAGGCGATGGATGATCCCATATCCATCGGTGTTTGACATCAGAGATGATATACGGGTGCTCAGTGGTGACTGGTTACACTGGACGGACTCGTCGAGAACTCCCAGATGGTATTATACCTTAAATCAGATGGCAGTTCTCTGGTGACACTGGTACAGGTTAGTCTGTAGACCCGAGATCGTCATAGAGTCTTGTGTGATTCCCACTGTGCTTTGATTTCCACCTTACCACGTCCAAGAGGGCATGCAAAACGGTGGTTTTTGGGTACAGTCCCGAATCACATGGAGGCAATGAGCGATAGGAGGGGATTCGTCTCTCCCGGTATAGGGAGTTGATGTTGCGCTGTGTTCGATTGGCGGAAACTGGAAATCCCTGGCCAGGGTTGCTGAGATTTACTGGTAAGTTTTACGAGTAGTTTCTCGAGCTGTTATAGACCTCATATCGACACGACTTATCGAGCTATTGGGGTCTGACGTTTACCACCCCTAGGCAAGATATGCGACATATCAGACGAACAGACCGGACTGTACGGTAAGTGTTACTGGTTGGATTCACAGGAGTGTGAGCGGGCTTGCTCGTTGATCTTCTAATCTCTCAATACCCGGGTTGCCGTTATGTTTAGCAGACCTCTTTCGGCTTGTGGGTGTTTGATATGATCATCACCTACTGCCGGCGTATTGACGAGTCTTTAGAGTCCTACACAGAGGTTTCCTGGCTCAAGCGAAACGAAATAGGAGCGCATATGAGATATGTGCGGGACCGAGAATAATGCGTGTATGTGATACCGTATTCTATTCTTGCGATGAATGTATCAATTGGTTGTATGCGATATAACCTAGTTATCGAATCGAGAATTGATTCGATAAGTCGATACATTGGATATTAGTCGGTCATATGCGATATGACCGGATCGTTAAATCAAGTGTTGATTTAATGATTTAATGTATAATTATATATTTGATATATTACTTTGCATTAACTAGTATTGGTTCACTTAAGATGGATTTTCTCACTTGTTGTGCACATTGTATGTATGATATAGTTTTGTGCACTAGTTTGTATCATGTTTGATGATAAATGCAAACTTGGGTGTATGTTTATGTTAAACCATGTTTAGGTTAATGTTTAGGTTTTATATTTGTTTTATTTATTTTCTTTAAATTCATTTTTGGAAAGATAAAAGAAATGGTTGTTTGCTTTGTTCTTTTCTTGAAGCTTCATGAAGCTTTGACCATTTTTGTTTCTTTCCTAAACCTAACCATTCACCTAACCCTAGTTTATTCTCTACACTTGTTAAACTAACCCAAGGTTGCATAATGATATGGATCATTTGTATTTTCTATTATTCATAATTCTTATGATATTCTTTCTTCTTCTTCTTCTTCTTCTTCAAGAAGAAGAAAACTTGCTACCATCAATGGTGCCATGGGAAAAAGAGTGAGAAATTCAAATCCAAAATGAACCCACTTCCTATTTCTTCATCCTCTACCACTTGCCATATAGTATAGGGTGTTTTCTTCATAAGTTTCATGACTTGGTGAAGTTGGAGCTTGATCTTGAGTTGCCTCGACGTAGATCATCTTCGGCATCGAAGTCGACGACCTAGCCCGGTCATTTCTCCGACGAAACCATCGCTAGAGTCCGGGATCCCGGTGATAGCAGCGAAGGGACGTCATCACGGAGCTAAAGAAGTGGTGGACCGGATCTACAAAGGTTGTATTTCTATTCACTTAGTACTAAAGCAGTTTAGTAGCTTGTAGTTTCGCCTAATCTTTACTTAACGATCTAGTTTAGGGTTTCTCGGCACCGGAAAATTTTGAATTTGTCATGGTTGATGCCTTGTGGAACCTCTTAAGTGCGCCTAGGAACCCTATAGTGGCATCAGAGCTTAGCTAAAGCCTTAGGCGATGAGTAGACGATGTTAGAAGTCCTATCGAACCCGAAACCCTAATCCGAAACCCTTCTCTGTACAATTTTTCAAAACTGGGATTTTTGCGAATTAAAAATATGCAGAAAAATCAGCAGGGTATTTTAGGGATTACTGTGCAGCACGTACTCATGATTCGTCTAAAGCGCGGCGGAACCGCGGCACGAGCATGGCTCGTCCGGCGGTTCCGCGGCCAAGTAGTCACATCGGCTTTTTAAAATTGCACAGTAATTCTTATCTGTTAGTGCTGTATTTTCTAGGAATTTTTAAATTCTACACAAGAGTTGAGTATTCTGGGTTGTATTGGGAGTTCGAAGATTCGATCGGATTGTCAAACTTTGTCTATGTGTTTTTCCAGGTAATTTTAGAATATGTTGAAAAGTTCGACCGGATATAAATACCCACTTTTTCCCCTGCCGGGAAATTTCCAATTGTTGGATTTTTCCGTAGTTTAATGACGTTCTAAGTAGTGCAAGTAACGCGATGGTCCCTCTAGAAGACAACAAACCTTAACTCAATTATGTGACCGTCTTGAACTGCCCTTTGAACCTTCGGGTTTGGGGCAGTACGGCGTGCCACATGTGACGCGTTGGCTTGACCCTTCTACGGCTGGACCGTTGGTACTGAGGCATGAAGTGAACCTTTTTGAACTTATTTCATGAGTTGAGCTGTTCCGGGAAAACTTGGGTGTTTGATTGTTCGATCGGAAAGTATAACATTTTCTATTTATCTGGAATGTGATACAATATTTGGAATCCACAAGTAATTATGAGATAACTAATATGAATGTTATAAACATAGCACTTTAGTCTCACTTGATCGGTTGCCACGGAATTTTTATGCGATCAAAAGTCCATCGCAATCACGTAGCATACGCGGATACTCGCCGGATAAACTTAATAGACAGCTACACCCCATAGCCCCGACCAAGTGATTGTAGGAGAACCCCGTCGCCGAAAGCATCCGTTTGGGTGCTCCCGGTAGCGGTGTTCCGCCTTAGTGCACTTCGTCGACGGTATTGGGGGTGCGGCCGCCTACTAAATTTTGCGACGAGCATTCAATCAGGATGTCGGGAATCCTGTTGAATTGCCCGACTTGATATTGAAAAGAGTTTTCGATAATGAGACTAAAATGCGGGGTTTATAATTGTTAGGCATGCGATGTCTAAGGAATTCATCTGATTAGGCATGCGATGTCTAAGGAGGTTGCGGATTCTAACTGTTGTTGTTTTACACTTTCTTTTCTGCAACCGTAAGTGTAATATGTGATATCGCCGGTTTCGTTGCTATATGTCAACGACAATTGGGATATGCATGTTTACTTACGTTGATGACATGTGATGTTATGTGTTGCTGGATATGTTATATTAGATCATCGTGTTTGAATAGCCGGGGTTTTTTTTATGTGAGATGAATGTTTTTCATTTTCATTCATGTAAAAACTTGTATGTAATATTCTTTTATTGGGGCACTTCCAGGTTGCGGAAGAAGTCACCCATTGTATATTATTTACTTTTCCGCACTAGGATATACCCAAGGAGGAGGGCACAAGTAACCGGGTTCTGGAGTCCAGTGGGAGACCAACTCGAGGAGTCGAGTCCGGGTCTCCTAACTCTAGAATTGGTAGGCTTGCTTGCCGCTCTCGTAGGGGTCTAGGGGTGTGGGTTTGGCTATTCATCGCGACCGTGGAATCCGCGTTTTATACTGGCTCGTATTAAAAACACGGACATCCTGGTATATCCAATGTTTCATATGTTTCTTCTGCTGTGATATCTGTGATGTGATCATTTGATATGCTGTGATAGATACTATATATAGTATATATGATATATTATATAGACGTTACTTATGTTTTGCACTCGTGCTAGCCCTGCCCCGCTCTGTCGTTAGTTACCTAACCTAACGGTGCATGAGGGGACATCGAGGCGAATGCGGATGGCATAAGTGTACGTCGTATTTATCTGTGATGTTTAGGTGATTTAAATGATGGGACTTCATTAATATGATTAATGAAATAAAAGAAACCTAAAGATGTTGTGGAATCGAATTTTCAAAAACCAGGTAGCTACAGTTCTTTCTTTGCATCGCGGTGTTCCTTGTAGAACATCCTGCACCTTATTCGATAAGGAAAGGACCGAGATCCCTTCACCGGGAGTGACCCCTTTAGCAATAACGGGCAGATGCTACACCCCTCGGTTTGTCTTTTGATTGCTTCTATAGTTTTTGCTTTGCACAGCGGTATTTATGATATATCCTGCACCTTATTCGATGAGGAAAGGGCCGACGATCCCTTCACCGGGAGTGACCCCTTTAGCAAAACTAGAAAAGCTTCAAAAACACTCCATTTTAAAATCATTTGATTCTACAACGATATCAAGTTCATTACGCAATAGGTTTTTCAGAAAAAAACTGTCGTAGCCCTCCGTCATTTCAGATAAGTTGTTTATAGTATTCGTGCTACATTTGTTGGCTTTCGTCAAGGTGTAGTGTGCGGTAGCTATCTGCTGCTTATCTGCTGCATACGATGCGATTGGATTAGGATAGACGTGCGGCTTTGTTGGCTTTCGTCAAGGGTCGTGCGGGCGGGTTTAATTCAATCAAAAAATGTACGGGTTGAACTTGACTAGCGGGCTATGGTTTGTTGGCTTTCGTCAAGGTGATAGCACGTTAGGGGCAAAATATTATCGGGAATTTCAAGTGTTGAAATTTGCAATGAGATTGCATACCTTCTATAAGATAGTTGGATCCCGACACCCGCTGCGAGTAAGAGTTACTCCTGGGAGAGTTTTACACATTACAATTAGCCGATCTAGTAGGTGTCTAGAAAAGTGTCAATGGGGTTACGCCTCTGGAAAAACGAGGTTTACTGTAATTAGGTCCGTGCGAAAGCACGGGGGACCTCCCTCAAAGTACCGACACTAGCCTGGTTGAAAGATTGGCCAACTTGCAGCGTGTAATTAATCCCGGCTAGTCTTTCCTTTTAGGGTTTGAAGGAGGATTTGATAAAAACCAGTGGGAGCCATCCTGATTAGATAAAATAATAACCAATCTGATCTTGCAAGAGCATACACTGAGTGTTTTCTTCTCTCTCTCTCCAGGTAGCGACCATATCACGCCTTAATCAAGATAATAATACAGATATTTGACTGAACCCGCTTGTTATACTGAGCTGGGAAACATTGGTCTTGCTCCAACTTATAATTATTATAAGACAGAGCAGGAAATTGGGGATTACCAGAATTCCCGTGCCGCCCAAACGAAGAGAGTGCATGCTGATGCATCATCTTCGGGTGTGTTCATTATACAGAACTGTTTCTCAGTGTCTTCTACGTCCTAGGTATTAGATACCGGATCAGGATCCCGCAAATGTAATCTGTTACATAGGGCTACAGAAAAGTAGAGAACTGAGAACGGGTGATAAGTTTCATGAGGCTGAAAACGGTGCAAGTGTTGCAGCCAAGTCTGTTGGTCACTGTCACCCTGTATTACCAATACATTGATTCTGAACAAATACTATTAGATACCGAACCTGATGTACAAAATCTTATCAGTCTTTTTGTTTATTAAAGAAGGATATAATTTTGTATTGTTGGACAATGTTTTGAACATTTCTTATATCAAAAGTTGATCGGATCAGGCACGTTATCTAAAAGCATTGACATTCTAAATCAAACTACAGTTCCTAGTATACAGAACACACACAAGAGGAAGAGTTCAGATATGAACGATTCCTTCTTGAGGTATTGTAAACTAGGTCATATCAATGCGACCCGACTAGCTGAAGTTACATTTAGATGCATATTTAAATCAGTTTGAATTTACATCTTGTGAAACTTGCCAGTCATGTCACAGAGATAAGATGACCATAGCTCTGTTTAATGGAAACAGAGAAAGAGTTAGTGAACTCTTGGGATGATACATGTTGATGTATAAAGGTCCCTGTCTACACATGCCACGACCGGTTCTTTGTACTTCATTACATTCTCTGATAATCTCTCAAGATTCAGCCATATGTTCCTTTTGAAACATAAGTCCGAAGCTTTTGAGATATTCACAGAATGTAAGTTACAAGTAATGAACCAATACGGGTATAAGTATTATGTCCTTGATGAGATCAGGGAGGAGAATACTTGTGCATAGAATTCTGGGACTATTCTAAAGGAGAATGAGATTCTCTCTCAGCATTATTCCTCCGCATACACCATAACACGACAGTGTATCGGGGCGGAGCAATTACACCCTATTTGATATGGTGTGCTCTATGATGAGTACTACTGAGTTTCCTATTTCCTTTTAAGGGGTTATGCACTTGAGAAGCTGCATACCTATTGAATCGGATTCGAATCAAATCAGTGCCTACCACTCCATATAAGATATGGTATGTGAAGAGCCTATCTCTTAAGTAAGTTAAGATTTGGGGTTGTCCGGCCTATGTCTAAAAAGCAAAATCCAGACAAGCTCGAGGCAAGATCTGTTATGTAGAACTGGAATGGTTCCAGCTATACAAACTACAGCTGATGATTTGATAGAACAAAAGGATTCAATAGTCACCGACGAACCTCAGCCTCTCTGCCGATCTAGTAGGGTTCCTCACCCACCTGAGAGATACTTCGGTTTCTCTATGACAGTGGGAGCGAGGATTGCTTCATGAGATGATGACCCAACTAGTTTCGAGCTGGCCATCAGGAGTGGGACTCTGTAAGAATGGCTGGATGCTTTGCGATCTGAGATGGAATACTTATACACCAACAAGGTATCGACTTTAGTTGCTTTATCTGAAGGGTTAAATCCCCATCAGGAGCAAGTATATCTTGAGAAGATTACTTGGTGTACATGGAAAAGTTAAGACTTTCAAAACTAGAATTGTTAAAGGTTTGCATCATTGACCTGGTATGGATTATGATGAAACCTTTTCTAAGGAGCTATGCTTAAGTCCGTCCAGATCCTACTTGCCACGACTACATACCATGACTACGATATCTGGCGGTTGGGTGTCATGACTGCTTTTCTAAAATGATGTTTTAGAAGAGAGCGTCTGTAAGTACACAGCCAGAGGGATTCATAGACAATGGGAGCAGCGGAAACGTGTACAATATGCTTTATAAGATTAAAGCAGGCATCGCGGAGTTGGAACATCTATTTTGATGAGATAGTCAAAGAGTTTGACATCATCAAAATGGTAGATGAACCTTGTATATACAAAAAGGTAGTAGGGAGTATGGCGGTGATCCTCGTAGAGTACATGGATGATATACTCTTGAGAGGGAAGGAGTTTCCTATGCTATGCTCGGTCAATCTCCGCTTATCACAAGGATTCTCTATATAGGATCATAGTGATACCCACTAAATCCTGGGTTTTGGATCCATGAGATAGATCTAATTGGATGTTAGGATACTCACTAGTTGTAGTGAGATGGTATCAATCGATCCTGGGGAGAATCTCTGGAAGGGATCCAGGGTGATAAGGACGACTGAATGTCAGTCACTGGCATTGCCTTTGCCCTCATTGGAGGGACGATACGTTGGAAGAGTTCCAAGCTAAATACCGTGACATTCTAGAGGATAAAGGCTGAATACATCGCTACTTAAGATGCTACCAAAGAGGCTGTCTGGGTGTATAGTAGTTCATGAGATGAACTAGGTTCCTCCCATTGTGTGACAATGGAGTTGTGGCTTATGCCAAGGAACGTCCGTCCCATCAGTGATCCAGACATATTCTAAGGCAGTATCACCTGATCATGGAGATGGTTGATCTCCAGGAGACCGAGGTTAGGAAAGCAGACTCAGAGGACAATACGGCGGATCCACTCACAAAGGCCTTTTCCCAGAGAGAGACTATTATGGGATGGTTGAGTATGAGATACTACAACCACTGCTACAGATGGCCCTAGTGCAAGTGGGAGATTGTTAGTTATATGTATGCCTTAGAGGCCATTACTGTACATAGGATGTATATTGTAGTGGATACTGGGACATATATAGGGAGGACTTTCTTGCTCGACATGATAGTATGCTATCTGGTTGCACTTTATCTTAACGTGTACACTGATTGTCTCTCTGTTACTTGTTGGTAAAGCCTTTAGGATGTGTACTTGACTACCTGGACTATGATGCGGATCATACTAGTGGGGACATTGTAGTCCATAAGTACATCCTTCAAGGTCCCTAGTCGTGGGTGTATCGAGACGGGGCATCGATATTCCAGAGTAGACTAGCGTTTACCTTCTCGACCCACACAGATGGGCGATGGATGATCCCATATCCATCGGTGTTTGATATCAGAGATGATTACGGGTGCTCAATGGTGACTGGGTACACTGGACGGACTCGCCGAGAACTCCCAGATGGTACGGTGTTTGATATCAGAAAAATGATGGTTTTTGGGTACAGTCCCGAATCACATGGAGGAAATGAGCGATAGGAGGGGATTTGTCTCTCCCGGTATAGGGAGTTGATGTTGCGCTGTGTTCGATTGGCTATAACCGGAAATCCCTGGCCAGGGTTGCTGAGATTTACTGGTAAGTGTTACCAGTAGTTTCTCGAGCTGTTATAGACCTCATATCGACACGACTTATCGAGCAATTGGGGTCTGACGTTTACCACCCCTAGGCGGGATATGCGACATATCAGACGAACAGACCGGACTGTACGGTAAGTGTTACTGGTTGGATTCACAGGAGTGTGAGTGGGCTTGCTCGTTGATCTTGTAATCGCTCAATACCCGGGTGGTCGTTACGTTTAGCAGACCGCTTGCGGCTTGTAGGTGTTTGATATGATCATCACCTACTGCCGGCGTATTGACGAGTCTTTAGAGTCCTACACAGAGGTTTCCTGGCTCAAGTGAAACGAAATAGGAGCGCATATGAGATATGTGCGGGACCGAGAATAATGCGTGTATGTGATACCGTATTCTATTCTCGCGATGAATGTATCGATTGGTTTTATGCGATATAACCTAGTTATCGAATCGAGGATTGATTTGATAAGTCGATACATTGGATATTAGTCGGTCATATGCGATATGACCGGATCGTTAAATCAAGTGTTGATTTAATGATTTAATGTATAATTATATATTTGATATATTACTTTGCATTAACTAGTACTGGTTCACTTAAGATGGATTTTCTCACTTGATGTGCACATTGTATATATGATATAGTTTTGTGCACTAGTTTGTATCATATTTGATGATACATGCAAACTTGGGTTTATGTTTATGTTAAACCATGTTTAGGTTAATAGTTAGGTTTTATATTTGTTTTATTTATTTTCTTTAAATTCATTTTTGGAAAGATAAAAGAAATGGTTGCTTGCTTTGTACTTTTCTTGAAGCTTCATGAAGCTTTGACCATTTTTGTTTCTTTCCTAAACCTAACCATTCACCTAACCCTAGTTTATTCTCTACACTTGTTAAACTAACCCAAGGTTGCATAATGATAAGGATCATTTGTATTTTCTATTATTCATAATTCTTATGATATTCTTTCTTCTTCTTCTTCTTCTTCTTCAAGAAGAAGAAAACTTGCTAGCATCAATGGTGCCATGGGAAAAAGAGTGAGAAATCCAAATCCAAAGTGAACCCACTTCCTATTTCTTCATTTTCTACCACTTGCCATGTAGTATAGGGTGTTTTCTTCATAATTTTCATGACTTGGTGAAGTTGGAGCTTGATCTTGAGTTGCCTCGACGTAGATCATCTTCGGCATCGAAGTCGACGACCTAGCCCGATCATTTCTCCGACGAAACCATCGCTAGTGTCCGGGATCCCGGTGATCGCAGCGAAGGGACGTCATCACGGAGCTAAAGAAGTGGTGGACCGGATCTACAAAGGTTGTATTTCCATTCACTTAGTATTAAAGCAGTTTAGTAGCTTGTAGTTTCGCTTAATCTTTAGTTAACGATCTAGTTTAAGGTTTCTCGGCACCGGAAAATTTTGAATTTGGCATGGTTGATGCTTTGTGGAACCTCTTGAGTTTGCCTAGGAACCCTACAGACCCCCTAGACTCGATATGCGATACTCTTAGACGAACATACCGGACGGTACGGATATTGTCACTGTCAAGCTCAGTAGGGGTTCTGCATGAGTTTGCTCGTCGGCCTTCCTTTCGCTCAATACCTGGGTAGTCGTTACGTACAGCTAGTGCCGCTGACGTGCTTGTGGTTAAACCCACTGCCAGCGTATTGACGAGTCTTTAGAGTCCCACACAGAGGGTTTTCACGGTTCAGGCGATATGGTGTACATGAGGTATGTTGATACATACAGGTGTCCGATTAAATATGTGCACATGCTGCGCAGACTTTAATCGGACAGTTGATAATACTAGCGGCTTAGGATTAAGCCAGATTATTAAATCGGGTTTTGATTTAATAATTGATATATGTATTTGTATATACGTATTCTAGTATTATTGTTCACTATTCGTTTTGTCTCTCGGCTATTCGCATTTTGGTACGAATACGCGTATATGTATTTTGAGACATGTACCGGGAAGTATTCCGTATTTTCTACGGAATAGCTTCTAAAAGAAGATGCCACCTCATTTATATGATTTTCCTTTTTGGAAAATCATTTATTTTTATAAATGAGGTGGAAGGGATAATGTGGCATAAGCATGGGTCAAAGCATGTAGCAAAGTATGGTTCACATTGTTTAATGAAATTAAACAAATGAATTTTTTTTGGGAATGAGAGAGGTGGGGGCCGGCCACTTGGATGGGGGATTCATTTTCATTTGTTATTTTTACATCACTCCCTCACTTTTTCATGCTCTCAAGAAAAACACTAAGCCATTTTGCTCATGCCAAAGATCACCTCTTTCATCTTCTTCTTGCATTGCTCATTTGAGTTTTGGGTTGAGAGAAAATTGTAGTGACACTTTCATACACCCCCACTCTCCATCGCTAGCAACTTTGGAGTGTCGGTTGCCTCGTTTGTCGAGGATGGATCTTGCGCCGTTTCCCTCGGGTGGATCATTGGAGATAGAGGAAGGCCGGCAACAAAACATCATCAAAGGATCACTAGGAGCTTGGAATGAAGACCGAAGGACACGGATCAACTCGGTATAAAGTTTCTAACTCTTAGTTAGCTTTCTAGTTTAGGTTTTAAGGTCGATCCGGGATTCGGGTAGCAGAAGCGCCGGTTTTAGAAATTTTTGTTCCGCGTTTTGGCCGCGTTTCGACGGCCGGGGCGCTGTCGGGACCCAACATTATTAAACTGTGCTCAAGTGTTGGGCTCTCGGGGAATTGTGGGACTTTGATTATTCGATCGAAAATTTTAACGTCGTCCGAGTATCTTGTGATGGGATACAATACTTGGAATCCACACTAATTTGAATTTTATAAATCTAGTAATTTGGTCTCATTTGATCGGTTGCCACAGGATTTTGATGTGATCAAAAATCCTTCGCAATCACGTAGCATACGCGGATACTCGCCGGGTAACATTATTAGATAGCCATGCCTCATAGCCCCGATCAAGTGACTGTAGGAGAACCCCGTTGCCAAAAGCATCCATTCGGGTGCTCGCGTGTGCGGTGTTCCGCCTTAGTGCACTTCATCGACGGCATCGGGGGGTGCGGCCATCTACTAAAGTTTCCGACAAGCATTCGATCAGGATGTCAGGAATCTTGTTGAATTTCCCGACTTGATATTGAAAAGTGTTTTCGAGATCGAGACTAAAATGCGGGGTTTATAATTTTTAGGCATGTGATGTCTAAAGAATTCATTAGGTTAGACATGAAATCCGGAATATGTGATATTTTGGGTTTATGATGTCTAAGGTGGTTGCGGATTCCAATTGTTTTAGTTTTTCACTTTCTTTTCTGCGACCGTAAGTGTAAAATGTGGTGTATAGCCGGTTTCGGTGCTATATGTCAACGATGATTGGGATACTTATATTTACATACGTTGATGACATGTGATGTTATGTGTTGTTGGGATATGTTATATTGGATCGTCGTGTTTGAATAACCAGGGGTTTTTATGTGAGATGAGAGTTTTTCATTTTCATTCATGCAAAAACTTGTATGTAATATTCTTTTATAGGTGCACTTCCGGGTTGAGGAAGATATCACCGTTGATGTATATTATTTACTTTTCCGCATTAGGATAGACCCAAGGCGGGAAGCACAAGTAACAGGGTTCTAGGGTTCAGTGGGAGACCATCTTAAGGAGTCGAGACCGGGTCTCCTAACTCTAGAATTGGTAGGGTTGCTTGCCGCTCTCGTAGGGGTCGAGGGATGTGGGTTTAGCTATTCATCACGACCGTGGAATCCGTGTTTTATACAGGCTTAATTTAAAACCCGGAAATCCTAGTATATCAAATATTTCATATGTTGATTTCTGATGCGATATTCTGTGATGTGGTCACTGTATATGTTGAGATAGATACTGTATATAGTATATATGATATATTATATAGACGTTACTTATGTTTTGCACCCGCGCTAGCCCTGCCCCGCTCTGCCGTTATTTACCTAACCTAACGGGACGTCGAGGCGAATGCGGATGGCATAAGCGTACGTTGTATTTATCTGTGATGCTTAGGTAATTTAAATGATGGGACTTCATTAATGAGATTAATGAAAGATAATAAATCTAAAGATGTTGTGGAATCGAATTTTCAAAAATAGGTAGCTCTAGTTGTTGCTTTGCATAGCAGTGTTCTTGTAGAACAACCTGCACCTTATTCGATAAGGAAAGAGCCGAGATCCCATCACTGGGAGTGACCTCTTTAGCAATAACTGGCAGATCCTATAACCCTCGATTTTGTCTTTTGATTGCTTTTCTAGTTCGTGCTTTGCATAGTGGTATTTGTGAAATATCCTGCACCTTATTCAAAAAGGAAAGAGCCGAGATTCCTTCACCGGGAGTGACCTCCTTAGCGAAACTAGCAAAAGCCTAAAAAACACTCCATTTAAATCATTTGATTCTACAACGATATCAAATTCATTACGCAAAAGGTTTTCTTAAAAACCTGTCGTAGCCTTCCGTCATTTTAGATAAGTACTTCATAGTATTCGTGCTACGTTTGTTGGCTTTCGTCAAGGTGTAATGTGCGGTAGCTATTTATGCTTATTTGCATAAGCATATGATGTGATTGAGTTTGGGTAGTTGTGCAACTTTGTTGGTTTTCGTCAAGTGTCGTGCGGGTGGGTTTAATTCAATCAGGAAATGTACGGATTGAACTTAGCAGCCTATGGTTTATTGGCTTTCGTCAAGGTCATAGGATGCTAGGGGCAAAATATTATCGAGAATTTCAAGTGTTGAAATTTGCAATGAGATTGGATACCTTCTATGAGATAGTTTGTAACACCTTAGAATGTGATTAGTGGCTAATTATACTTTAATATGTGGTTTTTAGTAAAAAGTTTATCAAATCGTTTTTCAAATATTTTATCAGAATTTATGAATATTTTATTAGAATTTAATTAGGCTTGTACACACATGTGCATGTAAACTAGGGCTATGTTTTGGGTTAAACCATGTTTAGATAGCCATGGTGGACTAACCCATCTTATTAGGTTAATGTGAAGTTAATTAATGGAATTATATTTTATAATTAAATTAACTATAGATTTGTTTTTGGAGTTGACTTGAATTGGAGAGAGAGAGGGCATGGTGAATGAGGCATGCTTGGTAATTAATGACGAGAGAGGGGGGTGACTCTCATATCTCTCATATCTTTTTTTTTCAAACACTCACACACATCTCTCTCCCTCTCATTCTTTCCCAACACACACACACACACACAACAACAACAGTAGCAGGCTGCAGCAGCAAGCATTAGCAGTAGCAGCAGCATCAGCTTCAGCATCAGCAGCAGCAACAGCATTAGCAACAGCAACAACAGCAACACAACAACAGCAACAGTAGTAGCAGCAGCAGCAGCAGAATTCCTTCCTCCTCCTCTTCTTCTTCTCCTTCTTCTTGCACCCTAGGACCACTAGAGGTATAAATTTTAAAACATAACTTCTTTCTTTTGATAAACAAGTGATTATTAAGCTAATTTAGTAATTAATGTGATTTTAGTGCTAGTTTTGGTGATTTGAGTGGAGATTAGGCCAAGTTAGGGTTTTTATGGCTAATATAGCTTGACTAAGTGTTTTTGAGGCCATCTAAACCAAGTTTTGCACCCGATTTCACAAAAATACCATATTGTTTCATTTTAGTGTAATTTAACGTTTTAAGGTAAATTGTGAGCCATTTTGAGATCTGCTGTTGATCCGGGTGCTTCAGGAAAAATTTGAGTTTACTGGAGCATGCTCACTAGACCTATATCACACACACAGAGCAAGAGACCCCCAGCCCACTTTTTGGCTGTAAATTTATTCTTTCTGGACGCAATTTACGGCCAGATGGGGTGTCTGGAGTTGGGGTTTGGGTTGTGGGAGTCTGCTGTATATTTAAGGGTTTTGGTATATGCAACTTTTGGTTTTTCCACTCGAGTCAAAATCTAGAACATAAAACCCTATTTTCAATACTTTTTAACTTGTGCGACATGTGCGTTATATGAGTTGGTTTGTTTTTCACTGCGTGTCACAGCGAGTCGGGTTGGTTTCAGGCGAGGTTACACAAGTTTCGGCGTATCGAGTGCACACGCGTTTAGCTTCCGACGCGAGTTTCTCTTTTAATCTTTATATCGCTTTTGGCAGGGTTTTAGCCTTATATGTGTGTTGCTTGTGTGTTTCTAGGTTCGCAGGCGGGGACTTTGGACGCCGCGAAGAAGGGGAAGCGGGTGGTTGGGTACACCTAGCACGATATCACGAGTGAGTAGATGTAACATCTACGGGGAAAATCGTTTGGATGGCGCAAGACGCCCGATAGTTTAGATAACCCAAAAACTTCTAGTAGTACTGGTATTTATGATGTGTAGTTCCTAGTTAACTATCTTGCTGCATTCATGATCCTATATATATATATATATATATATATATATATATATATATATATGTACGAACTCATTGCATAGGACACTTGCACTATTATCGTTGGCTTATGCTGCACGGGCACTATTCATGGGAACACACACGCCTTGGTAATTGCTATGCCACGAACACTTAACTAGTTAAATCCAAATCTTATCACTTGCGCCATTATGTTTAATAACCTGCAATTGATATATTAAATTCTTTAATATGGATATATAGGATTGCTATGTACATTCATACATCCTATTGCATCCCTGTTCATGCATAGCTTCCCAGTTTCCGCATTTCATTTCATATTATTGATATCATAGACATTCATGTATCATGATTCGCTCGTGGATTTCCGTATTTATGATATTTATGGATTTGGAGGAACCAGAAGGATCTGAAAACATATTACCATTTTAAAAAATTGTAAGTTTGCGGTTTTCTCATGATATATTCTATGTGTCGTCCACCATGATGTTTTCTCGGTTATGAGATGGATTTTGAGACCCGATTCGAGGAGCCGGATGAACCGTCTGTGGGTACATGGTGGACCCGGTGATGTACCTCGAGACGGGAGTGATTTCATGGAGGATGATGAGCCTGGCAAGGGACACTACCTACCGGTGATATTACTGGGACTCGTCGGTTATCCGGAGGATACCGACCGGAGTCAGGAGATGGATATAGGCTGATCCGTTCTGCTAGAGCCCGCGGGCCGATCCCGCAGATGATATGGATTCCTGAGATATGAGGATTTGAGATATTGATTTATTGATTTCATTGATAAAACTGCAATCAAAATTTCAGAAGTTTATTTAAGATAAAACACAGATTTTTATGTTATTTATTTCCAGATCTCGCATTTTTATTGCATTCATGCTGCATGCATTTTATTGTATCACATCATATTAGTATATATAGGTTATGACATCATTGTGTACATGCTTACGATAGCCTTTATAGATGTTATTTATTACTCACGAGTTGGCAACTCACCGCCATTGTGCCACAGCCTTCTGCAGGTCCGATCCGTCAGCACTATAGCGGCAGACGCACTTGCTCCTTTTGCTCCTTTTGCTTGGATTTCAGACTTTTGCTCGTAGGTGGTTTGTGAGATTATTTTGTTCCACCTTGTATATTTATTGTATCTAGAGTACTCCATCTACTGTACCTGCTTTTTATACTTATGTATATTGTGACCTAGAGACGAGACCGTGAGATTTGGGTATATTTATGTTGTTTCTCTGGGTCGAGCTCACTTGAGCCGACGTGATGATTATTATTTGGGTTTTTACATGCTTATTTTTGTTGCACATTGATGTTTTTCATTGCGTGGGATTTGAGTCCGCTTTTGGGTGAAGAGCTAGCTCCCGCTTAGGGATGCCTTATTTCATGTTATATGTATATTGATGTTTTATACCCGTTTGGGGCCAGTTTTTACAAAGGAGACTCTGCCGAAATTTTCGGGAAATGTGATGTTGCTTTTAAAAGACTTGATGCGACTTAATTATTTGGAAATTTCTTTCTATATTTTAGTTTTCCTTCACTCTACTGCTCTTTTGGGTTTTGATTTCTGGGTTTTGGCTTACTTAGATTGCGTACGCCTTGAGACGTTTCGTAATTTAAGTGCCAGTCACGTTCCATAGTTTTCGGGTCGTGACATAGTTGGATCCCGATACCCACTTCGAGTAAGAGTTACTCTTGGGAGAGTTTTACACATTACAAATAGCCGATCAAGTAGGTGCCTAGAAAGGTGTCAACGGGGTTACGCACCTGGGAAAATGAGGTTTATTTTAATTAGGTCCGTGCGATAGCATGGGGAACCTCCCTCAAAGTACCGGCACTGGCCTGGCTGAAAGATTAATGAACTTGTAGGGTGTAATTAATCCCAGCTAGTCTTAGCTTTTAGGGTTTGAAGGTAGATTTGACTAAAATAGTGGGAGCCATCCTGATTAGATAAACTAATAACTAATCTAATCCTGCAAGAGCGCACACAGAGTGTTTTCTTCTCTCTCACCCCAGGTAGCGACCATGTCACGCCTTAATCAAGATAATAATACGGATGTATTGACCGAACCTGCTTGTTATACTGAGCTGGGGAACGTTGGTCCCGGTCCAACTTATAACTGTTATAAGACCGAGCAGGTAATAGGGGATTACCAGGATTCCCGTGCCGCCCAAACGAAGAAAGTGCATGATGATGCATCTTCTTCGCGTCTGTTCATTACCGAGAACTGTTTCTCAGTTTCCTCTACATCCTGGGTATGTGATACCTGATCAGGATCCCATATATGTAATCTGTTACGTGGGCTACTGATAGCTAGAGAACTGAGAATGGGTGATATGTTTTAATAGTTGGAAACGGTGCAATTTTTGCAGCCAAGTTGTTGGCAGTTATCACCCTGTATTACCAAATACATTGATTCTGAACGAATGTTATTAGATACCGAACCTGATATACAACACCATATCGGTCTCTTTATTAAGATAAAGAAGGATATAATTTTGTATTGTTGGATAATGTTTTGAACATTTCTGTCATGACCCGAAATATTAGCTCGTGACCAAAACTTGAATCACCCCACGTCTAAAGGCGTAACGGAATTCAAGTAAGCCGAAACCCAGAAATCTAAACCTTTTAAGTAAAATAAAGGAGATAAGGTTTTGAAATAAAGGTATATGAAATCAAGTTTTCTTAATGCATAGAAAAGGAATATGAATGATGCAAGTGAAACTTACTAGTTTAAAAACATATTTCGTCTTTTAAAAATTTTGGCAGCACCTCCTTTGTATACTTTGATCCAAAACCACAAATACATAATAAGAATAATGACATCCCCAAGCGGGAGCTAGCTCTTCGCCAACCGGCGGATCACAACCACGCAAGATAATAAGAATAAGTATATGACGCCCAACGGCGAAGTTCACCACAAAAGAATAAAAAAAAGCAAGACATATAAATCACAAGTAGCGGAAAACCCCTCGCTCTAAGTCTCGCAACCACAATCCCACCAAGTCTCATTACTTATAGAAAACACTAATTTTGGTTGATTGATGGAGTTAACTAGATACAATATGAAATATAATAGAAGAGTGGGTACGATACAAATGTCCCACCTACCAATGCAGAACACCCAAAGGAAGCTGTGTGCCAGCGAATCCGCTACTGATCCAAGCGGTCAACCTGCAAGAACTGTGGCACAACGGGGGTGGGTTTCCAACTCGTGAATAGAAATATATCTACAATTAGAAATCGAATGAAACAACGACTCCTAGGTTAACTTTATCAAAAGGTAATACTATGATATCTAGGGTGACAGGGTCGTATATGTGCCAACAAGGTAGTCACTACCTATGTACATGCGGATAACATCCAACAGTAATAATCAATGCATGTATATGGATATCGTCTAACCATAATCAAGGTATGCAGATATGTGGATCTCGTCCACCCATGAAAAAATGTCAATAAGCATGTGTATAATGTCCAATAGTAAAATCAGTGTACATATGTATGTGGATCCAGTCCACGCGTCAAACACTGACGCAACAATATCAATCATGTAAATATCGTAAAAGAGTGTGCATGAAGGTATTAGGATGTATATCAACGGTGTCACTCCCGACACATCAAAATCATGGAACCTGAGTGCCTAGCATCGACACTCGAAACTATCATGAAAACAGTGCCCAGCATCGCCACGTAAATCCTCATATTTCGGGCTCCGTCAGTCTGGATCGGCCCACGGGCTTCGTCAGTCCAGATCGGCCCATATCACCTCAGCACTCCGGTCGGTATCCTCCGGATATCCGCCGAGCCCAAATAATATCACCGGTAGGCAGTTCTCCCCTTCCGGGCTCACCGTCTAACATATACGAGTCTTCTTGCCCCTGGTACCTCACCGGGTCCACCATGTACCCGCAATCGGTGCCTACCACTCCTCGAATCGGGTTTCACATGCCACTCTCAGAACCGAGAAAACGTATCGTGGACGCACTGAAATATCATATCAAGAGAAACCGGGTTTTTAAAACAGTACATGCTTCCATTTGAAATAGCCACGGTTCTCAAATCCAGAAATCTCATAAAAACAGCATATCTCAATGCGTAAAATGCATGGTGCATGATGTATGCGACATATAAAAGAAATATAAGCATATCAATATATCATGAAAATAGTGCCCAGCATCGGCACGTAAATCCTCATATATCAGGCTCCGTCAGTCTGGATCGGCCCACGGGCTCCGTCAGTCCAGATCGGCCCATATCACCTCAGCACTCCGGTCGGTATCCTCCGGATATCCGCCGAGCCCAAATACTGTCACTGGTAGGTATTGCTTCCCTGCCGGGCTCACCATCTAACATATACGAGTCTTCTTGCCCTGGGGTACCTCACCGGGTCCACCATGTACCCGCAATCGGTGCCTACCACTCCTCGAATCGGGTTTCACATGCCACTCTCAGAACCGAGAAAACGCATGGTGGATGCACTCAAATATCATATCAAGAGAAACCGGGTTTTTAAATAGTACATGCTTCCATTTGAAATAGCCACGGTTCTCAAATCCAGAAATCTCATAAATACAGCATATCTGAATGCGTAAAATGCGTAGAGCATGATGTATGCGACATATAAAAGAAATGTAAGCATATCAATATATCATGCAGCCTGGAGCAGTGATATGACATATTAAGGGGAAACCGCACTTTTAAAATGATTCCATTTTTTTAAAATATAACATGCGGTTGCCAATTTTACAACAAAGCCAGTTATCTATATAGGTACAATATGTATATGTCATGATGCAGCAACCCTACTGTGTAGTGACATGGAAATTATCGATGATGAAGTGTGTGAGCCGGCAAATATGTGTACGTGTAACATACGCATCATCGATAATGGTGCCGGTGTACAATCACAGGTATATGCGATGCAATAACAATATCATGAATGTAGCAAGTAAATCATCAGCTAACAGCTATAAGGTATATGTAACAATCATATGTCTAAGTTGGTGAATCTATCAATCGGCATCTAGCCCAAAAACACCGCGTACGGTATAATCCATCGTACGACATCCTCTATTCAAGGGTAAGGATCAATCATCAAGTCGAATCATCACGCACAGAATATCATCTTGAGGCGGCATTATACTAAAAGGGACCCTATCATTCTATACGAAAAATGAGGGTACGACCTATCATCCATGATTCACCACATTCTATAAATATATATAACCCTATATACCTATGTCCCAGGTCGCATCTGCAATAATCTCATATCAGGGGACCGACAGGGTATAAATCATTTCGATCGACTCGCATCCGTATACCATCATATCATATCATCATCTCATCATTTCATCAAATTCGTCTTGTATTTCTTCATCGCATTTATGTCTCATATCATGTCTAGTTTACATCAATATGCTATCTCTACTAAGTATAAGATCTAATCTAACAAACATACCCGAACCATACAATCATATTTTTAAAGAAGTGAATCGTAGTTTTGAAAACAGGGGTTACGGTGTTTTTAAGGAAAAGATATCATTTGAAAATCTGTAACATCCCTCAAGATATACATTTAAAGATACATACGATTCTTTGGTTTAGAAACAAATATGGTTCGGATGACGCATCTACATCGACTATCTAGTCCTACAGAACCCTAAGCGATAATATCGCTACATCATCCTAGGGTAGTAGTAGTAGCATATCATGCATAACTATCCTCTAGTTTCTAATATGACTCCATAGCTATCTATATTCTAACCCTAGTTTCCTAATCTAGGTTTCCTAACCATACTCTATAATCGGTTTCCTATCAAAAGTTTGCTGGGGTGCTATACGCCATCCAGCCGACTTCCTCGGTAGATATAGATCTACTCACCTGGTCTTCGCTCGCCGAAATCGATGACGTCGCACTTCTACGCCTCGGAATCCATGCAAGGGTACCAACAATAATAACCAATCGCAATACGTATTAAAATCGATGCAGAAAACCGATACAGCGCACAGTGTGCTCATAGGTTAGAACCTATGGCCTAAACGTGCAAATCAATCAAACAACCCCTGTTGTCGATGTACAAACACCCGACAACCAAATACATATCCAAATATCGAGAAAGTGCATTTTAAAATACGGAAAACACAGCCTAAAACACACCAAAAAGCTTCCAGATTTTCCCCACGTGACAATTAGCCAAAACTGCATATAGGAGGGGTCTAATTTTGTGCAAAATGAGCCCTGGAACAAAAATGAACCCATTCCCTTCTACTCTGGCCGCATATTGCGGCCAGAATGATTAAATCTGCGGCCTGGGATTTGAATTAGGGTCTCGAGTCTTGGTGGTAGCTTCCTAGGTGCCTGCACGACTCTTAGTAATTCCAAAATCAATTCTAGTGTCCCCGGGTTGCTTGTAACACCTTAGGATAAGGGTTAGTGGATAATTATAATTAAATAATGATTTTTAATAAAAAGTTTACCAAATTGTGTTTTAAATATTTTTCTTAATTTAATAAATATTTTTCCAAAATTTTCCTAAACTTGCACACACATGTGCATGTAAACTAGGGTTTTTAAATCAAGCAAATACAATAATTATTAACCATGGTGGGTTAATTTTAGGGTTAAGTCTTATGGATTCTTAATTGGGTTTTTATTAGTTGAACTAAAAGATTACTTTAATTTGAATTATGGGTTAAGTGTTGACTTGTGTGAGAGAGAGAGAATGCATCATGGCTTTAGGCCATGCTTGCATTAATTGAGGTGAGAGAGAGAGGGTTGACAATTGAAGCAATTATTTCCTCTCATTTCTTTTCTTTGTTTCTCTCATAACCCTCACATCCTCACACACACACACACACACTCTTACCTGAACCAAACAGCAGCAGCAGAAGCACAAGCAGCAGCAGCAACATTCAGCAACAGCAGCAGTAGCAAGCACAAACAGCAGCAGCAGAGGCAGTGAGCAGCAGCAGCAGCCCCAGATCCCTGTGCAGCGACTCCCCTTCACTTCTTCTCCTTCCTGCAGCTCCCTTGGGTCGAGAGTGAGGTATAATCCCTAGCTTGCTTCACTGGTTTGCTTAGTTAGTGTGGTTTTGCATCGGTTTTTAGAAATTAGTGTGTTTTAGTGCGATATGGGGTGATTAGTGAGAACTTTGTGCTAATGAGGTGAGATTTGGTTTCAGTAGGATGATTGTGGTCTGTTGAGGCCATTGTGACTTAGTCGAACCCCGATTACACTAAAATACCACCAGTTTTCTTATGTGATGCAAGATGTCGTTTTTGTGCAAAAGTGAACTTTTCTGGATCTGCTATTGACCCGATGAGTGCAGAATGAAATTGAGGAGACTGTAGTGTAGTGGAGTAGAGATGATGCACCAGGTGAAACCCGACTCCCTAATTCCACACTGAGGCCGCCAAAACCGCCATTCTGGCCGCAAATTGCGGCCAGACAGGAAGGGTTTTGGGTGTTTTTGGGTTCTGTAGGTTTGTTTTTGTGAGTAGGGTATTTTGGTATATATATATTTTTAAGATCTTTTCTGTAGGAAAATCTGGGACCAAATACCTGTTTTGCCGTTTTTCTAAACCTTCGCGACACGCGCGATACGTGAGTAGGTTTGGGTTCTGCGTATCGCGGCGCGTCGGGGTAGTTTCGTGGCGCGTGAGTACACGTTTTAGCGTATCGCGCACACGCGCGATTGGTTTGCGACACGGGTTTCTTGTTGGATTATAATGTCGCGTTTTGTGACTTAAGCTTATATGTGATATGTGTATGTGATTCTAGGTTCGCAGGCCAGTGAGACGGACGCTGCGAAGAAGGGCAAGCAAGTGGTTGGATACACTTAGCGCGAGACACGGTGAGTAGATTTCACATCTACGGGGATATCGCCCGCATGGCGTTATGCGTCAGGGCTGATAGGATCTTAGTATTACATATTGCATTTCCCTGCTATGTGTTATTGATATATGCTAGAACTGATAGAACACCACACTATTACTAACGGTTTATGTTGCACGAGCACTATTTACATGCTACACACACCGTTAGTAATTGCCATGCCACACTCACTGTAGAACTGCCATGATTATACTGTTGCATTATTGCTGTAGTTCATTTTACATGTGATTGATGTATATTGTACCTCGCATTGGATTTTACTATTGGTATTGGATTTTCATGTGATTTCTGTTTTGAGGACCGTGGAACTATTTAAGGAAAGATATGTTATTTTGAAAAACCCGGTACCTCGTGATATGATATTTTGGTGTGTCCACCACGCGTTTTCTCGGTGCTGAGACGTGTGCTTGAAACCCGATTCGAGGAGTGGATGTTCCGTTTGCGGGTTCGTGGTGGGCCCGGTATGGTTCCCCTCGGCGAGATGATCGATGGGATTTGCCGATTGAGTCTGGAGGCGGGCGAGTACCTACCGGTGATTGGTTGGACCTGGCAGTTGTCCGGAGGATACTGACCAGAGTCGAGTGATGGATGCGGGATGACCGTGCTGCCGGGGCCGAGGGCCGATACCGCAGACGGACCCCGTGGGGCCGGTCCAGATTGACGGCGCCCGATATTTGAGGATTTACGTGTCGATGCTGGGCACGGGTATTTTATGATGTTTTGGGTGCCGATGTTGGGCACTCGTGATTCCTCCGAGATATACAGGATTTGAGGGCCGATGAGTGTGCCGGCGCCTGAGTATATGTGGGATTTGGGTGCAGTTTGAGGCACCGATCATTGCTTTCCATGTTGACATAGTCCATGTAGATATTATTTATCCCATACTCAGTATTGATTACTATACATCTCATCCTGTGGCATTTACCTGTTAGAGTACATGCATTACTATTGTATCCACTGTTGACATGCATTGATATCATCTGCTGGCATTAGTAGAGCCACGCTATATGTGCATGCCTGCGATCACCTTTATATGTTATCTCTATTCACGAGTTGGCAACTCACCCCCGTTGTGCCACAGTGTTTGCAGGTTGCCCTTGGGAGTAGTCACGGCTGGCTGTTTCCTCATCTTTTGGCACAGATACCCCTTTTGAGCAGAGATAGCCCTTTTGCTGTTTAGGTGGGTTTTGTACGGTATCTGTTATCTTTCAGTTGTATATTGATGTATCTAGTACTCTCCATCTACCTTATGTATTGACTTAGAGACAGTTGTGAGGACGATATGTATGATTTTATATTCTGGGGTCGAGCTCGCATGTGAGCCGACGTTACTTTATGCAGTCTTACCTTTTATGATATTGTCCTTGTTTTACTGTGTATTCTTCGCTACGGCGTCGTATATCATATTGTGATGCTTATTTCTCGTCACTTGTTATTTCCGCTACACCTTACTTTTTCCCGACTTTCGGGGCTAATGTTTTAAAGAGGAAATGTTAATAAAATTATAAAACTCATAACTTGTGAACTCAGATGGGGATTTCTACTAAATAAATGGAAGTTTTTCAGACATTTTCTATTGCTTTACAAAACGTTTTAAATCACTCTATATTTACTGGTTTTGATTTCTGGGTTCGGCTTACTTAGCCGCGTTGCGCCTGTAGACGTTGCGTGGTTAAGTGCCGGTCACGAGTCGAATTCTCGGGTCGTGACAAAGTTGGTATCAGAGCGTAGGTTTTACCTTCGGAGTGTAGGATGACCCTGGTATGATGGAGTAGGTAGCTGCGGCAGGGTAGCGTAGCGTGCGTATGTTCCGCGGCATACTCACGACACGGTACTCCGCTTACGCGACCTTAGGACTTGTTGATTTGATTCCTCCTTATATTCTTGTGATTCGATTTCCGTGTTCTTATCGAATCCGAATTTTCTTTCAGCCAATATGCCGCCTAAGACTACGAGGGCACGGAGAGCGGCCGCGAGGGCCGAGATTCGTGTTGACTCGTCTGAGACGAGGACTGATCCGGGCAGTACGCCGGTTGTACCTGAGCAGGCTGTTCCTGCCGTGACAGAGCAGATCGCATCGTTAGGGGCTGGTATGCAGGAGATGCGCCAGATGATAGGATCGCTAGTCGAGACGCTTCGAGCGCAGCGACCAGAGGTAGCTCCACCAGTTCCAGAGACCGCGATGGTGCCTACCGCACAGCCAGTTGCCCCTGCAGCCACGGAGGTGATTACAGTATCGCTATCAGAGTTCATGAGGCTGAAGCCTCCAGTTTTCACAGGCACCGATACAGCCGAGGACCCACAGTCTTTCATCGACAGGATGGCCAGGATATGCCGTTCCCTCAGATGTGCAGATGCGAGATGGGTTGAGTTCGCGAGCTTTCGCCTGGAAGGTCTTGCGCAGAAATGGTGTGATTCCGTGGAGAAGGGCAGAGCAGCAGGTCTTCCTCCTATGACCTGGACGGAGTTCGTGACTATATTTCTAGCCCGTTTCCTTCCCCGGAGTGTTAGAGATGCCCGAGCACGCAGGTTTGAGTCTTTGCGCCAGACGCCAGGGATGACAGTGGCAGAGTATGACGTACTGTTTACAGAGCTAGCAGTCTACGCCCCACATCTAGTGGCCACCGAGGAGTTGCGAGTCCGGAGGTTTGTTCGAGGCTTGATTTCACCAGTGTTCCTCGCGATCAGCGCGCAGCACTACGAGACCTATGCAGCAGCTGTGGACGCAGCCCTAGTGGTCGAGGAGCACCTTGTTGAGACTTCGGTATTTCCAGAGCCGAAGAGAGTTCGTACCAGTATTTCCGCACGGAGGCAGTCATTCAGACGCCGCGACAGGTATCGTTCCGGTACGAGGGGTAGCAGAGATTCGGGACGGGGTCGGATGTTTAGTTCGTATCCCCAGGACGGTCAGCAGTCGCCGAGGGGTTGTTACAGATGTGGCAGCCTACTTCACCTCGTTCGAGATTGTCCAGAGACACACCGGAGGGAGGCGGCGGCACCGCATGTTACCTTACCACCGTCACCACCCCAGAGGGCGTTGCCCGTTGTGCCTACCGTTGCTCCGCGCCAGACTTTTGCTCAGAGAGGTCGTGGGCGTGGAGGAGTTGCTCAGAGAGGACGAGATGACCAAGGCAGAGGTCAGTCAGTTACAGGTGGTGGACAGGCGAGGGTCTTTGCTTTGACACATCAGGACGCGCAGGCGTCCAATGCAGTGGTTTCAGGTATCCTTCCTGTATGTTCGGTTGATGCACATGTATTGTTCGATCCCGGATCCACACACTCGTACGTATCCACACACTTCGTGCCGAGTTTGGGTAGAGAGTCTGGCTTACTTGATCAGCCGCTTGTGGTGACTACTCCTGTGGGAGAGTCGTTTGTTGCTAGGCACGTGTTCCGATCCTGTATCGTCTGTATTGGCGAGAGAGAGTTGCCTGTCGACTTGATCCTTCTGGAGATGTTGGACTTCGACGTTCTTTTGGGCATGGATTGGTTAGCCACGTGCTATGCTTCTTTGGACTGCCGCGAGAAGACAGTTAGATTCTGTTTCCCCGGCGAGTCGGTTTTTGTTGTGTTGGGGGACCGTAGTGCCGCCCCTCACAGTGTGATTTCTTCTTTTCGCGCTGGACAGCTTTTGAGGAAGGGATGTCAGGGATTTCTCGCTTATGTTCGCGATGCTCGCGCTACAGAGGTTCCGTTGGATCAGGTTCCGGTTGTTAGCGAGTTTCCTGATGTGTTCCCTGACGAGCTTCCTGGGTTGCCGCCCGAGCGCGACATTTCTTTCTGTATTGATCTGGTTCCTGGTTCGGGGCCTATTTCTATACCGCCCTATCGGATGGCCCCGGCAGAACTTCGTGAACTGAAGGGTCAGTTACAGGATTTGCTGGACAAGGGACTTATTCGACCCAGTGTTTCTCCTTGGGGTGCTCCAGTCCTGTTCGTCAGAAAGAAGGACGGCAGCTTGCGTCTTTGTATCGACTACCGCCAGCTGAACAGGGTGACAGTGCGGAACAGGTATCCTTTGCCGCGTATCGACGATTTGTTCGACCAGCTTCAGGGGGCAGGGTACTTTTCGAGGATCGATTTACGATCGGGCTATCATCAGCTGCGGGTTCGACAGGAGGACATTCCCCGGACGGCTTTCCGTACGCGCTATGGCCATTACGAGTTTTTGGTGATGTCGTTCGGACTCACCAATGCGCCAGCTGCCTTCATGGATTTGATGAACCGTATTTTCCGGCCTTATTTGGATCTGTTCATCATAGTCTTCATCGACGATATCTTGGTGTATTCCCGGAGTAGTGAGGAGCACGAGCAGCACCTGCGGGTTACATTGCAGACATTGAGGGAGCACCAGCTTTATGCGAAATTCTCCAAGTGTGCTTTTTGGCTAGACAGCGTGGACTTTTTGGGTCACGTGATTTCACGAAACGGTATATGTGTTGACCCGAGGAAGATCGAGGCCGTTCAGCATTGGCCCAGACCCACATCGGTGACGGAGATTCGCAGCTTTTTGGGATTGGCCGGTTATTACAGGCGTTTTGTGCAGGACTTCTCACGTATTGCTACACCATTGACCGGGTTGACCCGGAAGGGAGTTCCCTTCGATTGGACGGAGGAGTGCGAGCACAGTTTTCAGCAGTTACGGACTCGGCTGACGACGGCACCGGTGTTATCTTTACCTTCTGGATCGGGCGGATTTGTGGTCTTTTGTGATGCTTCTCGAGTAGGATTGGGATGCGTTCTGATGCAGCATGATAGGGTGATCGCGTATGCCTCGCGACAATTGAAGAAGCACGAGCAGAACTACCCCACTCATGATTTGGAGATGGCAGCAGTGGTCTTCGCACTTAAGATCTGGCGACATTACTTATACGGTGAGTCGTGCCAGATATTTACGGATCACAAGAGTCTGAAATACATATTCCAGCAGCGGGACCTGAACCTTCGACAGCGTCGATGGATGGAGTTAGTGAAGGATTACGACTGCGAGATCTTATATCATCCGGGCAAGGCAAATGTGGTGGCGGATGCCTTGAGCAGGAGGCCCGGGAGTAGTTTATCTTGTCTGAGCGCAGTACAGGAGCAGTCATCCGCAGATTGGCAGATATTATGCGACAGTCGAGTACAGTTCGAGTTCACGCCGATTGGAGGACAGATAGCGCATGTCCGTGCACGCCCACAGTTGATTGATCGTATACGAGAGGCACAGCTCAGTGATGACCGATGTTCAGAGATCATGGCACAGATGGGACAGGACAGATTTTCCGAGTTCGTGGTCGATGATCAGGGGATACTACGGTTTGGAGTCAGACTGTGCGTACCTGACGTTGAGGGACTGAGGCGTGAGATTCTTGAGGAGGCACATCGATCGGTGTATAGCGTACATCCCGGCTCCACCAAGATGTATCATGATATGAGAGATGTTTACTGGTGGGACGGAATGAAGAGGGACATTGCAGATTTTGTATCGAGATGCCTGACTTGTCAGCAAGTCAAGGCTGAGCACCAGAGGCCCGCGGGAGAGCTCCAGCCGTTACCCATTCCGGAGTGGAAATGGGAACAGATTTCGATGGATTTCGTGGTGGGTCTACCCAGGACTAGTAAGGGGTATGACTCCATCTGGGTGATCGTGGATCGTTTGACGAAAGCGGCTCACTTCCTACCGGTGAAGACGACTTTCGGATTTACTCAGTATGCCCAGATCTATATTGACGAGATAGTGCGACTACACGGAGTCCCGACGTGCATTGTGTCCGACAGAGGCACCCAGTTTACTAGTAGACTATGGCAGAGGCTTCAGGAGGCTTTGGGCACTCGTTTGAGTTTCAGCACGGCTTTTCATCCGCAGACCGACGGACAGTCAGAGCGGACCATCCAGACTCTCGAGGACATGCTCAGAGCTTGTGTACTAGATTTCGGAGGTAGCTGGGATCATCATTTGCCCTTGGTAGAGTTCTCCTACAATAACAGCTACCAGGAGACTATTCAGATGGCACCGTTTGAGGCTCTTTACGGGAGGAGATGCAGGTCACCTACTTGTTGGACAGAGCTCAGTGAGAGCAGTATCTTAGGGCCACAGATCGTTGAGGAGACGACCGCGAAGATCCAGTTGATTCGCGATAGGATGAGAGCAGCGCAGAGTAGGCAGAGGGCTTATGCAGACCGTCGACGACGCAGACTTGAGTTTTCTGTTGGTGATCATGTTTTCTTGAGGGTCTCCCCAATGAAAGGTGTGATGAGGTTTGGGAAGAAGGGGAAGCTTAGCCCCCGATATGTGGGCCCCTTCGAGATCCTCGAGCGTGTTGGTGCAGTAGCTTACCGGTTAGCCCTTCCGCCCAGCTTTCCAGACGTGCACCCCGTATTCCATGTTTCGATGCTCCGCAGATATCTACATGATCCTTCGCATGCGATTCAGCATCCGACGATCCAGCTTGAGCGTGATCTTTCCTATGCAGAGCAGCCAGTGATGATCTTGGATCGACAAGTGAAGAAATTGAGATCGAAGGAGATTCCATCAGTTAAAGTACTTTGGCGTGGTCAGAACCGTGAAGAGGTCACTTGGGAGACCGAAAGCGAGATGATGAAGACGTACCCCCATCTCTTTCCAGGTAACCTTAGTTAGATTTTTGAAATTCGGGGACGAATTTCTTTAAGGGGGAGAGATTGTAACACCTTAGGATAAGGGTTAGTGGATAATTATAATTAAATAATGATTTTTAATAAAAAGTTTACCAAATTGTGTTTTAAATATTTTTCTTAATTTAATAAATATTTTTCCAAAATTTTCCTAAACTTGCACACACATGTGCATGTAAACTAGGGTTTTTAAATCAAGCAAATACAATAATTATTAACCATGGTGGGTTAATTTTAGGGTTAAGTCTTATGGATTCTTAATTGGGTTTTTATTAGTTGAACTAAAAGATTACTTTAATTTGAATTATGGGTTAAGTGTTGACTTGTGTGAGAGAGAGAGAATGCATCATGGCTTTAGGCCATGCTTGCATTAATTGAGGTGAGAGAGAGAGGGTTGACAATTGAAGCAATTATTTCCTCTCATTTCTTTTCTTTGTTTCTCTCATAACCCTCACATCCTCACACACACACACACACACTCTTACCTGAACCAAACAGCAGCAGCAGAAGCACAAGCAGCAGCAGCAACATTCAGCAACAGCAGCAGTAGCAAGCACAAACAGCAGCAGCAGAGGCAGTGAGCAGCAGCAGCAGCCCCAGATCCCTGTGCAGCGACTCCCCTTCACTTCTTCTCCTTCCTGCAGCTCCCTTGGGTCGAGAGTGAGGTATAATCCCTAGCTTGCTTCACTGGTTTGCTTAGTTAGTGTGGTTTTGCATCGGTTTTTAGAAATTAGTGTGTTTTAGTGCGATATGGGGTGATTAGTGAGAACTTTGTGCTAATGAGGTGAGATTTGGTTTCAGTAGGATGATTGTGGTCTGTTGAGGCCATTGTGACTTAGTCGAACCCCGATTACACTAAAATACCACCAGTTTTCTTATGTGATGCAAGATGTCGTTTTTGTGCAAAAGTGAACTTTTCTGGATCTGCTATTGACCCGATGAGTGCAGAATGAAATTGAGGAGACTGTAGTGTAGTGGAGTAGAGATGATGCACCAGGTGAAACCCGACTCCCTAATTCCACACTGAGGCCGCCAAAACCGCCATTCTGGCCGCAAATTGCGGCCAGACAGGAAGGGTTTTGGGTGTTTTTGGGTTCTGTAGGTTTGTTTTTGTGAGTAGGGTATTTTGGTATATATATATTTTTAAGATCTTTTCTGTAGGAAAATCTGGGACCAAATACCTGTTTTGCCGTTTTTCTAAACCTTCGCGACACGCGCGATACGTGAGTAGGTTTGGGTTCTGCGTATCGCGGCGCGTCGGGGTAGTTTCGTGGCGCGTGAGTACACGTTTTAGCGTATCGCGCACACGCGCGATTGGTTTGCGACACGGGTTTCTTGTTGGATTATAATGTCGCGTTTTGTGACTTAAGCTTATATGTGATATGTGTATGTGATTCTAGGTTCGCAGGCCAGTGAGACGGACGCTGCGAAGAAGGGCAAGCAAGTGGTTGGATACACTTAGCGCGAGACACGGTGAGTAGATTTCACATCTACGGGGATATCGCCCGCATGGCGTTATGCGTCAGGGCTGATAGGATCTTAGTATTACATATTGCATTTCCCTGCTATGTGTTATTGATATATGCTAGAACTGATAGAACACCACACTATTACTAACGGTTTATGTTGCACGAGCACTATTTACATGCTACACACACCGTTAGTAATTGCCATGCCACACTCACTGTAGAACTGCCATGATTATACTGTTGCATTATTGCTGTAGTTCATTTTACATGTGATTGATGTATATTGTACCCCGCATTGGATTTTACTATTGGTATTGGATTTTCATGTGATTTCTGTTTTGAGGACCGTGGAACTATTTAAGGAAAGATATGTTATTTTGAAAAACCCGGTACCTCGTGATATGATATTTTGGTGTGTCCACCACGCGTTTTCTCGGTGCTGAGACGTGTGCTTGAAACCCGATTCGAGGAGTGGATGTTCCGTTTGCGGGTTCGTGGTGGGCCCGGTATGGTTCCCCTCGGCGAGATGATCGATGGGATTTGCCGATTGAGTCTGGAGGCGGGCGAGTACCTACCGGTGATTGGTTGGACCTGGCAGTTGTCCGGAGGATACTGACCAGAGTCGAGTGATGGATGCGGGATGACCGTGCTGCCGGGGCCGAGGGCCGATACCGCAGACGGACCCCGTGGGGCCGGTCCAGATTGACGGCGCCCGATATTTGAGGATTTACGTGTCGATGCTGGGCACGGGTATTTTATGATGTTTTGGGTGCCGATGTTGGGCACTCGTGATTCCTCCGAGATATACAGGATTTGAGGGCCGATGAGTGTGCCGGCGCCTGAGTATATGTGGGATTTGGGTGCAGTTTGAGGCACCGATCATTGCTTTCCATGTTGACATAGTCCATGTAGATATTATTTATCCCATACTCAGTATTGATTACTATACATCTCATCCTGTGGCATTTACCTGTTAGAGTACATGCATTACTATTGTATCCACTGTTGACATGCATTGATATCATCTGCTGGCATTAGTAGAGCCACGCTATATGTGCATGCCTGCGATCACCTTTATATGTTATCTCTATTCACGAGTTGGCAACTCACCCCCGTTGTGCCACAGTGTTTGCAGGTTGCCCTTGGGAGTAGTCACGGCTGGCTGTTTCCTCATCTTTTGGCACAGATACCCCTTTTGAGCAGAGATAGCCCTTTTGCTGTTTAGGTGGGTTTTGTACGGTATCTGTTATCTTTCAGTTGTATATTGATGTATCTAGTACTCTCCATCTACCTTATGTATTGACTTAGAGACAGTTGTGAGGACGATATGTATGATTTTATATTCTGGGGTCGAGCTCGCATGTGAGCCGACGTTACTTTATGCAGTCTTACCTTTTATGATATTGTCCTTGTTTTACTGTGTATTCTTCGCTACGGCGTCGTATATCATATTGTGATGCTTATTTCTCGTCACTTGTTATTTCCGCTACACCTTACTTTTTCCCGACTTTCGGGGCTAATGTTTTAAAGAGGAAATGTTAATAAAATTATAAAACTCATAACTTGTGAACTCAGATGGGGATTTCTACTAAATAAATGGAAGTTTTTCAGACATTTTCTATTGCTTTACAAAACGTTTTAAATCACTCTATATTTACTGGTTTTGATTTCTGGGTTCGGCTTACTTAGCCGCGTTGCGCCTGTAGACGTTGCGTGGTTAAGTGCCGGTCACGAGTCGAATTCTCGGGTCGTGACATTGCTCCAGATTCCAAAATACCTCCATAGATCACACATTTATCCGATGTCGGGTTTCTTAGTCCGTGTTTTGGGGGTTTTAAGGTCTGGTCTAGGTCACTAAACATCACCTAGGTTTAGTTAATAGCTACTAGGCATCACCCAATTCAAACAAACACTCATACATTCACTAGTGTTTCCCAATGTCCATTAATCTTGACAAAACGACATCTAAACATGATATCTCACAAAACTAATCTAAAGGGAAGAAATTATACCTCATCTAGTCCACTCTAGGCAGCACTAACTTTCCAACGTCGCCAAAATCCCACTTTGCTTGGTCCTATGTGTAAAGGTCGAAGAGGGGATAATGTTTTGTGAAGGGAGTGTAGAGTTTTGGGGGCATGGTTGGAGATAGATCTAGGGTTTTAGTGGAGGGTTGTGGAGTTGAGGGAGATGAAGGATTTAAAAAAAAAGATAGGGGAAAAAGAATGGGCAGCAGCCTCCTTCTCTCTCTCACTAATTCACACTCTCTTTCTCTCTCCAAAGCTCACCTAACATAATCATTATGTCTCCTTGACTTTTCCTTTAATTTTTTCTCTTTTCTCTACACCAATAAATCCTAATATAAGCCCAAATGAAATGAAACATGTAACAAAATGAACATGTCATGGTGCACTAACCATGGAATCTGTAAAAACGCGGATTTGGCTTAATCGCGATTAGCAGTGCACTAATCGGGTTTTTATCGAAAATGCATATAATAAATTTTAAAAGTGCCAAATCCTTTAAATATATATTTAAATGAATAAATCCTTTTAATTTCTATTAATTTCACAATTATTGGTATATATTTATACCCTTTTTCGAAAACCCCAATTTCGCAAATCGGCAGTTTTCGGGAAATATATTATTTTAATATTAAATTCCCAAAAATAATATTTTATATTTTCTGAAATGTTACAATCTTCCCCTCTTAAATAAATTCGGTCCCCGAATTTAAATTTAAACCCCCAAAATCTAAAACATTTCAATAATCAGCTCAAACCAACGGGCTCCGAAGTCATGGAAAACGCAGAAGCGACAC
Source organism: Agapanthus africanus (assembly GCA_030015575.1). Classification (NCBI taxonomy): domain Eukaryota; kingdom Viridiplantae; phylum Streptophyta; class Magnoliopsida; order Asparagales; family Amaryllidaceae; genus Agapanthus; species Agapanthus africanus. The sequence goes on from JASDDO010000014.1 coordinate 515,121,522, forward strand.
AACACATCGCGTCAAGTGTGCATGAAAACGAGTAAAAAATAAAAATCGAACTCCGTCAAGTGTCTCGAAAATCATCGGATTTGCACGCATATCTTCGGAGTTACAATAGAGATGCAGATCTCGAAATCCACTACTGAAATCCAATATACACTAGTCAAATACTATAATACGTGTATAGTACGCATCTTTGAAAAACTCAAAAATCTGAATGAAATACATGCAAAATCTATTCTAAATCGCCGTGTGGATGCGTAACTCACGGCATAACCGACGGACGCTCATTTTAAAATAATAATATATGTCCATATATGTTTTCTTAATTACACGTTCCGTCGTTTTCAAAATATCCCAAAAGGTTTTCCTTTAAAAACGTTCGTGTCGCTCACGGGAACGTAAGAAATAGCGAGACTATAGCTCCTCTTTTTCAAAAACCTATTAGTAAACTTTTAATGCATGCAAAGTACTCAAGTACTGTTCTCAGATCAGTCCTGTTTAGCTACTATACCATGTAGTGCCCAACATAAAAAAAAAGTGCTCAAAAGCAAAATCAGCCTCAAAAGGCGTATCTAATAATCACATGGATCTGGTGCGCATAAAATCAAATCCAAATACAGGTGCCACAATAAGCACAAAAACCCAAAACTACGTGCAACGGGTGTGCACGAAAGCATTTGTCCACTACAACGGGTGTGCATGACAACAATATAAGTGCATCTAAAGTGCACGAAATAACATCGGGTGCATCAAATGCACGAAATACAATCAATAACTTGAACGCATCAATGCAACATCGAGTATACCAAGGTGTATAAATCAAGATCGTGTGCAACTACGTGCACAAAACACCTACCAATGCACTGCAAGTACATATAAGTTATACCGAGTGCAAAAATCAAATCATCCGTATGAAATCCACGAAATCATAGACATGTGAAACCAAGGCACAAAACCGATATCAAGTGCGATAAACATGCACAAATCAAAAACCAATACCATGGCGTATAAAAACGTATCTCAAGTTTAATGACTATGCACGAAATGTAAATACTCAGTAGGTGCAGCCATGGTGCACGAAATCAATATCAGGAAACTCGTCATCAAAACTCAAATCCAAGTGATATAAGCGTGATACTAAGATCACAAGCGCAAATCGCAACAAAGGACATCGAGGTACACCTCCTACAATGTTGAGAAATAAATCAGTGCGCCTAGAAACTGGTAAAAAAAGAACATCTCCTCGCCTCCTGCTCACGGTCTGGTGTCCTCTGTCTCTGGGTACTCATCTTCTCTGTGGATTACTCATTTTGTATTGTTGGATAATGTTTTGAACATTTCTGTCATGACCCGAAATATTATCTCGTGACCAGCACTTGAATCACGCCACGTCTAAAGGCGTAACGGAATTCAAGTAAGCCGAAACCCAGAAATCTAAACCTTTTAAGTAAAATAAAGGAGGTGAGGTTTTGAAATAAAGGTATATGAAATCAAGTTTTCTTAATGCATAGAAAAGGAATATGAATGATGCAAGTGAAACTTACTAGTTTGAAAACATGTTTCGTCTTTTAAAAATTTTGGCAGCACCTCTTTTGTATATTTTGATCAAAAACCACAAATACATAATAAGAATAATGGCATCCCCAAGCGGGGGCTAGCTCTTCGCAAACCGGAGGATCACAACCACGCAAGATAATAAGAATAAGTATACGACGCCCAACGGCGAAGTTCACCACAAAAGAATAAAAGAAAAGCAAGACATATAAATCACAAGTAGCGGAAAACCCCTCGCTCTAAGTCTCGCAACCACAATCCCACTAAGTCTCATTACTTATACAAATCACTAATTTGGGTTGATTGATGGAGTTAACTAGATAAAATAGGAAATATAATACAAGAATGGGTACGATACAAATGTTCCACCTACCAATACAAAACACCTAAAGGAAGCTGTATGCCAGCGAATCCGCTACTGATCCAAGCGGTCAACCTACAAGAACTGTGGCACAACGGGGGTGAGTTGCCAGCTCGTGAATAGAAATATATCTACAAGTAGAAATTGAATAAAACAACGACTCCTAGGTCAACTATATCAAAAGGTAATACTATGATATCTAGGGTGACCGGGTCGTATATGTGCCAACAAGGTAGTCACTACCTATGTACATGCAGATAACATCCAACAGTAATAATCAATGCATGTATATAGATATCGTCTAACCATAATCAAGGTATGCAGATATGTGGATCTCGTCCACCCGTGAAACAATGTCAATAAGCATGTGTATAATGTCCAATAGTAAAATCAGTGTATATATGTATGTGGATCCAGTCCACGCGTCAGCCACTGACGCAACAATATCATGCATGTAAATATCGTAAAAGAGTGTGCATGAAGGTATGAGGATGTATATCAGCGGTGTCCCTCCCGGCACATCAAAATCATTGAACCTGAGTGCCTAGCATCGACACTCAAAACTATCATGAAAACAGTGCCCAGCATCGCCACGTAAATCCTCATATTTCGGGCTCCGTCAGTCTGGATCGGCCCACGGGCTCCGTCAGTCCAGATCGGCCCATATCACCTCAGCACTCCGGTCGGTATCCTCCGGATATCCGCCGAGCCCAAATACTATCACCGGTAGGCAGTGCTCCCCTTCCGGGCTCACCGTCTAACATATACGAGTCTTCTTGCCCCGGGTACCTCACCGGGTCCACCATGTACCCGCAATCGGTGCCTACCACTCCTCGAATCGGGTTTCACATGCCACTCTCAGAACCGAGAAAACGTATCGTGGACGCACTGAAATATCATATCAAGAGAAACCGGGTTTTTAAAACAGTACATGCTTCCATTTGAAATAGCCACGGTTCTCAAATCCAGAAATCTCATAAAAACAGCATATCTCAATGCGTAAAATGCATGGTACATGATGTATGCGACATATAAAAGAAATATAAGCATATCAATATATCATGCAACCTGGAACAGTGATATGACATATTAAGGGGAAACCACTCTTTTATAATGATTCCATTTTTTTAAAAATATAACATGTGGTTCCCAATTGTACAATAAAGCCAGTTATCTATGTCGGTACAATATGTATATGTCATGATGCAGCAACCCTACTGTGTAGTGACATGGAAATTATCGATGATGAAGTGTGTGAGCCGGCAAATATGTGTACGTGTAACATACGCATCATCGATAATGGTGCAGGTGTACTATCATAGGTATATGCGATGCAATAATAATATCATGAATGTAGAAAGTAAATCATCAGCTAACAGATATAAGGTATATGTAACAATCATATGTCCGAGTCGGTGTTGGAGATAGTGCCCTCAGAGTCAATTATTGGATCACAGGCACGTGATTGCAATGATTGAGGGAGGACCTATCCCGGTAGAACAGTCTTACTCGAGATGATAGTTTGCTATCTGGTTTACTTTTATCATCGTATACTGCTTTAGGTGACCTGATAGGTCGCTATTGCACGTTGATAGAGCCCCTAGGATTCTTGCTTGACTACCGGCTGTATGAGGGCGATCATATACGTTGGAGCTGGTAGTCTATAAGCACATCCTTAAAAGGTCCCTAGTTGTAGGAGTTTCGAGACAGGGCATCGATACTCCAGAGTAGACTAGTGTATACAGTCGAGACCCCGACGAGGGGCGGTGGCCGGTCTCACAAGCCACTGGTGTCAGCTGGTTCACCTAAGATGTATACAGGTGCTCATTGGGTTATGAGTACACCGGACAGGACTCGTCGGGAACATGCTAGTTGGTCTTATACCTGACGTCAGATAGCAGTTCCCCGGTGACATGTGTACAGGTTAGTTCATCGACCTGGGGATCTTCATTTGTCTCGTGTGAGTTCCCACTGTACTTTGATTACTACCCTACCACGGCTCAAATGAGTCGTGCAAACAGGTTTTAGTTGGTTACAGTCCCGAGCCACATGGAGGCAGTGAGCGGATCTTCAGGGGTTCGTCTCTCCCGGTATTGGGGGTGAGGTCGCGCTGTGTCTAGGAGAGCCATTACACGAAGACCTTGGCCAAGGCAGGAGATTTACTGGTAGGTATTCCAGTAGTATCTCAGGGTGTTCTGGGCTACACTCCGACACGACTTGTACCGCTTTTGGGGGTCTGACTTTTACCAACCCCCTAGGCCTGACATGCGATGCTCGTAGACGAACGGACCGGACTGTACGGATATTGTCACTGACAGGCTCAGTAGGGTGTCAGGATGAGTTCACTCATCGACGTCCCTTTTAGTCAATAGCTGGTGGCCCGTTACGTATTGGCTTATACCTCTGACGTGCTAGTGGTTAAATCCACAGCCATAGTATTGACGAGTCTTTAGAGTCCACCACACTTTCAGTTACTCAAGCTTTCGGGCGAAACGCTGTAGAGGCCGTATGGAGATATGGCAGGGTCCGATCAGATACGTGCGGTATTGCACGAATCAGGATCGGGCAGTTTGTACTAGTGGCCGTATGGTTATATGGCAGCGTTCGATCAGATACGTGCGGTATTGCACGGATCAGGATCGGACGGATATTACTAGCCGGTTTTGGTTTAAGCCGGATCCTAGTATAGTACAGTGTAGATTTTGTCTCATTGCATTTGTATCCGGACGGAATACAGATGCGGGTGTGTATGCACAGTATCGGGGTTTTCCTGTAATTTATTACGGGACCAGTTTTCTGGAGTTGCCAGTTTGCTTTCCGTTCCGGCCGGTTTTCCTTTGTTCTTTCCCGGCCGGACTTTTCCAATGGAGGGTGTTATTTGCAAGTTTGCAAATAACACATTGTGGAGGGTTTTATTGCATAAGGTTTGATTATGGAAGCATCTTTGCTTTTCATGCATTTATTGTGAAGTGAATGGATTTGATTTGGATTAGAGTTTGATGTGAGATGGTTATGATTATGTTTTGGATGTGGTCACCACTTGTGCTCCTAGCATCACCTTCCTTCATGCTTCATAATCTTTCCTCCACCATTTTCTAAGAAAGAAGGTTTTCATTTTTAGATAAGAGAGAAGAAGGAGAGAGCTTCATCTTTGAGAGAGTAGCATTCTTGATCTCATTTTTGATGCTAGAAAAGTGCAAGCACCATTTTTCTTACCTTGATTCCTCCATCATCTACAAATGGCAACAATCCCCAAATGAGACCGGCATGCTCTACACTACATTCTACAGCAAATCTTGGACGCGTCGGCTAGCCTACTTCGCGCCCGAGTTGCCTCGGTATTGAGGCGGGAGCCCGTAAAAGATGCAGACGATGTGGTGCCCTTCCGGCGAGGAGGCGATGACCGGAGATCCCGCGAGGAGATCGGAGTGGAGATGAAGACCGGAGGACTCAGATCAGTCGGTATATCTCTTCCCTTTCTTGTTAGTAGCTTAGACTTGTTAATGGTTACGATCCGGATGTTCAGTGCGCGGTGGTGCCGGTTTGTTAAGTCCGCAAAATTAAAGTTTATCACCGTTTCCGCATTTGGCCGTCGGATTGACGGCCGGGGCACCGCCGTGCACTTACAGTGGTATCAGAGCCTCGCCATTAACTTCGTCTAGCTTCGTTTGATGTGTTTGCATTTTCGATCGACCAAAATTTCCAAAAACCGTATTTTTCCTTCACATCAGTTTCTGTTGAAATTTTTTTAAGTCTAAAAATTTTTCAGGCGGTCTCAGAATGATGTGCAGGGAGTTCTAAGAACTCTGGGAAAATACGAGACAATGAACCCTCATCACGAGCGCGGAACCGCGGCAAAACCCCCCTTGTTGCCGCGGTTCCGCCGCAGATTGATGGGATCACTGCATCATTTTTCCCCAGTGGGCTTCTAGACTTATTTTAGGGGTTTTGGAATATTAAAATTGGGCCAATTATTTCTGTGAGTGCTACAGTATTTCTTGGGGGCCCACTTGTTAATTTTTGGTCAATCGGAAAATTTTAAACACATTTTTCACAGTATTTACATTATATCTGCGACCATGAATGTCACTTGATCGGTAAATCCGGTCTAACTGCTATAGCCCGGTTAGACGGATTTGCGAACGTGACTTTCACGTTGATGTTCTGTTTTTGCTGTGATGTTGCGGATCGGTCGTGGGGGATAGCCTGGATGCAATGCTAGTACAGTTTTTGTTGTATTATGTACATTTGATATTGCGGGGCGAGCGTCCGACATGTGGACTGCCGTCACTGCCTGTTTGTATTATTCTTTTGGGACACGACCTGGTTGCGGTCGATGTACCCGGTGTATGTATATTTTACTTTCTGTACTAGGATTACCCCGCGGTGGGGTGCACGGATAGCCGGGTTCTGGAGGGCAACAAGCCCGCATCTCATGGCATTGGGACGGAGGGGGCTTCACTCTAGGATTGGCGGGCTATTCGCCGCACTCGTAGGGGGTACAGGTTGACCCAGGAGGGGTGCTCAAGTTGCCGGATTCCGTGGAGTGCTGGGTGGTTCATTCACGGAGCTGAAGGGGGCTGCCTCGCTTCAGGTTTTGGCGGGTGACTTGCCGCGCCCATAGCGGTCTAGGATTTCATTGCACAGGCTATCCACATGACCAGGGGAACGTCGGGTTTCAGTAGTGGCTCTGTGAAACCCGGGGATCCCAGATATCTGTATTGTTCTGTGATGCTGTACATTTATGTGATGTTGCATTTCTTTTCACGCCTTGAGCGAAATATAATATATTGGTATATATATTAGTAGATGCTGTATATATTTTTCATCCGCGCTAGTCCAGTCCCCGCTCTGTCGTTAGTAAGCTAACCTAACGAGTGATGACGGGACCCAGTGGCGAATGCGGATGGCATATACGTACGTCAGTATATTTTCGTTCTTTGTGGTGTGATTAATTGATGGGACTGCGTTGATTCGGATCAATGCAAGTTAAACAAACCTATTCTGATGTTGTTGGAACACTTTTCAAAAAGCTGTTATTGCAAGGGCGTTCTCTTTTGTTTTGCATCGTGGTATTCAGTTGGAATATCCTGCTCCTCAGTCGAAGAGGCAAGGGCCGAGATCCCTTCACCGGGAGTGACCCCTTGGACAGAAGTTTGCGTCAGGGCATTAACTTCACTATAGCCGATTACTTTTGCTTTTTATCGTGGTATTCATTTGGAATATCCTGCACCCCATTCTACGGGGAAAGAGCCGAGATCCCATCACCGGGAGTGACCTCTTTAGTAAAGGTTTTCGTCACTATATTTTCTAAAAAGCTATCCGTTCCTTCAACGAGATCAAGTTCATTACGTTAAAGGTTTTCGCCAGAAACCATTCGTAGCCCTCCGTCGTTTCATATGGGTAGTCAATAGTATTCAAGCTGTGTATGTTGGCCAAAGTCAAGGCACAGTGATTGGTAGCTATTGGGGTATTCATATGCAGCATAGATAGATGCGTTGGTTTGGGACAGTCGTACTGCCATTTTGGCCAAAGTCAAGGGTATGTACGGGTGGGTTCAAATTAACCTGGAGAATGACGGGTAAAACTTGACATGTGACGTATGATATGTTGGCCAAAGTCAAGGTCATAAGAGCATGGGGTAAAAATCACATCGGGAGTTTCAAAAGAACTGAAACTTGCCAGATATGCGCATACCTTCTGGAGTGTGACACCGTGAGAGGATTCCGTCACGTTATCATGCAATGATAGTTGGATCCCGATTCCCACTGATGAGTTGGTTTACTCCTCGGGTGACCCCGACTAATTCTTCTTTCAGATTTGGAGGAGAATTTGAGGTACAGTGGGAGGTTTCCTGATTAGATAAAGTGACAACCATTCTGATCTAGAATAGAGTGCACGCTGAGTGTTTCTTTTCTCTCTCTCTGGCAGCAACCATTAACCCAACCCTAGACTATGACTTAGTGACCAAGTTGACCGAACCTTCTTAACACTGGCATTTGGATTGTCAGAATTGCAAACCTCATTGCCACTCCTACTTTTACTCTTTTCTCCAGGACACCCCGTATTACTACGAACGTCCACTTCCATTGGACAAAACCATCGTATGGTTATATACGAACTCGAAGGAATTCGAGGATGGTTTCCGGTTCTGGAGAAAACGGATAGGACTATTCAGTTGTCTTTTCTTTTCACCTTCTCTCAGGTTGCGAGTACTCCTTGGTTTAGGAGTAGTACACCTATTACGCAAATTGGATAGTTTTCTTCCAAACCATAGGCTGGTGCCGACCTGTAGGGAATGAAGAAAGCCAATTAGCCTAAACGGTGTACATAAGGTATTAAGATTAAGACAAAGCAAGGGATTAGTAAGAGGGCAAAGTAAATTGCGACTGATATTCACGACCAAACCAAGTATTTCTTCGCCAAACCTAAATCACCTTCGTATTTCTCCAGGACACTCCGTATCACTACGAAGATCCACAGTTTATTGGATACTCCATCGTATGGTTATATACAAACTCGAAAGGAACTTGTTCCAGTTCGGGGATGGATCCTGGTTCAGGAGAAATAGGAATAAAGTACATTCAGGTGTCTTTTATCTTCACTTTCTCTCGCGTTGCGAGTGCTCCTAGGATTAGGACAGTACACCCTTTATGCTTATTGGATAGTCTTCTTCCAAACCATAGGCTGGTGCCGAACGGTAGGGAAGGAAGAAAACCAATTGGCCTAAAGGGGTGTGCAGAAGGTAATGACTAAAGACATATGAAGGGATTTAGAGAGGTGGCAAAGAATTATACGGTTATAGTTGTGAATCTAGATAATGGAAGAGGCATTACTAAGAATACCGGGATACCCCACCGAAACACTTCAATGTTTCAGTTTCACTGTGTACTGTTAAAAGAAAACTGATTTCCCGATTGGATACTTACTCCAGGGTATGTATTTACTAGGTATGATTCTCACATCTGTATGGTTTTACAGATAATGAGTGGGAGTAAGTCATTGGGAATTGGGTGATCATCCTCATTATATCAGGATTCGTTGCAATCGGTATTTGAGGAGATCACCTGGGCTGTTTGCCGGTCGGCAAATATTTGGTTTTGAATATCCGCTGTTGTGCACCAATTTCAAATTGATATATCTGTACGTCTATTTTCATAGAGTGAGATATACCTTTTGATATTATGTCGATGACATTTACCTATATCAGTGGATGGTTAGGTAAGGAGCATTAAACAGCGGTGTAATTCTTCTTAACCATAAGTACAGTTTTCAACCTACGACACACAGTGAAAGAGTTGTTAGACTCAGCGGACTCATACAGAGTATTGTATGTTGTCCAGTGTCTATTAGGACAGAGGGGTTGGTCCTCATACTATATTCTGTTTACTTTTGACTTCTCTAGTTCTTAGACATGTGTTTCTTAGAAACACATGGTCTAAGTTTTGAGGAGTTATAGGTATTTGAATAAAGTAGAGAACCAGGTAGCAAGTATCGGGATTCTTCAAAGTGATCGAAGATGTAGATACTTGTGTATGGTATTCAGTTGATAGTAATGATAAAGAGAAATTGCTTCTCTTTCAGGTTACTCATAATTGGAAGCATTCCTAAGTTGAGTAACGCTGATCGGCCTCTCTCCATTAGTTGACATGCACTAGAGACAGCTGGATGATTTGAATCTGGTTAAATTAAATCAGTGCCTCTGGTTCTATATTGGATGTAGAACAGTTCATATCTTAACGTTGTTAAGGTACGGGGAGTTGTCCGGCTTATGATTAAAACCAGACACTGGACAACTCAAGGCACGTTTCTGTAATGGCTGTTTGTGGGTTGACCCAGGCTATGACGAGGGTTGATTTTCTACCATCTGCCAGATCAATAGAAATATTGTTCTAGACACGCCACAGTTTTATTAAAAATGGATTTTTTCAAAAACAGTAGTGGGAGTATGGTAGAACTGGAAGTGATTCCAGAACCGCAAACGATTACTGAAGATTTGATAAGGAACCTGAAGATTCAATCTGATTTGACATTCCATTGGCCACTCCGCAGATAAGGTGGGTAACCTCAGGCACCCGAGAGGTACTCCGGTAGCCTCAAGGACGGTGGCAGGGAGGTTCTTGTTCACCCACACTTGCCATTGCTGTTGTTCCAGGCTGTGAGACCCGGTGGGAGGATGAGTATAGCGTTGTTCTAAACTAGCTTTAGAAGTGCACGTCTATATGACTCTGCCAGAGGGTTGTCGTAGTCAGTGGGAGCAGCGGAAGCATTGGTGGACATCAGGCTTATGTCTATTTATAGACTAAAGCAGATATAGCGGAGATAGATCATCTATTTCTGATGTGACAGTCATAGGTTTGACATCATCAGAATAGGGGATGGATCTGTTGAGAAGGTAGTAGGGTGTGATATCTGGATTTTGGATGACATACACAAAGTAGGAAGTGACATTCCTATACTACGATCAGTTATACTTTGGTCGTCACACAATGGTTTCTCCACAAAGGACTTGGACATTATGTCAGACATACTGGTTACTGGATCTATGGTTTTAGATCTAGATTTGGGTGGTTTCCCAATCAGGGTACTTTGACAGCATTCTAAGAGTATTTAGAATGGACGACTCCTGGCACGGTAGTATACCTGCAGGTAATGGAGTCACCCTCTCTAAAGGTGTCTTATAGACTAAAGTAGAGAGGGATGTGCATGATTGGCAGATCACTTGCTTAGGCAATTGAGTCAATCATGAGATGTCAAGTACCACACCAGATGTTGTTCTTGCAGTAGATGTAATAAGTTGATATTCATCCAATCCTGGAGAAACAGTCGGAGGCAGTTTTAGAACATAAGTGGATGTTCTAGGGATATGATAGCAGCATTCTCTTTCGGGAGACAGTTATCATTCCAGGCTTCCAAGGTGACATGGACGACAAGGAGGTTGTCAGAGTTATAGTTTTCCTTCTGACGAGGGGCAGTATTTTGGACAGGTGGTCCAAGGCAATACTGAGGGTGGCATGGCACAGGATACTGATTAAGTTCGGTTGACGATACAGTCTAAGAAGTTTGGATTTAGAGTTCATTCATGAGCTAGGTCCCATCAGACATCCAGACATTCTAAGACAGGTATTGCTCATTTCGGGAGATGGCTTTCTCCGCGAACTTGAGATATAGAGAGACATAGAAAGAAACTTCTAGGCGGATCCACTCACTGAGGCTATTCCTCGAACGCAATAGTTTCGCAAACGGATTTTGTGAGACTGACTAGTAAGGGAGTTGGGTGTTCGGTATCACACAGGCTGTGAGTATGCGACATCGCAATAATTAGCCTTGAGTGCAAGTGGGAGATTGTTGGAGATAGTGCCCTCAGAGTCAATTATTGGATCACAGGCACGTGATTGCAATGATTGAGGGAGGACCTATCCCGGTAGAACAGTCTTACTCGAGATGATAGTTTGCTATGTGGTTTACCTTTATCATCGTGTACTGCTTTAGGTGACCTGATAGGTCGCTATTGCACGTTGATAGAGCCCCTAGGATTCTTGCTTGACTACCGGCAGTATGAGGGCGATCATATACGTGGGAGCTGGTAGTCTATAAGCACATCCTTAGAAGGTCCCTAGTTGTAGGAGTTTCGAGACAGGGCATCGATACTCCAGAATAGACTAGTGTATACAGTCGAGACCCCGACGAGGGGCGGTGGCCGGTCTCACAAGCCACTGGTGTCAGCTGGTTCACCTAAGATGTATACAGGTGCTCATTGGGTTATGAGTACACCGGACAGAACTCGCCGGGAACATGCTAGTTGGTCTTATACCTGACGTCAGATAGCAGTTCCCTGGTGACATGTGTACAGGTTAGTTCATCGACCTGGGGATCGTCATTTGTCTCGTGTGAGTTCCCAGTGTACTTTGATTACTACCCTACCACGGCTCAAAGGAGTCGTGTAAACAGGTTTTAGTTGGGTACAGTCCCGAGCCACATGGAGGAAGTGAGCGGATCTTCAGGGGTTCGTCTCTCCCGGTATTGGGGGTGAGGTCGCGCTGTGTCTAGGAGAGCCATTACACGAAGACCTTGGCCAAGGCAGGAGATTTACTGGTAGGTATTCCAGTAGTATCTCAGGGTGTTCTGGGCTACACTCCGACACGACTTGTATCGCTTTTGGGGGTCTGACTTTTACCAACCCCCTAGGCCCGACATGCGATGCTCGTAGACGAACGGACCGGACTGTACGGATATTGTCACTGACTGGCTCAGTAGGGTGTCAGGATGAGTTCACTCATCGACGTCCCTTTTAGTCAATAGCTGGTGGCCCGTTACGTATTGGCTTATACCTCTGACGTGCTAGTGGTTAAATCCACAGCCATAGTATTGACGAGTCTTTAGAGTCCACCACACTTTCAGTTACTCAAGCTTTCGGGGGAAACGCTGTAGAGGCCGTATGGAGATATGGCAGGGTCCGATCAGATACGTGCGGTATTGCACGAATCAGGATCGGACAGTTTGTACTAGTGGCCGTATGGTTATATGGCAGCGTTCGATCAGATACGTGCGGTATTGCACGGATCAGGATCGGACGGATATTACTAGCCGGTTTTGGTTTAAGCCGGATCCTAGTATAGTACAGTGTAGATTTTGTCTCATTGCATTTGTATCCGGACGGAATACAGATGCGGGTGTGTATGCACAGTATCGGGGTTTTCCTGTAATTTATTACGGGACCAGTTTTCTGGAGTTGCCAGTTTGCTTTCCATTCCGGCCGGTTTTCCTTTGTTCTTTCCCGGCCGGACTTTTCCGATGGAGGGTGTTATTTGCAAGTTTGCAAATAACACATTGTGGAGGGTTTTATTGCATAAGGTTTGATTATGAAAGCATCTTTGCTTTTCATGCATTTATTGTGAAGTGAATGGATTTGATTTGGATTAGAGTTTGATGTGAGATGGTTATGATTATGTTTTGGATGTGGTCACCACTTGTGCTCCTACCATCACCTCCCTTCATGCTTCATAATCTTTCCTCCACCATTTTCTAAGAAAGAAGGTTTTCATTTTTAGAAAAGGGAGAAGAAGGAGAGAGCTTCATCTTTGAGAGAGTAGCATTCTTGATCTCATTTTTGATGCTAGAAAAATGCAAGCACCATTTTTCTTACCTTGATTCCTCCATCATCTACAAATAACAACAAACCCCAAATGAGACCGGCATGCTCTACACTATATTCTACAGCAAATCTTGGACACGTCGGCTAGCCTACTTCGCGTCCGAGTTGCCTCGCTATTGAGGCGGGACCCCGTAAAAGATGCAGACGATGTGGTGCCCTTCCGGCGAGGAGGCGACGACCGGAGATCCCGCGAGGAGATCGGAGTGGAGATGAAGACCGGAGGACTCGGATCAGTCGGTACATCTCTTCCCTTTCTTGTTAGTAGCTTAGACTTGTTAATGGTTATGATCCGGATGTTTAGTGCGCGGTGGTGCCGGTTTGCTAAGTCCGCAAAATTAAAGTTTATCACCGTTTCCGCATTTGGCCGTCGGATTGACGGCCGGGGCGCCGCCGTGCACTTACAGTCGGTGAATCTATCAATCGGCATCTAGCCCAAAAACACCGCGTACGGTATAATCCATCGTACGACAACCTCTATTCAAGGGTAAGGATCAACATCAAGTCAACTCATCACGCACGGAATATCATCGTGAGGCAGCATTATACTAAAAGGGATCCTATCATCCTATACGACAAATGAGGGTACGGCCTAATATCACATACGGCCTATCATCCATGATTCACCACGTTCTATAAATACATATAACCCTATATACCTATGTCCCAGGTCGCATCTGCAATAATCTCATATCAGGGGACCGACAGGGTATAAATCATTTCGATCGACTCGCATCCGTATACCATCATATCATATCATCATCTCATCATATCATCAAATTCGTCTTGTATTCCTTCATCGCATTTATGTCTCATATCATGTCGAGTTTACATCAATAAGCTATTTCTACTAAGTATAAGTATCTAATCTAACAAACATACCCGAACCATACAATCAGATTTTTAAAGAAGTGAATCGTAGTTTTGAAAACAGGGGTTACGGTGTTTTTAAGGAAAAGATATCATTTGAAAATCTGTAACATCCCTCAAGATATACATTTAAAAGATACATACGATTCTTTGGTTTAGAAACAAATATGGTTCGGATGACACATCTACATCGACTATCTAGTCCTATAGAACCCTAAGCGGTAATATCGCTACATCATTCTAGGGTGGTAGTAGTAGCATATCATGCATAACTATCCTCTAGTTTCTAATATGACTCCATAGCTATCTATATTCTAACCCTAGTTTCCTAATCTAGGTTTCCTAACCATACTCTATAATCGGTTTCCCATCAAAAGTTTGCGGGGGTGCTATACGCCATCCACCCGACTTCCCCGGTAGATATAAATCTACCCACCTGGTCTTCGCTCGCCGAAATCAATGACGCCGCGCTTCTTCGCCTCGGAATCCATGCAAGGGTACCTACAATAATAACCAATCGCAATACGTATTAAAATCGATGCAGAAAACCGATACAGCGTACAGTGTGCTCATAGGTTAGAACCTATGGCCTAAACGTGCAAATCAATCAAACAACCCTTGTTGTCGATGTACAAACACCCGACAACTAAATACAAATCCAAATATCGAGAAAGTGCATTTTAAAATATGGAAAACACAGCCTAAAACACACCAAAAAGCTTCCAGATTTTCCCTAGCTGACAATTAGCCAAAACTGCATATAGGAGGGGTCTAATTTAGTACAAAATGAGCCCTGGAACAAAAATGAACCCATTCCCTTCTACTCTGGCCACAAATTGTGGCCAGAATTATTAAATCTACGGCCTGGGATTTGAATTAGGGGCTCGGGTCTTGGTGGTAACTTCCTAGGTGCCTGCACGACTCCTAGTAATTCCAAAATCAATTCTAGTGTCCCCGGGTTGCTCCAGATTCCAAAATACCTCCACAGATCACACATTTATCCGATGTCGGGTTTCTAAATCCGTGTTTTGGGGTTTCTAAGGTCTGGTCTAGGACACTAAACATCACCTAGGTTTAGTTAACAGCTACTAGGCATCACCCAATTCAAACAAACACTCATACATTCACTAGTGTTTCCCAATGTCCACTTATCTTCACAAAACGACATCTAAACATGATATCTCACAAAACTAATCTAAAGGGAAGAAATTATACCTCATCAAGTCCACTCTAGGCAGCACTAACTTCCCAATGTCGCCAAAATCCCACTTTGCTTGGTCCTATGTGTAGAGGTCATAGAGGGGATAAAGTTTTGTGAAGGGAGTATAGAGTTTTGGGGCATGGTTGGAGATAGATCTAGGGTTTTAGTGGAGGGTTGTGGAGTTGAGGGAGATGAAGGATTTCAAAAAAAAAGATAGGGGAAAAAGAATGGGCAGCAGCCCCCTTCTCTCTCTCACTAATTCACACTCTCTTTCTTTCTCCAAAGCTCACCCAACATAATCATTATGTCTCCTTGACTTTTCCTTTAATCATTTCTCTTTTCTCTACACCAATAAACCCTAATATAAGCCCAAAGGAAATGAAACATGTAACAAAATGAACATGTCATGGTGCACTAACCATGGAAACTGTAAAAACGCGGATTTGGCTTAATCGCGATTAGCAGTGCACTAATCGGGTTTTTATCGAAACTGCATATAATAAATTTTAAAAGTGCCATATCCTTTAAATATATATTTAAATGAATAAATCCTTTTAATTTCTATTTATTTCACAATTATTGGTATATATTTATACCCTTTTTCGAAAACCCCAATTTCGCAAATCGGCAGTTTTCGGATAATATATTATTTTAATATTAAATTCCCAAAAATAATATTTTATATTTTCTGAAATGTTACAATTTCCTATATCAAGAGTTGATCGGTTCAGGTACGTTATCTAAAAGTATATACGTTCTAAATCAAACTATAGTTCTCAACGTACAGAATACATACAAGAGGAAGAGTTCAGAAATGAACGAATCCTACTTGGGGCATTGTAAACTAGGTCATATCAATACGACACAACTAGCTAAGTTAAATTTAGATGCATATTTAAATCAGTTTGAATTTATATCTTGTGATACTTGCCAGTCATGTCACAAAAATAAGATGACCATAGCTCCGTTTATTGGAAACAGAGAAAGAGTTAGTGAACTCTTGGGATTGATACATGATGATGTATGTAGGTCCCTTGTCTACGCATGTCAGGACCGGTTCTTTATACTTCATTACATTCACTGATGATCTCTCAAGATTCGGACATATGTTCCTGTTGAAAGACAAGTCTGAAGCTTTTGAGAAATTCAAAGAATATAAATTAGAAGTAGAGAACCAAAAAGGGTATAAGTATTATGTCCTTTGATGTGATCAGGGAGGAGAATACTTGAGCACGGGGTTCCTGGACTATTCTAAAGGAGAATGAGATTCTCTCTCAGCATTACTCCTTCATATACACCACATCACATCAGTGTGTCGGGGTGGAGCAATCGCACCCTATTAGATATGGTGTGCTCTATGAAGAGTACTACTGAGTTGCCTATTTCCTTTTGGGGGTTATGCACTTGTGAAGCTACATATCTATTGAATAGGGTTCCAATCAAATCAGGTGCCTACCACGCCATATGCAATAAGGTATGGGAAGAGCCCATGTCTTAAGTAAGTTATGATTTGGGGTTGTCCGGCCTATGTCTAAAAGCAAAATCCGGACAAGCTTGAGGCAATGTCAGTTCTGTGGAAGTTTGTTGTATATCCCAAGCATTCGCATGGGAATATCTTCTACCGCACCGAGGAACAAAAGGTGTTTTATTTCTCAGCATGCCACCATTTTAGAAAAGTAATTTATTTTGGAAAAAAATTTGTGGTCATGAGGTAGAAATGGAAGGAGTTTCAGCTCTACAAACTACAGCTGATGATTTGGTAGAATCGGAGGATTCAATAGTTTCTGACGATTCTCAGCCTCTCCGCCGATCTGGTAGGGTTCCTCATCCGCCTGAGAGATACTTTGGTTTTCTCTATGACAGTGGGAGCGAGGATTGCATCATGAGATGATGACCCAACTAGTTTCGAGCTGACCATCAAGAGTAGGGACTCTGTAAGAATGACTGGATGCAAAGCGATCTGAGATGGAATCTATGTACACTAACAAAGTATGGACTTTGGTTTCTTTATCAGAAGGGTTAAATCCCCATCACGAGCAAGTATATCTTGAGAAGATTACTTGGTGTACATAGAAAAGTTAAGACTTTCAAAGCTAAGACTTGTTGCAAAAGGTTCTCATCATCGACCACGTGTGGATAATGATGAAACATTTTCTCCAGTGGCTATGCTTAAGTCCATCCAGATCCTACTTGCCATTGCTACATACCATGACTGCGATATCTGGCGGTTGGGTGTCATGACTTCTTTTCTAAATAGTGATTTAGAAAAGAGCGTTTATAAGTACACAGCCAGAGGGTTTCGTAGACAGTGGGAGCAGCGGAAACGTGTGCAAGTTGCTGTATGGGTTAAAGCAGGCATCGCGGAGTTGGAATATCTGTTTTGATGTGGTAGTCAAAGTGTTTGACTTCATCAAAAAGTTAGATGAACCTTGTATATACAAAAAGGTAGTAGGGAGTATGGTGGTGATCCCCGTATTGTACGTGGATGACATACTCATGATAGGAAAGGAGTTTCCCATGCTACACTCGGTCAATCTCCTCTTATCACAGGGATTCTCCATAAAGGATTAAGGTGATACCTCCTAAATCCTGGGTTTTTGATCTATGAGATAGATCTAAATGGATGTTAGGATTCTCACTAGGTGTAGTGAGATGGTATCAATCGATCCTGGAGAGAATCACTGGATAGCTTCCAGGGTGGTAAGGTCGACTGAATGTCAGTCACATGCATTGTCTTTACCCTCAGTGGAGGGATGGTATGTTGGAAGAGTTCCATGCTAGATACCGTGGCAAACTAGACGATAAAGGCTGGATACATCGCTACCAAACGATACTACAAAAGAGAGAGTCTGGGTGTATATTAGTTCATGAGATGAACTTCGTTCCTACCATTGTGTGACAATGGAGTTGTGGCTTAGGCCTAGAAACCCCTGTCCCATCGGTGATCCAGACATATTCTTAGGCAGTATCACCTGATCATGGAGATGGATGATCGCTAAGGAAATCGAGGATAGGAGAGTAGACTTAGAAGTTAACACGGCGGATCCACTCACAAAGGCCTTTTCCCTGGAGAGACTTTTATGGGATGGTTGAGTATGAGATACTTCAACCACTGCTGTTTGTTGGGTATTGGATACCACAGCAGATGACCCTAGTGCATATGGGAGATTGTTAGTTATATGTATGCCCTAGAGGCCATTACTGTACATACGATGTATATTGTAGTGGATGCTCAGACATATATAGGGAGGACATTCTTGCTCGACATGATATTATGCTATCTGGTTGCTCTTTATCTTAACATGTACACTGATTGTCTCTATTTTACATGTTGATAAAGCCCTTAGGATGAGTACTTGACTACCAGGATTATGATGTAGATCATACTAGTGGGGACAGTGTAGTCGGCAAGTACATCCTTCAAATGTTCCTAGTCGTAGGTGTATCGAGACAGGGCATCGATATACCAGAGTAGACTAGCGTGTAGCTTCTCTTCCTATATAGATGGGCGATGGATAATCCCATATCCATTGGTGTTTGACATCAGAGATCGTATGCGGGTGCTTAGTGGAGACTGGGTAAACTGAACGGACTCGCCGAGAACTCCTAGAAAGTATTAAACCTATCGTCAGATGGCAGTTCTCTGGTGACACTGGTACAAGTTAGTCTGTAAACCCGAGATCGTCATAAAGTCTTGTGTGATTCCCACTGTGCTTTGATTTCCACCTTACCACGTTCAAGAGAACGTGCAAAATGGTGGCTTTTGGGTACAGTCCCGAATCACATGGAGGCAATGAGCGATAGGAGGGGTTTCGTCTCTCCCGGTATTAGGGGTTGATGTTGCGCTGTGCTCGATTGGCTATAACAGGAAGTCCCTGGCCAGGGCTGCTTCAGAGATATACTGGTAAGTGTTATCAGTAGTTTCTCAACCCGTTATAAGCCTCATATCGGCATGACTTATCAAGTTACTGGGGTCTTACGTTTACCACCCCTAGACGAGATATGCGACATACCGGACGAAGAGACCGGACTGTACGGTAGTGTTACTGATTGGATTTGCAGGAGTATGAGCAAGCATGCTTGTTGATCTTCTGCTCGCTCAATACACGGTGGCCGTTATGTTTAGCAGACCGCTTGCGGCTTGTAGGTGTTTGATATGATCATCACCTATTGCCTGCGTATTGACGAGTCTTTAGAGTCCTAAACAGAGGTTTCCTGGCTCAAGCGAAATGGAGTAGGAGCACATATGTCATATGTGCGGGACCGAGATTGATACGATATGATATACCATATTCTATTCTCGCGATTTGTGGTATCGGTCAGTTATATGTGATATAGCCGGGTTATCGGATCAAGTGTTGATTCGATAAGCTGTTACATATGATATTAGACGGTTATATGTGATATAGCCGGATTATTAAATCAAGTGTTGATTTAATGATTTAATATATAATTATATATTTGATATATTAAGTTGCATTAACTAATATTCACTCACTTAAGATTTCTTTTCTCACTAGTTTGTGCACATTGTATATATGTGATATATGCAAGTGTACATTATTTTGTGTCATGTTTGATGATACACGCAACTTGGGTGTGTGTATGACTTACACCATACTTGGTTTAATTGCTAGGGTTTTTATTTATTTTGGTAATTACAAAATTGTGGGATTTTTTCATGGCAAGTAGCTTGTAGAAGCTTGTATTGTTCATTGACCAAGTCCACTCTTTTGTTTTGCCTAAGATATTTATTAACCCGACCAATTATCCTAACCATGGTGATGTCTCTATAAGGGTTAGCATATGATGCTTAACTCACCCATGGTTGCCATTATCCTTTGAATAATTATCATGAGAGTTTTCTTCTTCTCCTTCTTAAAAGCTTTCTAGCTTAAATGTAGATGATGGAAAATGAGTGAGAATCATTTGTAAAGTGAGCAAAATTCCTACTTCATCATCCTATACTACTTGCCATTTTGTGTAAGGTGTTTGCTTCACTTATTCCACAATTAGTGAAGGGGTAGCTTGGGTTAGTGTCTCCTCGACGTAGATCATCATCGGCCTCGAAGACTTCGATGCAAGCTTGTTCATTTCTTCATGGGAGCCTCTCTAGAGTCCGGGAGTTCATGATCGCAGCGAAGGGGCTACTACACGAAGCTATTGAAGTGAAGGATCGGTCTACAAAGGTTGTTTTCCTTGTTCACTTTAGTTGCAAAGTTGTTTGCATTTCATTTCGTCGCATTTTCTAGTATACGATTCTAGGTTAGGGTTAGCTAGAACGGCAAATTTTTGAAATTAGCATGGACGATGCCTCCCGAAACCTTGCTGCCGTGCTAGGCAACCCTGCACATATCAAGTCTAAGGATGGTATCGTCAACCCCAATAACTCAATAAGTTATGCCGGTATATGGCTCATAACAAATCGAGAAACTACTGATAACACTTATCAGTAAATCTCAGCAGCCCTGGCCAGGGACTTCCTGTTATAGCCAATCATGCATAGCGTAACATCAACCCTCAATACCGGGAGAGATGAAAACCCTCCTATCGCTCATTGCCTCTATGTGCCTCAGGACTGTACCCAAAATCCACCTATTTGCACGACTCAGTAGAGCCATGGTAGGGTGGAGATCAAAGTACAGTGGGAGGACACACAAGACTCTATGATGATCTCGGGTTTACAGACTAACCTGTACCAGTGTCACCTGAGAACTGCTATCCGACGATAGATATAATACCACATAGGAGTTCTCGGCGAGTCGTTCAGTGTACCCAGTCTCACTGAGCACCCGTATACGATCTTTGGTATGGGATCATCCATCGCCCATCATATGGGACAAGTAACGTATACGCTAGTCTACTCTGGTGATATCGATGCCCCATCTCGATACACCCACGACTAGGAACATTTCAAGGATACTGTAACACCTTAGAATGCGATTAGTGTTGATTAAGCGATAATGCGGGTTTTTAGTAAAAAGTTTACCAAATTAGTTTTCTCGCATTTTATATAGACTAATAAATATTTTATTATTATTTGTTTTGGCTTGCACACACTTGTGCATGTTAACATGGGGGTTGTTTAGTGTTAACCTTTTTTAGTGGCCATGACACTTTAAACTAATCCATGCCATGATTAACCTTGCACATAGATATTTGTTGTGAGAGTTATCCTTGTGTTTTGGATTGGGGGGAGGTGGCTAGGTGAGCCATGTAGGGCTTTAATGCTTGCATTAATGATGGAGAGGGAGAGAGTAAGTGTAAGGGTGCACTCACCCTACACTCACCCTCTCATCCTTATCACACCTCACTCTCTCATTCCCAATTATTGCTATTCTTCCTTTCCCTCAAACTGAAACCCTCACCTTTCCTTCACTAAATCTTGCAAAAACTTAATTAAACCTCACTAAAACCCTTCTCAAGTTATGTTTTAGCCACTAGGATCCCTTGGAGCTTGGAAAGCTAGGATCATTTGAGCAAGTGTGGTTAGGTAATGATCTCAAATTGTAAAGTAGGTGTTTTTAATGTTGTGTAGTTTATTAGTTTCAGCTTAGAACACTAAAGGTTTAGTTTTTGTGCACATATCGTATTTTGGTGTATTTTTGGGTCTCGGATGAATCTGCTATCAAACCAGGTGTTTGTTGTAAAAGTTGCCATCATAGTGACCTAGAAGCCACCCTAAAAACCTGAGACCATTCCCTAAAAACTTGGCCGCAATTTTATTGCTTCTGGCCGCAATTTTATTGCTTCTGGCCGCAATTTATGGCCAGACTGGGGAATGATGGGTCGTGTCTTGGTCTAGGGGTCTCTGGGGTTGTATGTGGTCTCGTGGAACTTGCAACTTTCACAAATTGTTTGTGTAGCAAAATCTGGGATCACTTTGCGTGTTTCTTGTGTTACGACTACGCGCGTTACGTTATCCGACATGGTTCGTGTACTTTGTGTAGTTGTTGCTCTTGGGATGGTTTCGTAGTGTCGCTACGCATGTTAGCAACTAGAAGAACACTTGAGAGTTTTTTTGGAGTTGGTGCGTGGGTCAAACGTAGTTTGTACGTGTTATTGGTCGATTTCTAATATGCACTTGTTATGTTGTTATATGATTCTAAGATCGCAGGCGGGGACTTCAGACGCTGCGAAGAAGGAACAGCAAGTAGTTGGCTTTACTTAGCCCAAGATCATCGGTGAGTAGATTTAACATCTATAGGGGAATCGACCGTAAGGCGTTATGCGTCTGGGCTAGATTCAATAATATGATTATTAGTTATAAGTATATGTATATAGATATTGTGCATGAACTTCATTGCATATTATTACTGGTTGTGCCTGGACTTGTACCTATTGGACACTGCACAATTATTGACGGTTCATGTTGCACGAGCACTAATTGTATGCTACACATACACCATCGGTAATCGCCATGACATGCACAACACATATACATATGTGATATTGTATTGATTAGTGACATTGAGGCATTGATTCTTGTGCGATTGCGCATAGGAAATATAGTTGCATGCATACCAACATGCTTATATATACTTTGCTATAGCTACACATATACCTATATGGTATTACATCATTATTGATAGGTATATACCCATACCTTGCTATAGCTATATGTTCACCCTTATATGATGTTGCGTTGGATTTCAGAGAAATTGGAAACCACATGAACTATTTAATAACTTGATGCATTTAAATAGCGGTTTTCCCCTTGTTATGCTCATATTACTATTTTATGTTGTATATATTATATTTCATGAATTTACGCATTGAGATATGGATTCTATATAATGTTTTCTGGATTTGAGGACCGTTGTATTTCAAGAAATTATGCATTCTTTGAAAAACCCGGTTTCTCTTGATATGATATTTCGACGCATCCACCATGAGATTTCTCGGTTCTGAGACTTGTGTTAGAAGCCCGATGCGAGGAGTTGGATGAGGCCTATGCGGGTACATGGTGGACCCGGTATGGTACCTGGGGCAAGAAATTGATGTCAATGGATTAGACGATGAGCCTGGCAGGGTGGAGCACTGCCTACCGGTGATAGTATTTGGACTTGGCGGATATCTGGGGGATACCGACCGGAGTTATGAGATGGACATGGACCGACCGTTCTGCCGGAGCCCGCGGGCCGATCCCGCAGACGGAGTCCATGATATGAGTACTTACGTGTCGATGTTGGACACTAGTTTTCATGATATTTTCGAGTGTTGATGTTGGACACTCAGGTTCCATGAGACTAATGATATGAGGGCCGATCTGAGGATGCGGTGTCTGAGGTATTAGGATTTGGAGTGTCGTTGATGGACACTGGTTTTTCCACGATGAGGATTCCGTGATGATGATATGTTTTATCCCATACTCAGCATTCATTTGATATGCATTGCTTCATGTTTTAGTAGTACCTGATAGAGTACCTTTCATGATTATTACATATACATATTGCCATGTTATACTATCAGTTTGCATGTGATAGATTATCGCAGTACGTGCATACCTGCGATTACCAGCATGATGTTATTTACTATTCATGAGTTGGCAACTCACCCCTGTTGTGCCACAGTGTTTTTGCAGGTTGTCCCTCAGAGCAGTCGCGGCAGGGCTTCTTCTTCTTATTGTATCATATTTTGCAGCGGATACCGCTACGGCTGACTATGAGCAGTTTTGCTATAGGTGGGTTTTGCGGTTATCCGATTATGCTCATTGTATATTTGATTATATCTAGTACTCTCAATCTACTACTTTATGTATTGACTTAGAGACGAGATGTGAGGATGATATTGTATTTTATTTTGTGACTCTGGGTGTCATGCTCATGTGAGCCGGCTTTTCTTATGCAGTTTTATCCTTATTGCTGTTTTCACCCTATATTGTCCATTTCTTCGCTACGACAACGTATATATGCTTGTGGTGGTTGTTCCCGCCTTTGGGCGTGGTTTGCTCCCGTTGGGGATGCTTTACTTATATCTTATGTTGTACCCGTTTCGGGGCTAGTTTTTACAAAGGAGGTGCTGCAAAAATTTTAAGGAAATAAACTTTAAAGATTTTTACTTGAGATTCCCAACAGTTTTTAATAATGTTTTTATCACTTACTACTTTTGATTGTTTAGATTTCTGGGTTTCGGCTTACTTGAATTGCGTTATGCCTGTAGACGTTACGTGGTTTAAGTGCAGTCACGTGCCAAATTTCGGGTCATGACAGATATGCTCATAAACTACACATGTCCTACTAGTATGATCTGCATCATAATCTCAGTAGTCAAGCATATCTTAAGGGCTATATCAATATGTACCAAATGAGTGAAAGCATGATCAAATGAACATGTCAAGATAAAGTACAACCAGATAGCATACTATCATGTCGAGCAAGAATGTCCCCTGAATATATATACACACACACATACCCGTACATACACAATCATATAATGGCCTCTAGGGCATACATATATCCAACAATCTCCCACTTGTACTAAGGCCAATTATTGGAGTATCTCATATCCAACTTCTCAAAAAGTCGCTCATGCTGCTGCAGAGGGAGGGCCTTGGTGTGTGGATCCACGGTGTTATCTTTTGTATCTACTCTCCGAATCTCGATCTTGCGGCGATCAACTATCTCCCGGATCAGATGATATCGCCTGAGGATGTGTCTGGATCGCTGATGGGACCTGGGCTCTTTGGCCAACGCCATAGCCCCATTATTATCACAATACAATGGTATTGGATCAATAATGGTCGGAACTAGTCCTAGCTCCGAGATGAACTTCCTCATCCATACGGCTTCCTTAGCAGCATCATTTGCAGCAATATACTCAGCTTCCATCGTGGAGTCTGCAACGGTATCCTATTTGGAACTCTTCCAACACACCGCCCTTCCATTGAGGGTGAAGAGAAACCCTGAGATAGATTTGCTGTCATCCTTATCACTCTGGAAGCTCGAAACGGTAAAGGCCTCCATTTGGAGATCCCCGTTACCATACACCAAGAACATTTCTTTAGTCCTTCGCAAGTACTTAAGAATGTTCTTCATAGCTGTCCAGTGATTTTCCCCTGGGTTGGATTGATACCTGCTTACTACACCTAGTGCATAAGCTACATCAGGGCGTGTACATAACATTGCATACATTATATATCCTACAACAGAGGCGTAGGGTATAATGCTCATGCGAGCTCTCTCTTCATCAGTCTTTGGGAAAAATTCCTTGGAGAGAGTGACTCCATGACTAGCGGGTAAGGCACCCCGCTTGGAGTCTTCCATACTAAACCTCTTTAGGATGGTGTTAATGTACCTGGTTTGGGACAATCCGAATAACCGTTTAGATCTATCCCTATAGATCTTCATGCCCAATATGTACGAGGCATCATCCAG
This sequence comes from Agapanthus africanus, assembly GCA_030015575.1. Lineage (NCBI taxonomy): Eukaryota > Viridiplantae > Streptophyta > Magnoliopsida > Asparagales > Amaryllidaceae > Agapanthus > Agapanthus africanus. The sequence continues at coordinate 515,147,030 of JASDDO010000014.1, forward strand.
GTCCTTCATGGAGAATCTTTGTGATAAGAAAAGTTTGACCGATTGTAGCATAGGAACATCATTTCCCATCTGAAGAATGTCATTCACGTACAATACGAGTAATGTGACAGTACTCCTACAATCTTCTTATAAACACAATGTTCATCTGGATTTTTGACGAAATCAAACTCTTTGATAACATCATCAAAACAGATGTTACAACTCCGTGATGCCTTCTTTAATCTATAAATGGATTTAAGCAATCTACAAGCTTTCCCGCTACTCTCACTATCAATGAAGCCCTCTGGCCGATCTATATAAACGCATTCTTCTAAATCACCATTTAGAAAAGCAGTTTTAATGCCCATCTGCCAGATTTCATAGTCGTAGTGAGCAGCAATAGCAAGTAGGATCCGAATGGATTTAAGCATGGCTACAGGAGAAAAGGTTTCGTCATAGAACAGTCCCGATCTTTGTCGAAATCCTTTCACCACAAGCCTTTCCTTATAGGTCTCCACCTGCCCATCTACACCGATCTTTCTCTTAAAGATCCATTTGCACCCTACAGGTTTTACCCCAAAGGGTACAACATCCAAAGTCCACACTTTGTTGGTGTACTTAGACTCCATTTCGGATCTCATGGCATCCAGCCACTTCACAAAGTCGCCACTCGTGATAGCTTGCTGAAAACTGGTAGGGTCATCATCATCCATGATGCAGTCTTTTCCATCACCATCAACGATAAAACCGTAGTATCTCTCCGGTGGGCGAGAAGTCCTACCAGATCTACGGTGTGGCTGAGGTTCATTAGGTTCTGTTGCAACATCAGGTTCAACCAAGTCGTTGTTTGTAACTTGTGTCTCTAGAACCTCTTCCAGATCTACCACATTGCCATCAGTATCATTTGGAAAAATCTCATTTTCTAAAAATGTGGCATTTCGAGAAACAAACACCCTTTTTTCCTCCTTGTGGTAGAAAAGATATCGATATGAATCTTTTGGATATCCCACAAATACATACTTGACTGATCGTGTCTCGAGTTTGTCCGGATTCTGCTTTTTGAAAAAAGCCGGACAACCCCAAATCTTAACTCGTTTAAGAGATGGTCTTTTCCCACACCATATCTCATATGGAGTGGTAGACACGGTCTTGGTCGGAACCCTTTTCAACAGAAAAGCTGCAGTCTCTAATGCATGCCCCTAAAAGGAGAGGGGCAACTCAGCATCACTCATCATGGACTCGTACCATATCTAAAAGGGTTCGATTCCACCGCTCTAACACACCGTTGTGCTGTGGTGTGTAAGGCGGAGTGAGCTGAGAGAGAATCCCATTCTCTTTTAGGAAGTTCGAAAACTATGTAGTAAGATACTCTCCACCTCGATCTGATTGAACTATTTTGATGCTCATTCCAGTTTGTTTTTCTACTTCAAGTTTGTACTCCTTGAATTTCTCGAAAGCTTCAGACTTATGCTTTATTAAAAACACATGACCGAATCTTGAGAAATCATCAGTAAAAGTTATGAAGTAAGAAAAAACGCCTCTCGCATGTGTAGACATTGGCCCACATACATCACTATATATGAGGCCCAAGAGCTTAGTAGCTCTTTCTCCATGTCCAGTAAACGGAGTTTTGGTCATTTTCCCTTTGATACAAGACTGACAAGTCGCATAACATTTATACTCAAAAGAATTTAAATATCCATCTTAAGAAGCTTGTTTAGTCTTGTTTCATTAATATGACCAACTCTACAATGCCAAAGAAAAGCTTCATTTATATCTGAAAATTTTCTTTTGTTTGTGTGTTGTATATTGAAAACTGTGTGTTGATTAAGGACGTATATCCTGTTATTAAGTGTACCACAACCAATCAACTCTTGATTTACTTTAATGTTCATAACATTGTGCTGCAATACAAAATGATATCCTTCATTGTCCAACAAAGAAATAGATATAATATTACAAAGCATGCTTGGTACAAAATAACTTGGGTTCAAAACCAATATACAACCCGATGGCAACCCTAGGTGATACCCTCCCACTGAATCTGCATGAACATTGGAACCATTTCCAACTCGGAGAGTATAATCACCGGTCTTCAAAACTCTGCTATTTCTCAGCCCCTGCACAGAATTGCAGATATGAGAACCCGAACCGGTATCCAATACCCAGGAAGCAAAGTTTATAGAAAAACAATTTTCAATTACGAATACACCTGAAGCTGAAGCATCACCATGCTTCTTTTTCATGAGACTAAGGTACTTAGTACAGTTCCACTTCCAGTGCCCCGTCTTATTGCAATAGAAACATTTTCCTTTTCCTGACTTCGCAGCTTTGGATTTGTCTTTCCCCTTTGCCTTCTTGATTCCACCTTTCGGATTGGTGGATTTCTTATTATTCTTTCCCTTGGCCTTGGCTTTTGGGACGGAAGAGGAAGATTGTACAACAAGCAGAGAGGGAGACTTCGCTTTAAGTGTGCTCTCCGCATTTCTCAACATATTGAGAAGTTCGGGTAGTGACTTCTCCATGTTATGCATGTTGAAGTTCACTATGAAAGGAGCAAAGACAGAGAGAAGAGACTGTAGAACAATATACGTATATTGCTCGTTATCCATTGTCCATCCGAAGCCCTCAAGCTCTTCAATAAGAGCTATCATCTTCAAAACGTGATCGCCTACCGATGTGCCAGGAGCCATCCGCATCTGAAACAACTTTTGAGATGCTTCGTATCGTAAGATACGAGATTGCTTCCCATACAACTCCTTTGTATGGAGAAAGATGGATTGAACATCCATCTCCTCGTGCTCCTTTTGTTGTGTATTGTCCATTGATGCAAGCGCGAGGCATTTGGCGGTAGCACAATCAATATCCTACGTTTTGCGGATCTCCTTTTCCGCAACAGAAGATTCAGGGCCTGGTTTGGGCCGTGCCGAGGCAGTGAGGTCATATGATACATTATCATATGTGAGAGCAATGTTAATGTTCCTCAACCAGTCTTTATAGTTTGGTCCGGTAAGCTTATTTTTCTCTAACAGTAGCTTAAGTCCAGTCATGGTTATCTTCCATTAGGAGAAAGAAAAGAATACACTCAGCGAAAGCTCTTGCAATGATCAGATTGGTTATTTATCTTATCTAATTGATGTCTCCCACTGCTTTTATCAAATTTTTCTTCCAACCTTAAAGGAAAAAATTAGCCCGGATTAATTACATTCTACAACATCGCTAACCGTTCAGCCAGGCCAGTGCCGGTACTTCTGAAGGAGGTTCCCGTGCTTTCGCCCGGACCTAATTAAAACAAATTTCATTTTCCCAGAGGCGTAGCCCCGTTGACACCTTTCTAGATACCTAATAAGTTAGCTAATTGTAAAGTGCAAAACTCTCTCGGGAGTAACTATTGCTCATAGTGGGGTCGGGATCCTACTATCATATAGAAGGTATGCAATCTCATTGCAAATTTCAACACTTGAAACTCCCGATATGGTTTTTACCCCTAGCACTCATGACCTTGACTATAATCAACATATCATAAGTACTAGTCAAGTTATACCCGCCATTTCATGATTAATTAGACCCACCCATATGACCCTTGACTATAATCAGCATAATCACATGAATGTCCTAATTAATCGCATCATATGCTGTGTAGGAAGACATCACTTAGCTACCGTACACTATGCCTTGACTATAATCAACATACGTAGCACGAATACTACGTACTCTACTTCCTAAAATGACGGAGGGTTACGAATAGTTTTTAAGAAAACCTTTAACGCTTTGAAATTGATATCGTTGTAAAATCTAATGGTTTAAAAAGGAGTGTCTTAAGCTCCGCCTTTTGAAATCTTGCTTTTTCATAAAAAAGCTGAGTAGGTTTCAAATCTGATTCTACAACAACTTTTTAGGTTTCTTTTGTTTACATTAATCTTATTAATGTAGTCCCATCATTTAAGTCTTTAAGCCATTACAGAAAAGAAACGAAAATAGAACGTACGCTTATGCCATCCGCATTCGTGTCACGACCCGAAAGTACGGAACGCGACTGGCACTTAGATTACGAGACGTCTAAAGGCGTACCGTAACCTAAGTCAGCCAACCCCCAGAAAATCTAAACCAAAATCAAAAGAGAGTGAAGGAAAACCTTTAATGAAAACGGTTTTTTTAAATCAATTAAGTTGCATAGAATCCCTTTTTTAAAAACATCAAAATTTTCTGAAAATTTCGGCAGAGTCTCCCCTGTATTTTCTATCCCCCAAAATGGGTACAACAAGATAATAAACCTGTAATCATAAAATGGCATCCCCAAGCGGGAGCTAGCTCTTCGCTCAAGGCGGATCACAACCACATGCAATATAATAACCATATCAAGAAAAGAGCATAAAAGAAACGCAAAATATCAGAAAACACATCGCCGGCTCAAGTGAGCTCGACCCAAAAGAAACCACAAATATACAACCTCTCAGTCTCACCACTAGGTCACATATACAATATAAAGTGGTAGATGGAGAATACTAGATACAATGATAAAGCAAAAGAAATAAAGTATGCTCGCAACCCACCTACGGGCGATCTCGCGAGTCTGAGCAAAAGGAACTGATGATAAGATAGCCCGCCGCTACAAGACTGACGGGTCCGACCTGCAAGACACTGTGGCACAACGGGGGTGAGTTGCCAGCTCGTGAGTAAATATAACATCTAATAAGGCAATCGTAAGAATGCACGCAATGCACCACAACATGCATGTCCATATGTGCTATAATAGCTCTAGAATGCATGCACAGGTATGCAATGTCATTATTAAGTCTTTTAGTGTTTTAAATGCTAAGGGTATTGAATTCTTAAGTTTAGAACATGAATATCTGTATAATAGCTAAATACTATCAAGAAATCATCTGAAAACCCGTGTCAAGCATCGACACCAAATAGGAATCATATCTGTCTCAATATCGGGCTCCGTCAGTCCGGATCGGCCCATATCATAAATCTCACGACAACGGTCGATATCCTTCGGATATCCGCCGCGCCAGACATCACCGGTAGGTAGTCTTTCCCTTCCAGGCTCATCGTCTACAACTCGATCTTCTTGCCCCGGGGTACCATACCGGGCCCACCATGTACCCGAGACAGTTCATCCACTCCTCGAATCGGGTCTTGAAATCCAACGGAAAACATGAAAACTCATGGTGGACGACACATACATCACGAGAAAACCGCAACTTTGTTTTGAAAATGATAAATATAAGGTTTTGTTAAATTCTTGCGGTTTTCCCCAAAATCCAGAAATCGCAGCAATACTGAAATCCTCAAGAAAATCATAATGTCCACATGTTATATATGATAAATGTCTATGATATCAATGCATACGATGTGAATTTTGGCTAGAAATCTATATAAATATGATGATGATGCGAGGTATACTTATGCTATGCAATTTCATATATCAAGTATGAATGCAAGTGGCGATATTATGATAAACATGTTCTATAGTGCACGTGGCATGTCATTTACCAAAGGCGTGTGTGTCACATGAATATTGCGCGTGCAACAGATGCCAATGATGTAAGTCGATGTAGTACACCCCAGTACTTGTGGGGAGGCGGAATTTACAAAAAGGATCAAGTTTAAGGAACGAACATCGACTAACCGCTTAAATCGAAGCTAAACTATAAATAACCGTACACAATGATTTTCTTATCACTTGTGATTAGGGATTATACCTATCGAAACTAGTCCTTCGTCTTTGTGTCCTCCTTTGTTCTCCTCGACCTTCTCTAGGTAGTAGACGATCCACCCGAGAGCAAAACACCAAGCTACACCTCTAACTTGAGGTAACTAATCTACTTTGATTGCTAATCAAAGAAGAAAGGATGATATAGAGTGAAGGTAATGGATGCTTAAGTCTAACTAAACCTTTGATCTCAACACATGAGGATTAAGGATTAGTTACTTGAAGATGAGAGCTTGAGGAGAGAGAATGTGAGATGAGATGATGAGATGAGAGAGAGTGTATCATAATATATTATGAAGCATTCTTATTATAGAATAAATCAATAATAGAAATGAATAAGCATGCTTCATAAATGAAAAGAGGTGATTCATTAACATGAGTCATTAAGCATTTATGATGCATTAATGACCATGATGAATCACCCTCATGACTCACTAATCTTATCCAAAGCTTATGTCACCTTAACCTCCTTAGTCACATCTTCTAGAAGCTTCTCGTACAATTACGAGAACGCCCCTCCAATCTGCAAAAATACGGAAAAACTTTAGACTGTAAAAATCCAATAACCGGATACCAGTAACTGGCTTAAACCAAAGCCGACTGGTAAAAACTGTCCGAAAGTCGTACGTGCGTAAACGCACGTATGCGTCCGAACCCTTTGTCGCAAAACCATGCGACCTCTATATCGTTTCGCCTGGAGTAGGAAACTCTCTGTGTGGGACTCTAGAGACTCGACTACTACGCTGGCAGTGGGTTTAACCACAGACCGCAAGCGGCACTAGCTGTACGTAACGGTCCCCAGGTAGTTGTCGATAAGAAGGCCGATGAGAAAACCCATCCGAACTCCTACTGAGTCTGATGTGACAATCTCCATACAGTCCGGTCCGTTCGTCCAAGACTATCGCATATCGGGCCTAGGGGGGCGGCAAGCGTCAGTCCCCTAATAGCGGTATAAGTCGTGTCAGAGGGAAGCCCATTACACCCTGAGAAACTACTGGAACCTACCAGCAAATCTCGCTTGCCCTGGCCAGGGACTTTGCGTAATGGCTCTCTGACACAGCACGATATCTACTCCCAATACCGGGAGGGACGAATCCTGTCTAACCGCCACTGCCTCCAAGTGCTCGGGACTGCACCCAACTCTACCTGTTTGCACGACTCCTTTGAGCCGTGGTAGGGTAGCAATCTAAGAACAGTGGGACACACTCGAGGCGAAGTAGCAGTGTCAAGTCTGCGGACTACGCTGTACTCATGTCACCTGGGAACTGTTCACTGACGACTGGTATCAAACCAACCAACAGTTCCCTGTGAGTCCTGTCCGGTGTACCCGTAACCTAACGAGCACCTGCATACTATCTCCAGTACGACGTACTGACGGCTGTGGGACAGACCATCTCCCCAACTGGGATGAGAAGCGTACACACCAGTCTACTCCGGAGTATCGATGCTCTGTCTCGATAATCCAACGACCAGGGACCTGAATGAGGATGTGCTTGTAGACTACCCAGCCCCCACTAGTGTGACTGCCATCACAACGCTGGTAGACAAGCAAGATCCTAAGAGCTCTATCAATACGTACACTCACATATTAAGATAGAAAAACCAAGTAGCATACTACCATGTTTAGCAAGACTGTTATATACATGTGAATATCCCAAGCTTCCATTAAGTAATATACAAGCTAGTATGATACAGTAATGGCCTTCTAGGGCATAAACACTAACAATCTCCCACTTGCACTAGGGCCATGTACTGGCGTATCGAAGACCGATGATCTCGAGTAGCCGCTCGAACTGAATCTGAGGAAGGGCCTTCGTGAATGGATCAGCAATGTTCTCTTCTGAAGCAACTCTCCGAACCTCGATCTCCTGACGATCAATGATCTCCCTGATCAGGTGATACCGCCTCAAGATGTGTCTGGACTTCTGATGGGACCTTGGTTCCTTCGCTAAAGCTATAGCTCCGTTGTTGTCGCAATACAGAGGTATTGGATCAACTATGGTAGGAACAACCTGAAGTTCTGTTAGGAACTTCTTCATCCAGACTGCTTCTTTTGCGGCATCGCAAGCAGCTATATACTCCGCTTCCATCATCGAGTCAGCAACGGTGTCCTGCTTGGAGCTCTTCCAGCACACCGCCCCTCCATTGAGGGTAAAGACATAACCCGACATGGACTTGGAATCGTCCTTATCACTCTGGAAGCCGGAATCAGCAAAGGCCTCCAACCTGAGGTCTTTTCCGCCGTAAACCAAGAACATCTCCTTAGTCCTCCTCAGGTACTTGAGAATGTTCTTTACTGCTATCCAGTGTTTCTCCCCTGGGTCCGACTGATACCGGCTTACCACGCTTAGTGCATAAGCTACATCTGGTCTGGTACACAACATCGCATACATTATAGAGCCTACCGCAGAAGCGTAGGGTATAATAGACATGCGTTCCCTTTCCAAATCAGTCTTGAGAGACATCTCTTTGGAGAGGGTGATTCCGTGACAAGCCGATAGATTACCGCGCTTAGAATCTTCCATACTAAATCTTTTCAGTACAGTGTCGATATACCTGGACTGCGAAAGTCCCAACATCCTCTTGGATCTATCACGATAGATCCGGATCCCCAGAATGTTAGAGGCATCACCCAGGTCTTTCATGGAGAACCTGTGTGACAAGAATCCTTTGACAGATTGTAGCATAGGAATGTCATTTCCTATCAATAGAATGTCATCCACGTACAAGACGAGGAATACGACACTTCTGGCCATAACTTTACTATATATGCACGGTTCATCTGGATTTTTGATAAAGTCATATTCTTTGACTGTCTCATCAAAACAGATGTTCCAACTCCGTGATGCCTGCTTTAGTCCATAAATGGACTTAAGCAGCTTGCATACTTTCCCGCTTCTCCCACTCTGATTGAAACCCTCTGGCTGATCCCTATAGACGCACTCTTCTAAATTTCCATTTAGAAAAGCCGTCTTTACGTCCATCTGCCAGATTTCATAATCATGGAAGGCAGCAAAAGCAAGAAGGACCCGAATGGATTTGAGCATAGCCACTGGAGAAAAGGTTTCGTCATAGTCCAAACCAGGTCTTTGACGAAAACCCTTTGTAACAAGTCTAGCCTTATAGGTTTCCACCTGTCCATCTACACCAATATTTTTCTTGAAGATCCATTTGCATCCTATGGGTTTTACCCCATCTGGAGCAAAGTCCAAAGTCCATACTTTATTGGTGTACATGGACTCCATTTCGGTTCGCATTGCATCTAGCCATCGTACCGAGTCGCCACTCTGGATGGCCTGCTGGAAGTCAGTAGGTTCATCATCATCTATGATGCAATCCTCTCTATCCCCATCTATGAGAAAACCGTAGTATCTCTCAGGCGGACGAGACGGCCTACTACTCCTGCGGAGGGGTGCGGGAATGTTTTGTTCTTCTTGAACTTCCGGTTCTACCAAACTTTCAGTAGCAGTTTGTGGTTCTGGAATTTCTTCCAGTTCTATTTCGCTCCCACTTATTCCCTTTTCTAAAAATTGATTTTCCAGAAAATGGGCATTACGAGAAACAAAAACCTTTTGTTCCTCTGCGTAATAGAAATAAAATCCCTTGGAGTTCTTTGGATATCCAACAAACATACATTTTACTGATCGTGCCTCGAGCTTGTCCACATGCTGCTTTTTAACAAAAGCTGGACATCACCAAATCTTCATATGCTGAAGATGGGGTTTCTTCCAAGTCCACATCTGATATGGAGTGGTAGGCACAGTCTTGGTAGGAGCCCTGTTCAGAAGATATGCTGCTGATTCTAGCGCATAACCCCAGAAAGATCGCGGTAACTCAGCATTACTCATCATGGATCGTACCATATCCAATAGGGTTCGATTCCGTCTCTCCGATACACCGTTATGCTGTGGAGTGTATGGAGGAGTAAGCTGAGAGAGAATTCCTTTCTCTTTTAGGTAACCTAGGAACTCGGCACTTAAGTATTCTCCACCTCGATCAGATCTCAGTGTTTTAATACTTTTGCCTGTTTGGTTTTCTACTTCATTCTTATACTCTTGGAATTTCTCAAAAGCTTCGGATTTATGTTTCATCAGATAAATGAATCCGTATCTTGAGTAATCATCCGTGAAAGTAATGAAGTAGGAATAACCACCTCTTGCATGTGTAGACATTGGACCACATACATCACTGTGTATGAGTCCTAAGAGCTCGCTCGCTCTTACTCCTTGTCCAGTAAATGGAGTCTTTGTCATCTTTCCTTTGAGACAGGATTGACAAGTGTCATAGGTTTGATATTCGAACGTGTCCAAATATCCTTCTCTATGCAACTTAGTCAACCTTCTCTCATTGATGTGACCCAATCTACAATGCCATAAGAAAGCTTTATTTAAATCTGGAGACTTTCTTTTTAGTGTGTTCTGGACATTGAAAATTTGGAGTTGGTTTAACACATATATTCCGTTATTTAGAGTACCGGACCCAATCAAACCATGATTAAGGTGGATGTTGACAACATCTCTTACAAACGTGAAATCATAACCTTTATTTGATAACAAGGAAACTGATATGATATTACACGTTAAGCTGGGTACAAAATAACAGTTATGTAAAACCAAAATGTGTCCACTCGTCAATCCTAGGTGATAATCCCCGACGGACGCAGCTCCCACGCTAGCTCCGTTAGCAACCCTGAGGATCATATCACCTTCCTTCAGCACTCTACGGTTTCTCAGGGCCTGCAATGAATTGCAAATATGAGATCCTGATCCGGTATCCAATACCCAGGAAGTAGAGTTGATCGACAGACAATTCTCAATTACAAACACACCTGAAGTCGAAGCCACAGCTTGCTTCGGTTCCTGGTTCTTGGCGTTCCACGCCTTGCAATCCTTCTTCCAGTGCCCTTTCCTGTGACAATGGAAGCACTCATCCTGGCCAACTATCGGTACTGCTTTCTTTTTCTTTCCCTTCCATCCCACCTTACTAACACCTCCTCTAGGTCTGGGTGCGGCCTTCTTCTTCCTTCCTTTGGCCCTAGCCTTGGACCCGGAAGAAGATGAACCGCCAACAAACATAGCGGGTGTTTCCCTTGATGTCTTCAAGGTGCCCTCTGCACTCCTTAACATGTTCAGGAGTTCCGGAAGTTCAACTTCTTTTCTTTGAAGGTTGAAGTTCAGGATAAACTGGGCGTAGGTGTGAGGAAGGGACTGGAGAATAAGGTCTGTATAGAGCTCATTATCCAAAGTCATCCCAAGGTCTGCGAGCTCTTCAATATAGTTGATCATCTGTAGGACATGTTCACCTACTGATGACCCGGCAGCCAACCTCGCTCGAAACAAGTTCTTAGAGGTCTCGTATCTTGCTATACGAGATTGCTCTCCATAAAGTTCCTTTGTATGGAGAAATATGCCATCTAGGGACATATCCTCGTGCCTCCTCTGATGTTCATTGTTCATCGAGGCAAGCACGATGCACTTGGCTCTCGCGCAATCTAAATCCCAGGTTTTGCGGATTTCCTTATCCGCATTGCTGGATTTGGGACCAGGGACAGCATGTGCCATAGCGGTGAGGACGTACCCCAGTTTGTCATAGGTCAAAGCCATTTTGACATTCCGCAGCCAATCTTTATAGTTTGGCCCTGTCAGTATATTTTTCTCTAAAAGTAACTTAAGTCCAGTCATTTTCAGGGTCGCTGCAATTAGGAGAGAGAGAAGAAAACTCTTTAGCATGATGCTCTTGCAAGTTTAGAGTGGTTTTTAGTTTATCTAAACTGGATGGCTCCCACTGTTTCTCGAATCCTTCCTCAAACCATAAAAGAAGAATTAGCCAGGACTATTCTCACCGTACAATACTTGCTTAACCGTTCAGCCAGGCCAGTGTCGATACTTCGAGGGAGGTTTTCCAACGCTTTCGCGAAGTTCCTTAATTAAATAACCTCTTTTCTCTGGGGGAGTAACCCCGCTGACACCTTTCTGGACACCTACTAGGTTTATAGCATTGATCGTTAAGCGACGAATATCCTGATAAGTAGCATATACTCACAGTAGGATCGGGATCCAAATATCATCGTATGATAATGTTGAAGGAGTGCTACCAACATTCATCAAACTCCAAATGGTATGCATCTCTTTGCAAATTTCAGTTTCTTTTGAAATTCCCGATATAAGTTTTTGCCCCATGCTCTTATGACCTTGGCTTTGGTCAAAATGTCATAAGTCACATGTCAAGTTCTACCCGTCATTATCTTGTCAATTTGAACCCATCCGTATATACCCCTGACTTTGGTCAAATGGTAATACGACTGTCCCAAACCAACTCATCTATCTTATGCAACAAATGAAAACCCAGTAGCTACCAAACACTATGCCTTGACTTTGGCCAAAATGCATAGCTTGAATACTACTGAATACCCAAATGAAATGACGGAGGGCTATGAATGGTTTTGGCGAAACCGTGAACGTAGTGAACTTGATATAACCGAAGGAACCTGATAGCTTTTAAAAGGAGTGGTTAAATCTCCGCATTTAAAAATATCTGTTTTAAAAATAACCGAGTGGTTTCTTTTAAATTGTTCCAACGATTTAAACTTTGGTTTGTTTTACTTTGCATTATAGATAATGCGTCCCATCATTAACCTATCATTGCAGAAAACAACGAAAATACAACGTCCTCTTATGCCATCCGCATTCACCACGGGGTCCCGTCATCACCCGTTAGGTTACTTAACTAACGACAGAGCGGGGGCTGGGCTAGCGCGGGTGTAAAACATAAGTGGCGTCTAAATAGCTATCATAAATATAGATATTTTACATTCGTCTGACGCAATGATATTCATTCCAGAACACAGATAAACAATATTGGATTTGCAAGCAATCTGTATTTCTTTTGAGCCTGCAAGAAAAGACAGATTACACAGTTGTGATGAATAGCCGTTACCCCACCCTCGACCCCTACGGGTACGGCAAACTACCCACCCGGTAGTCTGTGTACCCCACCTTGGGTCAGTCCTAGGAGCAAAAACAGTAAAATGAAATAATACAACGGTGGCTACGACCGCAAACTGGAAGTGCCCCGCAAAAATAATATTACAACAAATTACATTTACAACAAATGAATTAAACAATAACCCATTGCTAACCCCGGCTATACACCACAACAGTCCAATACAGTTTATATGCACAAACAGATATAACCATTTCAGAAATGTGCAACCCCCTGCCAACCGACATACTAGCAGTTAGGGGAGGTTTACGAACACATTAAACAATCACAGATATAATCCAATACGCAAATACTGTACAATTTCGATCGATTAAACAACATCAATATTGCTCCAAAATCTGCTCTGTTAAACAGTAACCTGAGCAAATATTAAATATTCCAGAAAACACTAAATATCACAGGGGACCCACACAAAAAATTTGGGATCATGACTCGGCAACTCGGCGGCGGAACCGCGGCGGATCGGTGGGATCCGCCGCGCTTCCGCGGCGCTTTAGCCGAGTCATGGGACCAATTTTCTTGGGTGTTCTCCTGGACCTATGTCAAGCTTTCTGAACATCCCTGAAAAATTTTTGGACATCATTTTGGATTCGACAGAAACTGATTTTTATTAGGGTTTTCCGGCTTCGTTTTTCCGTTCGAAATTCGTACAAATTTGCAATCAAGTTATTTATTGTTTAGCGAGGCTCTGATACCACTGTAAGTCGATGTAGTACACCCCAGTACTTGTGGGGAGGCGGAATTTACAAAAACGATCAAGTTTAAGGAACGAACATCGACTAACCGCTTAAATCGAAGCTAAACTATAAATAACCGTACACAAAGATTTTCTTATCACTTGTGATTAGGGATTATACCTATCGAAACTAGTCCTTCGTCTTTGTGTCCTCCTTTGTTCTCCTCAACCTTCTCTAGGTAGTAGACGATCCACCCGAGAGCAAAACACCAAGCTACACCTCTAACTTGAGGTAACTAATCTACTTTGATTACTAATCAAAGAAGAAAGGATGATATAAAGTGAAGGTAATGGATGCTTAAGTCTAACTAAACCTTTGATCTCAACACATGAGGATTAAGGATTAGTTACTTGAAGATGAGAGCTTGAGGAGAGAGAATGTGAGATGAGATGATGAGATGAGAGAGAGTGTATCATAATATATTATGAAGCATTCTTATTATAGAATAAATCAATAATAGAAATGAATAAGCATGCTTCATAAATGAAAAGAGGTGATTCATTAACATGAGTCATTAAGCATTTATGATGCATTAATGACCATGATGAATCACCCTCATGACTCATGTTAATATCAACCCTCGTCATAGCCAGGGTCAACCCACAAACAGCCACTACAGAAACGTGCCCTGAGTTATCCAGAGTCTGGTTTTAAGCATAAACTGGACAACTCCCCGTACCTTAATATCTTTTAAGGTACGATCTATTTTATATCCAAAATAGAAACTTTGGCACTTATTTAATTGGAACCAAGATTCAATCCATGCAGCTGTCTCCAGTGCATATCAACTTAATGGAAAGAGGCTAATCAGCATTACTCAACTTAGGAATCCATCCAATTATGAGTAACCTGAAAGAGAAACACGTTTCTCAAAACCATCACTATCATTTGAATACCATTCACAAGAATCTACATCTTCGATCTCTTTGAAGAATCCCGATACTTGTGACACCTGGTTCTCTACTTTATTCTTATACCCACAACTTCTCAAAACTTAGACCTTGTATTTCTACAAAACACTCGTCTAAATACTAGAGAAGTTATAAGTAAACAGAACATAGTACGAGGACCTACCCCTTTGTCCTGATGGACACTGGACAACATACAATACTCTGTATAATTCCGCTGAGTTAAACAACTCAAAACCTGTGCGTTGTAGGTGGAAAACTGTACCCTGGCGATTTCCTCAAATATCACCAATTACAACGAATTCCGATATAATGAGGATGATCACCTAATTCCCAATATCTTACTCCCACTCATCATCTGTAAAACCATACAGATATGAGAATGAAACCTGGTAAATACATACCCTTGGAGTAAGTGTCTAATCGGGAAAACAGTTTTTCCTTTAACAATGCACTGAAACATGAAAATGTTTCGTAGGGGTATCCTGGTATTCATAGCAATGCCTCTTCCATAATCCAATTCATGACTTCAACCGTATATTTTATTGCCATCTCTCCAAATCCCTTTATTTGTCTTTAGTCGTTACCTTCTGTACACCACGTTAGGCTAAATGGTTTTCTTCCTTCCCTACCGTTCGGCACCAGCCTATGGTTTGGAAGAAGACTATCCAGTAAGCATAATAGGTGTACTCTCCTAAACCAAGGAGTACTCGCATCTCGAGAGAAGGTGATGATAAAAGACAACTGAATAATACCTTATTCTTTTAAAGGTGAAATAGGAGCGGCGATGAAGTATGCGGTTTTGGTCGTGAATGATATCAGTCGCAATTTACTTTGCCCTCTTTCTAATCCCTTTAATTTGTCTTTACATATTACCTTCTGCACACCCTACTTAGGCTAATTGGTTTTCTTCATTCCCTACCTTTCGGCACCAGCCTATGGTTTGGAATAAGACTATCCAATAAGCGTAATAGGTGTACTCTCCTAAACCAAGGAGCTCTCGCAACCTGAGAGAAGGTGATAATAAAAGACAACTGAATAAACCAATTCTATTTCTCCTGAACCTTGATCCATCCTCGAAGGAGTCCCTTTGAGTTCGTATATAACCATACGATGGATCTATCCAATGGAAGTGGATATCCGTAGTAATACGGGTGTTCTGAGAAATGCAAAGGGTAAAAGAAGGAGTGGCAATGACTTAGGCAACACAGACAATCCAAAAGCCAGTATTTTAAGAAGGTTCGGTCAACCTGGTCACTGAGTCATAGTCTAGGGTCGGTCAAAGGTCGCTGCCAAAGAGAGAGAGAAAAGAAACACTCTGCGTGCACTCTATCCTAGATCAGAATGGTCATCACTTTATCTAATCCGGAAACCTCCCACTGTCCTGTCAAATTCTCCTCCAAACCTAAAGAAGAATCAATCGGGATCACCCGAAGAGTAAACCAACTCATCAGTGGGAATCGGGATCCAACTCTCATCGCATGATAACGTGACGGAATCCACTCGCGTTATCACACTCCAGAAGGTATGCGCATGCCTGGCAAGTTTCAGTTTCTTTAGAAACTCCCGATATATTTTTACCCCATGTTCTTATGACCTTGGCGAATGTCAACAAATCATAAGTCACATGTCAAGTTCTGCCCGTCATTATCTTGTTACTTTGAAGCCACCCGTACATACCCTTGACGAAAGCCAACAAGGTAATACGACTATCCCAAACCAACACATCTATCTATGCAACAAATGAATACCCCAGCAACTACCAAACACTATGCCTTGACGAAAGCCAACAAACATAGCTTGAATATTACTGACCATCCATAAGAAACGATGGAGGGCTACGGCTGGTTTTTGGCGAAAAACCATTAACGTAATGAACTTGATCTCGTTGAAGGAACCTGATAGCTTTTTAAAATATAGTGGCGAAAACTTTTTGCTAAAGAGGTCACTCCCGGTAAAGGGATCTCGGCTCTTTCCTCGTAGAATGAGGTGCAGGATATTCCACTGAATACCGCTATGCAAAGCAACATGTAATCGACTATAGTGAAGTTATTACCCTGACGCAAACTTCTGCCCAAGGGGTCAGTCCAGGTGAAGGGATATCAGCCCTTGCCCCGTCGAATGAGGTGCAGGATATTCCAACCGAATATCTCTATGCAAAACAAAAGGAAACGTCTTTGCAATAACACTTTTTAAATTTGTTCCAACAACATCCAAACAGGTTTGTTTTACATTGCATTGATCAGAATCAACACAGTCCCATCATTTAATCACACCAGAAAAGAACGAAAATAAAATGTACGTATATGCCATCCGCATTCGTCACTGGGTCCCGTCATCACCCGTTAGGTTACTTAACTAACGACAGAGCGGGGACTGGACTAGCGCGGGTGTAAAACATATACAACATCTAATAGTATATAAACCAATATACAATAATCGCTCCAGGCGTGATAGTATGCAACATTACAGAAAAGTAATAAGCATCACAGAACAATACAGATAATCTGGGATCCACGGGTTTCACAGAGCCGCTGCTGAAACCCGACGTTCCCCTATCGTGTGGATAGCCTGTGCAATGAAACCTAGACCCCTACGGGTGCGGCAAGTTACCCGCCAAAACTTGAAGCGAGGCATCCCCCTACAGCATAGTGAATGGACCACCCAGCACTCCACGGAATCCGGTAATCTTGGGCACCCCTCCTTGGGTCAACCTGTACCCCCTACGAGTGCGGCGAATAGTCTGCCAATTCTAGAGTGGGACCCCTCTGCCTCTCAAAGCCATGAGATGCGGACCCGTTGCCCTCCCGAACCCGGCTATCCGTGCACTCCGTCGCGGGGCAAAACCTAGTACAGTAATGTAAAATAGTAAAATAGGTACATCGACCGCAACCTGGCCGTGCCCCAAAAGAATATTATACAACAGGCAGTGACGACAGTCCACAAGTTGGACGCTCGCCCCGCAATATCAAATGTATAAATAAACACAAACTGTACTACCATTGCAAACTGCTATCCACCACGACAAATCCGCAACAATACAGCACAACACAGAACATCAACGCGAATGTCATGTTCGCAAACCCATCTAAAAGAACTATATCAATCAAACGCGGTTTACCGATCAAATGACATTCCCGGTCGGAGATATAATGTAAGCACTGTAAACTAACGTGTTTAAATTTCGATCGACCAAAGACCAAATATCAAAAAGTGGGCCCCACGACTTACTGGTGAACAGTAACAAAATCTGGGCCAAAACGATATTTATCAAAAACCCCAATTTCCATCATAGAATTCACTGTAGAAATTTGGCCGAGTGAAGTCACTTTCTTGCGGCGGTTCCGCGGCCAAACCCATGGTGGGGCCGCGGATCCGCGGCGGAACAGTTGATTCACTCTGTCGAATTTCTCCAGTTTTCCTAAAAAACCCTGCTTGATTTTCTGGTATGGTCAAAATTACATTTGGACCAGTTTAAAAATTAACAGAAACTGTCAAGTGAAAAAATGCGATTTTTGTTTTTCGGTTCGATCGATGTTTTAAACGCGTTAGCACAAGTTAGTATAGCAAAATGGTGAGGCTCTGATACCACTGTAAGTCTACGCTAGCGCCCCGGCCGTCTACAGACGCCAAATGCGGAACAAAAAACTTTTAACTTGGCGCTATCGTATACTTTAACCCGGATCTGCCATTATTGCTAAACTAACAAACTGTAAAGAGTGTAGAAAGGTTATACCGAACGATCCGAGTCCTTCGTTCTTTAACCATCATCCCACGCTCCGTTGCGGCTACTCCGATCTCGTCGATCTCCGATATCCTCGTCGAGGTGGCACCACATCACCGATTCTTTAAACGGGCTCCCGCCTCTGACTTGAGGCAACTCGATCGTCAAGTTTGCTAAAAGAGACGACCAAGAATGATGTAGAGAATGAGTAGATGACTTTGTCTCACTTCGTCCAAATCCGTGGATGATCGGTAAATGAAGCTGCCATTTTTATCGGGTGATGGAAATGAAAGAAGCAATGAAATTTCCATGCACACAAAACCATAGTCTTTTCTCTCCCAAAATGAAAATCAATCTCTATCTCTCTAAAATGATGGCCGGCCACTTTTATCAAGGAGGGAGGTGAGTGTAGGAGGAGGGAGGTGACCATATCCTAAAGCATATCATGAAGGAAAGATCTAAACCAAAACAAAATGCTTTAATGTAAAGCATGAGTCATAAACACCTAGTCACCATTTAATAAATGCTAAGAAAGATGCATGAATCTAGTCACCAATCTAGAAGTTTCTAGAAGCACGACTCACCTCATCCAAGAAAAGATAAATCCGCCTTTAACCGAATGTTAAAAGACGGCTGATAGAAAACTGGAAACTGGCAACTTCCAAAAGTGATCCTGAAACGAATTTCAGGACAACCCCGAAACTGTATAAATATACCCGCATTTGTATTACGACCGAATACAAATGCAACTGAGACAAAGATATTATACCTACTCAATATAATACTCGGATCCGGCTTAAACCAAAGCCGACCAGTATCATCTGCCCGAAAAATAACAGATGCGTAAACGCACGTGCATTTTCCGAACCCTGCCATAAAACCATACGGCCTCTACAACGTTTCGTCCGAACTTGGGAAACTATCTGTGGGGGACTCTGATGACTCGTCAGTACCCTGGCAGTGGGTTTAACCACAAACCGTCAGCGGCACTAGCAATGCGTAACAGCTGCCCATGGACTGACCTCAAGGGATGCCGATGAGCGCACTCATCCAGAAAACCCTACTGAGCCTAACAGTGACTATGTATATACAGTCCGGTCCGTTCGTCTATGAGTATCGCATATCTGCCTAGGGGGCTAGTAACGTCAGACCCCCAAGAGCAGTATAAGTCGTGTCGGAGTGAAGCCCAATAACACCCTGAGATACTACTGGAGTACCTACCAGTAAATCTCCTGCCACGGCCGTGGGCTTTGTGTAATGGCTCTCCTAGACACAACACGATCTCGCCCCCAATACCGGGAGAGACGAATCTCCTGCCGATCCGCTCACGTGCCTCCATATGGCTCGGGACTGTACCCAAAAGCTACCTGTTTGCACGACTCCTTTGAGCCGTGGTAGGGTAGAAATCAAAGCACAATGGGAACTCACACAAGACAAATGATGACCTCAGGTCGAAGAACTAACCTGTACACATGTCACCAGGGAACTGCTATCTGACGATAGATATAATACTAACTAGCAGATTCCCGGCGAGTCCTGTCCGGTGTACTCATAACCCAATGAGCACCTGTATACATCTTAGGTGATCCAACTGACACCAGTGGCTTGTGAGACCGGCCACCGCCCCTCGTCGGGGTCTCGACAGTATACACTAGTCTACTCCGGAGTATCGATGCCCTGTCTCGAAACTCCCACGACTAGGGACCACAATTAAGGATATGCGTATAAACCACCCAACTCTCACGTATATGATCGCCATCATACTGTTGGCGGTAAAGCAAGATCCTAAGGGCTCTATCAAAGTGTAACATGTAGTCAGTCACCTGAACATGTACACGACTGATAAAGACAAACCAGATAGCATACTATCATCTCGAGTAAGACTGTCATACCGGTATAGGTCCTCCGCAATCATTGCAATTACGTACCTGCGATCCAATAATTGACTATGAGGGCACTATCTCCAACAATCTCCCACTCGCACTCAATGCTAATAATTGCGATGCTGCGTACTCACTGCCCGTGTGAAACCAACACCCAACTTCTATACTAATCAGTATCACAAAGCCCGTTTGTAAAACTATTGTGTTCGAGAAATAGCCTTAGTGAGTGGATCCGCCTAGAAGTTTCTTTCTATATCTCTCTTAATCTCAAGTTCGCGGAGAAAGCCATCTCCCGAATTGAGTAATACATGTCTTAGAATATGTCTGGATATCTGATGGGACCTTGTTCATAAATGAACTCCAAATCCAAACTTCTTAGACTGTATCGATCACTGAACCTAATCAGTATCCGGCACCACGCCACCCACAGTATCCTCTTGGACCACCTGTCCATAATACTGTCCCTCTTCGTCAGAGGAAAAACTATAACTCTGACAATCACTCTGTCAACCATGTCACCTTTGAAGCCTGGAAAGATAATCGTCTCCCGAAGGAGGCTGCC
The DNA here is from genome assembly GCA_030015575.1 of Agapanthus africanus. Lineage (NCBI taxonomy): Eukaryota > Viridiplantae > Streptophyta > Magnoliopsida > Asparagales > Amaryllidaceae > Agapanthus > Agapanthus africanus. The sequence goes on from JASDDO010000014.1 coordinate 515,167,547, forward strand.
GTCATCAAATCCGTAGAGCATGTACTTATGTTCTAAAACTGCTTCCTTATGTTTCTCCAGGATTGGATTAATATAAACTCATCGCATCTAGTGCAAAACCAACATTTGGTGTGGTACTTGACATCTCATGATTGACTCAATTGCCTAAGCAAGTGATCTGCCAATCATGCGCATCCCTCTCCCCTTTAGTCTATACGACACCTTTAGAGAGGGTGACTCCATCACCTGCAGGTACACCACCATTCTAGGAGTCATCTATTCTAAAAACCATTAGAATACTGTCTAAGTACCCACATTGGGAAACTACCCAAATCCAGATCTAAAACCATAGATCTAGAAACCAGAATGTCAAATATTATATCCATATCCTGTCTGGAGAAACAACTGTGTGACGACCACAGTACAACCGATCGTAGTATAGGAATTTTACTTCCTACTCTGTGTATGTCATCCAGATACCATGACATCACACCCTACTACCTCCTTAACAGATCCATCCCCTATTCTGATTGAAGTCAAACCCATGACTGTCACATCAAAATTAGATGATCTATCTCCGCTATAACTGCTCAAGTCTATAAATAGATATAAGCATCTTGCCCACTATGCTTCCGCTACTCCCACTGACTACGACAACCCTCCTACCGGGTCTCATAGCCTGGAACAACAGTAGTGTCAAGTCTGGGTAGATAAGAACCTCCCTGTCACCGTCTCTGAGGCTACCGAAGTACCTCTCGGGCGTCTGAGGTTACCTACCATACCTGCGGAGTGGCTATTGGAATGTCAAACCTGATTGAATGTATAGGACCTATTAAATTTTCCGTAATCGTTCGCGGTTCTGGAATCACTTCCAGTTCTACCATACTCCCACTACTGTTTTCTGAAAAAGATCCATTTTACTAAAACTGTGGCGAGTCAAGAACAATATCACTATTGATCTTCTAAATGGTAGAATATCAACCCTCGTCATAGCCAGGGTCAACCCACAAACAGCCACTACAGAAACGTGCCCTGAGTTATCCAGAGTCTGGTTTTAAGCATAAGCTGGACAACTCCCCGTACCTTAATATCTTTTAAGGTACGATCTATTTTATATCCAAAATAGAAACTTTGGCACTTATTTAATTGGAACCAAGATTCAATCCATGCAGCTGTCTCCAGTGCATATCAACTTAATGGAAAGAGGCTAATCAGCATTACTCAACTTAGGAGTCCATCCAATTATGAGTAACCTGAAAGAGAAACACGTTTCTCAAAACTATCACTATCATTTGAATACCATTCACAAGAATCTACATCTTCGATCTCTTTGAAGAATCCCGATACTTGTGACACCTGGTTCTCTACTTTATTCTTATACCCACAACTTCTCAAAACTTAGACCTGGTATTTCAACAAAACACTCGTCTAAATACTAGAGAAGTTATAAGTAAACAGAACATAGTACGAGGACCTACCCCTTTGTCCTGATGGACACTGGACAACATACAATACTCTGTATAAGTCCGCTGAGTTAAACAACTCAAAACCTGTGCGTTGTAGGTGGAAAACTGTACCCTGGCGATTTCCTCAAATATCACCAATTACAACGAATTCCGATATAATGAGGATGATCACCTAATTCCCAATATCTTACTCCCACTCATCATCTGTAAAACCATACAGATATGAGAATGAAACCTGGTAAATACATACCCTTGGAGTAAGTGTCTAATCGGGAAAACAGTTTTTCCTTTAACAATGCACTGAAACATGAAAATGTTTCGTAGGGGTATCCTGGTATTCATAGCAATGCCTCTTCCATAATCCAATTCATGACTTCAACCGTATATTTTATTGCCATCTCTCCAAATCCCTTTATTTGTCTTTAGTCGTTACCTTCTGTACACCACGTTAGGCTAAATGGTTTTCTTCCTTCCCTACCGTTCGGCACCAGCCTATGGTTTGGAAGAAGACTATCCAGTAAGCATAATAGGTGTACTCTCCTAAACCAAGGAGTACTCGCATCTCGAGAGAAGGTGATGATAAAAGACAACTGAATAATACCTTATTCTTTTAAAGGTGAAATAGGAGCGGCGATGAAGTACGCGGTTTTGGTCGTGAATGATATCAGTCGCAATTTACTTTGCCCTCTTTCTAATCCCTTTAATTTGTCTTTACATATTACCTTCTGCACACCCTACTTAGGCTAATTGGTTTTCTTCATTCCCTACCTTTCGGCACCAGCCTATGGTTTGGAAGAAGACTATCCAGTAGGCGTAATAGGTGTACTCTCCTAAACCAAGGAGCTCTCGCAACCTGAGAGAAGGTGATAATAAAAGACAACTGAATAAACCAATTCTATTTCTCCTGAACCTTGATCCATCCTCGAAGGAGTCCCTTTGAGTTCGTATATAACCATACGATGGATCTATCTAATGGAAGTGGATATCCGTAGTAATACGGGTGTTCTGAGAAATGCAAAGGGTAAAAGAAGGAGTGGCAATGACTTATGCAACACACACAATCCAAAAGCCAGTATTTTAAGAAGGTTCGGTCAACCTGGTCACTGAGTCATAGTCTAGGGTCGGTCAAAGGTCGCTGCCAAAGAGAGAGAGAAAAGAAACACTCTGCGTGCACTCTATCCTAGATCAGAATGGTCATCACTTTATCTAATCCGGAAACCTCCCACTGTCCTGTCAAATTCTCCTCCAAACCTAAAGAAGAATCAATCGGGATCACCCGAAGAGTAAACCAACTCATCAGTGGGAATCGGGATCCAACTCTCATCGCATGATAACGTGACGGAATCCACTCGCGTTATCACACTCCAGAAGGTATGCACATGCCTGGCAAGTTTCAGTTTCTTTAGAAACTCCCGATATGATTTTTACCCCATGTTCTTATGACCTTGGCGAATATCAACAAATCATAAGTCACATGTCAAGTTCTGCCCGTCATTATCTTGTTACTTTGAACCCACCCGTACATACCCTTGACGAAAGCCAACAAGGTAATACGACTATCCCAAACCAACACATCTATCTATGCAACAAATGAATACCCCAGCAACTACCAAACACTATGCCTTGACGAAAGCCAACAAACATAGCTTGAATATTACTGACCATCCATAAGAAACGACGGAGGGCTACGGCTGGTTTTTGGCGAAAAACCTTTAACGTAATGAACTTGATCTCGTTGAAGGAACCTGATAGCTTTTTAAAATATAGTGGCGAAAACTTTTTGCTAAAGAGGTCACTCCCGGTAAAGGGATCTCGGCTCTTTCCTCGTAGAATGAGGTGCAGGATATTCCACTGAATACCGCTATGCAAAGAAACATGTAATCGACTATAGTGAAGTTATTACCCTGACGCAAACTTCTGTCCAAGGGGTCAGTCCCGGTGAAGGGATATCAGCCCTTGCCCCGTCGAATGAGGTGCAGGATATTCCAACCGAATATCTCTATGCAAAACAAAAGGAAACGTCTTTGCAATAACACTTTTTAAATTTGTTCCAACAACATCCAAACAGGTTTGTTTTACTTTGCATTGATCAGAATCAACACAGTCCCATCATTTAATCACACCAGAAAAGAACGAAAATAAAATGTACGTATATGCCATCCGCATTCGTCACTGTGTCCCGTCATCACCCGTTAGGTTACTTAACTAACGACAGAGCGGGGACTAGACTAGCGCGGGTGTAAAACATATACAACATCTAATAGTATATAAACAAATTTACAATAATCGCTCCAGGCGTGATAGTATGCAACATTACAGAAAAGTAATAAGCATCACAGAACAATACAGATAATCTGGGATCCCCGGGTTTCACAGAGCTGCTGCTGAAACCCGACGTTCCCCTGTCGTGTGGATAGCCTGTGCAATGAAACTTAGACCCCTACGGGTGCGGCAAGTTACCCGCCAAAACCTGAAGCGAGGCAGCCCCCTACAGCATAGTGAATGGACCACCCAGCACTCCACGGAATCCGGTAATCTTGGGCACCCCTCCTTGGGTCGACCTGTACCCCCTACGAGTGCGGCGAATAGTCTGCCAATTCTAGAGTGGGACCCCTCTGCCTCTCAAAGCCATGAGATGCGGACCCGTTGCCCTCCCGAACCCGGCTATCCGTGCACTCCGTCGCGGGGCAAAACCTAGTACAGTAATGTAAAATAGTACAATAGGTACATCGACCGCAACCTGGTCGTGCCCCAAAAGAATATTATACAACAGGCAGTGACGGTAGTCCACAAGTTGGACGCTCGCCCCGCAATATCAAATGTACAAATAAACACAAACTGTACTACCATTGCACACTGCTATCCACTGTTGGATATGTATGCCCTAGAGGCCTGTATTGTATAGGATACTAGACATGTATATGTACAGAAACAATCTTTGCTCGAAATGATAGTATGCTATCTGGTTTATCTTTATCATAATATGTGATGTGTTGATAAAGCCCTTAGGACTATGCTTGACTACCAGGATTATGATGAGATCATACTGGTGGGACCTGGGCAGTCTATAAGCATATCCTTCAATAGTTCCTAGTCGAGGGTATATCGAGACAGGGCATCGGTATTACCAGATTAGACTAGTGTGTACGTTTCTTGACCCTGGGGGCAATGATTGATTCCACAACCATTGATGTTTGACATCAAAGATTGTACACAGGTGCTCATTGGAGAATGGGTACACCGAACAGGACTCGCTGAGAACTCCTAGATGGTATATATACCTATTGTCAGATAGCAGTTCTCTAGTGATACTTGTACAGGTTAGTCTGTAGACCCGAGATCGTCATAGAGTCTTGTATGATTCCCACTGTACTTTAATTTCCTCCCTACCACGGCTCTACTGAGTCGTGCAAACAGGTGGATTTTGGGTACAGTCCCGAATCATATGGAGACAGTGAGCGATAGGAGGGGTTTCGTCTCTCCCGGTATAGGGAGTTGATGTCGCGCTATGTTTGATCGACTATAACACCTAAATCCCTGGCCAGGGTTCTCGAGGTTTACTGATAAGAGTTATCAGTAGTTTCTCGAACTGTTATGAGCCATAAATCAGCATGACTTATAAAGTTACTGGGGTCTGACATTTACCACCCCTAGACTTCATATGCGACGTATCAGACGAAGAGACCGGACTGTACGGTAAGTGTTGCTTGCAGGCTCGTAAGGGTTGTGATGGGTTCGCTCGTCGGCCACCTTTTCGTCAAGTACCTGGGTGGCCGTTACGCACAGCTAGTGCCGCTGACGCGCTTGTGGTTAAACCCACTGCCAGCGTACTGTCGAGTCTTTAGAGTCCCACACAGAGAGTTCCCTTGTTCAGGCAAAAGATGTAGAAAACCGTAAGTTGTTACGGCAGCCGTAAAGTGTTGCGGCAGGTTTTCGATTATGTTCGGTAATTGTTACAGGAATAATAATCGGAAGAATAATACTGGACGGATACCAGTATTATATTATTGGATTAATTGTATTCGTATTTTTTGGAATTCGGATGCGGGTATACAGTATACGGTATACGGAGGAGGGGTATTTTTGTAATTGTTACAAAATACCTTCTAGAAGATGCCACCTCATAATGACATAATAATGACATCATTTATTTTGTGAAAATAAATAAGTGAGGTGTAAATTGAAAAGTATAAGCATGATAGAAGTGGATGAACTAATTAAGCATGATACTTCTTTCATAATGCATGCTTTAATTAGTGCTAAATTCTTTTCTTTCTTTTTTCTATCATTCTTAAACTTTTTAATTATAAATGAAATTATTCTCTCCTCCATTTCTTCTTATAAATACCTTCACATGAGATGTGAAATTAAGTCATTCAATTCCTTAACAAAATTATGATAAGTGAATCAAAAAATTGATAAGAAGAAGAAATGCTATAGTTTTCAAGCTATTCCAATAAATTCATCTCTACATAATCCTAGTGATCTATTCTAGCAAAATTGGTCTCTAGGTAAACTCTTGTGAAGAGTTTCAAGCTTGCACAAAAACTCTCGGGTGGATCATCTAGGTCTTCGGTGGCCGGAGATCGAAAACGTCGGCAACATAAAACGGAGCTAAGGATTTCATCAAAGAGAAGACCCGAAGGACCGGATCATTGAGGTATAATCCCTAACATAGTAGATAAGATCTCTAGTTAGGTTTTTCTAGTTGTGGTTTAGACAAGATCTTCGGTTAAGTGCGTGTTGTATGCCAAGAAAATTTTCGTTCACCACTTCCGCCGCGCCACAAAAGTTGTGGGAGCATGCAACATAAACTTACAGTGGTATCAGAGCCTAACTAAACCACAATTAGATGACAGAAACTGGTTCGGAGTACGGTTCTGGACTGCTGTCCAGAACAGTCCTGGCTGTCAATTCTCGTTTTGCAATGCTTTCTATCTTCTGTATGAAAATGATATTATGCGGAACTATATATCATAGTGAAGATAAATCTGTTAGCTAACCAATGGAAGTGATTTCATTCGTTTCTAATGTCGTTTACTATTTAAACTGTATTTTAAATCAACAGAACGTATTGCAGTCCCAAACAGGGACAGAACGTATACCCCTGTATTTTTCAGTGCATAACTTCCAGTACCCAATGGATATTACTGATCCGTTTGATGCGTTGGAAACCTAACTGATAAACCTAAATTTTATTCAACTGTAGCGTCGCCTAATTTTGAACACAACAGGGTGAAAAATGTGTTGCGAACTGGACAATCAGTTCAGAACCTGAAATTCGAAATTCTAAAGTGCTTGGCAAATCGGGTTTTCTTTTTGTTATATGTGTTTGAAACGTCCGCTAATTGCTATATGACGATTAGTGGGGGTTGCACATATGGATATCATGGGATGGTATGTGTATATGAATGTGTTGGATCGTCGTGATGAATGGCTGGGGGGTGTAAGAAGAGTGTTTTTCTTTTTCTTTCATTCCATGTAATTTGTAAAAGGCCATGTAATATTATTTTACGGGTACATCCGAGATGAGGTTGTAGCCACAGTTTGTATAATTTCTTTTTACTGTTTTTGCTCCTAGGATAGACCCAAGGTGGGGTGCACAAACTATCGGGTTTTCAAAGTGCCGAGTGGCCTACTCAATTGTTGAGGGAGGTTACTACACTTCGGGAATTTGGCGGGTAGTTTGCCGCACCCGTAGGGGTCTAAGGGGGGGTTTTGGCTATTCATCACGACCGTGGAATCCGTCTTCCATTAAGGGCTTGAATGAAATACGGAATTCCTAGTATATCCAATGCATTCATCTGTGATCTGAAATGGTTATATTTATATATGAGATATATAATAAACGTTGCTTATGTTTTGCACCCGCACTAGTCCAGTCCCCGCTCTGCCGTTAGTTAAGTAACCTAACGGTGCATGACGGGACCCAGTGACGAATGCGGATGGCATAAGCGTACGTTCTATTTTTCGTTTCTTTTCTGTGATGTTTAAGGAAACGTAATTGATGGGACTACATTAATATGATTAATGATAAGAGAAAGAAACCTAAAGATGTTGTAGAATCAAATTTTTTTTAAAGAAAAAGGGTAACTCTAGCTTTTGTTTTGCATAGCGGTATTCTTGAATATCCTGCACCTCATTCGATGAGGAAAGGGCCGAGATCCCTTCACCGGGAGTGACCCCTTTAGCGAAACTGGAAAATGTTACAAAGAACTCGATTTGATTTTATAGTTGATCTAACTTTGCTTTGCATCGTGGTATTTTCATATCCAGCACCTTATTCGATAAGGAAAGAGCCGAGATCCCTTCACCGGGAGTGACCTCTTTAGCAAAATTAGAAAGATACTACAAAACCATTCGATTTTTTAAAAAAAAACTGGAGCTTAAACCACTCTTTCCCACTCGATTCTACAATGATATCAAGTTCAAAACGTTAAAGGTTTTCATAAAAACTATCCGTTGCCCTCCGCCATTTTAGGAAGCAGAGTACTTAGTATTCGTGCCACGTTTGTTGACCATAGTTAAGGCGTGGTGTACGGTAGCAAAGTGATGAATTCTTACAAAGCATTTGATGCGATCGATTAGGGCATTCACATGACTTTGTTGACCATAGTTAAGGGTCATGTGGGTGGGTCTAAATCAATCACGAAATGGCGGGTTGAACTTGACTAGTACTTATGATTTGTTGACCATAGTTAAGGTCATAAGTCACTAGGGGTAAAAATCATATCGGGAATTTCAAGAGTTGAGATTTGCAATGAGATTGCATACCTTCTATATGATAGTTGGATCCCGATCTCACTGTGAGTAAAAGTTACTCCCGGGAGAATTTTGCACTTTTCGGTTAGCAAACTTGTAGATTGCAATTTATCCTGGCTAGTTTTCCATTTAGGTTTGAAGGAAAATTTGATAAAAAGCAGTGGGAGACAACAATTAGATAAGATTAATAACCAATCTAATTATGCAAGAGCAATCGCTGAATGACTTCTTTTCTATCTCCTAACAGCAGATACCAATGTCGGGACTTAAACTTTTATTAGACAAAAACAAACTCACTGGACCGAATTACAAAGATTGGCTAAGGAACGTGAATATTGCCCTAACATATGATAAGGTCGCATACGTCCTGACTACTCCAGCCCCTCCTAGCCCAGGCCCTGATTCTTCAGTTGCGGATAAAGAAATCCGCAAGAAATGGGAAACAGACTGCGCAACAGCCAAGTGCCTCGCGCTAGCTTCTATGAACAATGAACATCAGAAGCAGCACGAGAAGATGGATGTCCAATCCATCTTTCTCCATACAGAGGAGTTGTATGGAGAGCAATCTCGTACTCTCCGATACGAGGCATCTCGAAAGTTGTTTCAGATGCGCATGGCTGCTGGCACGTCTGTAGGTGACCATGTATTGAAGATGATTGGACTTATCGAAGAACTTGAGGACCTGGGTTGGACCATGGAGAACGAGCAATATGTTGATATTGTTCTGCAGTCCCTTTCCCCTGCCTTTGCTCAATTCATTGTAAACTTCAACATGCACAAAATGGAGAAGTCTTTACCAGAACTCCTCAATATGTTGAGGAGTGCAGAGAGCACGCTAAAGGTAGCGAAAACTCCCGCTCTTATTGCTGGGCCATCTTCTTCCTCCATCCCAAAAGCCAAGGCCAAGGGAAAGAAGAAGAAGAAGAATCCCATCAAGCAGAGAGGCGGAGTGAAAAAGGCATCGGGAAGGGACAAGAAAGGGGCTGCTGCAACAGGTCGTGGGGAATGTTTCCACTGCCACCAGACTGGGCACTGGAAGAGAAACTGTGCTAAATACTTGGCCGAACTCCAGAAAAAGAAGCATGGTGATGCTTCCACTTCAGGTGTGTTGGTAACCGAAAACTGTTTTTCAATTAACTCCGCTTCCTGGGTATTAGATACTGGATCAGGATCTCATATCTGCAATTGTATGCAGGGGTTGAGAAATAGCAGGTTGTTGAAGAAAGGTGATCACACTCTCCGAGTTGGGAATGGTTCCTCAGTACATGCTACTGCAGTGGGAGAGTATCATCTTGGATTACTGTCGGGTTCTATATTGGTTTTGAACCCATGTTATTTTGTACCGTCAATGTTATGTAATATTATATCTGTATCGTTGTTGGACAATGCTGGATATAATTTCGTATTACAATCAAATGTTATGAACATTAATCTTAATCAAGAGTTGATTGGGTATGGAACATTAAATAACGGGATATACATCCTAAATCAGCATACAGTTTTTCATATACAACACGGAAACAAAAGAAAGGTTTCAGACATAAATGAAGCTTTCATTTGGCATTGTAGACTAGGTCATATTAATGAAACAAGACTGACCAAGCTACATAAAGATGGATATTTAAACTCGTTTGAATATAAATCTTATGCGACTTGCCAGTCTTGCATCAAAGGTAAAATGACCAAAACTCCGTTTACTGGACACGGAGAGAGAGCTACTGAACTCTTAGGCCTCATACATAGTGATGTATGTGGACCAATGTCTACACATGCTGCAGGTGGTTTTTCATACTTCATAACCTTCACTGATGATTTATCGAGATTCGGACACGTGTTCTTATTGAAACATAAGTCCGAAGCCTTTGAAAAGTTCAAGGAGTATAAATCTGAGGTAGAAAAACAAACAGGCTTAAGTATCAAGAAACTTCGATCGGATCGAGGAGGTGAGTATCTAAGCTCAGAGTTTCTAAATTTCCTAAAAGAGAATGGGATTCTCTCTCAGCTCACTCCTCCGTATACACCACAGCACAACGGTGTATCGGAAAGGAGGAATCGCACATTATTAGATATGGTACGATCCATGATGAGTGATGCTGAGTTACCTATATCATTTTGGGGGCACGCATTGGAGACTGCGATTTATCTATTGAATAGGGTTCCAACCAAAACCGTGTCTACCACTCCATATGAGATATGGTACGGGAAGAGACCATCTCTTAACAGAGTTAAGGTATGGGGTTGTCCGGCTTATGTGAAAAAGCAGAATCCGGACAAACTTGAGACACGATCGGTTTTGTGTAAATTTGTGGGATATCCAAAACACTCGTATGGATATCTATTCTACCACAAGGAGGAACAAAGGGTGTTTGTTTCTCAGTATGCCACATTTTTAGAAAATGAATTTTTTACAAATAATACTGTTGGCAATGCGGTAGAACTGGAAGAAGTTCCAGATGCACAAACCATTACCGATGATTTGATTGAACCTGAGATTTCAATAGAACCTGACATACCTCAGCCACTCCGTAGATCTAGTAGGACTTCTCGCCCACCTGATAGATACTACGGTTTTCTAATTGACGGTGATAGAGAAGATTGCATCATGGATGATGATGACCCTACTAGTTTTCAGCAAGCTATCACGAGTGGTGACTCAGTGAAATGGTTGGATGCCATGAGATCCGAAATGGAATCCATGCACACGAACAAAGTATGGACTTTGGAGGATGCACCTTCTGGAGTAAAACCCATAGGGTGCAAATGGATCTTTAAAAGAAAGATTGGTGTGGATGGTCAGGTGGAGACCTATAAAGCTAGGCTGGTAGCAAAAGGATTTCGTCAAAGACCAGGCTTGGACTATGATGAAACTTTTTCACCAGTCGCGATGCTCAAATCCATTCGGATCTTGCTTGCTATAGCTGCTTACTATGATTATGAGATCTGGCAGATGGATGTTAAAACGGCATTTCTAAATGGTAATTTAGAAGAATGCGTTTTTATGGATCAGCCAGAAGGCTTCATTGATAGTGGGAGCAGCGGAAAAGCATGCAGGCTGCTTAAATCCATCTATGGATTAAAGCAGGCATCACGGAGTTGGAACATCTGCTTTGATGATACAATCAAAGAGTTTGGTTTTATCAAAAATGTGGATGAACCATGTATTTATAAAAGGATTGTAGAGAGTACTGTTACATTCCTCGTATTGTACGTGGACGACATTCTCTTGATAGGAAATGATATTCCTATGCTACAATCGGTCAAACTATTCTTATCGCAGAGGTTCTCCATGAAAGACCTGGGCGATGCCTCGTACATTCTGGGGATAAAGATCTATAGAGATAGATATAAGAAATTATTGGGATTGTCCCAATCGAGATACATTGACACCATACTAAAGAGGTTTAGTATGGAAGATTCCAAGAGGGGTATTTTACCCGCTTGTCATGGGATCACCCTCTCCAAAGAGATGTCTCCAAAGACTGATGAGGAGAGGGCTCGCATGAGCATTATACCTTATGCTTCGGCAGTAGGATCTATAATGTATGCGATGTTATGTACTCGCCCAGATGTAGCTTATGCACTAAGTGCAGTAAGCAGGTATCAATCCAACCCAGGGGAGAAACACTGGACTGCCGTGAAGAACATTCTAAAGTACTTGAGAAGAACTAAAGAAATGTTCTTGGTGTATGGTAACGGAAATCTCCAAATGGAGGGATTTACCGACTCCAGCTTCCAGAGCGACAAGGATGATAGTAAGTCCATCTCAGGGTTTGTATTTACTCTAAATGGAGGGGCGGTATGTTGGAAAAGTTCCAAACAAGATACCGTCGCTGACTCCACGATGGAAGCTGAGTATATTGCTGCTAATGATGCCGCAAAAGAAGCGGTCTGGATGAGGAAGTTCATTTCAGAACTTCAAGTGGTTCCATCCATTGCTAATCCAATACCTCTGTATTGCGATAACAATGGAGCCATGGCTTTGGCAAAGGAACCGAGGTCCCATCAGAAATCCAGACATATCTTGAGGCGGTATCACCTCATCAGGGAGATAGTGGATCGCCAGGAAATCGAGGTACGAAGAGTAGACACGAAAGACAACACAGCAGATCCATTCACTAAGGCTATCCCTCAAGTACAGTTTGAGAAACTGTTTGAGCTGTTGGGCATGCGGTACGCCGGAAACTGGTTCTAGCTGGTACTTATTGCATTAATTACAGGCCTTAGTGCAAGTGGGAGATTGTTGGATATGTATGCCCTAGAGGCCTGTATTGTATAGGATACTAGACATGTATATGTACAGAAACAATCTTTGCTCGAAATGATAGTATGCTATCTGGTTTATCTTTATCATAATATGTGATGTGTTGATAAAGCCCTTAGGACTATGCTTGACTACCAGGATTATGATGAGATCATACTGGTGGGACCTGGGCAGTCTATAAGCATATCCTTCAATAGTTCCTAGTCGAGGGTATATCGAGACAGGGCATCGGTATTACCAGATTAGACTAGTGTGTACGTTTCTTGACCCTGGGAGCAATGATTGATTCCACAACCATTGATGTTTGACATCAAAGATTGTACACAGGTGCTCATTGGAGAATGGGTACACCGAACAGGACTCGCTGAGAACTCCTAGATGGTATATATACCTATTGTCAGATAGCAGTTCTCTAGTGATACTTGTACAGGTTAGTCTGTAGACCCGAGATCGTCATAGAGTCTTGTATGATTCCCACTGTACTTTAATTTCCTCCCTACCACGGCTCTACTGAGTCGTGCAAACAGGTGGATTTTGGGTACAGTCCCGAATCATATGGAGACAGTGAGCGATAGGAGGGGTTTCGTCTCTCCCGGTATAGGGAGTTGATGTCGCGCTATGTTTGATCGACTATAACACCTAAATCCCTGGCCAGGGTTCTCGAGGTTTACTGATAAGAGTTATCAGTAGTTTCTCGAACTGTTATGAGCCATAAATCAGCATGACTTATAAAGTTACTGGGGTCTGACATTTACCACCCCTAGACTTCATATGCGACGTATCAGACGAAGAGACCGGACTGTACGGTAAGTGTTGCTTGCAGGCTCGTAAGGGTTGTGATGGGTTCGCTCGTCGGCCACCTTTTCGTCAAGTACCTGGGTGGCCGTTACGCACAGCTAGTGCCGCTGACGCGCTTGTGGTTAAACCCACTGCCAGCGTACTGTCGAGTCTTTAGAGTCCCACACAGAGAGTTCCCTTGTTCAGGCAAAAGATGTAGAAAACCGTAAGTTGTTACGGCAGCCGTAAAGTGTTGCGGCAGGTTTTCGATTATGTTCGGTAATTGTTACAGGAATAATAATCGGAAGAATAATACTGGACGGATACCAGTATTATATTATTGGATTAATTGTATTCGTATTTTTTGGAATTCGGATGCGGGTATACAGTATACGGTATACGGAGGAGGGGTATTTTTGTAATTGTTACAAAATACCTTCTAGAAGATGCCACCTCATAATGGCATAATAATGACATCATTTATTTTGTGAAAATAAATAAGTGAGGTGTAAATTGAAAAGTATAAGCATGATAGAAGTGGATGAACTAATTAAGCATGATACTTCTTTCATAATGCATGCTTTAATTAGTGCTAAATTCTTTTCTTTCTTTTTTCTATCATGCTTAAACTTTTTAATTATAAATGAAATTATTCTCTCCTCCATTTCTTCTTATAAATACCTTCACATGAGATGTGAAATTAAGGCATTCAATTCCTTAACAAAATTATGATAAGTGAATCAAAAAATTGATAAGAAGAAGAAATGCTATAGTTTTCAAGCTATTCCAATAAATTCATCTCTACATAATCCTAGTGATCTATTCTAGCAAAATTGGTCTCTAGGTAAACTCTTGTGAAGAGTTTCAAGCTTGCACAAAAACTCTCGGGTGGATCATCTAGGTCTTCGGTGGCCGGAGATCGAAAACGTCGGCAACATAAAAAGGAGCTAAGGATTTCATCAAAGAGAAGACCCGAAGGACCGGATCATTGAGGTATAATCCCTAACATAGTAGATAAGATCTCTAGTTAGGTTTTTCTAGTTGTGGTTTAGACAAGATCTTCGGTTAAGTGCGTGTTGTATGCCAAGAAAATTTTCGTTCACCACTTCCGCCGCGCCACAAAAGTTATGGGAGCATGCAACATAAACTTACATCCACCACGACAAATCCGCAACAATACAGCACAACACAGAACATCAACGCGAATGTCATGTTCGTGAACCCGTCTAAAAGAACTATAGCAATCAAACGCGGTTTACCGATCAAATGACATTCCCGGTCGGAGATATAATGTAAGCACTGTAAACTAACGTGTTTAAATTTCGATCGACCAAAGACCAAATATCAAAAAGTGGGCCCCACGACTTACTGGTGAACAGTAACAAAATCTGGGCCAAAACGATATTTATCAAAAACCCCAATTTCCATCATAGAATTCACTGTAGAAATTTGGCCGAGTGAAGTCACTTTCTTGCGGCGGTTCCGCGGCCAAACCCATGGTGGGGCCGCGGATCCGCGGCGGAACAGTTGATTCACTCTGTCGAATTTCTCCAGTTTTCCTAAAAAACCCTGCTTGATTTTCTGGTATGGTCAAAATTACATTTGGACCAGTTTAAAAATTAACAGAAACTGTCAAGTGAAAAAATGCGATTTTTGTTTTTCGGTTCGATCGATGTTTTAAACGCGTTAGCACAAGTTAGTATAGCAAAATGGTGAGGCTCTGATACCACTGTAAGTCTACGCTAGCGCCCCGGCCGTCTACAGACGCCAAATGCGGAACAAAAAACTTTTAACTTGGCGCTATCGTATACTTTAACCCGGATCTGCCATTATTGCTAAACTAACAAACTGTAAAGAGTGTAGAAAGGTTATACCGAACGATCCGAGTCCTTCGTTCTTTAACCATCATCCCACGCTCCGTTGCGGCTACTCCGATCTCGTCGATCTCCGATATCCTCGTCGAGGTGGCACCACATCACCGATTCTTTAAACGGGCTCCCGCCTCTGACTTGAGGCAACTCGATCGTCAAGTTTGCTAAAAGAGACGACCAAGAATGATGTAGAGAATGAGTAGATGACTTTGTCTCACTTCGTCCAAATCCATGGACGATCGGTAATTGAAGCTGCCATTTTAATCGGGTGATGGAAATGAAAGAAGCAATGAAATTTCCATGCACACAAAACCATAGTCTTTTCTCTCCCAAAATGAAAATCAATCTCTATCTCTCTAAAATGATGGCCGGCCACTTTTATCAAGGAGGGAGGTGAGTGTAGGAGGAGGGAGGTGACCATATCCTAAAGCATATCATGAAGGAAAGATCTAAACCAAAACAAAATGCTTTAATGTAAAGCATGAGTCATAAACAACTAGTCACCATTTAATAAATGCTAAGAAAGATGCATGAATCTAGTCACCAATCTAGAAGTTTCTAGAAGCACGACTCACCTAATCCAAGAAAAGATAAATCCGCCTTTAACCGAATGTTAAAAGACGGCTGATAGAAAACTGGAAACTGGCAACTTCCAAAAGTGATCCTGAAACGAATTTCAGGACAACCCCGAAACTGTATAAATATACCCGCATTTGTATTACGACCGAATACAAATGCAACTGAGACAAAGATATTATACCTACTCAATATAATACTCGAATCCGGCTTAAACTAAAGCCGACCAGTATCATCTGCCCGAAAAATAACACGTGCGTAAACGCACGTGCATTTTCCGAACCCTGCCATAAAACCATACGGCCTCTACAACGTTTCGCCCGAACTTGGGAAACTGTCTGTGGGGGACTCTAATGACTCGTCAGTACCCTGGCAGTGGGTTTAACCACAAACCGTCAGCGGCACTAGCAATGCGTAACAGCTGCCCATGGACTGACCTCAAGGGATGCCGATGAGCGCACTCATCCGGAAAACCCTACTGAGCCTAACAGTGACTATGTATATACAGTCCGGTCCGTTCGTCTATGAGTATCGCATATCTGCCTAGGGGGCTAGTAACGTCAGACCCCCAAGAGCAGCATAAGTCATGTCGGAGTGAAGCCCAATAACACCCTGAGATACTACTGGAGTACCTACCAGTAAATCTCCTGCCACGGCCGTGGGCTTTGTGTAATGGCTCTCCTAGACACAGCACGATCTCGCCCCCAATACCGGGAGAGACGAATCCCCTGCCGATCCGCTCACGTGCCTCCATATGGCTCGGGACTGTACCCAAAAGCTACCTGTTTGCACGACTCCTTTGAGCCGTGGTAGGGTAGAAATCAAAGCACAGTGGGAACTCACACGAGACAAATGACGACCTCAGGTCGATGAACTAACCTGTACACATGTCACCAGGGAACTGCTATCTGACGATAGATATAATACTAACTAGCAGATTCCCGGCGAGTCCTGTCCGGTGTACTCATAACCCAATGAGCACCTGTATACATCTTAGGTGATCCAACTGACACCAGTGGCTTGTGAGACCGGCTACCGCCCCTCGTCGGGGTCTCGACTGTATACACTAGTCTACTCCGGAATATCGATGCCCTGTCTCGAAACTCCCACGACTAGGGACCACAATTAAGGATATGCGTATAAACCACCCAACTCTCACGTATATGATCGCCATCATACTGTTGGCGGTAAAGCAAGATCCTAAGGGCTCTATCAAAGTGTAACATGTAGTCAGTCACCTGAACATGTACACGACTGATAAAGACAAACCAGATAGCATACCATCATCTCGAGTAAGAATTTCATACCGGTATAGGTCCTCCGCAATCATTGCAATCACGTACCTGCGATCCAATAATTGACTATGAGGGCACTATCTCCAACAGCAAGCGGTCTGCTAAACGTTACGGCCATCCGGGTATTGAGCGATCAGAAGATCGACGAGCCAGCCCGCTCACACTCCTGTAAATCCAACCAGCAACACTTACCGTACAGTCCGGTCTGTTCGTCTGATACGTCGCATATCAAGTCTAGGGGTGGTAAACGTCAGACCCCAATAACCTATAAGTCGTGCCGATGTGAGGCTCATAACGGGTCGAGAAACTACGGGTAACACTTACCAGCAAATCTCTGATCAGCCCTGGCCAGGGACTTCCCTGTTACGGCCAATCGAGCACAGCGCAACATCAACCCCCAATACCGGGAGAGACGAAACCCCTCCTATCGCTCATTGCCTCCATGTGACTCGGGACTGTACCCAAAGACCACCGTTTTGCATGCCCTCATGGACGTGGTAAGGTGGAGATCAAAGCACAGTGGGAATCACACAAGACTCTATGACGATCTCGGGTCTACAGACTAACCTGCACAAGTGTCACCTGAGAACTGCCATCTGACGTGAGGTATAATACCATCTGGGAGTTCTCGGCGAGTCCGTCCAGTGTACCCAGTCTCCACTGAGCACCCGTACACCATCTCTGATGTCAAACACCAATGGATATGGGATCATCCATCGCCCATCTCATGGGTCGAGAAGCGTATACGCTAGTCTACTCTGGTATATCGATGCTCCGTCTCGATACACCCACGACTAGGGACCTTGAAGGATGTACTTATGGACTACCATATCTCCACTAGTATGATCTACATCATAGTCCAGGTAGTCAAGTACACATCCTAAGGGCTTTACCAACATGTAACTATAAGACAGTTTAAAGAGACAAGTGTACATGTTAAGATAAAGAGTAACCAGATAGCATACTATCATATCGAGCAAGAAAGTCATCTCTATATATGTCCAAGCATCCAATATAATATACATCATCTGTACAATACTGGCCTCTAGGGCATACATACAACTAACACGGGTCTCCTACTCAAAGCATCTGCCACCACATTCGCCTTGCCCGGATGGTATTAAATTTCGCAGTCATAATCCTTCACCAACTCCATCCAACGGCGCTGCCTCAGGTTCAGGTCTCGCTGCTGGAAGATATACTTCAAACTCTTGTGGTCAGTGAATATCTGGCACGACTCACCGTATAGGTAATGTCTCCAGATCTTAAGTGCAAATACCACTGCAGCCATCTCTAAATCATGGGTGGGGTAGTTCTGCTCGTGTTTCCTCAGCTGCCGAGAAGCATACGCGATAACTCTGTCGTGCTGCATCAACACACATCCCAGCCCCACTCGAGAAGCATCACAATAAACCACGAACCCGCCTGATCCTGAAGGCAATGCTAACACTGGAGCAGTAGTCAGACGAGTCTTCAACTGATGGAAGCTATCCTCACATGCCTGGGTCCAATCAAAAGGAACCCCCTTCCGGGTCAACCCAGTCAATGGTGCAGCAATGCGGGAGAAATCTTGGACGAAACGTCGATAATAGCCGGCCAGACCTAGAAAGCTGTGAACCTCTGTAACTGATACTGGTCTAGGCCAACGCTGAACTGCCTCGATCTTCTTCGGGTCCACGCAAATACCGTCTCTCGTCACCACATGACCCAAGAAGTCGACACTGTCTAACCAGAATGCGCACTTGGAAAATTTGGCGAACAGCTGATGCTCCCTCAAAGTCTGCAATGTGATACGTAAGTGCTGCTCATGCTCCTCCTGGCTCCGAGAATAAACCAAGATGTCGTCAATGAACACAATAATGAAATGATCGAGATACAGCCTGAATACACGGTTCATCAAATCCATAAAAGCTGCCGGGGCATTGGTGAGCCCGAACGACATCACCAAGAACTCGTAATGACCATATCGAGTACGGAAGGCGGTCATCGGAATATCCTCCTTCCGAACTCGCAACTGGTGATAACCTGACCGTAAATCAACCTTAGAGAAAAACCCTGCACCCTGGAGCTGATCAAATAAGTCATCAATGCGGGGTAGGGGATACCTGTTCCGCACAGTAACCCGGTTCAGCTGACGATAATCAATGCATAAACGCATACTCCCGTCCTTCTTCTTAACAAACAAGACGGGAGCACCCCAAGGTGACACACTCGGTCGGATAAGCCCTTTGTCCAGCAAGTCCTGTAACTGATCCTTTAGCTCTCTCAGCTCCGCCGGGGCCATCCGATAAGGCGGTATAGAGATAGGCCCCGTGCCGGGGATCAAGTCAATACAGAACTCAATCTCGCGCTCTGGTGGCAGACCAGGCAGCTCGTCAGGAAATACATCAGGAAACTCTCTCACAACAGGGACCTGGTCCAATGGAACCTCTGTGGAGCTAGTATCACAAACATAGGCTAAGAATCCCTGACACCCTTTCCTTAAGAGCTGACCAGCGCGAAGAGAAGAAATCAAGCTGGGAAGGGTAGCACTACGATCTCCCTGAATAATAAGAACCGGCTCACCAGGAAAACTGAATCTGACTGCCTTTTCACGGCAGTCCACGGATGCATAACAGGTGGCTAGCCAGTCCATACCAAGAAGAACGTCAAAGTCAAGCA
This sequence comes from Agapanthus africanus, assembly GCA_030015575.1. Classification (NCBI taxonomy): domain Eukaryota; kingdom Viridiplantae; phylum Streptophyta; class Magnoliopsida; order Asparagales; family Amaryllidaceae; genus Agapanthus; species Agapanthus africanus. The sequence continues at coordinate 515,187,195 of JASDDO010000014.1, forward strand.
TATCGAGGAGAATCAAATCAACTGAAGAATCTCTCTCCCCGATACGAACGGAACACGATCGGTACACAAAACGGGAAACAAAAGACTCGCCTACCGGGGTAATAACGACAAGCGGCTGATCTAACGGAGAAGACTCTCGGCCCAACCTCGGTGCAAAATACGTGGAAACATAGGAATGTGTGGAGCCTGGATCAAATAATACCCGTGCATCAAAAGAACATACTGGCAGAGTACCTGTCACGACGGCATTGGATGCCTGTGCATCCTGAGGAGTCAATGTGAACACTCGGGCCTGTCCACCATTAATAGCTGGCTGTGCTCTGCCTCTACCTCGGCCTCTGCCTCTGCCTCTGTCGCCTCGTCCTCTCGGAACTGGACCGCCATGCCCACGGCCTCTAGAAGCATCTGACTGACGTGGAGCATCATCAGGAGTAGGAAGTAAAGCTCTCTGAGAAGGTGGTGAGGGTGGTAAGGTCACATGCGGGACTGTCGCCGCGCCCTGACGTCCCATGGTACAGTCTCTGACACGGTGGTACTGACTCCCACACCAAAAACATCCTGGAGACGACTGCTGGGTCTGTGGATATGAATCAAATAACTGACCTCGCCTCAATCCTCTGCCTCCACCATCTCCCGAAAATAATCTATCGCGGTGTCTGCCCATCTGCCGCTGAGCTGGCGTACCAGTACGGATCCTCTTCGGCCCAGAAACGACCGGAGTCTCAGAAATACGCTCCTCCAAAAGTAAGGCTGCATCCATCGCGGCTGCGTATGTATCAAAGTGCTGGGTGCCGATGGCAAGGAATAGCTGTGTATCAAGCCCTCGTACAAACCTCTTTATTCTCTTCTCTTCTGTGTCGACTAGGTACGGATCATATCGAGACAACTGGGTAAACTGTATATCATACTCCGACACTGTCATCGCAGGAGTCTTGTGCAAAGACTCAAAACTACGGGCTCGAGCATCTCGGACACTCTCCGGAAGAAAACGGGCAAGAAATGCAGATGTAAACTCATCCCAGGTCATAGAAGGCAGACCTGCAGCTCGGCCTCTCTCTACTGAGTCGTACCATGTCTGAGCAAGACCCTCCAGACGAAAACTCGCAAACTCCACCAATCTATCATCAGAACACCTCAACGAACGGCAAATTCGAGCCATCCTATCAAGAAATGCCTGTGGGTCCTCTGTCGCATCTGTACCGGTAAAAGCTGGAGGTCTCAATCTCATGAACTCCTGTAGTGAAACAGGGATAGTCACCGTAGTAGCAGCAGGAGTGATCATCTGTGCAGCAGGTACGATCGTGGTCTGTGCGGTGGAAGGAACGTCCTCGGATCTCTGTGCCCGGCTGGACTCAACTAAAGATCCCATCATCTGTCGCAACTCTAGCATGCCGGCCTCTAATCTGGTAATGCGGTCAGGATAAGGCGGATCAGTATGACCCTGAGGGGTAGGCGTATCCTCCCGCTCGATCCTCGCCTCAGACGGGCTTGCCCGAATCTCATCCCTAGCGGCAGCCCGCTGAGCTCTCGTAGTCTTTGGCGGCATCGAAGCTGGAATAAGAAACAGGACCGATAAGGACATTGCAATTGAATCAAGGAATGCAAGGAATCAAGAAAGGAAATACAAGCAATTATGTCCTAAGGTTACTTAGGCGGAGTACCATATCGTAAGTATGCCGCGGATCATACCCACGCTACGCCACTCTGCTTAAGTTACCTACTCCATCTACCAAGGTCGTCCTACACTCAGGAAGGTAAAACCTACGCTCTGATACCAACTTTGTCACGACCCGAAAGTACGGAACGCGACTGGCACTTAGATTACGAGACGTCTAAAGGCGTACCGTAACCTAAGTCAGCCAACCCCCAGAAAATCTAAACCAAAATCAAAAGAGAGTGAAGGAAAACCTTTAATGAAAACGGTTTTTTTAAATCAATTAAGTTGCATAGAATCCCTTTTTTAAAAACATCAAAAATTTCTGAAAATTTCGGCAGAGTCTCCCATGTATTTTCTATCCCCTAAAATGGGTACAACAAGATAATAAACCTGTAATCATAAAATGGCATCCCCAAGCGGGAGCTAGCTCTTCGTCCAAGGCGGATCACAACCACATGCAATATAATAACCATATCAAGAAAAGAGCATAAAAGAAACGCAAAATATCAGAAAACACATCGCCGGCTCAAGTGAGCTCGACCCAAAAGAAACCACAAATATACAACCTCTCAGTCTCACCACTAGGTCACATATACAATATAAAGTGGTAGATGGAGAATACTAGATACAATGATAAAGCAAAAGAAATAAAGTATGCTCGCAACCCACCTACGGGCGATGTCGCGAGTCTGAGCAAAAGGAACTGATGATAAGATAGCTCGCCGCTACAAGACTGACGGGTCCGACCTGCAAGACACTGTGGCACAACGGGGGTGAGTTGCCAGCTCGTGAGTAAATATAACATCTAATAAGGCAATCGTAAGAATGCACGCAATGCACCACAACATGCATGTCCATATGTGCTATAATAGCTCTAGAATGCATGCACAGGTATGCAATGTCATTATTAAGTCTTTAAGTGTTTTAAATGCTAAGGGTATTGAATTCTTAACTTTAGAACATGAATATCTGTATAATAGCTAAATACCATCAAGAAATCATCTGAAAACCCGTGTCAAGCATCGACACCAAATAGGAATCATATCTGTCTCAATATCGGGCTCCGTCAGTCCGGATCGGCCCATATCATAAATCTCACGACAACGGTCGGTATCCTCCGGATATCCGCCGTGCCAGACATCACCGGTAGGTAGTCTTCCCCTGCCAGGCTCATCGTCTACAACTCGATCTTCTTGCCCCGGGGTACCATACCGGGCCCACCATGTACCCGAGACGGTTCATCCACTCCTCGAATCGGGTCTCGAAATCCAACAGAAAACATGAAAACTCATGGTGGACGACACATACATCATGAGAAAACCGCAACTTTTTTTTGAAAATGATAAATATAAGGTTTTGTTAAATTCTTGCGGTTTTCCCCAAAATCCAGAAATCGCAGCAATACTGAAATCCTCAAGAAAATCATAATGTCCACATGTTATATATGACAAATGTCTATGATATCAATGCATACGATGTGAATTTTGGCTAGAAATCTATATAAATATGATGATGATGCGAGGTATACTTATGCTATGCAATTTCATATATCAAGTATGAATGCAAGTGGCGATATTATGATAAACAGGTTCTATAGTGCACGTGGCATGGCATTTATCAAAGGCGTGTGTGTCACATGAATAGTGCGCGTGCAACAGATGCCAATGGTAAGGTGTTCGTGTCCTACGAAATGATATCGCATAAGTATAGATGAATGTCCATGCAATTTAATATACTGTTCGCTATAAGGGTATGCAGTGTACATGAATGGATAAGCTAGCTAACAGTATAATCTTGCAAAAAGTAGGGTAATCCTAACTAGGGGGCGCATCGCGCCATCCAGACGATTCCCCCACAGATGAATACATCTACTCACCTGAAATCCCCGCTAATCCGATCCGACCACCGCCTTGCCTTTACGTGCCATGTCCGATGTTTCCCCGACCGATCCTATATTTGCACAACATCAAGCATAAGATTACAAAACCTAAAACGATGCAAGTCACAATATACAATTATCAACGCTCTCGAATTAAACATAGCATGCACTCGGTGCGCGGGAAAACGCACGAAAATCGCTAATCGTTAACTAGAATCGTCATTTCGGGGAAATCGACAAAACTAAAATCCGGCTAGACAAAACCCCGCGTTCGCGCACTCTAATAGTCCTATACGAAGCTAATTATATCGCTAACATAACGCAATTTGATCGCATTCTAATTTTTGAAAAAATCTAGTAAGCAATTTGCTTACCGATTCGATACAAACATCGCCATTTTGTCGATTTAGCGAGCATAACACTACACAATTAACCACTCCAATCAATTAGATAACGAAACCCTAACTTAATCCAACCAACATGCTACAAACCCTAATTTTAAAATCAAATCCTTCTCTTGATTTTCCTAAACAAACATTTACTACTAAACTAATGCTTCAAATTTCAATTCTAGCATATTTAAACTACAAGTTAACAAAAAGATTAGAATATTCACCTCCCAAGTTTGAATCCTAGCTTGATCAAGTCACCAAGAAGCCTCCTTTCATCAAGTTTTTGAACTAATTTGGGTTGAAGAGAGAGTGGATTAGGGTTTAGTGTTGAATGGAGATGGTAATTTGTGAATTTTGTATGAATTTTGACATGAAAAATGAAGCAAAATGAAGTGAGAAGAGAGGGGATTTTCTGCAGTGAGCTCGGCCAGCAGGTGAGGGAGGGAGTTGTGGAGAAATTTGGAGAAGTTTCTAGGTCAATAAACATCATATGTTATCATTTAATGCTTTCACATTAACAATTTACAAAAAAAACCTCATTTTACATCATTTTTCCATTAAATTTCCAAACCTAAAACCAAAAGTTTGCATGACATGATATAATTTTATTAACACCATATTTTAGCTTATAAAGATTCCTAATTATGAAATTTACCTAATTAAATTTGTATTTATCCCTAATTTAATGTATTTAAAAAGGCTTAAAATAATAATAAAAAATAATTAATTACGATTTTTTTTATTTAACTAGAAAATTATAAGTGACATTTTAGTGACAAAATTATAGTAATATCTTATCTAAATTTTTTATAATTAGGTCTACAATGAAAAATACCTATTTTGACTTTTTACGGAAAAAGCCGAAAAATTAGCCGATTACCGAAAAACTGCATAAACGATTTTCGAAGGGTTACAATTCGCCACAATGTCCCGTTATGTACCGTTAAGTTACTTATCTAACGGCATAGCGGGACGGGACTAGCGCGGATGCAAAACATAAGCAACATTTATTATTTATCATATATATAATACATCATTCGTCTCAACATATAAAGTGATCACATCACAGAATATCAACAGCAGAAGCACATATATGAAAATATAGGATATACTAGGATGTCCGTATTTTGTATTTAGCCAACAATAGAAAATACGGATTCCACGGTCGCGATGAATAGCCAAGCCCACACGCCTAGACCCCTACGAGAGCAGCAAGTGACCCTACCAATTCTAGAGTTTAGGAGACCCGATCTCGACTCCTCGAGATGGCCTCCCACTGAACCCTAGAACCCGGTCACTTGTGCTCCCCTCCTTGGGTCTATCCTAATGCGGAAAAGTAAATAATATAAAACAATGGTGACATCATCCTCAATCCGGAAGTGCCTCAATAAAAGAATATTACATACATTTAATTTTACATGAATGAAAAGAAAAACTCTCATCTCACATAAAAACCCCGGCTATTCATTCACGACGATCATGCACATCATATCTCAGCAACACATAATATCACTTATCATCAACGTAAGTAAGTATGCGTACCCCAATTGTCGTTGATGTATAACAACGAAACCGGCGATACACCACATACTACACTTACGGTCGCAGAAAAGAAAGTGAAAAACTACAGCAATTGGAATCAACACTTCCCTTAGACATTATAAACCCGGAATATCACATATTCAGGATTTCATGCCTAACAATGCAAATCTTATATTTAGGTCTCAACCATGAAAACACCTTTTCAAAAGAAGCCGGGTAATTCAACAAGATTCCCGATTATACCGAGGCCAAAATATTAGATTAATGCGCAACTAATTACTTTTCACAAAACTAATTAGTGTAGATTCCAATTATTGTATCACATTCACAAATATCTAGACAATGTTAAACGTTTCGATCGAGTCAACAAACAACCACAAATTGCCCCGAAAGCTCAACACTTGAGCAAAGCTAAAATACCCAAAAACGTGCCACAGTGCCTATGGACCAACCGTAGAAGGGTCAACCCTTGCCTCACCTATGGCGCCACAGGACTACGGAAAACCAGAAGCTTCGGCGGCGGTTCCATGTTCATAGAATCGAGTTAGGGTTACGTTCTTCTAGAGGGTCCATAGGGTTACTTGCATGAACATTCAAATATCTTTATCTTGGAAAATTCCACCACTTGGAAATTTTCAGCGATGGCAATGAGTTGGTGTGTGATGTTCGTTCGAACTGTTTAACGTCGTCCAAGTTACCAATACAATGTTAAAACATATGACTACGAAATACTCTGAATAAGCCCTAAGCAAAATTAGCATCACATGAAATTTTGGGCTAAACAAACAACACCTGAAACCCCAAAATTTACAGACTAGAGCACCAAACCAAAACGAGATGATTCTGGCATAGGGGGGCCGGCCAGGCCGGATTTTTGAGGTATGTAGCCGGTTCAAAACCGGTAGAATCCCCTCGCTTTTCTCTTGTGTTCTAAGTGCAGTACATACAAGCTTATGCAGTTGTTTAAATAATTTTTCGTGCTCGTTTTAAAATCAACAAAGAGCACTATTTCAGGGTTGCAGAAATCGTTAATTTGGAGTTGTTTTGGTTTCGCAATTAATCTAACATCGTCTAAGTTTCTAGCTTGGCTCTGATACCACTGTAGGGATTCTCTAGCTCCATCATAGTTTTAGGGTTGCATCACACATGCTATAACAAAAATGTAGAGGGTGCTAAACAATTCAAACCATGAATCGAACTAGAAAAATAGAGTAACAATCTATAGTATCACATACTATATAGTGTCTAACACTAAGTGGGGAGAAAATACATCCTTTGTAGACATCCTCCTTGACTCCTTGGATCGAGTAGGGTTTGAACCGGTTGGCTTCTGTCCTTCCAAGTCCACGATGATCCACCACGAAGTCCCTTTGCTCAAGATCTAAGCTTCACTTGATCAAGGATGAAGATGAAGCAAACACTCCATACTAGTGGGCTAGACTAAAGTAGAATGGTGATGTGGGTTTGAATCTCACTTAAAAACCTTTTCATTTTAATTTCTTCTTTTTCTTTTTAAACCGTAGAGAGCTTTGAGGAGAGAGAGGATGAAGGAGATGGCTCAAGCTTGACTCAAGTAATGATAATTATAATATGAAACATAATCCTAAGTCAATGAGAGATTCCATGCTAAACTATGGTTACAAAATATCTAGATATTTTGTGACTTGAGGTTAAGCAAGACCATGGGCAAATGAAACCATGGTATTGACTTTGTCAACACAACTAAGGAGAGTTGAATAGTCAACCATGATTTAATTTGCCATTTTGCTTTTCTCAAATAATCAAAATATATAAATATGTAACCATGTGAGTCTTGCATTGCCACCACCAATGTATCATCAACCATGACACATGTATGCTTGCATGTGTGCATCCATATCAGCATATACATACACTCATGCATGCATCATATGTATGGTTACTAGGCACTCTAATAAGGTTCTATAAGGCATCAACCATGCCGGATTAAAATTTTAGCCATGCCGAATAACTCTAAACAGGATCTTTAACTAGAGATTAGGCGAAAACAAGCAAGTTAAACTCTTTAACACTAAGTGAATAGGAAATACAACCTTTGTAGATCGGTCCTTCACTTCTTAAGCTCCTTGTAGTAGTCCCTTCGCTGCGATCATCGAACTCCCGGACTCTCAGACGGCTCCATGAGAAAATTGCAACGGTATTGCTTGAAGTCTTCGAGGCCGAAGATGATCTACGTCGAGAGAATACGGACTCAAGCTTCTACTTCACTAACTAGAGAATTAGTGAAGCAAACACCCTAAACTAAAGTGCTTGTCTAGTAGAGGATGATGAAATAGGAAATGGGTACACTTTAGAATTACTTTTCTCACTTTGGTTCTCTCTCTTTTTCAAATCCTAGAAATAAAATCAAGGATGAAGAAGAAGAGCTCAAAATGAATATGAAACTAATCAAGAGAGAGAGAGAGAGAGATAGTTAACTATGGTGAGTGAGTATCATTTACTAACTCATGTAGAGACATAACCATGGCTAATTATAGTGGTTAGGTTAATTAATATCTTAAGTAAAACAAAACTAGTGGACTAAGTCAATGCAACATAAGCTTCATGAAGCTTCATGCATTTGAGCTCAATATCCATTTTTTTAGAATTACTTTAAATATTAAAACCTAACCAATATAATTATAATGGTGTATGTCTCATACACCCATGTAATGTGTATCAACAACCATGATACAATATGCACACAAATAAATATATATCACATATATATTAACTTGTGCACAAGTGAGAAAAACAAATGCTTAAGTGAACCAATGTTAGTTAATGTAAATTAGTATATCACATATACCTTTATACACTAAATTATTAAATCAACACTTGACTTAATAATCCGTTCATATCTCATATAACCTACTAACATCCATTGTATCGACTTATCGAATCAACACTTGATTCGATAACCCGGCTATATCATATATAACCGACCGATACAAAAAGTCGCGAGAATAGAATACGGTATCATATACACGCATTATTCTCGGTCCCGCACATATCACATACATGCTCCTATTTCGTTTTGCCTGAGCCAGTAAAACCTCTATGCAGGACTCTAAAGACTCGTCAATACGCCGGAAGTAGGTGATGATCATATCAAGCGCCCACAAGCCGTCAGCGGTACTAGCTGGACGTAACGGTTACCCGGGTATTGAGCGATCAGAAGATCAGCAAGCAAGCCCGCTCCAACTCCTGCAAAAAGCCTGACAGTAACACTACCGTACAGTCCGGTCTCCTCGTCTGATATGTCGCATATCAAGTCTAGGGGTGGTAAACGTCAGACCCCAATAACCGATAAGTCGTGCCGATCTGAGGCACATGACAGGTTAAGAAACTACTGGTAACACTTACCAGTAAATCTCTAAACCAGCCCTGGCCAGGGACTTCCCTGTCATGGCCAATCGCGCACAGCGCAACATCAACCCCCAATACCGGGAGAGACGAAACCCCTCCTGTCGCTCATTGCCTCCATATGACTCGGGACTGTACCCAAAAACCACCACTTTGCACGCCATCTTGGACGTGGTAAGGTGGAAATCAAAGCACAGTGAGAATCACACAAGACTCTATGACGATCTCTGGTCTACAGACTAACCTGTACAAGTGTCACTAGAGAACTGCCATCTGACGTAAGGTATAATACCATCTGGGAGTTCTCGGCGAGTCCGTCCAGTGTACCCAGTCTCCATTGAGCACCCGTATATCATCTCTGATGTCAAACATCAATGGATTTGCGATCATCTATCGCCCATCTATATGGATCGAGAAAGTATACGCTAGTCTACTCTGGTATATCAATGCCCCGTCTCGATACACCCACGACTAGGGACGTTGATGGATGTACTAATGGACTACCATGTCCCCATTAGTATGATCCGCATCATAGTCCAGGTAGTCAAGTACACATCCTATGGGCTTTACCAACATGTAACAGAGAGACAATCAGTGTACATGTTAAAGTAAGAGTAACCAGATAGCATACTATCATGTCGAGCAAGAAAGTCCTCCATATATATGTCCAAGCATCCACTACAATATACATCCTATGTATAGTAATGGCCTCTAGGGCATACATATAACTAACAATCTCCCACTTGCACTAGGGTAACTGATAACAGTGGTTGTAGTATCTCATACTCAACCATCCCATAATAATCTCTCTCTGGGAAAAGGCCTTTGTGAGTGGATCCGCCGTGTTGTCCTCTGAGTCTGCTCTCCTAACCTCGATCCCCTGGAGATCAACCATCTCCATGATCAGGTGACTCTGCCTTAGAATATGTCTGGATGACTGATAGGGCGGACGTTTCTAGGCATAAGCCACAACTCCATTGTCACACAATGGTAGGAACGAAGTTCATCTCATGAACCATTATACAACCAGATTGCCTCTTTGGTAGCATCTTTGGTAGCGATGTATCCAGCCTTTATCGTCTAGTATGCCACGGTATCTAGCTTGGAACACTTCCAAAGTACCGTCCCTTTACTGAGCGTAAAGACAATGCCTGTGATTGACATTCAGTCGTCCTTATCACCCTGGAACCTTTCCAGTGATTCTCCCCAGGATCGTTTGATACCATCTCATTACTGTTAGTTATATGTATACCTTAGAGGCCATTACTGTACATAGGATGTATATTGTAGTGGATGCTTGGAAATATATAGGGAGGACTTTCTTGCTCGACATTATAGTATGCTATCTGGTTACTCTTTACCTTAACGTGTATACTGATTGTCTCTCTGTTACATGTTGGAAAAGCCATTAGGATGTGTACTTGACTACCTGGACTATGATGCGGATCATACTAGTAGGGACATGGTAGTCCATAAGTACATCCTACAAGGTCCCTAGTCGTGGGTGTATCGAGACGGGGCATCGATATACCAGAGTAGACTAGCGTATACCTTCTCAACCCAGACAGATGGGCGATAGATGATCCCATATCCATTGGTGTTTGACATCAGAGATGATATACGGGTGCTCAGTAGAGACTGGGTACACTGGACGGACTCGCCGAGAACTCCCAGATGGTATTATACCTTACGTCAGATGGCAGTTCTCTGGTGACACTGGTACATGTTCGTCTGTAGACCCGAGATCGTCATAGAGTCTTGTGTGATTCCCACTGTGCTTTGATTTCCATCATACCACGTCTAAGAGGGCGTGCAAACAGGTGGTTTTTGGGTACAGTCCCGAATCACATGGAGGCAATGAGCGATAGGAGGGGATTCGTCTCTCCCGGTATAGGGAGTTGATGTTGTACTGTGTTCGATCGGCTATAACCGGAAATCCCTGGCCAGGATTGCTGAGATTTACTGGTAAGTGTTACCAGTAGTTTCTCGAACTGTTATAGACCTCATATCGACACGACTTATCGAGCTATTGGGGTCTGACGTTTACCACCCCTAGGCAAGATATGCGACATATCAGACGATCAGACCGGACTGTACGGTAAGTGTTACTGGTTGGATTCACAGGAGTGTGAGCGGGCTTGCTCGTCGATCTTCTTATCGCTCAATACCCGGGTGGCTGTTACGTTTAGCAGACCGCTTGCTGCTTGTGGGTGATTAATATGATCATCACCTGCTGCCGGCGTATTGACGAGTCTTAAGAGTCCTACACAGAGGTTTCCTTGCTCAAGCGAAACGAAATAGGAGCGCATATGAGATATGTGCGGGACCGAGAATTATACCAGTATGTGATACTGTATTCTATTCTCGCGATTTGTATCATTGGTCGGTTATATGTGATATAGCCGGGTTACCGAATCAAGTGTTGATTCGATACATTGATACATTTGATATTAGTCGGTTATATGCGATATGACCGAATCGTTAAATCAAGTGTTGATTTAATGATTTAATGTATAATTATATATTTGATATATTACTTTACATTAACTAGTATTAGTTCACTTAAGATGGATTTTCTCACTTGATGTGCACATTGTATATTTGATATAGTTTTGTGCACTAGTTTGTATCATGTTTGATGATACATGAAAACTTGGGTTAGTGTGTGATTTAAACCATGGTTAGTTAATGGTTAGGGTTTCATTTGATTCACTTATTCATTTATTTATTTTATTTATTTCATTTTGGAAAGATAAAGAGAATGGTGGCTTATTTTGTTGTTTTGTTGAAACTTCATGAAGTGTTGAAAGCTTGACCATTCTTGTTCTTTTCCTAAACCTAACCATTAAACCTAACCCTAGTTTATTCTCTACACTTAACCATGGTTGTGATATGATAAGAATCACCTTATTTTCTATTTTCCAATATAACATATTCAGCAACACATAACATCACATTTCATCAACGTAAGTAAACATGCGTATCCCAATTGTCGTTGACATATAGCAACGAAACCGGCGATATCACATATTACACTTACGGTCGCAGAAAAGAAAGTGTAAAACTACAACAGTTGGAATCCGCAACCTGCATAGACATTGTTGGAGATAGTGCCCTCATAGTCAATTATTGGATCGCAGGTACGTGATTGCAATGATTGCGGAGGACTTATACCGGTATGACAATCTTACTCGAGATGATAGTATGCTATCTGGTTAGCCTTTATCAGTCGTGTACATGTTCAGGTGACTGATTACATGTTACACTTTGATAGAGCCCTTAGGATCTTGCTTTACCACCAACAGTATGATGGCGATCATATACGTGAGAGTTGGGTGGTTTATATGCATATCCTTAATTATGGTCCCTAGTCGTGGGAGTTTCTAGACAGGGCATCGATACTCCGGAGTAGACTAGTGTATACAGTCGAGACCCCGACGAGGGGCGTTGGCCGGTCTCACAAGCCACTGGTGTCAGTTGGATCACCTAAGATGTATACAGGTGCTCGTTGGGTTATGAGTTCACCGGACAAGACTCGCTGGGAATCTGCTAGTTAGTATTATATCTACCGTCAGATAGAAGTTCCCTGGTGACATGTGTACAGGTTAGTTCATCGACCTGAGGTCGTCATTTGTCTCGTGTGAGTTCCCACTGTGCTTTGATTTCTACCCTACCACGGCTCAAAGGAGTCGTGCAAACAGGTAGTTTTTGGGTACAGTCCCGAGCCATATGGAGGCACGTGAGCGGATCGGCAGGGGATTCGTCTCTCCCGGTATTGGGGGCGAGATCGTGCTGTGTCTAGGAGAGCCATTACACAAAGCCCACGGCCGTGGCTGGAGATTTACTGGTAGGTACTCCAGTAGTATCTCAGGGTGTTATTGGGCTTCACTCCGACACGACTTATACTGCTATTGGGGGTCTGACGTTACTAGCCCCTTAGGCGGATATGCGATACTCATTGAAGAACGGACCGGACTGTATATACATTGTCACTGTTAGGCTCAGTAGGGTTTTCCGGATGAGTGCGCTCATCGGCATCCCTTGAGGTCAGTCCATGGGCAACCGTTACGCATTGCTAGTGCCACTGACGGTTTGTGGTTAAACCCACTGCCAGGGTACTGACGAGTCATTAGAGTTCCCCACAGACAGTTTCCCAAGTTCGGGCGAAACGTTGTAGAGGCCGTATGGTTTTATGGCAGGGTTCGGAAAATGCACGTGCATTTACTCACGTGTTATTTTTCGGGCAGATAATACTGGTCGGCTTTGGTTTAAGCCGGATCCGAGTATTATATTGAGTAGGTATAATATCTTTGTCTCAGTTGCATTTGTATTCCGTCGTAATACAAATGCGGGTATATTTATACAGTTTCGGGGTTATCCTGAAAGTCGTTTCAGGATCACTTTTGGAAGTTGCCAGTTTCCAGTTTTCTATCAGCCGTCTTTTAACATTCTGTTAAAGACGGATTTATCTTTTCGCAGATGAGGTGAGTCATCATTCTAGAAGCTTCTAGAAGTGATGACGAGGCTTGGTGAGTCATTCTTGATAAGGTGACTAGGTTTAATGTGATTGGTTCAATCTTTTGAGTCATCATTTTCATTATGCTATTTTGTTTTCCTTAAGATATTTCCATATGATATTTAGGGCTATGGTCACCTCCCTCCTCCTACGGTCACCTCCCTCCTTCAATAAATATGGCCGACCACCCTTGTGAGAAGAGTGAGATTGATTCATTAATTTTGGCCAAAGATTTCATATAGTTTGGATGCATGGAAATTTCCTAGTTCAATTTCCATTCATCCGACTTCCATCGGCAACTTCATTTACCGATCGTCCACGGACTTGGACGAAGTGAGACAAAGTCATCTACTCATTCTCTACATCATTCTTGGTCGTCTCTTTTAGCAAACTTGACGATCGAGTTGCCTCGAGTCAGAGGCGGGAGCCCGTTTAAAGAATCGTCGACGTGGTGACACCTCGACGAAGGAATCGAAGATCGACGAGATCGGAGCAGCCGCAACGGAGCGTGGGATGATGGTTGAAGAACGAAGGACTCGGATCGTTCGGTATAACCATTCTACACTCTTTACAGTTTGTTAGTTTAGCAATAATGGCAGATCCGGGTGAAAGTATACGATAGCGCCAGTTAAAAAGTTTTTATTCCGCATTTGGCGTCTGTAGACTGCCGGGGCGCTAACGTAGACTTACAGTGGTATCAGAGCCTCACCATTTTGCTATGCTAACTTGTGCTAACGCGTTTAAAATATCGATCCGACCGGAAATCGAAAATTGCAAAATCCATGCTTGACAGTTTCTGTCGATTTTAAATGTTCTCAAAATTTATTTCTGGATGTCTTAAAAATCCGTGCAGGCGATTCTAAGAATTACGACAAAATTTGGGGTCGTGATCCCTCCAAGCTGCCGCGGAAGGGCGGCCAAACCCATGGTTTGGCCGCGCAACCGCGGCCATGTGGGGAGCACGTGTTCCCAAATTTTGTCAGTTTGTTCAGTGTTGGATTTTGGGATTTTTGGTATATATAGTTTGGGCCCAGGTTGTATTACTGTTCTACAGATTTGCGTGGGGCCCACTTCTTGATATTTGGTCGATCGAAATTTAAACACGTTAGTTTACAGTGCTTACATTATATCTCCGACCGGGAATGTCATTTGATTGGTTAACCGCGTCTGATTGCTATAGTTCTTTTAGACGGGTTTGCGAACGTGACATTCGCGTTGATGTTCTGTGTTGTGCTGTAATGTTGCGGATTTGTCGTGGTGGATAGCAGTGTGCAATGGTAGTACAGTTTGAGTTTAATTGTACATTTAATATTGCGGGGCGAGCGTCCAACTTGTGGACTGCCGTCACTGCCTGTTGTATAATATTCTTTTGGGGCACGACCAGGTTGCGGTCGATGTACCTATTGTACTATTTTTCATTACTGTACTAAGTTTTACCCCGCGACGGAGTGCACGGATAGCCGGGTTCGGGAAAGCAACGGGTCCGCATCTCATGGCTTTGAGAGGCAGAGGGGTCCCACTTCAGAATTGGCAGACTATTCGCCGCACTCGTAGGGGGTACAAGTTGACCCAAGGAGGGGTGCTCAATTTACCGGATTCCGTGAAGTGCCGGGTGTTCCATTCACTATGCTGTGGGGGACTGCCTCGCTTCAGGTTTTGGCGGGTAATTTGCCGCACCCGTAGGGGTCTAGGTTTCATTGCACAGGCTATCCACACGACAGGGGAACGTCGAGTTTCAGCAGCGGCTCTGTGAAACTCGGGGATCCCAGATTATCTGTATTGTTCTGTGATGCTTATTACTTTTCTGTAATGTTGCATATTATCACGCCTGGAGCGATTATGTATATTGGTTTATATACTATTAGATGTTGTATATGTTTTACACCCGCGCTAGTCCAGTCCCCGCTCTGTCGTTAGTTAAGTAACCTAACGGGTAATGACGGGACCCAGTGACGAATGCGGATGGCATATACGTACATTTTATTTTCGTTCTTTTCTAGTGTGATTGAATGATGAGACTGCGTTGATTCTGATCAATGCAAAGTAAAACAAACCTGTTTACAGTTGTTGGAACAAATTTAAAAAGTGTTATTGCAAAGACGTTTTCTTTTGTTATGCATAGCGGTATTCAGTGGAATATCCTGCACCTCATTCGACGGGGCAAGGGCCGATATCCCTTCACCGGGACTGACCCCTTGGACAGAAGTTTGCGTCAGGGTAATAACTTCACTATAGTCGATTACAAGTTGCTTTGCATAGCGGTATTCAGTGGAATATCCTGCACCTCATTCCACGAGGAAAGAGCCGAGATCCCTTTGCCGGGAGTGACCTCTTTAGCAAAAGGTTTTCGCCACTATATTTTAAAAAAAGCTATCAGGTTCCTTCAGCGATATCAAGTTCACTACGCTAAAGGTTTTTCGCCAAAAACCAGCCGTATCCCTCCGTCACTTCTTTTGGGTATTTAGTAGTATTCAAGCTATGCATTTTAGCCAAAGTTAAGGCATAGTGTTTGGTAGCTGCTGGGTATTCAATTGTTGCATAGATAGATGAGTTAGTTTGGGACAGTCGTTCTGCCGATTGGCCAAAGTCAGGGGCATGTGCGGGTGGGTTCAAATTGACAAGATAGTGACGGGTAGAACTTGGCATGTGACTTATGACACTTTGACCAAAGCCAAGGTTATAAGAGCATGGGGCAAAAATCATATCGGGAGTTTCTAAAGAAACTGAAACTTGCCAAGTATGCGCATACCTTCTGGAGTATGAATAACGTAGATGCATTCCATCACGTTAACATGCGATGAGAGTTGGATCCCGATTCCCACTGATGAGTTGGTTTACTCTTCGGGTGATCTCGATTGATTCTTCTTTAGGTTTGGAGGAGAATTTGACAGGACAGTGGGTGGTTTCCGGATTAGATAAAGTGATGACCATTCTAATCTAGGTTAGAGTGCACGCAGAGTGTTTCTTTTCTCTCTCTCTCTTTGGCAGCGACCTTTGACCGACCCTAGACTATGACTCAGTGACCAGGTTGACCGAACCTTCATAAAAAACTGGCTTTTGGATTGTCTGAGTTGCATAAGTCATTGCCACTCCTTCTTTTACCCTTTGAATTTCTCAGAACACCCGTATTACTACGAATATCCATTTCCATTGGATAGATCCATCGTATGGTTATATACGAACTCGAAGGAACTTCTTCGGGGATGGATCAAGGTTCAGGAGAAATAGAATTGGTTTATTCAGTTGTCTTTTATTATCACCTTCTCTCAGGTTGCGAGAGCTCCTTGGTTTAGGAGAGTACACCTATTACGCCTACTGGATAGTCTTCTTCCAAACCATAGGCTGGTGCCGAAAGGTAGGGAATGAAGAAAACCAATTAGCCTAAGTAGGGTGTGCAGAAGGTAATATGTAAAGACAAAATAAAGGGATTAGAAAGAGGGCAAAGTAAATTGCGACTGATATCATTCACGACCAAAACCGCGTACTTCATCACCACTCCTATTTCACCTTTAAAAGAATAAGGTATTATTCAGTTGTCTTTTATCGTCACCTTCTCTCGAGATGCGAGTACTCCTTAGTTTAGGAGGGTACACCTATTATGCTTACTGGATAGTCTTCTTCCAAACCATAGGCTAGTGCCGAACGGTAGGGAAGGAAGAAAACCAGTTAGCCTAACGATGGTGTACAGAAGGTAACGACTAAAGACAAATAAAGGGATTTGGAGAGATGGCAATAAAATATACGGTTGAAGTCATGAATTGGATTATGGAAGAGGCATTGCTATGAATACCAGGATACCCCTACGAAACATTTTCGTGTTTCAGTGCATTGTTAAAGGAAAAACTGTTTTCCCGATTAGACACTTACTCCAAGGGTATGTATTTACCAGGTTTCATTCTCATATCTGTATGGTTTTACAGATGATGAGTGGGAGTAAGATATTGGGAATTAGGTGATCATCCTCATTATATCGGAATTCGTTGTAATTGGTGATATTTGAGGAAATCGCCAGGGTACAGTTTTCCACCGACAACGCACAGTTTTTGAGTTGTTCAACTCAGCGGACTTATACAGAGTATTGTATGTTGTCCAGTGTCCATCAGGACAAAGGGGTAGGTCCTCGTACTATGTTCTGTTTACTTATAACTTCTCTAGTATTTAGACAAGTGTTTCGTAGAAATACAAGATCTAAGTTTTGAGAAGTTGTGGGTATAAGAATAAAGTAGAGAACCAGGTGTCACAAGTATCGGGATTCTTCAAAGAGATCGAAGATGTAGATTCTTGTGATTGGTATGCAGATGATAGTGATGGTTTTGAGAAACGTGTTTCTTTTTCAGGTTACTCATAATTGGATGGATTCCTAAGTTAAGTAAAGCTGATTAGCCTCTTTCCATTAAGTTAATATGCACTGGAGACAGCTGCATGATTTGAATATGGTTCCAATTAAATAAGTGCCAAAGTTTCTGTATTGGATATAGAATGGATCGTACCTTAAAAGAAATTAAGGTACGGGGAGTTGTCCAGTTTATGCTTAAAACCAGACTCTGGATAACTCAGGGCACGTTTCTGTAATGGCTGTTTGTGGGTTGACCCTGGCTATGACGAGGGTTGATATTCTACCATTTGGAAGATCAATAGTGATATTGTTCTTGACTCGCCACAGTTTTAGTAAAATGGATCTTTTTCAGAAAACAGTAGTGGGAGTATGGTAGAACAGGAAGTGATTCCAGAACCGCAAATGATTACGGAAAATTTAATAGGACCTATGCATTCAATCAGGTTTGACATTCCAATAGCCACTCCGCAGATATGGTAGGTTACCTCAGACACCCGAGAGGTACTTCGGTAGCCTCAGGGACGGTGACAGGGAGGTTCTTATCTACCCAGACTTGACACTACTGTTGTTCCAGGTTATGAAACCCGGTAGGAGGGTTGTCGTAGTCAGTGGGAGCAACAGAAGCATAGTGGGCAAGATGCTTATGTCTATTTATAGACTTAGGCAGTTATAGCGGAGATAGATCATCTAATTTTGATGTGACAGTCATGGGTTTGACTTCAATCAGATTAAGGGATGGATCTGTTAAGAAGGTAGTAGGGTGTGATGTCATGGTATCTGGATGACATACACAGAGTAGGAAGTAAAATTCCTATACTACGATCGGTTGGACTGCGGTCGTCATACAGTTGTTTCTCCAGACAGGATATGGATATAATATTTGACATTCTGGTTTCTAGATCTATGGTTTTAGATCTGGATTTGGGTAGTTTCCCAATGTGGGTACTTTGACAGATATTCTAATGGTTTTTGGAATAGTTGACTCCTAGCATGGTGGTGTACCTGCAGGTGATGGAGTCACCCTCTCTAAAGGTGTCGTATAGACTAAAGGGGAGAGGGATGTGCATGATTGGCAGATCACTTGCTTAGGCAATTGAGTCAATCATAAGATGTCAAGTACCGCACCAAATGTTGTTTTTGCACTAGATGCAATAAGTTTGTATTAATCCAATCCTGGAGAAACATAAGGAAGCAGTTTTAGAACATTGGTACATGTTCTACGGATTTGATAACGGCAGCCTCTTTCGGGAAACGGTTATCATTCCAGGCTTCAAAGGTGACATGTATGACAGAGTGATTGTCAGAGTTTTAGTTTTCCCTCTGACGAGGGACAGTATTATGGACAGGTGGTTCAAGAGGATACTGTGGGTGGCATGGTGCCGGATACTGATTAGGTTCAGTGATCCATACAGTCTAAGAAGTTTGGATATGGAGTTCATTTATGAACTAAGGTCCCATCAGATATCCAGACATATTCTAAGACAGGTATTACTCAATTCGGGAGATGGCTTTCTCCGCGAACTTGAGATTAAGAGAGATATAGAAAGAAACATCAAGGCGGATCCACTCACTGAGGCTATTTCTCGAACACAATAGTTTTACAAACGGGCTTTGTGAAACTGATTAGTAGAGGAGTTGGATGTTCGGTTTCACACGGGCTGTGAGTAGTCGACATCGCAATATTAGCCTTGAGTGCAAGTGGGAGATTGTTGGAGATAGTGCCCTCATAGTCAATTATTGGATCGCAGGTACGTGATTGCAATGATTGCGGAGGACCTATACCGGTATGACAATCTTACTCGAGATGATAGTATGCTATCTGGTTAGCCTTTATCAGTCGTGTACATGTTCAGGTGACTGATTACATGTTACACTTTGATAGAGCCCTTAGGATCTTGCTTTACCACTAACAGTATGATGGCGATCATATACGTAAGAGTTGGGTGGTTTATATGCATATCCTTAATTATGGTCCCTAGTCGTGGGAGTTTCGAGACAGGGCATCGATACTCCGGAGTAGACTAGTGTATACAGTCGAGACCCCGACGAGGGGCGGTGGCCGGTCTCACAAGCCACTGGTGTCAGTTGGATCACCTAAGATGTATACAGGTGCTCGTTGGGTTATGAGTTCACCGGACAGGACTCGCTGGGAATCTGCTAGTTAGTATTATATCTACCGTCAGATAGCAGTTCCCTGGTGACATGTGTACAGGTTAGTTCATCGACCTGAGGTCGTCATTTGTCTCGTGTGAGTTCCCACTGTGCTTTGATTTCTACCCTACCACGGCTCAAAGGAGTCGTGCAAACAGGTAGTTTTTGGGTACAGTCCCGAGCCATATGGAGGCACGTGAGCGGATCGGCAGGGGATTCGTCTCTCCCGGTATTGGGGGCGAGATCGTGCTGTGTCTAGGAGAGCCATTACACAAAGCCCACGGCCGTGGCAGGAGATTTACTGGTAGGTACTCCAGTAGTATCTCAGGGTGCACTGCTATTGGGGGTCTGACGTTACTAGCCCCTTAGGCGGATATGCGATACTCATTGACGAACGGACCGGACTGTATATACATTGTCACTGTTAGGCTCAGTAGGGTTTTCCGGATGAGTGCGCTCATCGGCAACCCTTGAGATCAGTCCATGGGCAACCGTTACGCATTGCTAGTGCCACTGACGGTTTGTGGTTAAACCCACTGCCAGGGTACTGACGAGTCATTAGAGTTCCCCACAGACAGTTTCCCAAGTTCGGGCGAAACGTTGTAGAGGCCGTATGGTTTTATGGCAGGGTTCGGAAAATGCACGTGCATTTACGCACGTGTTATTTTTCGGGCAGATAATACTGGTCGGCTTTGGTTTAAGCCGGATCCGAGTATTATATTGAGTAGGTATAATATCTTTGTCTCAGTTGCATTTGTATTCGGTCGTAATACAAATGCGGGTATATTTATACAGTTTCGGGGTTATCCTGAAAGTCGTTTCAGGATCACTTTTGGAAGTTGCCAGTTTCCAGTTTTCTATCAGCCGTCTTTTAACATTCTGTTAAAGACGGATTTATCTTTTCGCAGATGAGGTGAGTCATCATTCTAGAAGCTTCTAGAAGTGATGACGAGGCTTGGTGAGTCATTCTTGATAAGGTGACTAGGTTTAATGTGATTGGTTCAATCTTTTGAGTCATCATTTTCATTATGCTATTTTGTTTTCCTTAAGATATTTCCATATGATATTTAGGGCTATGGTCACCTCCCTCCTCCTACGGTCACCTCCCTCGTTCAATAAATATGGCCGGCCACCCTTGTGAGAAGAGTGAGATTGATTCATTAATTTTGGCCAAAGATTTCATATAGTTTGGATGCATGGAAATTTCCTAGTTCAATTTCCATTCATCCGACTTCCATCGGCAACTTCATTTACCGATCGTCCACGGACTTGGACGAAGTGAGACAAAGTCATCTACTCATTCTCTACATCATTCTTGGTCGTCTCTTTTAGCAAACTTGACGATCGAGTTGCCTCGAGTCAGAGGCGGGAGCCCGTTTAAAGAATCGTCGACGTGGTGACACCTCGACGAAGGAATCGGAGATCGACGAGATCGGAGCAGCCGCAACGGAGCGTGGGATGATGGTTGAAGAACGAAGGACTCGGATCGTTCGGTATAACCATTCTACACTCTTTACAGTTTGTTAGTTTAGCAATAATGGCAGATCCGGGTGAAAGTTTACGATAGCGCCAGTTAAAAAGTTTTTATTCCGCATTTGGCGTCTGTAGACTGCCGGGGCGCTAACGTAGACTTACAGACATCGCATGCCTAATCCATTGAATTCCTTAGACATCGCATGCCTAACTATTATAAACCCCGCATTTTAGTCTCATTATCGAAAACACTTTTCAATATCAAGTCGGGCAATTCAACAAGATTCCCGACATCATGATCGAATGCTCGTCGCAAACTTTAGTAGGCGGCCGCACCCCCGACGCCGTCAACGAAGTGCACCAAGGCAGAACACCGTGACCGCGAGCACCCGAACGGATGCTTTCGGCGACGGGGTTCTCCTACAATCACTTGGTCGGGGCTATGGGGTGAGGCTGTCTATTAAGTTTACCCGGCGAGTATCCGCGTACGCTACGTGATTGCGACGGACTTTTGATCACATCAAAATTTCGTGGCAACCGATCAAGTGAGACTAAACTGCTATGTTTATAACATTCATTCAGTTATCTCATAACTACTTGTGGATTCCAAATATTGTATCACATTCCGGATAAATAGAAAATGTTAAACTTTCCGATCGAACAATCGAACACCCAAGTTTTCCCGAAACACTCAACACATGAAATAAGTTTAAAAACATTCATTTCGTGCCTCAGTAGCAACGGTCCAGCCGTAGAAGGGTCAAACCAACGCCTCACATGTGGCACGCCGTACTGCCCCAAACCCTAAGGTTCAAAGGGCAGTTCAAGACGGTCACATAATCGAGTTAAGGTTTGTTGTCTTCTAGAGGGTCCATAGCGTTACTTGCACTACTTAAAACGTTATTAAACCACAGAAAGATCCAACACTTGGAAATTTCCCGACAGGAGAAAAAGTGGGTATTTATATCCGGTCGAACTTTTTAACATATTCAAAAATTATCCGGAAAACACATAGACAAAATTAGACAATCCGATCGAATAATCAAATACCCAAAACAACCCCAGAAAAACTCAACTGTTGAGTAAAATATAAAAATTTCCAGAAGACTCAGCACTTCCAGACAAGAATTACTGTGCAAGCCATGTGGTCTAACTCACCAAAATGCCGCGGAACCGCAGCGGAACCCAGGGTGGGGCCGCGGTTCCGAGGCGCTTTGGTCGAGTTAGCATCACGTGCTTCACAGTAACTCATAGAATTCCCTGCTGAATTTTTTGGCAATTTTTAATTCACAAAAATTCAAATTTTCAGAAAATTTCTAGAGAGTGGTATTCTTTTAGGGCTTCGGATTCGAACGGATTTCTAACATCGTCTACGCATCGCCTAAGGCTCTAGCTAGGCTCTGATACCACTGTAGGGTTCCTAGGCACACTTAAGAGGTCTCACAAGGCATCAACCATGCCAATTTCAAATTTTACAAGTGCCAAGAAACCCTAATACGGATTCGTTAACTAGAGATTAGGCGATAACAACAACTAGTAAACTGCTTTACTAATAAGTGAACGAAAATACAACCATTATATTGGATCGTCGTGTTTGAATAGCCGGGGGGGTTTATGTGAGATGAGTGTTTTTCATTTTCATTCATGTAAAAACTTGTATGTAATATTCTTATATTGGGGCACTTCCAGGTTGCGGAAGATGTCACCCTTTGTATATTTTTTACTTTTCCGCACTAGGATAGACCCAAGGATGAGGGCACAAGTTGTTAGTGTATATGCCCTAGAGGCCATTACTGTATCATACTAGTTTGTATATTACTTAATGGAAGCTTGGGATATTCACAGTTGTATATACAATCTTGCTCGAAATGGTAGTATGCTACTTGGTTTGTCTCTGCTTTAATATATGCATGTGTTTCTTTTAGCATATTGCTGATATACATATTAGTAGAGCCCTTAGGATTATTGCTTGATTACCAGCGTTGTGATGGCGCTCACACTCGTGGGAGCTGGGTAATCCATAAGCACATCCTTATACAGGTCCCTAGTCGTTGGACTATCGAGACAGGGCATCGATACTCCGGAGTAGACTAGCGTATGCGCTTCTCATCCCAGTATGGGAGACGGTCTGTCCCACAGCCGTCAGTACGTCGTACTTGAGATAGTATGCGGGTGCTCGTTAGGTTACGAGTACACTGGACAGGAATCGTCTGGAACTGTTGGTTGGTATTATACCTATCGTCATTTATCAGTTCCCAGGTGACATGAGTACAACTTAGTCTGCTGACTTGACACTGTCACTTCGCCTCGGGTGTGTTCCCACTGCACTTTGATTGCTACCCTACCACGGCTCAAAGGAGTCGTGCAAACAGGTAGTTTTTGGGTGCAGTCCCGAAGCACTTGGAGGCAGTGACGGTTAGACAGGATTCATCTCTCCCGGTATTGGGGGTTGACATCGCGCTGTGTCCAGGAGAGCCATTACACGAGTAGTCCCTGGCCAGGGCAAGCGAGATATACTGGTAGGTTTCCAGTGTTATCTCAGGGTGTTCTGGGCTACACTCCGACACGACTTGTACCGCTATTAGGGGACTGACGTTCACCGACCCCCTAGGCCCGCCATGCGACGTATCAGACGAACAGACCGGACTGTACGGGGACTGTCATATACAGGCTCTGTAGGAGTTCAGATGGGGTTCACCTCGTCAGTCTTCTTATCGACATCTACCTGGGGACCGTTACGTACAGCTAGTGCCGCTTGCGGTCTGTGGTTAAACCCACTGCCAGCGTAGTGTCGAGTCTTTAGAGTCCCACACAGAGAGCTATTCGCCTTTAGGAAAAATGAGTAGAGGTCGCATGGTTTTGCGATAGGGTTCGTTCACATCCGCGCACTTGTGCACGTTTGCTGTCCGGACAGCTTATACTAGCGGGTTTTGGTTTAAGCCGGATCCTAGTATATGATTTGGGATTGGTTTTTCTCATTGTATTCGTGTTCCTCGGATCACGAATACGGGTGCGTATGCACAGTTGCTTGAGACAGAGGGAGAGGACTTTGATTAGGGTTAATGACTATTGTCATTTTATTAACCCTAATGCTTATGTGTGTATTATGGTTAATTGATATTAGTTTATTATAATTGTGCATGGTTATGGTTGTTGACCATTTGACATTCTTGACTTGTTGACCTTGGTTGACACTTTGACCATCATCATTTCATTTGGAAGATGCTCTTTGATCCTTGCAATTTGCATTAAAAATGAAATGATAATGGTCATGTCTTGATTATGCCATGACAATTATCTCACTAATTATCTAATTACAATAATTCACACATATATGAGAGAATGCTTCATATTATTCTCTCATTCTATTTTTTACTTTCTCTCTCTTGTTCTTCCTCTCCCTCAAGCTCTCCCCTCTCATGTGTTGAGAAACACTTGAGCTTGAGAAAAACCCCTTCTTGATAATCTCTACTCTCATCTAGGGTTCAAGTATTAGCACTTCTTGCACCCTAGTTACTTCTAGCTTGGAGTTGAAGCCAAAGGTTGAGGATTTCGGGTGGATCTTTCTTCGACGTGAGAAGACGACAAAGGTGACCTCTTTCCACTACTCCAAGGAGCAAGGAGAGAAGGACATAAAGCCCTAGGTATAACCTTCCAAATACTTAGCTAGTTTCTAGTTAGCTTTAGCTAGTTTTTTTTTTAGCAAAGATCCTTCTTTGTCTAGTCCATGTTGCCTAAGTTGATAAAAATTAGATTTTTATTCCGTTTTCCACCTCCCCGCAAGCACCGGGGTGGGCAACGTAGACTTACAGTGGTATCAGAGCCTAACTAAACATAAACTAGCTAGGTAGTAAAGTGTATGGAAGTTCGAATCGAAAAAATTGAAAAACCGAGTTTTCAAAACCCAAAGTTTCTGTTAAATTTTTTTCTGTTCAAAACAAAATAAATCATACTCCAAAAATCATCTCAGGGTTTTGTGAAGAAAGCCACCAAAAACGATCCAGAGATTCGACCAAAGAGCCGCGGTTCAGCGGCAATAGCAAGCTATTGCCGCGCAACCGCGGCCGTCTTGGCTCGGCTCTGGGTCGAGTTTGGTGCAGTGTCTTTCTGGCTTGGTTTTGGGATTTTTAAGATGGTTTATATGTGCCCATGTTTTCCAGAATAGAAATTTGTTTTTGGGGGCCTATAAATCCGTATTTTTTATCGAACTTCAATACACTTTGACTATAAAGGTTATATCTGTGTTGTTTATATGTATTGAACGTCGGCTAATCGCTATATGTCGATTAGTCGGGGTTATACATATCTGTGATCTGTGTTTGATGATGGTATGTGTATATGAATGCGTTGGATTGTCGCGGGTGAATAGCCGGGGTGGATGTGAGATGAGTGTTTCTTTTTCTTTCATTCATTGTAATATGTAAATTGATGTAATATTATTATTTGTATGGCCGCATAACTGGGTCGGGGTTGTAGCCGTCATTGTATAATTCTTTTTACTGTTTTTGCTCCTAGGATAGACCCATAGAGGGGGTGCACAAACTACCGGGTATCTCGAAGTGCCGAGTGACCTACTCACGGTGTTGAGGGAGGTTGCTTAGCTTCGGGTACTTGGCGGGTAGTTTGCCGCACCCGTAGGGGTCTTGGGTGGGGTATTGGCTATTCACCGCGACCGTGTAATCCGCTTTTCGTTGCAGGCTCGAACGGATTGCGGATTCCTAGTATATCCAATGTATTCATCTGTGATCTGTAATGTCTATCATTGCTATATACTTATATATGATAACTATTTAGGCGTTGCTTATGTTTTACAGCCGTGCTAGCCCAGCCCCCGCTCTGTCGTTAGTTAAGTAACCTAACGGGTGATGACGGGGCCCCGTGGCGAATGCGAATGGCATAAGCGTACGTCATATTTTGGTTGTTTTCTGCAATGGTAGGATTAAATGATGGGACGCATTAAAAGAACTAATGCAAGAAAATAAACCAAGTAAAAGTCGATTGGAGCACTTTGAAAACCACTCGGTTCTTTTCAAAACTAAACTTTTAAACGCGGAGCTTGAACCACTCCTTTTAAAAGCTATCTCGTTCCATCGATTATATCAAGTTCACTACGTTCACGGTTTCGCCAAAACCATCCGTAGCCCTCCATCATTTCAGTTAAATATTCGGTAGTATTCAAGCTATGTATTTTGACCTCACGCCAAGGCATAGTGATTGGTAGCTGCCGGATATTTATCTGTTGCATAGATAGAATGCGTTGGTTTGAGACAGTCGTACTGCCATTTTGGCCTACGTCAAGGGTAGGTACGGGTGGGTTCAAATTAACCGAGATAATGATGGGAAGAACTTGACATGTGACTTATGACATTTTGACCTCACGCCAAGGTCATAAGAGCATGGGGCAAAAATCCACATCGGGAGTTTCATAAGTACTGAAACTTGCAAGCGCTGCATACCATTTGGAGTGTGATAATTCTGGTAGGATTCCTTCGGTCTTATCACGCGATGATATTTGGATCCCGATCCTACTGTGAGTATATGCTACTCCTCGGGAAAACTCTCACTTAACGATCAATGCTATAAACCTAGTAGGTGTCTAGAAAGGTGTTAGCGGGGCTACGCCCCTAGGGAAAAGAGGTTCTTGAATTAAGGAACTTCGCGAAAGCGTTGGAAAACCTCCCTCGAAGTACCGACACTGGCCTGGCTGAACGGTTAAGCAAGTATTGTACGGTGAGATTGATCCTGACTAATCCTTTCTTTACAGTTTGAGAAGGGATTCGAGAGACAGTGGGAGCCATCCAGTTTAGACAAACTAAAAACCACTCTAAACTTGCAAGAGCATCATGCTAAAGTGTTTCTTTTCTCTCTCCTAATTGCAGCGACCATTCAACATGACCGGACTTAAGTTATTACTAGATAAAAACATATTGACAGGGCCAAACTACAAAGATTGGCTCAGGAATGTCAAGATGGCAATCACTTACGACAAGTTGGGGTATGTCCTTACCACCAAAGCTCCCCCTGTCCCAGGTCCCAAAACCAGTGTCGTAGATAGGGAAATCTACAAGACCTGGGAAATAGATTGCGCGAAGGCCAAATGCCTCGTACTAGCCTCGATGGACAACGAACATCAGAGGAGGCACGAGAATATGGACCCAGAGTCCATATTTCTTCATACAAAAGAACTGTATGGAGAGCAGTCTCGTATCGCAAGATACGAAGTGTCGAAGAAGTTGTTTTCGGCAAGGTTGGCCGTCGGATCATCGGTAGCGGAACACGTGCTTAAGATGATTGTCTACATAGAGGAGCTCGCGGACCTTGGGACCACGTTGGAGAATGAACTCTATACTGATTTGATTCTCCAGTCCCTTCCTTCCACTTATGCCCAGTTTATCCTTAACTTCAACATGCAAGGAAAGGAGGTTGAACTTTCCGAACTTCTGAACATGTTGAGGAGTGCTGAGGGCACCCTACAGAAAGGTAGGGAGACATCCACTTTGTTTGTAGAAGGATCTTCCTCTTCTAGATCCAGGGCGAAAGCCAAGGGTAAGAAGAAGAAAGCCCCCGCCAAACCAAGAGGCGGTGTCAGTAAAGTGGATACGAAGGGAAAAGGAAAAGCAACAAAGATAGCGGGAAAGCTGGTGGGGATGGATGAATGCTTCTATTGTCACAAAAGTGGTCACTGGAAATAGGATTGCAAGACTTGGAAGGCCAGAACACAGGATTTGAAGCGAGTTGCGGCTTCAGCTTCAGGTGTGTATGTTATTGAAAACTGTCTATCAATAAACTCTACATCCTGGGTATTGGATACCGGATCAGGATCTCATATCTGTAATTCTTTGCAGGCGTTGAGAAAGCGTAGAGTTTTGAAGGCAGGTGACATGACCCTCAGAGTTGCAAACGGTGCTAGCATGGATGCTGAGGCCGTGGGGGACTATCACCTGGGATTATCGGATGGACATTTTTTGGTTTTGCGTAGTTGTTATTATGTACCAAATGCAACCTGTAATATCATTTCTGTATCTTTATTATCTAAAGAAGGTTATGAATTTGCATTTGTAAGTAATGTAGTGAACATTCACCTTAATCAGGTTTTGATTGGGTCAGGTACATTGAACAACGGTATATACGTATTAAACCAACCACAGATTTTCAATGTCCAGAATACACACAAAAGAAAGTCTCCAAAAATCAATAAAACTTTCTTATGGAATTGTAGACTGGGTTACATCAATGAGAGAAGGTTGACTAAGTTACACACAGAAGGATATTTGGATCCGTTCGAATATCAGTCGTATGCAACTTGTCAATCCTGTCTCAAAGGAAAGATAACAAAGACTCCGTTTGCTGGACACGGAGTAAGAGCGAGCGAGCTCTTGGGACTCATACACAGCGACGTGTGCGGTCCAATGTCTATACATGCGTGAAGCGGTTATTCTTACTTCATTACTTTTACGGATGACTTTTCAAGGTACGGTTATGTCTTCTTAATGAAACATAAATCCGAAGCTTTTGAAAAGTTCCAGGAATATAAGAATGAAGTAAAAAACAAACAGGCAAAAGTATCAAGGCACTGAGATCTGATCGAGGTGGTGAATACTTGAGTGCCGAGTTCCTGGGTTACTTAAAAGAGAATGGAATTCTCTCTCAGTTTACTCCTCCATACACTCCGCAACATAACGGTGTATCGGAGAGAAGGAACCGAACCCTATTGGATATGGTACGGTCCATGATGAGTAACGTTGAGTTGCCGCGATCGTTCTGGGGATATGCGCTAGAATCAGCTGCATACCGTTTGAACCGAGTTCCCACTAAGACTGTGCCTAGCACACCATATGAGTTATGGAGTGCGAAGAAACCCTATCTTCAATACCTGAAGATTTGGGGATGTCCAGCTTATGTCAAAAAGCAGCATGCGGACAAGCTCGAGGCACGCTCAGTACTGTGCAAGTTTGTGGGATACCCAAAGAACTCCAGGGGGTATCTTTTCTATTACGCAGAGGAACAAAAAGTCCTTGTTTCTCGTAATGCCCATTTTCTGGAACATCAGTTCTTAGAAAAAGAATTAAGTGGGAGCGCAATAGAACTGGAAGAAATTCCAGAACCACAAGCTATTACTTAAAGCTTAGTAGAACCAGAGGGTTCGAAAGATCAAGACATTCCCATGCCACTCCGCAGGAGTAGTAGGCATTCTCATCCGCCCGAGAGATACTACGGTTTTCTCATTGACGGGGATAGAGAGGATTGCATCATAGATTGTGATGAGCCTACTAGCTTCCAGCAAGCCATTCAGAGCGTCGACTCATTAAAATGGCTGGATGCAATGCGGACCGAAATGGAGTCCATGTACACAAACAAAGTATGGACGTTGGACATTGCTCCAGATGGGGTAAAACCCGTAGGATGCAAGTGGATCTTCAAAAGGAACATTGGTGTAGATGGACAGGTTGAGACCTATAAAGCTAGACTGGTTGCAAAGGGTTTTCGTCAAAGACCTGGTTTGGACTATGACGAAACCTTTTCTCCAGTAGCTATGCTGAAATCCATTCGGATCCTTCTTGCCATTGCTGCCTTCTACGATTATGAGATTTGGCAGATGGACATAAAGACAGCTTTTCTAAATGGACATTTAGAGGAGTGTGTCTATATGGACCAGCCAGAGGGTTTCATTCAGAGTGGGAGCAGCGGAAAGGTGTGCAAGTTGCTTAAGTCCATTTATGGACTAAAGCAGGCATCGCGGAGTTGGAACATCTGTCTTGATGAGACGGTCAAGGAATTTGGCTTTATCAAAAATCCAGATGAACCATGCATCTATTGTAGATTTGTAGCGAGAACTGTAGTATTCCTCGTTTTATACGTAGATGACATTCTCTTAATAGGAAATGACATTCCTATGCTACAATCTGTCAAGGGGTTCTTGTCACACAGGTTCTCCATGAAAGACCTGGGTGATGCCTCATACATTCTGGGTATCAGGATCTACCGTGACAGATCCAAGAGGATATTAGGACTTTCACAGTCCAGGTACATCGACACCATACTGAAAAGATTCAGTATAGAAGATTCCAAGCGCGGTAATCTACCGGCTTGTCACGGGATCACCCTCTCCAAAGAGATGTCTCCCAAGACTGATTTGGAGAGGGGTCGCATGTCTATTATACCCTACGCTTCTGCGGTAGGCTCTATAATGTATGCGATGTTGTGTACGAGACCGGATGTGGCTTATGCATTGAGTGTGGTAAGCAGGTATCAGTCAAACCCTGGGGAGAAACATTGGATAGCAGTAAAGAACATTCTCAAGTACCTGAGAAGGACTAAGGAGATGTTCTTGGTGTATGGCGGAAAAGACCTCCAGATTGAGGCCTTTGCTGACTCCAGCTTCCAGAGTGACAAGGATGATTCCAAGTCCATGTCGGGTTTTGTCTTCACCCTCAATGGAGGGGCGGTGTGTTGGAAGAGCTCCAAACAAGAAACCGTTGCTGACTCGACTATGGAAGCGGAATACATCGCTGCATCTGATGCCGCAAAAGAAGCTGTCTGGATGAGGAAGTTCTTGAAAGAACTTCAGGTGGTTCCGTCCATTGTTGACCCAATACCTCTGTATTGCGACAACAACGGGGCTATAGCTTTAGCGAAGGAACCCAGGTCCCATCAGAAATCCAGACACATCTTGAGGCAGTATCACCTGATCAGGGAGATCGCGGATCGCCAGGAGAACGAGGTTCGGAGGGTTGCTTCAGAAGATAACACAGCAGATCCATTCACCAAGGCCTTGCCCCAGACTCGTTTCGAGCGGCTGATCGAGATTATAGGTCTTCGATATGCCAGTACATGGCCTTAGTGCAAGTGGGAGATTGTTAGTGTATATGCCCTAGAGGCCATTACTGTATCATACTAGTTTGTATATTACTTAATGGAAGCTTGGGATATTCACAGTTGTATATACAATCTTGCTCGAAATGGTAGTATGCTACTTGGTTTGTCTCTGCTTTAATATGTGCATGTGTTTATTTTAGCATATTGCCGATATACATATTAGTAGCTGTAGGGTTCCTAGGCACTCTAATGGAGTCTCCCAAGTGATCAAACATGCACAAATCAAAAATTCCTAGTGCCTAGAAAAACCTAGAACGGATCGTTGACTAGAAATCTAGGCGAAACAAGCAAGTAAACGGAAATAAATGCTAAGGGAAAGTGACTACAACCTTTGTAGATCCGGTCCACCACCTCCTAGGCTCCGTGATGAAGTCCCTCCGCTGTCCAAAACGAACCCATAACTCTAGCATCGGTATCATCGAAGAATGGGCGGGCTTGATCGTCGGTTCGATGCCGAAGATGATCTACGTCGAGGCATCACAAGAACAAGCTCCGCCTTCGCCAAGTCAAGAAACTTGTGAAGACAACACACTCTAATACATGGCAAGTAGTAGAGGATGAGAAAATAGGAAGTGGGTAGACTTTAAATTTGGATTTCTCACTTGATTTGGCTAGTTGCCATTGAAGTAGAAAGCTTTTCTTCATGTTGAAGAAGATGAAGAAGAAGAAGAAGATATGATAAGTTCTTCATTATTTGATAAATAAATCAATACTTATCATGACTTCAACCATGGTTTAGTGTAGAGATTTAACCAAGGTTTAGATGAGTGGTTAGGGTTAGAGAAAAGTCAAGAATGGTGGACTTAGTCAAGGTTTCAAGAAGCTTCAACTAAAAACAAAATAAGTCCACCATTTATCTTTCTCCTTTTCTTTTCAAATGAAAAAAATAAAATAAATAAATAAATAAATGAATAAGAAAATAAAATGATACCCTAACCACTCACTAACCATGGTTCAATACTTTACACAAAACCAAGCAAGAATGTATCATCAAACATGATACAATCATGTGCACAAAATATATCATATATACAATGTGCAATACAAGTGAGTAAATCCATTTAAAGTGAACCAATACTAATTAATGCAAAGTAATATATCAAATATATAATTATACATTAAATCATTAAATCAACACTTGATTTAACGATCCAGTCATATCGCATATAACCGACTAGTATCCTATGTATCGGCTTATCGAATCAATTCTTAATTCGATAACTAGGTTACATCGCATATAACCAATCGATACATTCATCGTGAGAATGGAATACGGTATCACATACTCGCATTATTCTCGGTCCCGCACATATCTCATATGCGCTCCTATTTCGTTTCGCTTGAGCCAGGAAACCTCTGTGTAGGACTCTAAAGACTCGTCAATATGCCGGCAGCAGATGATGATCATATCAATCACCCACAAGCCACAAGTGGTCTGCCAAACGTAACGGCCACCCGAGTATTGAGCGATCAGAAGATCGACGAGCAAGCCCGCTCACACTCCTGTGAATCCAACCAGAAACACTTACCGTATAGTCCGGTCTGTTCGTCTGATATGTCGCATATCTCGCCTAGGGGTGGTAAACGTCAGACCCCAATAGCTCGATAAGTCATGCCGACGTAAGATCCATAACAATCGTGAAACTACTGATAACTCTTAACAGTATATCACTGCAACCCTGGCCAGGGATTTCCTGTCATGGCCAATCGAGCATAGCACAACATCAACCCCCAATACCGGGAGAGACGAATACCCTCCTATCGCTCATTGCCTCGATGTGAATCGGGATTGTACCCAAAAACCACCTGTTTGCACAACTCAGTAGAGCCGTGGTAGGGTGGAAATTAAAGCACAGTGGGAGACACACAAGACTCTATGACGATCTCGGGTCAACAGACTAAGCTATACCAGTGTCACCAGAGAACTGCCATCTGACGTGAGGTATAATACCATCTGGGAGTTCTCGGCGAGTCCGTTCAGTGTACCCAGTCTCCACTGAGCACCCGCATACCATCTTCGATGTCAAACACCAATGGATATGGGATCATCCATCGCTCATCACATGGGTCGAGAAGATATGCGCTAGTCTACTCTGGAATATCGATGCCCCGTCTCGATATTCCCTCGACTAGGAACAATGAAGGATGTACTCATGGACTATCCAGGCCCCACTAGTATGATCTACATCACAGTCCTGGAAGTCGAGTACACATCCTAAGGGCTTTATCAACATGTAATCAGAGAGACAGAAAGTATACATGTTAAGATAAAGAGCAACCAGATAGCGTACTATCATGTCGAGCAAGAAAGTCCTACCTGTATATGTCCCAGCATCCACTACAATATACATCCAATGTACAGTAATGGCCTCTAGGGCATACAAATAACTAACAATCTCCCACTTGCACTAGGGCCATCTGTAGCAGTGGTCGCAGTATCTAATACTCAACCATCCCATATGAGTCTCTCTCTGGGAAAAGGCCTTCGTGAGTGGATCCGCCGTGTTGTCCTCTGAGTCTTCTCTCCTAACCTCGATCACCCTGGAGATCAACTATCTCCATGATCAGGTGATGCTGCCTCAGAATATGTCTGGGTCACTGATGGGACCAAGGTTCCAGGGCCGAAGCCACACTTCCATTGTCATACAATGGCAGGAACCCAGTTCATCTTATGAACCAATATACACCCAACTTCCTCTTTGGTAGTATCTTCAATAGCGATGTTACCAGCCTTTATCGTCTAGTTTGCCACGGTATCTAGCTTGGAACTCTTCCAACATACCGTCCCTTTACTGAGGGTAAAAACAATGCCTGCGACTGACATTCTGTCGTTTTTATCACCCTGGAACTCTTCCAGTGATTCTCCCCAGGATCGATTGATACCATCTCACTACATCTAGTGAGAATCCTAGCATCCAATTACATCTATCTCATAGATGAAAACTCAGGATTTAGAAGGTATCACTTTGATCCTATTTGGAGAATCCTTGTGATAATAGGAGATTGACCGATCGTAGTATAGGAAACTCTTTTCCTATCAGGAGTATGTTGTCTACGTACAATACGAAGATGACCACCTTACTCTCTACTATCCTTTTGTATATACAAGGTTCGTCTACCATTTTGATGAAGTCAAACACTTTGACTATAACATCAAAACAGACGTTCCAACTCCGCGATGCCTTCTTCATTATGTAAAGCAACTTGCACACGTTTCCGCTGCTCCCACTGTTTACGAAGACCTCTGGCTGTGTTCTTATAGGCGTTCTCTTCTAAATCAGTATTTAGAAAAGCAGTCATGGCACCCAACCGCCAGATATCGTAGTCATGGTATGTAGCCGTGGTAAGTAGGATCTGGATAGACTTAAGCATAGCTACTGGAAAAAGGTTTCATCATTATCCACGCCTGGTCGATGACGAAAACCTTTAACAAGTCTAGCTTTGAAAGTCTCAACTTTTCCATCTACACCAAGTAATCTTCTCAAGATATACTTGCTCCTGATGGGGATTTAACCCTTCAGATATAGCAGCTAAAGTCCATACTTTACTGGTGTACATGGATTCCATCTCAGATCGCTAAGCATCCAGCCATTCTTACAGAGTCCCTACTCTCGATGGCCTGCTCGAAACTAGTTGGGTCATCATCTCATGATGCAATCCTTGCTCCCACTGTCATCGAGAAACCGAGGTATCTCTCAGGCGGATGAGGAACCCTACTAGATCGGCGGAGAGGCTGAGGTTCGTCGGGAACTATAGAATCTTATGGTTCTGTCAAATCATCAACTGCAGTTTTGTATAGCTGGAACCTTTCCAGTTCTACAGAACTGATCCTGCCTCGATCTTGTCCGGATTTTGCTTTAAACATAGGCCGGACAACCCTAAATCTTAACTCGCTTAAGAGATGGGTTCTTCCCATACCATATCTCATATGGAGTGGTAGACACTGATTTGATTCAAACCTAATTCAATAGGTATGCATCTTCTCAAGTGCATAACCCCAAAAGGAAATAGGTAACTCAGTAATACTTATCATAGAGCACACCATATCAAATAGGGTGTATCTGCTCCGCCCCGACATACCATCATGCAATGGTATATACCGAGGAGTAATGCTGAGAGAGAATCTCATTCTTCTTTAGAATAGTCCAAAAATTCTATGCACAAGTATTCTCCTCCTTGATCTCATCAAAGGACATAATACTTTTACCCGTATTTTGGTTCTCTACTTCTAACTTACATTCTATGAATATCTTAAAAGGTTCGGACTTATGTTTCAACAGGAACATATGACTGAATCTTGAGAGATTATCAGAGAATATAATGAAGTATAAAGAACCAGTCCTGGCATGTGTAGACAGGAGACCTTACATACATCATAATGTATCAGTCCTAAGAGTTTACTAACTCTTTCTCTGTTTCCAATAAACAGAGCTATGGTCATCTTATCTTTGTGACATGACTGGCAAGTTTCACAAGATGTAAATTCAAACTGATTTAAATATACATCTAAATGTAACTTCAGCTAGTCGGGTCGCATTGATATGACCTAGTCTACAATACCTCAAGAAGAATTTGTTCATTTCTGAACTCTTCCTCTTGTGTGTGTTCAGTATACAAGGAACTGTAGTTTGATTTAGAACGTCAATGCTTTTAGATAACGTGCCTGAACCGATCAACTTTTGATATAGGAAATGATCAAAACATTATCCAACAATACAAAATTATATCATTTCTTACTAATAAAGAGACTGCTATGATTTTGTATATCAGGTTCGGTATCTAATGGCATTTGTTCAGAATCAATGTACTGGTAATACAGGGTGACAGTGACCAACAGACTTGGCTGCAACTCTTGCCCCGTTTTCTGTCTCATGAAATTTATCACCCGTTCTCAGTTTTTCTACCCTTTTGTAGCCCTATGTAACATCTTACATATCTGGGATCTTGATCCTGTATCATATACCTAGGATGCAGAGGATACTGAGAAACAGTTCTTTGTAACGAACACACCCGAAGGAGATGCATCATATGCACTTTCTTCGTTTGGGCGGCATAGGAATTCTGGTATTCCCCAATTTCCTGCTCTGTCTTAGAACAATTATAAGTTGGAGCGGGACCAACGCTCCCCAGCTCAGTATAACAAGCGGGTTCGGTCAATATTCCGTTTTATTATCTTGATTAAGGCGTGATATGGTCGCTACCAGGAGAGAGAGAGAAGAAAACACTTTGCGTGCGCTCTAGCAAGATCAGATTGGTTATATATTTTATCTAATCAGGATGGCTCCCACTGTTTTTATCAAATCTTCCTTCAAACCCTAAAAGGAAAGACTAGCCGGGATTAATTACACTCTACAAGTTCGCCAATCTTTCAGCCAGGCCAGTGTCGGTACTTTGAGGGAGGTTCCCCGTGCTTTCGTACGGACCTAATTACAGTAAACCTCGTTTTCCCAGAGGCGTAACCTCGTTAACACCTTTCTAGACACCTACTTGATCGGCTAATTGCAAAGTGCAAAACTCTCCCAGGAGTAACAATTACTCGCAGTGGGTATCGGGATCCAACTATCACATAGAAGGTATGCAATCTTATTGCAAGTTTCAACACTTGAAACTCCCGATAATGGTTTTTACCCCTAGCACTTATGACCTTAACTATGGTCAACAAATCATAAGTACTAGTCAAGTTCTACCCGTCATTTCGTGATTAATTAGAGCCACCCACATGACCCTTAACTAAGGTCAACAAAGTCACGCGACTGTCCTAACTAATCGCATCATATGCGGTGTAGGAAGACATCACTTAGCTACCGTACACTGTGCCTTGACTATGGTCAACAAACACAGCACGAATACTAAGTACTCTACTTCCTAAAATGACGGAGGGTTGCGGCTGGTTTTTGTGAAAACCTTTAACGCTTTGAACTTGATCTCGTTGCGGAATCAAATAGTTTTAAATGGAATGTTTTTGAGGCTTTTCTAGTTTTGCTAAAGGGGTCACTCCCGGTGAAGGGATCGTCGGCCCTTTCCTCGTCGAATGAGGTGCGGGATATATCATATATATCACTGTGCAAAGCGTAAACTATAGAAGCGATCAAAGACAAACCGAGGGTTGTAGCATCTGCCAGTTATTGCTAAAGGAGTCACTCCCGGTGAAGGGATCTCGGTCCTTTCCCTATCGAATAAGGTGCAGGATGTTCTACAAGGAACACCACGATGCAAAGCAAGAACTGTAGCTACCTGTTTTATTTTGAAATTCGATTCCACAACATCAATTAGGTTTATTTTCTTTCATTAATCTCATTAATGAATATCCCATCATTTAAATTACCTAAACATCACAGATAAATATGACGTACACTTATGCCATCCGCATTCGCCTCGATGTCCCCTCGTGCACCGTTAGGTTAGGTAACTAACGGCAGAGCGGGGAAGGGCTAGCACGAGTGTAAAACATAAGCAACGTCTATATAATATATTATATATACTATATATAATACATGTCACAGAACATCGCATGATCACATCACAGATAAAGCACAGCAGAAGAAACATATGAAATATTGGATATACTAAGACGTCCGTGTTTTCAATACGAGCCAGTATAAAACACGGATTCCACGTTCGTGATGAATAGCCAATCCCACACCCCTAGACCCCTACGAGAGCGGCTAGCAACCCTACCAATTCTAGGGTTAGGAGACTCGGACTCGACTCCTCGAGTTGTTCTCCCACTGGACCCCAGAACCCGGTTACTTGTGCTCCCCTCCTTGGGTCTATCCTAGTGCAGAAAAGTAAATAATATACATCAACGGTGACTACTTCCGCAACCTGGAAGTGCCCCAATAAAAGAATATTACATACAAGTTTTTACATGAATGAAAATGAAAAAACACTCATCTCACATAAAAACCCCCTGGCTATTCAAACACGACGATCCAATATAACATATCCAGCAACACATAACATCACATGTCATCAACGTAAGTAAATATGTCCATCCCAATTGTCGTTGACATATAGCAACGAAACCGGCGATATCACATATTACACATACGGTCACAGAAAAGAAAGTGTAAAACTACAACAGTTGGAATCCGCAACCACCTCAGACATCGCATGCCTGACCAAATGAATTCTTTAGACATCGCATGCCTAACAATTATAAACCCCGCATTTTAGTCTCATTATCGAAAACTCTTTTCAATATCGGGTCGGGCAATTCAACAGGATTCCCGACATTTTGATCGAATGCTCGTCGCAAACTTTAGTAGGCGGCCGCACCCCCGATACCGTCGACGAAGTGTACCAAGGCGGAACACCGCTGCCGCGATCACCCGACCGGATGCTTTCGGCGACGGGGTTCTCCTACAGTCACTTGGTCGAGGCTATGGAGTGAGGCTGTCTATTAAGTTTACCCGGCGAGTATCCGCGTACGCTACGTGATTGCGACGGACTTTTGATCACATCAAAATTCTGTGGCAACCGATCAAGTGAGATTAAACTGCTATGTTTATAATATTCATTCCGTTATCTCATAACAATTTGTGAATTCCAATTATTGTATCACATTCCGGATAAATAGAAAATGCTAAACTTTTCGAACGAACAATCGAACACCCAAGTTTTCCCGATAATACTCAACACATGAAATAAGTCTAACAACATTCAGTTCGTGCCTCAGTACCAACGGTCCAGCCGTAGAAGGGTCAAGCCAACGCCTCACATGTGGCACGCCGTACTGCCCCAAACCCAAAGGTTCAAAGGGCAGTTCAAGACGGTCACATAATCGAGTTAAGGTTTGTTGTCTTCTAGAGGGTCCATCGCGTTACTTGCACTACTTAGAACGTCATTAAACTACGGAAAAATCCAACACTTGGAATTTTCCCGACAGGGGAAAAGTGGGGTATTTATATCCGGTCGAAATTTTTAACATATTCTAAAAATACCCGGAAAAGCACACAGACAAAATTAGACAGTCCGATCGAATATACTGAGTTCCCAATACAACCCAGAAAATAAAACTCTGGAATAAATATTAAAATATCCCCAGGAAAACCAGCACTAAAAACTAAGAGTTACTGTTGTAAGTCGATGTTCAACACCCCAATACTTGTGGGGAGGCGGAAATATGAATAACAATCAAGTTCTATGATCAAACATCGATTAACCGTACGAATCGTTTGCTATACAAGTTTTAACAAAAGGTTTAGAGTTTTAATCTACTATGCGAAGAAATTATACCAAACGGTTCTAGTCGTTCGTCTTGATGTTCTCTACGGCCTCTTTGGATCTCCACGCCCTCTTCGGCTTTCTTCCGTGATAGACGATCCACCCGAGAACCCTAATCCAAGCTATAACCTCTAAACTTTAGGTTACTTAGTTTCTCTAGTTGCTAAATAGAGTAGCTAAGGTGATGTAGAGATTGGTTATGGAGTAATTAGTCTTTCCTAATCCTTTTTCTCAACTCATGAGGGTAGGATTAGGCTTTGGTGAAGGAGAGAGAACCTGAAGAGAGAGAGTGAGAAGATGATAATGATATTATTCTATTGAATAAAGCTTCTCACTTGATATATATGAAACATAATGAAATAAAAGATAAATGAATAATAAGTGAATATTCATCATGTTTCATTTAATCAAGTGGGTGATTCATTATGTGAGTCATTAAGCAATAAATGATGCTTTAATGACATGATGAATCACTCACAATGATTCACTAATTCAATAAATGAAAATGCCACCTCTCTCTTTATGTCACATGCTTCTAGAAGCTTCTCGGAAAATTACGAGAACGCCCCTCTCATCCGTGAAAACACGGAAAAACTTTAGACTGTATAAATCCAATAACCTGATACTAGAATCTGGCTTAAACCAAAGCCGGCTAGTAAAAACGGTCCGAATATCGTACGTGCGATCAAACACGTATGCGTCCGAACCTTTGTCGTAAAACCATACGACCTCTATATCTTTTCGCCTGGGTTTGGGATATCTCTGTGTGGGACTCTAAAGACTCGACTACTACGCTGGCAGTGGGTTTAACCACAGACCGCAAGCGGCACTAGCTGTACGTAACGGTCCCCAGGTAGTTGTCGATAAGAAAGCTGATGAGGTAACCCATCTGAAATCCTACTGAGCCTGTCTGTGACAATATCCGCGCAGTCCGGTCTGTTCGTCTGAGAGTATCACATGTACGGTCTAGGGAGGTGGTGGACGTCAGACCCCTAATAACCATACAAGTCGTGTCGGTATGGCTCTATCACCATCCGAGAATCTACTGATCAACCTATCAGTAATTCTCAATCAGCCCTGGCCAGGGACTTATGGTAATGACCAAACGATCACAGTGCGATATCAACTCCCTATACCGGGAGAGACGAATCCCTAACAGTCACTCACTGCCTCCACATGGCTCGGGACTGTGCCCAACTGAAACCTATTTGCACGACTCCTTTGAGCCGTGGTAGGGTAACAATCAAAGCACAGTGGGAACTCACACGAGAAAAATGATGACCTTAAGTCAACGGACTATCTGCACACATGTCACCTGAGAACTGCTATCTGACGTTAGGTATAATACCATCTAGTCAGTTCTCGGCGAGTCCTATCCGGTGTACTCACACCCAGTGAGCATCTGTATACAATCTTAGGTGAACACCACCAATGGTTGCGGGACCAATCCATCGCCCCTCGTCAGGGTCTAGATATGTATACACTAGTCTACTCCGGAGTATCGATGCCCAATCTCGATACTCCTGCGACCAGGGACATCTAAGGGTGTGCCTATTGACTATCCAGCTCCCACTAGTATGACTGCCATCACAACGCCGGTAGTCAGACAAACACCCTATGGGCTTTATCAACATATATATATATAAATACCAAGTAAAATATATTATACGTTAAGACAAAGTCAAACCAAATAGCGTACTATCATATCAAGCAAGACTGTCATGTACATACATATCCC
This sequence comes from Agapanthus africanus, assembly GCA_030015575.1. Classification (NCBI taxonomy): domain Eukaryota; kingdom Viridiplantae; phylum Streptophyta; class Magnoliopsida; order Asparagales; family Amaryllidaceae; genus Agapanthus; species Agapanthus africanus. The sequence continues at coordinate 515,228,365 of JASDDO010000014.1, forward strand.
AAGCTTCCTATACAATGTAGGCCTCTAGGGCATATATATCCAACAATCTCCCACTTGCACTAAGGCCTATGATTGGCGCAATGAGTACCCACTGTCTCTACCAGATCCAGTTGCTTGCGTACCGCATGCCCAACATTTCAAAAAACCTCTCGAACTGTACTTGAGGAATGGCCTTGGTGAATGGATCTGCCGTGTTGTCTTTTGTGTCTACTCTCCGTATCTCGATCTCCCGACGATCCACGATCTCCCTGATCAGGTGAAACCGCCTTAAGATATGCCTGGATTTCTGATGGGACCTTGGTTCCTTCGCTAAAGCTACAGCGCCATTGTTATCGCAATACAACGGTATTGGTTTGGCAATGGACGGAACCACCTGAAGTTCAGAAATGAACTTCCTTATCCAGACAGCCTCTTTTGCGGCTTCACTAGCAGCTATATACTCAGCCTCCATAGTTGAGTCTGCGACGGTATCTTGTTTGGAACTTTTCCAACTTACCGCCCCTCCATTGAGGGTAAACACAAAACCCGAAATAGATTTAGAATCATCCTTGTCACTTTGGAAGCCGGAGTCGGTAAAAGCCTCTACATGGAGGTCCTTATTGCCGTAAATCAAGAACATCTCCTTAGTCCTTCTCAGGTACTTGAGAATGTTCTTTACCGCTATCCAATGTTTCTCACCTGGGTCCGATTGATACCTGCTTACCGCACTAAGTGCGTAAGCTACATCTGGTCTGGTACATAACATCGCATACATTATTGATCCTACCGCCGAAGCGTAGGGTATAATGCCCATGCGAGCCCTCTCTTCATCAGTCTTTGGAGACATGTCTTTGGAGAGGGTGATTCCTTGACAAGCGGGCATATTGCCGCGCTTGGAATCTTCCATACTAAATCTCTTTAGTATAGTGTCTATATACCTGGACTGTGAAAGTCCCAATATTCTATTAGATCTATCTCGATAGATCTTAATGCCCAGAATGTATGATGCATTTCCCAAGTCTTTCATAGAGAATTTCTGTGACAAGAAGAGCTTTACTGATTGTAGTATAGGGATATCATTCCCTATCAGTAGTATGTCGTCGACGTACAAAACGAGGAAGACTACTGCTCCTTCTACAATCTTCCTATAAATACATGGTTCATCTGCATTTTTGATAAAGTCAAATTCCTTGACTGCTTCATCAAAACAGATGTTCCAACTCCGCGATGCTTGCTTTAACCCATAAATGGATTTAAGCAATTTGCACACCCTTCCGCTGCTCCCACTGTCTAAGAAACCTTCTGGTTGATCCATGTAAACACTCTCTTCTAGATGTCCATTTAGAAAAGCTGTTTTTACATCCATTTGCCAGATTTCATAGTCATGGAAGGCAGCAATGGCAAGCATGATCCGAATGGATTTAATCATAGCTACTGGCGAAAAAGTTTCATCGTAGTCCAATCCTGGTCTTTGACGAAAACCTTTTGCTACTAGTCTAGCTTTGTGCGTTTCCACTTGTCCAAATATACCAATCTTCTTTTTGAAGATCCATTTGCACCTAACTGGTTTTACCCCAGGAGGAGCAACTTCTAAAGTCCATACTTTATTGGTATACATGGATTCCATTTCGGATCTCATTGCATCCAGCCACTTTACTGAGTCGCTACTTGTGATAGCCTGCTGAAAACTAGTAGGCTCATCATCATCGATGATGCAATCCTCTCGATCCCCATCAAGAAGGAAACCATAGTATCTTTCAGGAGGATGAGAAAGCCTACTAGATCTGCGGAGTGACGTTGGTTCGTCATGTTCTATTGAAATCTGAGATTCTTCTAAGTCTTCGGTTGCAGTTTGAGGTTCTGGAATTTCTTCCAGTTCTACCGCGCTCCCACTAATTTCTTTTGCAAGAAATTCGCTTTCTAAGAAGACAATGTGACGAGCGACAAACACCTTTTGTTCTTCAGTGTGGTAGACCATGTACCCCCTTGAATGCTTGGGGTATCCTACAAACTTGCACAAAACCGATCGTGCCTCGAGCTTGTCCGGATTATGCTTTTTAACATATACCGGACACCCCCATATCTTGATATACTTGAGATATGGTCTCTTCCCACACCACATTTCATATGGAGTGGTAGGTACAAACTTAGTTGGAACTCTATTTAATAGATATGCGGCTGATTCTAGAGCAAATCCCCAGAAGGAAAGTGGTAACTCAGCACTACTCATCATCGATCGCACCATATCTAATAGCGTGCGATTCCTTCTTTCTGATACACCATTATGCTGAGGTGTATAAGGAGGAGTAAGCTGAGAGAGTATTCCATTTGCTTTCAAGTATTCAAGGAAACTGGTACTTAAGTATTCTCCACCTCGATCAGATCGAAGTGTCTTGATGCTTTTACCAGTTTGTTTCTCTACTTCATTTTTATACTCCTTAAACTTCTCAAAAGCCTCAGATTTATGCTTTATTAAGAACACATGTCCATACCTAGAGAAGTCATCAGTAAAAGTGATGAAGTAGGAGTGACCACTTCTTGCATGTATAGACATCGGACCACATACATCACTGTGTACTAGTCCCAAGAGTTCGGTGGCTTTTTCTCCGTGTCCGGTGAACGGAGATTTGGTCATTTTTCCTTTGATACATGATTGACAAGTTGCATATGATGAATATTCAAACGGATCTAGATATCCATCTTTATGTAACTTAGTCAACCTTGTTTCATTTATATGACCAAGTCTACAATGCCATAGGAAGGCTTGATTCGAGTCTCGAGCCTTTCTTTTATGCGTGTTTTGAATATTGAAAATTTGTGGTTGATTAAGTATGTATATGCCGTTTTCCAATGTGCCAAACCCAATCAGCTCTTGATTTAGGAGAATGTTCATGACATTTCTTTCAAGCACAAAATTATATCCTTTATTAAACAATAAAGATACTGATATAATATTACATAACATACTGGGAATACAAAAACTGTTATACAATACCAAAATGTTTCCACTATTCAACCCTAGGTGATATTCCCCTATTGCAACTGCATCTACATGCATTCCATTGCCCATCCGGAGAGTCATATCACCTGCCCCCAGTACTCTACTGTTTCTCAGATCCTGCAAAGAATTACAGATGTGAGAACCAGAACCGGTATCAAGTACCCATGAAGTAGAGTTAACTGAAAGACAATTTTCGATTACGAACACACCTGAAGTAGAAGCAACAACTTGCTTCATGTCCTTGGCTTTGAAGGCCTGACAATCTTTCTTCCAGTGCCCCTGCTTGTGACAATAGAAACACTCGTTCTTTTCTGCCTTCACCCTTCCTGCCTTGTTCGTTCCCTGCACCTTCTTGACCCCACCCTTCGGTTTGGTGGTTTTCATCTTTTTCTTCCCTTTAGCTTTCGCTTTAGTTTTAGAAGAAGATGATTGGCCAACATACAGAACGGGGGTCTTCTCCTTTTTCAAGGAGGTCTCTGCTACCCTCAACATATTGAGGAGCTTTGGAAGATCCGCTTCCATTTCGTGCATGTTGAAGTTCAGCACGAACTGAGAGAAGGTGTGGGGAAGGGACTGCAAAATCAAGTCGATGTACAAATCATTCTCTAGCACGCATCCCAGGTTTGCGAGTTCCTCAATGAGGGTGATCATTTTGAGGACGTGCTCTCCAACAAGCGATCCTGGAGCTAACCTCATCTGGAAGAGTTTCCTTGAGGTTTCGTACCTCGCGATACGGGAGTGTTCACCATACAATTCCTTGCAATGGAGGAATATGGATGCAATATCCATACTCTCGTGCTGTTTCTGGAGTTCATTATTCATGGACGCCAGCACGATACACTTAGCTCGCTCACAATCTAGATCCCAGGTTTTACGAACTTCCTTGTCCGCAACTGAGGAATCTGGTCCTGGGATAAGGGGAGGAACAGCGGTGGTAACATATGCAACTTTGTCATAAGTCAGTGCAATATTGACGTTTCTTAGCCAATCTTTATAGTTCTGCCCGGTTAGTATATTCTTTTCGAGTAATAGTTTTAGTCCAGTCATGGTAGCTTCCAGAGAGAGAGAAAAGAAAACACTCAGCATATGCTCTTGCAAGTTTAGATTGGTTTATTAATTTATCTAAACAGGATGGCTCCCACTGTTTCCTCAAATCCTTCTTCAAAACCTAAAAGAAGAACTAGTCAGGATTTAATCACACGTCACAATACTTGCTTAACCTTTCAGCCAGGCTGGTGTTGGTACTTCGAGGGAGGTTTTCCAACGCTTTCGCGAAGTTCCTTAATTAAAGAACCTCTTTTCCCTAGAGTCGTAGCCCCTCTAACACCTTTCTAGGCACTTACTTGGTTTATAGCAATGATTGTTAAGTGAGAGAAATTCCCGAGAGTAATCCTATTCATCAGTGGGATCGGGATCCAACTATCATTGTATGATGCCCTAGATGGAAGCCACTCTAGTCACCACACTCCAGAAGGTAAGCTAAATCTGCAAGTTTCCTTTATGTTTGAAACTCCCGATGTGATTTTTACCCCAAGCTCTTATAGACCTTGACGTAGGCCAACAAGTCATAAGACGCAAGTCAAGTTCTACCCGTCGTTGTTCTGATCAATTTAAATACATCGTACAAGCCCTTGACGTAGGCCAACAAGGTGTACGTCTGTATTAAACTAATGCATCTATCTATGCAACAAATAGGCACACACACTGCTACCATACACTATGCCTTGACGTAGGCCAACAAGCATAGCATGAATACGATGTGCTGTCTATCTGAAACGACGGAGGGTTACGGCTGGTTTTTGGCAAAAAACCGTTAACGTAATGAACTTGATTTGATCGAAGGAACTATGATAGCTTTTAAAAGGAGTGGTTTAAGCTCCGCATTTAAAATTTGCTTTTTCAAGAAAACCGAGTGGTTTTTAGAAATTGTTCCAACGATTCAGTTTAGGTTTTATTTTCTTTGCATTAAAAAATAATGCGTCCCATCTTTAACCTATCATTACAGATAACAACGAAAATATGACGTCCTCTTATGCCATCCGCATTCGCCACGGGGTCCCGTCATCACCCGTTAGGTTACTTAACTAACGACAGAGCGGGGCTGGGCTAGCGCGGGTGTAAAACATAAGTGACGTCTAAATAGCTATCATATATATAGATATTTTACATTCGTCTGACGCAATGATATACATTCCAGAACACAGATAAACAATATTGGATTTGCAAGCAATCTGTATTTCTTTTGAGCCTGCAAGAGAAGACAGATTACACAGTTGTGATGAATAGCCATTACCCCACCCACGACCCCTACGGATGCGGCAAACTACCCGCCCGGCAGTTTGTGCACCCCACCTTTGATCTGTCCTAGGAGCAAAAACAGTAAAAAGAAATAATACAACGGTGGCTACAACCGCAACCTGGATGTGCCCCGCGAAATAATATTACAACTTGTTACAATTACATCAAATGAATTAAAACGATAACCCATCACAAAACCCGGCTAATCACCACAACAGTCCAATACAGTTTATATGCACAAACAGATAAAACTATTACAGAAATGTGCAACCCCCTGCTAACCGACATACTAGCAGTTAGGGGAGGTTTACGAACACATTATACAATCACAGATATAATCCAATATGCAAATACTGTACAATTTCGATCGATTAAACACTTTCAATATTGCTCCAAAATCTGCTCTGAAAAACTGAAACCTGAGCAAAAATTAAATATTCCAGAAAATCCCAAATTCAACAGAGAACCCACCCAAGAAAACTGGGATCATGACTCGGCAACTCGGCCGCGGAAGCGCCGCGGATCGGTGGGATCCGCCGTGGAACCGAGGTCGTTTGGTCGAGTCATGGCCCCAAATTTCTTGGGTGTTCTTCTGGTGTCATAACAAGCTTTCTGAACATCCCTGAACCAATTTTGGACTTCATTTAAAATTCGACAGAAACTTGTAATTTTTAGGGTTTTCCGGCTTCGTTTTTCCGTTCGAAATTCGTACAAATTTGCGATTAAGTTAAAACTTGTTTAGCTAGGCTCTGATACCACTGTAAGTCGATGTTCAACACCCCAATTTCTTGGGGGGAGGCGGAAATATGAATAACAATCAAGTTCTATGATCAAACATCGATTAACCGTACGAATCGTTTGCTATACAAGTTTTAACAAAAGCTTTAGAGTTTTAATCTACTATGCGAAGAAATTATACCAAACGGTTCTAGTCCTTCGTCTTGATGTTCTCCACGGCCTCTTTGGATCTCCACGCCCTCTTCGGCTTTCTTCCGTGATAGACGATCCACCCGGGAACCCTAATCCAAGCTATAACCTCTAAACTTGAGGTTACTTAGTTTCTCTAGTTGCTAAATAGAGTAGCTAAGGTGATGTAGAGATTGGTTATGGAGTAATTAGTCTTTCCTAATCCTTTTTCTCAACTCATGAGGGTAGGATTAGGCTTTGGTGAAGGAGAGAGAACTTGAAGAGAGAGAGTGAGAAGATGATAATGATATTATTCTATTGAATAAAGCTTCTCACTTGATATATATGAAACATAATGAAATAAAAGATAAATGAATAATAAGTGAATATTCATCATGTTTCATTTAATCAAGTGGGTGATTCATTATGTGAGTCATTAAGCAATAAATGATGCTTTAATGACACGATGAATCACTCACAATGAGTCACTAATGTAAGTCTACGCTAGCACCCCGGCAGTCTACAGACGCCAAATACGGAACAAAAACTTTTAAACTTGGCGCTATCGTATACTTTAACCCGGATCTGCCATTATTGCTAAACTAACAAACTGTAAAGAGTGTAGGAATGTTATACCGAACGATCCGAGTCCTTCGTTCTTCAACAATCATCCCACGCTCCGTTGCGGCTGCTCCGATCTCGTCGATCTCCGATTCCTTCGTCGAGGTGGCACCACATGATCGGTTCTTTAAACGGGCTCCCGCCTCTGACTCGAGGCAACTCGATCGTCAAGTTTGCTAAAAGAGACGACCAAGAATGATGTAGAGAATGAGTAGATGACTTTGTCTCACTTCGTCCAAATCCGTGGACGATCGGTTAATGAAGTTGCCGTGGAAATCGGGTGATGGAATGAAATGGACTGTGAAATTCCATACACCGATAAAACCTATCATAATCTTTTCTCTCTAAAATGAAACATCAAGTGAGAGTGTGAGAATGAGGAGAAAGAGAGGGCAAGCCATATATAGCAAGAGGGAGGTGACCGTAGGAGAAGGGGGTGACCATAAGCAAAAGCTTCTCACTTTTAAAATATCTTTAGCTAAATAAAAGATCTTAACCAAAACAAGAAAGTGGTTAAAATCAAAGCATGAGTCACTCGACACCTCACCCAATCTAGAACCTTCAAGAAGCATGACTCACTCTCATCCAAGAAAAGATAAATCCGTCTTTAACCGAATGTTAAAAGACGGCTGATAGAAAACTGGAAACTGGCAACTTCCAAAAGTGATCCTGAAACGAATTTCAGGACAACCCCGAAACTGTATAAATATACCCGCATTTATATTACGACCGAATATAAATGCAACTGAGACAAAGATATTATACCTACTCAATATAATACACGGATCCGGCTTAAACCAAAGCCGACCAGTATCATCTGCCCGAAAACTGACACGTGCGTAAACGCACGTGCATTTTCCGAACCCTGCCATAAAACCATACGGCCTCTACAACGTTTCGCCCGAACTTGGGAAACTGTCTGTGGGGGACTCTAATGACTCGTCAGTACCCTGGCAGTGGGTTTAACCACAAACCGTCAGCGGCACTAGCAATGCGTAACGGCTGCCCATGGACTGACCTCAAGGGATGCCGATGAGCGCACTCATCCGGAAAACCCTACTGAGCCTAACAGTGACAATGTATATACAGTCCGGTCCGTTCGTCAATGAGTATCGCATATCTGTCTAGGGGGCTAGCAACGTCAGACCCCCAAAAGCAGTATAAGTCATGTCGGAGTGAAGCCCAAATACACCCTGAGATACTACTGGAGTACCTACCAGTAAATCTCCTACCATGGCCATGGATTTGTGTAATGGCTCTCCTAGACACAGCACGACCTCGCCCCCAATACCGGGAGAGACGAATCCCCTGCCGATCCGCTCACGTGCCTCCATATGGCTCGGGACTGTACCCAAAAGCTACCTGTTTGCACGACTCCTTTGAGCCGTGGTAGGGTAGAAATCAAAGCACAGTGGGAACTCACATGAGACAAATGACGACCTCAGGTCGATGAACTAACCTGTACACATGTCACCAGGGAACTGCTATCTGACGGTAGATATAATACTAACTAGCAGATTCCCGGCGAGTCCTGTCCGGTGTACTCATAACCCAATGAGCACCTGTATACATCTTAGGTGATCCAACTGACACCAGTGGCTTGTGAGACCGGCCACCGCCCCTCGTCGGGGTCTCGACTGTACACACTAGTCTACTCCGGGATATCAATGCCCTGTCTCGAAACTCCCACGACTAGGGACCTCAATTAAGGATATGCATATAAACTACCCAACTCTCACGTATATGATCGCCATCATACTGTTGGTAGTAAAGCAAGATCCTAAGGGCTCTATCAAAGTGTAACATGCAATCAGTCACCTGAACATGTACACGACTGATAAAGGCAAACCAGATAGCATACTATCATTTCGAGTAAGACTGTCCTACCGGGATAGGTCCTCCGCAATCATTGCAATCACGTACCTGCGATCCAATAATTGACTATGAGGGCACTATCTCCAACAATCTCCCACTTGCACTCAAGGCTAATATTGCGATGTCGACTACTCACAGCCCGTGTGAAACCGAACATCCAACTCCTCTACTAATCAGTTTCACAAAGCCCGTTTGTAAAACTATTGTGTTCGAGAAATAGCCTCAGTGAGTGGATCCTCCTAGAAGTATCTTTCTATATCTCTCTTTATCTCAAGTTCGTGGAGAAAGCCATCTCCCGAATTGAGTAAAACCTGTCTTAGAACATGTCTGGATATCTGATGGGACCTTAGTTCATAAATGAACTCCATATCCAAACTTCTTAGACTGAATCGATCACTGAACCTAATCAGTATCGGGCACCTTGCTTCCCACAGTATCCTCTTGGACCACCTGTCCATAATACTGTCCCTCTTCGTCAGAAAAAACTATAACTCTGACAATCACTTTGTCATCCATGTCACCTTTGAAGCCTGGAATGATAATCGTCTCCCGAAGGAGGCTGCCGTCATCAAATCCGTAGAACATGTACTTATGTTCTAAAACTGCTTCCTTATGTTTCTCCAGGATTGGATTAATACAAACTCATTGCAACTAGTGCAAAAACAACATTTGGTGGGGTACTTGACATCTCATGATTGACTCAATTGCCTAAGCAAGTGATCTGCCAATCATGCACATCCCTCTCCCCTTTAGTCTATACGACACCTTTAGAGAGGGTGACTCCATCACCTGCAGGTACACCACCATGCTAGGAGTCAACTATTCCAAAAACCATTAGAATATCTGTCAAAGTACCCACATTGGGAAACTACCCAAATCCAGATCTAAAACCATAGATCTAGAAACCAAAATGTCAAATATTATATCCATATCCTGTCTGGAGAAACAACTGTGTGACGACCACAGTACAACCGATCGTAGTATAGGAATTTTACTTCCTACTTTGTGTATGTCATCCAGATACCATGACATTACACCCTACTACCTTCTTAACTGATCCATCCCCTATTCTGATTGAAGTCAAACCCATGACTGTCACATCAAAATTAGATGATCTATCTCCGCTATACTGCTCAAGTCTATAAATAGATATAAGCATCTTGCCCACTATTCTTCCGTTGCTCCCACTGACTACGACAACCCTCCTACCGGGTCTCATATCCTGGAACAACAGTAGTGTCAAGTCTTGGTAGATAAGAACCTCCCTGTCATCGTCACTGAGGCTACCGAAGTACCTCTCGGGCGTCTGAGGTTACCTACCATACCTGCGAAGTGGCTATTGGAGTGTCAAACCTGATTGAATATATAGGTCCTATTAAATTTTCCGTAATCGTTCGCGGTTCTGGAATCACTTCCAGTTCTACCATACTCCCACTACTGTTTTCTGAAAAAGATCCATTTTACTAAAACTGTGGCGAGTCAAGAACAATATCACTATTGATTTTCGAAATGGTAGAATATCAACCCTCGTCATAGCCAGGGTCAACCCACAAACAGCCATTACAGAAACGTGCCCTGAGTTATCCAGTGTCTGGTTTTAATCATAAGCTGGACAACTCCCCGTACCTTAACTTCTTTTAAGGTACGATCCATTCTATATCCAATATAGAAACTTTGGCACTTATTTAATTGGAACCATATTCAATCCATGCATCTGTCTCCAGTGCATATCAACTTAATGGAAAGAGGCTAATCAGCATTACTCAACTTAGGAATCCATCCAATTATGAGTAACCTGAAAGAGAAACACGTTTCTCAAAACCATCACTATCATCTGAATACCAATCACAAGAATCTACATCTTCGATCTCTTTGAAGAATCCCGATACTTGTGATACCTGGTTCTCTACTTTATTCTTATACCCACAACTTCTCAAAACTTAGATCTTGTATTTCTACGAAACACTCGTCTAAATACTAGAGAAGTTATAAGTAAACAGAACATAGTACGAGGACCTACCCCTTTGTCCTGATCGACACTGGACAACATACAATACTCTGTATAAGTCCGCTGAGTTAAACAACTTATAACTTGTGCGTTGTCGGTGGAAAACTGTACCCTGGCGATTTCCTCAACTATCACCAATTACAACGAATTCCGATATAATGAGGATGATCACCTAATTCCCAATATCTTACTCCCAATCATCATCTATAAAACCATACAGATATGAGAATGAAACCTGGTAAATACATACCCTTGGAGTAAGTGTCTAATCGGGAAAACAGTTTTTCCTTTAAAAATGCACTGAAACATGAAAATGTTTCGTAGGGGTATCCTGGTATTCATAGCAATGCCTCTTCCATAATCCAATTCATGACTTCAACCGTATATTTTATTGCCATCTCTCCAAATCCCTTTATTTGTCTTTAGTCGTTACCTTCTGTACACCATCGTTAGGCTAAATGGTTTTCTTCCTTCCCTACCGTTCGGCACCAGCCTATGGTTTGGAAGAAGACTATCCAGTAAGCATAATAGGTGTACCCTCCTAAACCAAGGAGTACTCACATCTCGAGAGAAGGTGACGATAAAAGACAACTGAATAATACCTTATTCTTTTTAAAGGTGAAATAGGAGCGGCGATGAAGTACGCGGTTTTGGTCGTGAATGATATCAGTCGCAATTTACTTTGCCCTCTTTCTAATCCCTTTATTTTGTCTTTACATATTACCTTCTGCACACCCTACTTAGGCTAATTGGTTTTCTTCATTCCCTACCTTTGGGCACCAGCCTATGGTTTGGAATAAGACTATCCAATAAGCGTAATAGGTGTACTCTCCTAAACCAAGGAGCTCTCGCAACCTGAGAGAAGGTGATAATAAAAGACAACTGAATAAACCAATTCTATTTCTCCTGAACCTGGATCCATCCCCGAAGAAGTCCCTTCGAGTTCGTATATAACCATACGATGGATCTATCCAATGGAAGTGGATATCCGTAGTAATACGGGTGTTCTGAGAAATTCAAAGGGTAAAAGAAGGAGTGGCAATGACTTATGCAACTCAGACAATCCAAAAGCCAGTATTTTAAGAAGGTTCGGTCAACCTGGTCACTGAGTCATAGTCTAAGGTCGGTCAAAGGTCGCTGCCAAAGAGAGAGAGAGAAAAGAAACACTCTGCGTGCACTCTAACCTAGATCAGAATGGTCATCTCTTTATCTAATCCGGAAACCTCCCACTGTCCTGTCAAATTCTCCTCCAAACCTAAAGAAGAATCAATCGGGATCGCCCGAAGAGTAAACCAACTCATCAGTGGGAATCAGGATCCAACTCTCATCGCATGATAACGTGATGGAATGCATCCACGTTACTCATACTCCAGAAGGTATGCGCATACTCGGCAAGTTTCAGTTTCTTTAGAAACTCCTGATATTGTTTTTTTTTGCCCCATGCTCTTATGATCCTGACTAAGGGCCAGCAAATCATAAGTCACATGTCAAGTTCTGCCCGTCATTATCTTGTTAATTTGAACCCACCCGTACTCGCCCTTGACTAAGGGCCAACAAGGCTGTACGACTGTCCCATACCAACTCATCTATCTATGCAACATGTGAACACCCCAGCAGCTACCAATCCCTATGTCCTAGCTAAGGGCTAGACCAACATAGCTTGAATACTACTGACCATCCATATGAAATGACGGAGGGCTACGGCTGGTTTTTGGCGAAAAACCTTTAGCGTAGTGAACTTGATATCGCTGAAGGAACCTGATAGCTTTTTAAAATATAGTGGCGAAAACCTTTTGCTAAAGAGGTCACTCCCGGTAAAGGGATCTCGGCTCTTTCCTCGTGGAATGAGGTGCAGGATATTCCACTGAATACCGCTATGCAAAGCAACATGTAATCGACTATAGTGAAGTTATTACTTTGACGCAAACTTCTGTCCAAGGGGTCAGTCCCAGTGAAGGGATATCGACCCTTGCCCCGTCGAAATGAGGTGCAGGATATTCCACTGAATACCGCTATGCATAACAAAAGGAAACGTCTTTGCAATAACACTTTTTAAATTGTTCCAACAACTGTAAACAGGTTTGTTTTACTTTGCATTGATCAGAATCAACGCAGTCCCATCATTCAATCACACCAGAAAAGAACGAAAATAAAATGTATGTATATGCCATCCGCATTCGTCACTGGGTCCCGTCATCACTCGTTAGGTTACTTAACTAACGACAGAGCGGGGGCTGGACTAGCGCGGGTGTAAAACATATACAACATCTAATAGTATATAAACCAATATACAATAATCGCTCCAGGCGTGATAGTATGCAACATTACAGAAAAGTAATAAGCATCACAGAACAATACAGATAATCTAGGATCCCCGAGTTTCACAGAGCCGCTGCTGAAACTCGACGTTCCCCTGTCGTGTGGATAGCCTGTGCAATGAAACCTAGACCCCTACGGGTGCGGTAAGTTACCCGCCAAAACCTGAAGCGAGGTAGTCCCCACAGCATAGTGAATGGAACACTCGGCACTTCACGGAATTCGGTAATCTTGGGCACCCCTCCTTGGGTCAACCTGTACCCCCTACGAGTGCGGCGAATAGTCTGCCAATTCTGAAGTGGGGCCCCTCTGCCTCTCAAAGCTATGAGATGCGGACCCGTTGCTTTCCCGAACCCGGCTATCCGTGCACTCCGTCGCGGGGTAAAACCTAGTACAGTAATGAAAAAAAGTACAATAGGTACATCGACCACAACCTGGTCGTGCCCCAAAAAGAATATTATACAACAGGCACTGACGGCAGTCCACAAGTTGGACGCTCGCCCCGCAATATCAAAAGTACAAATAAACTCAAACTGTACTACCATTGCACACTGCTATCCACCACGACAAATCCGCAACATCACAGCACAACATAGAATATCAACGCGAATGTCACGTTCGCAAACCCGTCTAAAAGAACTATAGCAATCAGACGCGGTTAACCAATCAAATGACATTCCCGGTCGGAGATATAATGTAAGCACTGTAAACTAACGTGTTTAAATTTCGATCGACCAAAGTCCAAATATCAAAAAATGGGCCCCACTGCTTACTGGTGAACAGTAACAAAACCTGGGCTAAAAAGATATATACCAAAAATCACAAAATCCCACAGAGAACCAACTGACAAAATTTGGGAGCACGTGCTCCCCATGTGGCCGCGGTTGCGCGGCCAAACCATGGGTTTGGCCGCCCTTCCGCGGCAACTTGGAGGGATCACGACCCCAAATTTCGTTGTAGTTCTTAGAATTCCCTGCACGGATTTTTAAGACATCCAGAAATAAATTTTGAGACCGTTTAAAATTAACAGAACTGTCTGGTCGGAATTTTGCAATTTTTGTTTTCCGGTCGGATCGAAGTTTTAAACGCGTTAGCACAAGTTAGCATAGCAAAATGGTGAGGCTCTGATACCACTGTAAGTCTACGCTAGCGCCCCGGCAGTCTACAGACGCCAAATGCGGAACAAAAACTTTTAAACTTGGCGCTATCGTATACTTTAACCCGGATCTGCCATTATTGCTAAACTAACAAACTGTAAAGATTGTAGGAATGTTATACCGAACGATCCGAGTCCTTCGTTCTTCAACCATCATCCCACGCTCCGTTGCGGCTGCTCCGATCTCGTCGATCTCCGATTCCTTCGTCGAGGTGGCACCACATGATCGGTTCTTTAAACGGGCTCCCGCCTCTGACTCGAGGCAACTCGATCGTCAAGTTTGCTAAAAGAGACGACCAAGAATGATGTAGAGAATGAGTAGATGACTTTGTCTCACTTCGTCCAAATCCATGGACGATCGGTTAATGAAGTTGCCGTGGAAATCGGGTGATGGAATGAAATGGACTGTGAAATTCCATACACCGATAAAACCTATCATAATCTTTTCTCTCTAAAATGAAACATCAAGTGAGAGTGTGAGAATGAGGAGAGAGAGGGCAAGCCATATATAGCAAGAGGGAGGTGACCGTAGGAGAAGGGGGTGACCTTAAGCAAAAACTTCTCACTTTTAAAATATCTTTAGCTAAATAAAAGATCTTAACCAAAACAAGAAAGTGGTTAAAATCAAAGCATGAGTCACTCGACACCTCACCCAATCTAGAACCTTCTAGAACCTTCTAGAAGCATGACTCACTCTCATCCAAGAAAAGATAAATCCGTCTTTAACCGAATGTTAAAAGACGGCTGATAGAAAACTGGAAACTGGCAACTTCCAAAAGTGATCCTGAAACGAATTTCAGGACGACCCCGAAACTGTATAAATATACCCGCATTTATATTACGACCGAATATAAATGCAACTGAGACAAAGATATTATACCTACTCAATATAATACTCGGATCCGGCTTAAACCAAAGCCGACCAGTATCATCTGCCCGAAAACTGACACGTGTGTAAACGCACGTGCATTTTCCGAACCCTGCCATAAAACCATACGGCCTCTACAACGTTTCGCCCGAACTTGGGAAACTGTCTGTGGAGGACTCTAATGACTCGTCAGTACCCTGGCAGTGGGTTTAACCACAAACCGTCAGCGGCACTAGCAATGCGTAACGGCTGCCCATGGACTGACCTCAAGGGATGCCGATGAGCGCACTCATCCAGAAAACCCTACTGAGCCTAACAGTGACAATGTATATACAGTCCGGTCCGTTCGTCAATGAGTATCGCATATCTGTCTAGGGGGCTAGCAACGTCAGACCCCCAATAGCAGTATAAGTCATGTCGGAGTGAAGCCCAAATACACCCTGAGATACTACTGGAGTACCTACCAGTAAATCTCCTACCATGGCCATGGATTTGTGTAATGGCTCTCCTAGACACAGCACGACCTCGCCCCCAATACCGGGAGAGACGAATCCCCTGCCGATCCGCTCCCGTGCCTCCATATGGCTCGGGACTGTACCCAAAAGCTACCTGTTTGCACGACTCCTTTGAGCCGTGGTAGGGTAGAAATCAAAGCACAGTGGGAACTCACACGAGACAAATGACGACCTCAGGTCGATGAACTAACCTGTACACATGTCACCAGGGAACTGCTATCTGACGGTAGATATAATACTAACTAGCAGATTCCCGGCGAGTCCTGTCCGGTGTACTCATAACCCAATGAGCACCGGTATACATCTTAGGTGATCCAACTGACACCAGTGGCTTGTGAGACCGGCCACCGCCCCTCGTCGGGGTCTCGACTGTACACACTAGTCTACTCCGGAGTATCGATGCCCTGTCTCGAAACTCCCATGACTAGGGACCTCAATTAAGGATATGCATATAAACTACCCAACTCTCGCGTATATGATCGCCATCATACTGTTGGTAGTAAAGCAAGATCCTAAGGGCTCTATCAAAGTGTAACATGCAATCAGTCACCTGAACATGTACACGACTGATAAAGGCAAACCAGATAGCATACTATCATTTCGAGTAAGACTGTCCTACCGGGATAGGTCCTCCGCAATCATTGCAATCACGTACCTGCGATCCAATAATTGACTATGAGGGCACTATCTCCAACAACTAATTCAATAAATGAAAATGCCACCTCTCTCTTTATGTCACATCCTTCTAGAAGCTTCTCGGAAAATTACGAGAACGCCCCTCTCATCCGTGAAAACACGGAAAAACTTTAGACTGTATAAATCCAATAACCTGATACTAGAATCTGGCTTAAACCAAAGCCGGCTAGTAAAAACTGTCCGAATATCGTACGTGCGATCAAACACGTATGCGTCCGAACCTTTGTCGTAAAACCATACGACCTCTTTATCTTTTCGCCTGGGTTTGGGATATCTCTGTGTGGGACTCTAAAGACTCGACTACTACGCTGGCAGTGGGTTTAACCACAGACCGCAAGCGGCACTAGCTGTACGTAACGGTCCCCCGGTAGTTGTCGATAAGAAAGCTGATGAGGTAACCCATCTGAAATCCTACTGAGCCTGTCTGTGACAATATCCGCGCAGTCCGGTCTGTTCGTCTGAGAGTATCACATGTACGGTCTTGGGAGGTGGTGGACGTCAGACCCCTAATAACCATACAAGTCGTGTCGGTATGGCTCTATCACCATCCGAGAATCTACTGATCAACCTATCAGTAATTCTCAATCAGCCCTGGCCAAGGACTTATGGTAATGACCAAACGATCAGAGTGCGATATCAACTCCCTATACCGGGAGAGACGAATCCCTAACAGTCACTCACTGCCTCCACATGGCTCGAGACTGTGCCCAACTGAAACCTGTTTGCACGACTCCTTTGAGCCGTGGTAGGGTAACAATCAAAGCACAGTGGGAACTCACACGAAACAAATGATGACCTTAAGTCAACGGACTATCTGCACACATGTCACCTGAGAACTGCTATCTGACGTTAGGTATAATACCATCCAGTCAGTTCTCGGCGAGTCCTGTCCGGTGTACTCACACCCAGTGAGCATCTGTATACATTCTTAGGTGAACACCACCAATGGTTGCGGGACCAATCCATCGCCCCTCGTCAGGGTCTAGATATGTATACAATAGTCTACTCCGGAGTATCGATGCCTAATCTCGATACTCCTGCGACCAGGGACATCTAAGGGTGTGCCTATTGACTATCCAGTTCCCACTAGTATGACTGCCATCACAACGCCGGTAGTCAGACAAACACCCTATGGGCTTTATCAACATATATATATAAATACCAAGTAAAATATATTATACGTTAAGACAAAGTCAAACCAAATAGCGTACTATCATATCAAGCAAGACTGTCATGTACATACATATCCCAAGCTTCCTATACAATGTAGGCCTCTACGGCATTTATATCCAACAACTGTGAAAACGAATAATGCTGATGTAACTAGTCGGCCGCGGAACAGCCGCACGAGCCATGCTCGTGCCGCGGTTCCGCCGCGATTTAGAGGAATCGTGCTGCCGAATTTCACAGTGATTCTTAGTATTACCTGATGATATTTCTGCATATTTTTAATTTCGAAAAAAACACATTTTACAGAAAAGTCCAGAGAGCATTTTCAAAGTCGGGTTTTGGGTCGATTGGACTTCTAACTCCGTCGGGACTTCGCCTAAGGCTCTAGATAGGCTCTGATACCACTGTAGGGTTCCTAGGCACTCTAATGGAGTCTCCCAAGTGATCAAACATGCACAAATCAAAAATTCCTAGTGCCTAGAAAAACCTAGAACGGATCGTTGACTAGAAATCTAGGCGAAACAAGCAAGTAAACGGAAATTAATGCTCAGGGAAAGTGACTACAACCTTTGTAGATCCGGTCCACCACCTCCTAGGCTCCGTGATGAAGTCCCTCCGCTGTCCAAAACGAACCCATGACTCTAGCATCGGTATCATCGAAGAATGGGCGGGCTTGATCGTCGGTTCGATGCCGAAGATGATCTACGTCGAGGCATCACAAGAACAAGCTCCGTCTTCGCCAAGTCAAGAAACTTGTGAAGACAACACACTCTAATACATGGAAAGTATTAGAGGATGAGAAAATAGGAAGTTGGTAGACTTTAGATTTGGATTTCTCACTTGATTTGGCTAGTTGCCATTGAAGTAGAAAGCTTTTCTTCATGTTGAAGAAGATGAAGAAGATATGATAAGTTCTTCATTATTTGATAAATAAATCAATACTTATCATGACTTCAACCATGGTTTACTGTAGAGATTTAACCAAGGTTTAGATGAGTGGTTAGGGTTAGAGAAAAGACAAGAATGGTGGACTTAGTCAAGGTTTCAAGAAGCTTCAACTAAAAACAAAATAAGTCCACCATTTATCTTTCTCCTTTTCTTTTCAAATGAAACAAATAAAATAAATAAATAAATAAATGAATAAGCAAATGAAATGATACCCTAACCACTCACTAACCATGGTTCAATACTTTACACAAAACCAAGCAAGAATGTATCATCAAACATGATACAATTATGTGCACAAAATATATCATATATACAATGTGCAATACAAGTGAGTAAATCCATTTAAAGTGAACCAATACTAAATAATGCAAAGTAATATATCAAATATATAATTATACATTAAATCATTAAATCAACACTTGATTTAACGATCCGGTCATATCGCATATAACCGACTAGTATCCTATGTATCGGCTTATCGAATCAATCCTTGATTCGATAACTAGGTTACATCGCATATAACCAATCGATACATTCATCGCGAGAATGGAATACGGTATCACATACACGCATTATTCTCGGTCCCGCACATATCTCATATGCGCTCCTATTTCGTTTCGCTTGAGCCAGGAAACCTCTGTGTAGGACTCTAAAGACTCGTCAATACGCCGGCAGCAGATGATGATCATATCAAACACCCACAAGCCGCAAGCGGTCTGCCAAACGTAATGGCCACCCGGGTATTGAGCGATCAGAAGATCGACGAGCAAGCCCGCTCACACTCCTGTGAATCCAACCAGTAACACTCACCGTATAGTCCGGTCTGTTCGTCTGATATGTCGCATATCTCGCCTAGGGGTGGTAAACGTCAGACCCCAATAGCTCGATAAGTCATGCCGACGTAAGGTCCATAACAATCGTGAAACTACTGATAACTCTTAACAGTATATCACTGCAACCCTGGCCAGGGATTTCCTGTCATGGCCAGTCGAGCATAGCACAACATCAACCCCCAATACCGAGAGTGACGAATCCCCTCCTATCGCTCATTGCCTCCATGTGAATCGGGACTGTACCCAAAAACCACCTGTTTGCACAACTCAGTAGAGCCATGGTAGGGTGGAAATCAAAGCACAGTGGGAGACACACAAGACTCTATGACGATCTCGGGTCAACAAACTAAGCTGTACCAGTGTCACCAGAGAACTGCCATCTGACGTGAGGTATAATACCATCTGGGAGTTCTCGGCGAGTCCGTTCAGTGTACCCAGTCTCCACTGAGCACCCGCATACCATCTTCGATGTCAAACACCAATGGATATGGGATCATCCATCGCCCATCGCATGGGTCGAGAAGATATGCGCTAGTCTACTCTGGAATATCGATGCCCCGTCTCGATATTCCCTCGACTAGGAACAATGAAGGATGTACTCATGGACTATCCAGGCCCCACTAGTATGATCTACATCACAGTCCTGGAAGTCGAGTACACATCCTAAGGGCTTTATCAACATGTAATCAGAGAGACAGAAAGTATACATGTTAAGATAAAGAGCAACCAGATAGCGTACTATCATGTCGAGCAATAAAGTCCTACCTGTATATGTCCCAGCATCCACTACAATAAACATCCAATGTACAGTAATGGCCTCTAGGGCATACAAATAACTAACAAGTAGAGCCCTTAGGATTTTTGCTTGATTACCAGCGTTGTGATGGCGCTCACACTCGTGGGAGCTGGGTAATCCATAAGCACATCCTTATACAGGTCCCTAGTCATTGGACTATCGAGACAGGGCATCGATACTCCGGAGTAGACTAGCGTATGCGCTTCTCATCCCAGTGTGGGAGACGGTCTATCCCACAGCCGTCAGTACGTCGTATTTGCGATAGTATGCGGGTGCTCGTTAGGTTACAAGTACACTGGACAGGACTCGTCGGGAACTGTTGGTTGGTATTATACCTATCGTCAGTTATCAGTTCCCAGGTGACATGAGTACAACTTTGTCCGCTGACTTGATACTGTCACTTCGCCTCGGGTATGTTCCCACTGCACTTTGATTGCTACCCTACCACGGCTCAAAGGAGTCGTGCAAATAAGTAGTTTTTGGGTGCAGTCCCGAAGCACTTGGAGGAAGTGACGGTTAGACAGGATTCGTCTCTCCCGGTATTGGGGGTTGACATCACGCTGTGTCCAGGAGAGCCATTACACGAGTAGTCCCTGGCCAGGGAAAGCGAGATATACTGGTAGGTTTCCAGTGTTATCTCAGGGTGTTCTGGGCTACACTCTGACACGACTTGTACCGCTATTAGAGGACTGACGTTCACCGCCCACCAGGCCCGCCATGCGATGTATCAGACGAACAGACCGGACTGTACGGAGACTGTCACATACAGGCTCAGTAGGAGTTCAGATGGGGTTCACCTCGTCAGTCTTCTTATCGACATCTACCTGGGGACCATTACGTACAGCTAGTGCCGCTTGCGGTCTGTGGTTAAACCCACTGCCAGCGTAGTGTCGAGTCTTTAGAGTCCCACACAGAAAGCTATTCGCCTTTAGGCAAAATGAGTAGAGGTCGCATGGTTTTGCGACAGGGTTCGTTCACATCCGCGCACTTGTGCACGTTTGCTGTCCGGACAGCTTATACTAGCGGGCTTTGGTTTAAGCCGGATCCTAGTATATGATTTGGGATTGGTTTTTCTCATTGTATTCGTGTTCCTCGGATCACGAATACGGGTGCGTATGCACAGTTGCTTGAGACAGAGGGAGAGGACTTTGATTAGGGTTAATGACTATTGTCATTTTATTAACCCTAATGCTTATGTGTGTATTATGGTTAATTGATATTAGTTTATTATAATTGTGCATGGTTATGGTTGTTGACCATTTGACATTCTTGACTTGTTAACCTTGTTTGACACTTTGACCATCATCATTTCATTTGGAAGATGCTCTTTGATCCTTGCAATTTGCATTAAAAATGAAATGATAATGGTCATGTCTGGATTAAGCCATGACAATTATCTCACTAATTATCAAATTACAATAATTCACACATATATGAGAGAATGCTTCATATTATTCTCTCATTCTATTTTTTACTTTCTCTCTCTTGTTCTTCCTATCCCTCAAGCTCTCCCCTCTCATGTGTTGAGAAACACTTGAGCTTGAGAAAAACCCCTTCTTGATAATCTCTACTCTCATCTAGGGTTCAAGGATTAGCACTTCTTGCACCCTAGTTACTTCTAGCTTGGAGTCGAAGCCAAATGTTGAGGCTTTCGGGTGGATCTTTCTTCGACGTGAGAAGACGACAAAGGTGACCTCTTTCCACTACTCCAAGGAGCAAGGAGAGAAGGACATAAAGCCCTAGGTATAACCTTCCAAACACTTAGCTAGTTTCTAGTTAGCTTTAGCTTGTTTTTGTTTAGCAAAGATCCTTCTTTGTCTAGTCAATGTTGCCTAAGTTGATAAAAATTAGATTTTTATTCCGTTTTCCGCCTCCCCGCAAGCACCGGGGTGGGCAACGTGGACTTACACAAGTAACCGGGTTCTGGAGTCCAGTAGGAGACCAACTCGAGGAGTCGAGTCTGGGTCTCCTAACTCTAGAATTGGTAGGGTTGCTTGCCGCTCTCGTAGGGGTCTAGGGGTGTGGGTTTGGCTATTCATCGCGACCGTGGAATCCGTGTTTTATACTGGTTCGTATTGAAAACACGGACGTCCTAGTATATCCAATGTTTCATATGATTCTTCTGCTGCGATATCTGTGATGTGATCATGTGATATGTTCTGTGATGGATACTTTATATAGTATATATGATATATTATATAGACGTTACTTATGTTTTACATCCGCGCTAGCCCTGTCCCGCTCTGCCGTTAGTCACCTAACCAACGGTGCACGAGGGGACATCGAGGCGAATGCGGATGGCATAAGTGTACGTCGTATTTATCTGTGATGTTTAGGTGGACTTAAATGATGGGACTTCATTAATGTGATTAATGAAAGAAAAGAAACCTAAGATGTTGTGGAATCGAATTTCAAAATAAAACAGGTAGCTACAGTTCTTGCTTTGCACAGCGGTATATATGATATATCCTGCACCTTATTCGATAAGGAAAGGACCGAGATCCCTTCACCGGGAGTGACTCCTTTAGCAATAAATGGCAGATGCTACACACTCGGTTTGTCTTTTGATTGCTTTTAAGAGTTCTGCTTTGCACAGTGATATATATGATATATCCCGCACCTCATTCGACGAGGAAAGGACCGACGATCCCTTCACCGGGAGTGACTCCTTTAGCAAAACTAGAAAAGCCTCAAAGACACTCCATTTCAAAATTCATTCGATCCTACAACGATATCAAGTTCATTACGCAAAAGGTTTTCAGAAAAACCTGTCGTAGCCCTCCGTCATTTCAGATAAGTAATAGTTAGTATTCGTGCTACGTTTGTTGGCATGCGTCAAGGCGTAGTGTGCGGTAGCTAACTAGTATTTATCTGCTTATGCATATGATGCAGATTGGATTAGGGTAGTCGTGCGACTTTGTTGGCCTGCGTCAAGGGTCGTGCGGGTGGGTTTAATTCAATCAGGAAATGACGGGTTGAACTTGACTAGCACACTATGGTTTGTTGGCCTGCGTCAAGGTCATAGGACGCTAGGGGAAAAATTATCGGGAATTTCAAGTGTTGAAATTTGCAATGAGATTGCATACCTTCTATGAGATAGTTGGATCCCGATACCCGCTGCGAGTAAGAGTTACTCCTGGGAGAGTTTTACACATTATAATTAGCCGATCAAGTAGGTGTCTAGAAAGGTGTCAACGGGGTTACGCCTCTGGGAAAATGAGGTTTACAGTAATTAGGTTCGTGCGAAAGCACGGGGGACCTCCCTCAAAGTACCGACACTGGCCTGGCTGAAAGATTGGCGAACTTGTAGCGTGTAATTAATCCCGGCTAGTCTTTCCTTTTGGGGTTTGAAGGAAGATTTGATAAAAACAGTGGGAGCCATCCTGATTAGATAAAATAAATAACCAATCTGATCTTGCAAGAGCGCACGCTGAGTGTTTTCTTCTCTCTCTCTCCTGGTAGCGACCATATCACGCCTTAATCAAGATAATAATACGGATGTACTGACCGAACCCGCTTGTTATACTGAGCTGGGGAACGTTGGTCCCGCTCCAACTTATAATTGTTATAAGACAGAGCAGGAAATTGAGGATTACCAGAATTCCCGTGCCGCCGAAACGAAGAAAGTGCATGTGATGCATCTCCTTCGGGTGTGTTCATTATACAGAACTGTTTCTCAGTGTCCTCTGCATCCTGGGTATCTGATACCGGATCAGGATCCCAGACATGTAATCTGTTACATAGGGCTATAGAAAGGCAGAGAACTGAGAACGGGTGATAAGTTTCATGAGACAGAAAATGGGGCAAGTGTTGCAGCCAAGTCTGTTGGTCACTGTCACCCTATATTACCAATACATTGATTCTGAATGAATGTTATTAGATACCGAACCTGATATACAAAATCATATCACTCTCTTTATTAGTAAAGAAATGATAAAATTTTGTATTGTTGGATAATGTTTTGAACATTTTCTATATCAAAAGTTGATCGGATCAGGAACGTTATCTAAAAGCATTGATGTTCTAAATCAAACTACAGTTTTTAGTATGCAGAACACACACAAGAGGAATAGTTCAGAAATGAACGAATCCTTCTTGAGGCATTGTAGACTAGGTCATATCAATGCGACCCGACTGGCTAAGTTGCACATAGATGCATATTTAAATCTGTTTGAATTTACATCTTGTGAAACTTGCCAGTCATGTCACAAAGATTAGATGACCATAGCTTTGTTTATTGGAAACAGAGAAAGAGTTAGTGAACTCTTGGGATGATACATGTTGATGTATAAAGGTCCCCTGTCTACACATGCCAGGACCGGTTCTTTATACTTCGTTACATTCTCTGACAGTCTCTCAAGATTCAGCCATATGTTCCAGTTGAAACATAGGTCCGAACCTTTTGAGGTATTCACAGAATATAAGTTAGAAGTAGATAACCAAAATACAGGTATAAGTATTATTTCTTATGATAAGATTAGGGAGGAGAATACATTAGCACGGAATTCCTGGTTTATTCTAAAGGAGAATGAGATTCTCTATCAGCATTACTCCTCTGTATACACCATAGCACGATGGTATATCAGGGCGGAGCAGATACACCCTATTTGATATGGTGTGCTCTATGATGAGTACTACTGAGTTACCTATTCCCTTTTGGGAGTTATGCGCTAGAGAAGCTGCATTCCTATTGAATAGGGTTCCAATCAAATCAATTGCCTACCACTTCATATGTGATATGGAAAGGGAAGAGCCCATATCTTAAGTTTGTTAAGATTTGGGGTTGTCCGGCCTATGTCTAAAAGCAAAATCCAGACAAGATCGAGGCAAGGTCTGTTATGTAGAACAGGAAATGTTCCAGCTATACAAACTGCAGCTGATGATTTGGTAGAACCGAAAGATTCAACAGTAACCAACGAACCTCAGCCTCTCCTCCGATCTAGTAGGGTTCCTCACCCACCTGAGAGATACTTTGGTTTCTCTATGATAGTGGGAGCGAGGATTGCATCATGAGATGATGACCCAACTAGTTTCGAGCTGGCCATCAGGAGTGAGACTCTGTAAGAATGGCTGGATGTTTATCGATCTGAGATGGAATCCTTATACACCAACAAAGTATAGACTTTAGTTGCTTTATCTGAAGGGTTAAATTCCCATCAGGAGCAAGTATATCTTGAGAAGATTACTTGGTGTAGATGGAAAAGTTGAGACTTTCAAAGATAGACTTGTTAAAGATTTTCGTCATCGACCAGGCGTGGATAATGATGAAACCTTTTTCCAGTAGCTATGCTTAAGTCCATCCAGATCGTACTTGCCACGGCTACATACCATGACTACAATATCTGGCGGTTGGGTGTCATGACTGCTTTTCTAAATGATGTTTTAGAAGAGTGCGTTTATAAGTACACAGCCAGAGGTCCTCGTAGACAGTGGGAGCAGCGGAAACGTGTGCAAGATGTTTTATGTGATAAAGCAGGCATCGCGGAGTTGGAACGTCTGTTTTGATGTGTTAGTCAAAAAGTTTGACATCATCAAAATGGTAGATGAACCTTGTATATACAAAAAGGTAGTAGGGAGTATGGTGGTGATCCTCGTAGAGTACATGGATGACACACTCTTAATGGGGAAGTAGTTTCCTATGCTACGCTCGGTCAATCTCCGCTTATCATAAGGATTCTCCATATAGGATCAATGTGATACCTACTAAATCCTGGGTTTTGGATCTATGAGATAGATCTAATTGGATATTAGGATACTCACTAGTTGTAGTGAGATGGTATCAATTGATTCTGGGGAGAATCACTGGAAAGGTTCCAGAGTGATAAGGACGACTGAATGTCAGTCACAGGTATTGTCTTTACCCTCAGTAAAGGGACGGTATGTTGGAAGAGTTCCAAGCTAGATACCGTAGCATACTAGACGATAAAAGGTGGATAAATCGCTACTTAAGATGCTACCAAAGAGGCTGTCTGGGTGTATATCAGTTCATGAGATGAACTTAGTTCCTCCCATTGTGTGACAATGGAGTTGTGGCTTATCCCAAGGAACGTCCGTCCCATCAGTGATCCAGACATATTCTGAGGCAGCATCACCGGATCATGGAGATAGTTGATCTCTAGGGTGATCGAAGTTAGGAGAGCAGACTCAGAGGATAACACGGCGGATCCACTCACGAAGGCCTATTCCCAGAGAGAGACTTTTATGGGATGGTTGAGTATGAGATACTACAAGCACTGCTACAGATGGCCCTAGTGCAAGTGGGAGATTATTAGTTATATGTATTCCCTAGAGGCCATTACTGTACATAGGATGTATATTGTAGTGGATGCTTGGACATATATAGAGAGGACTTTCTTGCTCGACATGATAGTATGCTATCTGGTTACTCTTTACCTTAACGTGCACACTGATTGTCTCTCTATTATATGTTGGTAAAGCCCTTAGGATGTGTACTTGACTACCTGGACTATGATGCGGATCATACTAGTAGGGACATGGTAGTCCATAAGTACATCCTTCAAGGTCCCTAGTCGTGGGTGTATCGAGACGGGGCATCGATATACCAGAGTAGACTAGCGTATACCTTCTCGACACATACAGATGGGCAATGGATGATCCCATATCCATTGGTGTTTGACATCAGAGATGATATACGGGTGCTCAGTAGAGACTGGGTACACTGGACGGACTCGTCGAAAACTCCCAGATGGTATTATACCTTACGTCAGATGGCAGTTCTCTGGTGACACTGGTACAGGTTAGTCTGTAGACCCGAGATCGTCATAGAGTCTTGTGTGATTCCCACTGTGCTTTGATTTCCATCATACCACGTCCAAGAGGGCGTGCAAAAAGGTGGTTTTTGGGTACAGTACCGAATCACATGGAGGCAATGAGCGATAGGAGTGGATTCGTCTCTCTCGGTATAGGGAGTTGATGTTGTACTGTGTTCGATTGGCTATAACTGGAAATCCCTGGCCAGGGTTGCTGAGATTTACTGGTAAGTGTTACCAGTAGTTTCTTGAACTGTTATAGACCTCATATCGACACGACTTATCGAGCTATTGGGGTCTGACGTTTACCACCCCTAGGCAAGATATGTGACATATCACACGATCAGACCGGACCGTACGGTAAGTGTTACTGGTTGGATTCACAGGAGTGTGAGCGGGCTTGCTCGTCGATCTTCTGATCGCTTAATACCCGGGTGGCCGTTACGTTTAGCAGACCGCTTGCGGCTTGTGGGTGATTAATATGATCATCACCTGCTGCCGGCGTATTGACGAGTCTTTAGAGTCCTACACAGAGGTCTCCTGGCTCAAGTGAAACGAAATAGGAGTGCATATGAGATATGTGCGGGACCGAGAATTATACCAGTATGTGATACTGTATTCAATTCTCGCGATTTGTATCATTGGTCGGTTATATGTGATATAGCCGGGTTACCGAATCAAGTGTTGATTCGATATATTGATACACTTGATATTAGTCGGTTATATGCGATATGACCGGATTGTTAAATCAAGTGTTGATTTAATGATTTAATGTATAATTATATATTTGATATATTACTTTACATTAACTAGTATTAGTTTACTTAAGATGGATTTTCTCACTTGATGTGCACATTGTATATTTGATATAGTTTTGTGCACTATTTTGTATCATGTTTGATGATACATGCAAACTTGGGTTAGTGTGTGATTTAAACCATGGTTAGTTAATGGTTAGGGTTTCATTTGATTCACTTATTCATTTATTTATTTTATTTATTTCATTTTGGAAAGATAAAGAGAAAGGTGGCTTATTTTGTTGTTTTGTTGAAACTTCATGAAGTGTTGAAAGCTTGACCATTCTTGTTCTTTTCCTAAACCTAACCATTAAACCTAACCCTAGTTTATTCTCTACACTTAACCATGGTTGTGATATGATAAGAATCACCTTATTTTCTATTTTCCAATAATTCTTATTATATTATCATCATCATCTTCTTCTTCTTCAAGAAGAAAGCTTGCCACCATTAATGGCATCTGGAGAATAAGATTGAGAAATCCAATTCTAAAGTGAACCCTCTTCCTATTTCTTCATCCTCTACCTCTTGCAAAGTAGTATAGGGTGTTTTCTTCACAAGTTTCATGACTTGGTGAAGTGGGAGCTTGATCTTGTGTTGCCTTGACGTAGATCATCTTCGGCATCGAAGTCGACGACCTAGCCCGATCATTCTTTCGATGAAACCACCGCGAGAGTCCAGGATCCGATGGGTACAGCGGAGGGACTTCATCATGGAGCAATGGAGGTGGAGGACCAGAACTACAAAGGTTGTATTTCTGTTCACTTATTAGTAAAGCAGTTTACTAGTTGTTGTTATCGCCTAATCTCTAGTTAACGAATCCGTATTAGGGTTTCTCGGCACTTTTAAAATTTGAAATTGGCATGGTTGATGCCTTGTGAGACCTCTTGAGTGTGCCTAGGAACCCTACAATTACAACTAGTGAGCATCCTAACATCCAGTTAGATCTATCGCATAGATCGAAAAAATCAGGATTTAGTAGGTATTACTTTTATCCAATATGGAGAATCATTGTGATAAGCGGAGATTGACCGAGCGTAGCATAGGAAACTCCTTCCCCATCAAGAGTATGTCATCCATGTACTCTACGAGGATCACAACCATACTCTCTACCACCTTTTTGTATATACAAGGTTCATCTACCATTTTGATGATGTCAAACTCTTTGACTAACTCATCAAAATAGATGTTCCAACTCCGTGATGCCTGCTTTATCACATAAAACATCTTGCGTACGTTTCCGCTGCTCCCACTGTCTACGAAGCCCTCTGACTGTGCACTTATAGACTCTCTCTTCTAAAACATCATTTAGAAAAGCAGTCATGACACCCAACCGCCAGATATCGTAGTCATGGTATGTAGCCGTAGCAAGTAGGATCTGGATGGACTTAAGCATAGGCCCCAGAAAAGGTTTCATCATTAGCCACAACTGGTCTATGATACAAACCTTTAACAAGTCTAGTTTTGAAAGTCTCAACTTTTCCATGTACACCAAGTAATCTTCTCAAGATATACTTGCTCCTGATGGGGCTTTAACCCTTCAGATAAGGCAACCAAAGTCCATACTTTGTTGGTGTATAAGGATTCCATCTCAGATCTTTAAGCATCCAGCCATTCTTACAGAGTCCCACTCCTGATAGCCAGCTCGAAACAAGTTAGGTCATCATCTCATGATGCAATCCTCGCTCCTATTGTCATAGAGAAACCAAAGTATCTCTCAGGTGGGTGAGGAACCTTACTAGATCGGCGGAGAGGCTGAGGTTCGTTGGTTACTATTGAATCCTTTGGTTCTACTAAATCGTCAGCTGCGGTTTGTATAGCTGGAACTCCTTCCAGTTTTACCTCATGTCCACTCATTTCTTCATAAGAAATTCCCTTCCATAAAGGTGGCATGCAGAGAAACAAAACATCTTTTGTTCCTCGGTTTGGTAGAAGCTATTCCCTTGCAAATGCTTGGGATATCCAACAAACTTCTACAGTACTGACTTTGCCTCGAGCTTGTCCGGATTATGCTTTTAGACATAGGCTGGACAACCTCAAATCTTAAAAAACTTAAGATATGGGCTCTTCCCTTTCCATATCTCATATGAAGTGGTAGGCAAGTGATTTGATCGGAACCCTATTCAATAGGTATGCAACTTCATAAGTGAATAACTCCCTATAAGGAAATAGGAAACTCAGAAGTACTCATCATAGAGCGCACCATATGAAATAGGGTGTGGTTGCTCCGCCCCGATACACCGAGGTGCCGTGGTGTATACGGAGGAGTAATGCTAAGAGAGAATCTCATTCTCCTTTAGAATAGTCCAGGAATCCCATGCTCAGGTATTCTCCTCCCTGATCACATCAAAGGACATAGTACTTATACCCGTTTTGGTCCTCTACTTCTAACTTATATTCTGTGAATATCTCAAAAGGTTCGGACTTGTGTTTCAACAGGAACATATGTCTGAATCTTGAGAGATCATCAGAGAATGTAATGAAGTACAAAGAACCGGTCTTGGCATGTGTAGACAGGGGACCTTCATACATCAACATGTATCATCCCAAGAGTTCACTAACTCTTTCTCTGTTTCCAGTAAATGGAGCTATGGTCATCTTATCTTTGTGACATGACCGGCAAGTTTAACAAGATGTAAATTCAAGCTAATTTAAATATGCATCTATATGTAACTTCAGCTAGTCGGGTCACATTGATATGACCTAGTCTACAATACCTCAAGAAGGATTCGTTCATTTCTGAACTCTTCCTCTCGTGTGTGTTCTGTATACTAAGAACTGTAGTTTGATTTAGAACGTCTATGCTTTTAGATAACGTGCCTGAACCGATCAACTCTTGATATAGGAAATGTTCAAAACATTATCCAACAATACAAAATTATATCCTTTCTTTACTAATAAAGAGACTGACATGATGTTGTATATCAGGTTCGGTGTCTAATAACATTCGTTCAGAATCAATGTATTCTAGTAATACATGGTGATAACTACCAACATCTTGGTTGCAACCCTTGCACCGTTTCTATCTCATGAAACTTATCACCCGTTCTCAGTTCTCTACCTATCTGTAGCCCATGTAACACATTACATATGTGGGATCCTGATTCGGTATCTCATACCCAAGACATAAAGGATACTGAGAAACAGTTCTCTGTAATGAACACACCCGAAGATGATGCATCATCATGCACTTTCTACGTTTGGGCGGTACGGGAATTCTGGAAATCCCCTATTTCCTGCTCTGTCTTATAACATTTATAAGTTGGAGCGGGACCAACGATCCCCAGCTCAGTATAACAAGCGGGTTCGGTCAATACATCCGTATTATTATCTTGATTAAGGCGTGATATGGTCACTACCTGTAGAAAGAGAGAAGAAAACACTCTGCGTATGCTCTTGCAAGATCATATTGGTTATTATTTTATCTAATCAGGATAGCTCCCACTGTTTTTATCAAATCTTCCTTCAAACCCTAAAAGGAAAGACTAGCGGAGATTAATTACACCCTACAATTTCGCAATTCTTTCACCCAGGCCAGTGTCGGTACTTTGAGGGAAGTTCCCCGTGCTTTCGCACGGACCTAATTAAAGTAAACCTCGTTTTCCCAGAGGCGTAACCCCGTTGACACCTTTCTAGACACCTACTTGATCGGCTAATTGTAATGTATAAAACTCTCCCAGGAGTAACAATTACTCGCAGTGGGTATCGGGATCCAACTATCTCATAGAATGTATGCAATCTCATTGCAAATTTCAACACTTGAAATTCCCGATAATTTTTCGCCTAGCGTCCCATGACCTTGACGCAGGCCAACAAACCATAGTGCGCTAGTCAAGTTCAACCTGTCATTTCTTGATTGAATTAAACCCACCCGCACGACCCTTGACGCAGGCCAAAAAGTTGCACGACTACCCTAATCCAATCTGCATCATATGCATAAGCAGATAAATACTAGTTAGCTACCGCACACTACGCCTTGACGCATGCCAACAAACGTAGCACGAATACTAAGTAGGACTTATCTGAAATGACAGAGGGCTACGACAGGTTTTTCTGAAAACCTATTGCGTAATGAACTTGATATCGTTGTGGAATCAAATGATTTTAAAATGGAGTGTTTTTTAGGCTTTTACTAGTTTCGTTAAAGAGGTCACTCCCGGTGAAGGGATCTCGGCTCTTTCCTCGTCGAATGAGGTGCAGGATATATCATATATATCACTGTGCAAAGAAAGAACTAGAAAAGCAATCAAAAGACAAAACCGAGGGGTGTAGCATCTGCCAGTCATTGCTAAAGGGGTCACTCCCGGTGAAGGGATCTTGGCCCTTTCCTCATCGAATAAGGTGCGGGATGTTCTACAAGGAACACCGCGATGCAAAGCAAGAACTATAGCTACCTGTTTTTGAAAATTCGATTCCACAATATCTTTTAGGTTTCTTTTCTTTCATTAATCATATTAATGAAGTCCCATCATTTAAGTCACCTAAACATCACAGATAAATACGACGTACACTTATGCCATCCGCATTCGCCTCGATGTCCCCTCGTGCACCGTTAGGTTAGGTAACTAACGGCAGAGCGGGGCAGGGCTAGCGCGGGTGTAAAACATATGTAACGTCTATATAATATATCATATATACTATATACAGTATCCATCAAAGCATATCAAATGATCACATCACAGATATCGCAGCAGAAAAAACATATGAAATATTGGATATACTAGGACGTCCGTGTTTTATTTTGAGCATCTATAAAACACGGATTCCACGGTCGGGATGAATAGCCAAACCCACACCCCTAGACCCCTACGAGAGCGGCAATCAACCCTTCCAATTCAAGGGTTAGGAGACCCGGACTCGACTCCTTGAGTTGGTCTCCTACTGAACTCTAGAACCCGGTTACTTGTGCTCTCCTCCTTGGGTCTATCCTAGTGCAGAAAAGTAAATAATATACAAATGGTGACATCAACCTCATCCCGGAAGTGCCCCAACAAAAGAATATTACAAACAATTAATTTTACATGAATGAAAATAAAAACTCTCATCTCACATAAAACCCCCGGATATTCAAAACGCGACGATCCAATATAACATATCCAACAACACATAACATCACATGTCATCAATGTAAGTAAGTATGCATACACCGATTTTCATCGACGTATAGCAACGAAAACCGGCGATACAACTACATACTACACTTACAGTCGCAGAAAAGAAAGTATAAAACTACAACGGTTGGATTCCGCAACTATTCTTAGACATCGCATGCCTAACAGTTATAAACCCCCCATTTTAGTCACTATATCGAAAACACTTTTCAATATCTAGTCGGGCAATTCAACAAGATACCCGATATACTGATCGAATGCTCGTCGCAAACTTTAGTAGACGGCCGCACCCCCGGATGCCATCGACGAAGTGCACTAAGGCGGAACACCGCTGCCGCGAGCATCCAAACGAATGCTTTTGGCTACGGGGTTCTCCTACAGTCACCTGGTCGGGGCTTTGGGGTGTGGCTGTCTATTAAATTTACCCGGCGAGTATTCGTGTATGCTACGTGATTGCGACGGACTTTTGATCGCATAAAAATTCCGTGGCAACCGATCATTTGAGACTAAACTGCTATGTTTATAACATTCAAATTAGTTATCTCACAACTACTTATGGATTCCAAATATTGTATCACATTCCAGATAAATAGACAATGTTAAATTTTCCGATCGAATGATCAAACACCCAAGTTTTCCCAAATGGTTCTCAACACTTGAGGGGAGTTTACAAACATCCATCACATGCCACAATACCAATGGTCCAGCCGTTGAAGGGTCAAGCCAACGCCTCACATGTGGCACACCGTACTGCCCCAAACCCTAAGGTTCAAAAGGCAGTTCAAGACGGTCACATAATCGAGTTAAGGTTTGTTTTCTTCTAGAGGGTCCATCGCGTAACTTGCACGATCTAGACGTTCTTAAACAACGGAAAAATCCAACACTTGAAAATTTTCCGGGTCGGGAAAAAGTGAGTTATTGATATCCGTTCGAACTTTTTAACAGTTTCTAAATATCCGGAAAACCCAACGAAATTAAATTTTCCGATCGAATCAAAGAATACAAAATAAACCCCAGAACACTCAACACTTGAGTCAGTTTAAAAATACCCAGAAAATAGCAATTTTTCCTACAGATGTTACTGTGCCAAAATGACACAGCGAGCCTTCTATATGGCCGCGGATCCGCGGCGTAAGCAGGGTATTGCCACGGTTCCGTGGCCTATTGTACGGATCACCGTCTCATTTTCCACAGTATTGCTTAGAAAACCCTGCCGAATTTTTTAGATATTTTTAATTCAGAAAAATCCCAGTTTTGAAAAAATTTCCAGAGAGGAAGGTTTACTTTGACGTATCGGGGTTCGTTCGGAGTTTTAACTTCGTATACTCATCGCCTAATGCTCTAGCTAGGCTCTGATACCACTGTAGGATTACTAGGCACTCTAATAAGGTTCTACAAGGCATCAATCATGCCGGATTAAAATTTTAGCCATGCCGAATAACTCTAAACAAGATCTTTAACTAGAGATTAGGAGAAAACAAGCAAGTTAAACTCTTTAACACTAAGTGAATAGGAAATACAATCTTTGTAGATTGGTCCTTCACTTCTTAAGCTCCTTGTAGTAGTCCCTTCGCTGCGATCATCGAACTCCCGAACTCTCGGACGGCTCCATGAGAAAATTGCAACGGTATTGCTTGAAGTCTTCGAGGCCGAAGATGATCTACGTCGAGAGAATACTGACTCAAGCTTCTACTTCACTAACTAGAGAATTAGTGAAGCAAACACCCTAAACTAAAGTGCTAGTCTAGTAGAGGATGATGAAATAGGAAATGAGTACACTTTAGAATTACTTTTCTCACTTTGGTTCTCTCTCTTTTTCAAACCCTAGAAAGAAAATCAAGGAGGAAGAAGATGAGCTTAAAATGAATATGAAACTAATCAAGAGAGAGAGAATTAACCATGGTGAGTGAGTATCATATACTAACTCATGTAGAGACATAACCATGGCTAATTATAGTGGTTAGGTTAATTAATATCTTAAGTAAAACAAAACTAGTGGACTAAGTCAATGCAACATAAGCTTCATGAAGCTTCATGCATTTGAGCTCATTATCCATTTGTATTAGAATTACTTTAAATATAAAAACCTAACCAATATAATTATAATGGTGTATGTCTCAAACACCCATGTAATGTGTATCAACAACCATGATACAATATGTACACAAATAAATATATATCACATATATATTAACTTATGCACAAGTGAGAAAAACAAATGCTTAAGTGAACCAATGTTAGTTAATGTAAATTAGTATATCACATATGCATTTATACACTAAATTATTAAATCAACACTTGACTTAATAATTCGGTCATATCTCATATAACCGACTAACATCCATTGTATCGACTTATCGAATCAACACTTGATTCGATAATCCGGCTATATCATATATAACCGACCGATACAAAAAGTCGCGAGAATAGAATACGGTATCACATACACGCATTATTCTTGGTCCCGCACATATCACATACGTGCTCCTATTTCGTTTTTCCTGAGCCAGTAAAACCTCTATGTAGGACTCTAAAGACTCGTCAATACACCGGCAGTAGATAATGATCATATCAAGCACCCACAAGCCGTCAGCGGTACTAGCTGGACGTAACGGCTACCCGGGTATTGAGCGATCAGAAGATCAGAAAGAAAGCCCGCTCCAACTCCTGCAAAAAGCCTGACAGTTACACTACCGTACAGTCCGGTCTCCTCGTCTGATATGTCGCATATCAAGTCTAAGGGTGGTAAACGTCAGACCTCAATAACCGATAAGTCGTACCGATCTGAGGCACATGACGGGTCGAGAAACTACTGGTAACACTTACCAATAAATCTCTAAACCAGCCCTGGCCAGGGACTTCCCTTTCATGGCCAATCGCGCACAGCGCAACATCAACCCCCAATACCGGGAGAGACGAAACCTCTCCTATCGCTCATTGCCTCCATGTGACTCGGGACAGTACCCAAAAACCACCGTTTTGCATGCCCTCTTGTACGTAGTAAGGTGGAAATCAAAGCACAGTGGGAATCACATAAGACTTTATGACGATCTCGGTTCTACAGACTAACCTGTACCAGTGTCACCAGAGAACTGCCATCTGACGTAAGGTATAATACCATCTAGGAGTTCTCGGCGAGTCCGTCCAGTGTACCCAGTCTCCACTGAGCACCCGTATATCATCTCTGATGTCAAACATCAATGGATATGGGATCATCCATCGCCCATCTATATGGATCGAGAAGGTATACGCTAGTCTACTCTGGTATATCGATGCCCCGTCTCGATACACCCACGGCTAGGGACCTTGAAAGATGTACTTATGGACTACCATGTCCCCACTAGTATGATCCGCATCATAGTACAGGTAGTTTTAGGGTTGCTAGGCACGCGCACAAGGGTCTACAAGGCATCAACCATGCCCGATTAAAAATTTAGCCGTGCCAAACAACCCGAATACGGAACTTTAAACTAGAGATTAGGCGAAAACAAGCATGCTAAACACTTTAACACTAAGTGAGAGGGATTACAACCTTTGTAGATCCGGTCCTTCACTTCATATGCTCCGTGTTGTGGTCCCTTCGCTGCGATCATCGGGATCCGGACTCTCGAGAGGTTCCACGAAGAGAAAGACGCAACCTTTGCTTCCGATCTTCGATACTAAGATGATCTACCTTGAAGTTTCTTTAACACAAGCTAACACTCATGAAATGATGTGAACACCCTCATCTAAATGGCAAGGGAAGATGAGGATGATGAAGTAGGATTTTTGCTCTCTTTATTTATATTTTTCTCACAATTATTCATCACTTGGAAAAATCAAGAAAGGTTTTTTTTTCATGAAAAATGAAGGAAGAAGATGAACAATATTAGTTTAATCCTTTTGTGATGAATAGGAAAAGGAGATAATGATCAATTATGCAACCATGGTTCACTTAACCATTGTAGAGAATTAAACAAGGGTTAGGGTTTTGGGTTGAGTTAAGAATGAGTCATATGAAAATATCTTTATCATGACAAAACAAAAACCTTCTAGAATCATCTAGAAACCATTAACCCAAATCAAACCCTAATCTTGTTTAATCTCTACTAAACATGTTGCATTATTTATCATATCATGTTACAATATTATATATCACATATACAATATTTATTGTAACCAAATAAAATAATACATTTAACATATATCGCATATATATCAATGTATTACCCGAGTGAGAAAAAGAATCTTTTAGTGAGCAAATATTAGTTAATGTAATTTAATATATCATATATATTATTATACATTAAATTATCGAATCAACACTTGATCCGACAATCCGGCTATATCGCATATAACCGACTAATATTTATCCGTACCGATTCATCGAATCAACACTTGATCCGATGACCCGGCTGATATCAAATATCGCGAGAATAGAATACGGTATCTCATATCGTATTATCCTCGGACCCGCACATATCACATACGTGCCCCTACTCCGTTTTGCCTGAGTCAAGAAACCTCTGTGTAGGACTCTAAAGAATCGTCAATACGCCGGCAGTAGGTGATGATTATATCAAACACCCACAAGCTGCAAGCGGTCAGCTAAACGTAACAGCTACCCAGGTATTGAGCGCTCAGAAGATCAACAAGCAAGCCTGTACATTCTCCTGCGAATCCAAACAGTAACACTCCCGTAGAGTCCGGTCTCGTCGTCTGATATGTTGCATATCTCGCCTAGGGGTGGTAAACGTCAGACCCCAGTAGCTCGATAAGTTGTGTCGATTTGAGGTCTATAACAGTTCGAGAAACTACTGATAACACTTACCAGTAAATCTCAGCAAAACTGGCCAGGGATTTCCGGTTATAGCCAATCGAACACAGCACAACATCAACTCCCTATACCGGGAGAGACGAATCTCCTCCTATCGCTCACTACCTCCATGTGATTCGGGACTGTACCCAAAAGCCACCTTTTTGCACGCCCTCTTGGACGTGGTATGATGGAAATCAAAGCACAGTGGGAACCACACAAGACTCTATGACGATCTCGGGTCAACAGACTACTCTGTACCAGTGTCACCGGAGAACTTCCATCTGACATATGGTATAATACCATCTGGGAGTTCTCGGCGAGTCCGTCCAGTGTACCCAGTCTCCACTGAGCACCCGTACACCATCCTTGATGTCAAACACCGATGGATATGGGATCATCCATCGCCCATCATATGGGTCAAGATGCGTATACGCTAGTCTTCTCTGGTGTATCGATGCCATGTCTCGATACACCCTCGACTAGGAACAGTTATAGGATGTACTTGTCGACTACCGTGGCCCCACTAGTATGATCTCATCATAGTCCCAGTAGTCGAGTACAGATCCTAAGGGCTTTATCAACATGTAATATAGAGACAATCAGAGTACATGTTAAGATAAAGTACAACCAGATAGCATACTATCATGTCGAGCAAGAAAGTCCTCCCTATATATGTCCTAGCATCCACTACAATATACATCGTATGTACAGTAATGGCCTCTAGGGCATACATATAACTAACAATCTCCCACTTGCACTAGGGCCATCTGTTATGGTATCGCATACCCAACAATTAGCTGCGGTTGAAGTATCTCATACTCAACCATCCCATAAAAGTCTCTACTGGGAAAAAGGCCTTTGTGAGTGGATTCGCGCTGTTGTCCTCTGTGTCTACTCTCCTAACCTCGATCTCCCTGGAGATCAACCATCTCCATGATCAGGTGATACTGTCTAAGATTTATATCTGGATTTCTGATGGGACGGTAGTTCCTTGGCTGAAGCCACAATTCCATTGTCACACAATGGTAGGAACGAAGTTCATCTTATGAACTTATATATATCCAGACTGCCTCTTTGGTAGCATCCTTGGTAACGATGTATCTTGCCTTTAATCGTCTAGTATGTCACGGTATCTAGCTTGGAACTCTTCCAACATACCGTCCCTCCACTGAGGGTATAGACAAGCCTGTGACTGACATTCAGTCGTCCTTATCAGCCTGGAACCTTTCCAGTGATTCTCCCCAGGATCGATTGATACCATCTTACTACAACTAGTAAGTATCTAACATCCAATTAGATCTATCTCATAGATCCAAAACCCAGGATTTAGGAGGTATCATTTTGATCCTATATGGAGAATCCTTGTGATAAGCAGAGATTGACCGAGCGTAGCATAGGAAACTCTTTCCCTATCAAGAGTATGTCATCCACGTACTCTACGAGGATCACCACCATACTCCCTACTACCTTTTTGTATATACAAGGTTCATCTACCATTTTGATGAAGTCAAACTCTTTGACTACCACATCAAAACAGATGTTTCAACTCCGCGATGCCTGCTTTATCATATAAAACATCTTGCTCACGTTTCCGCTGCTCCCACTGACTGCGAAGCCCTCTGGCTGTGTACTTATAGACACTCTTTTCTAAAACATCATTTTAGAAAAGCAGTCATGACACCCAACCGCCAGATTTCGTAGTCATGGTATGCAGCCGTGGAGAGTAGGATCTGGATGGACTTAAGCATAGCTTTGAAAGTCTCAACTTTTCCATATACATCAAGTAATCTTCTCAAGATATACTCGCTCCTGATGGGGATTTAACCCTTCAGATGAAGCAACCAAAGTCCATACTTTGTTGGTGTATAAGGATTCCATCTCAAATCGATTAAGCATCCAGCCATTCTTACAGAGTCTCACTCCTGATGGCCAGCTCGAAACTAGTTGGGTCATCATCTCATGATGCAATCCTCACTCCCACTGTCATAGAGAAACCAAAGTATCCCTCAGGTCGGTGAGGAACCCTACTAGATCGGCGGAGAGGCTGAGGTTCGTTGGAAACTATTGAATCCTTTGGTTCTACCAAATTATCAGCTGTAGTTTGTATAGCTAGAACCTTTCCAGTTCTACATAACAGACCTTGCCTCGAGCTTGTCCGGATTTTGCTTTTAGACATAGGCCGGAAAACCCCAAATCTTAACAAACTTAAGATATGGGCTCTTCCCTTTCCATATCATATATGAAGTGGTAGACAACTGATTTGATTTGAACCCTATTCAATAGGTATGCAGCTTCTCAAGTGCATAACTCCCAAAAGGAAATAGGAAACTCAGTAGTACTCATCATAGAGCACACCATATCAAATAGGGTGCTACTGCTCCGCCCCGATACACCGACGTGCTGTGGTGTATTCGGAGGAGTAATGCTGAGAGAGAATCTCATTCTCCTTTAGAATAGTCCAGGAATTCCGTGCTCAAGTATTCTCCTCCTTGATCTCATCAAAGGACATAATACTTATACCCGTATTTTGGTTCTCTACTTCTAACTTATATTCTGTGAATATCTCAAAAGGTTCGGACTTGTGTTTCAGCAGGAACATATGTCTGAATCTTGAGAGATCATCAGAGAATGTAATGAAGTACAAAGAACCAGTCTTGGCAAGTGTAGAAAGGAGACTTTCATACATCAGCATATATCAATCCCAAGAGTTCACTAACTCTTTCTCTGTTTCCAATAAACTGAGCTGTGGTCATCTTATCTTTGTGACATGACCGGCAAGTTTCACAAGATGTAAATTCAAACTAATTTAAATATGCATCTTTATGTAACTTTAGCCAGTCGGGTCGCATTGATATGACCTAGTCTACAATAACTCAAGAAGGATTCCTTTATTTATGAACTCTTCCTCTTGTGTGTGTTCTATATACTAAGAACCGTAGTTTGATTTAGAACGTCAATGCTTTTAGATAACGTGCCTGAACCGATCAACACTTGATATAGGAAATGTTCAAAACATTATCCAACAATACAAAATTATATCCTTTCTTTACTAATAAAGAGACTGATATGATTTTGTATATCAGGTTCAGTATCTAATAACATTTGTTCAGAATCATTGTATTCTAGTAATACAGGGTGACAGTGACCAACAGACTTGGCTGCAACACTTGCACCGTTTTCTGTCTCATGAAACTTATCACCCGTTCTCAGTTCTTTACCTATCTATAGCCCATGTAACAGATTACATATACGGGATCCTGATCCGGTATCACATACCTAGGACGTAAAGGATACTGAGAAACAGTTCTGTGTAATGATCACACCCGAAGATGATGTATCAACATGCACTTTCTTCGTTTGGGCGGCACGGGAAATCTGGTATTCCCTAATTTCCTGCTCTGTCTTATAACAATTATAAGTTGGAGCGGGACCAACGTTCCCCAGCTCAGTATAACAAGCGGGTTCGGTCAATATATCCGTTTTATTATCTTGATTAATGCGTGATATGTTCGCTATCTGGAGAGAGAGAGAAGAAAACACTCAGCGTATGCTCTTGCAAGATTAGATTGGTTATATAATATATCTAATCAGGATGTCTCCCACTGTTTTAGTCAAATCTTCCTTCAAACCCTAAAAGGAAAGACTAGCCGGGATTAATTACACGCTACAAGTTCGCCAATCTTTCAGCCAGGCCAGTGTCGGTACTTTGAGGGAGGTCCCCCGTGCTTTCGCACGAACCTAATTAAAGTAAACCTCGTTTTCCCAGAGGCGTAACCCCGTTAACACCTTTCTAGACACCTACTTGATCGGCTAATTGTAATGTGTAAAACTCTCCCAGGAGTAACTCTTACTCGCAGCGGGTATCGGGATCCAACTATCTTATAGAAGGTATGCAATCTCATTGCAAATTTCAACACTTGAAATTCCCAATATTATTTTGCCCCTAGCGATCTATGACCTTAACTAAGTCAACAAACCATAAATCGCAAGTCAAGTTCAACCCGTACATTTCCCGATTGAATTAAACTCACCCGTACGACCCTTAACTGAGTCAACAAAGCCGTACGAATACCCTAATCCAATCACATCTCATGTTTTAGCAGATAAACATTACTTAGCTACCGTACACTATGCCTTAACTAAGTCAACAAACATAGCACGAATACTAAATAATATCTATCTGAAATGACGGAGGGCTACGCAGGTTTTTCAGAAAACCCTGAGCGTAATGAACTTGATATCGTTGTAGAATCGAGTGATTTTAAATGGAGTGTTTTTTAGGCTTTTCTAGTTTTGCTAAAGGGGTCACTCCGGGTGAAGGGATCGTCGGCCCTTTCCTCATCGAATAAGGTGCAGGATATATCATATATACCGCTGTGCAAAGCAGAAACTATAGAAGCAATCAAAAGACAAACCGAGTTTCTAGCATCTGCCGGTTATTGCTAAAGGAGTCACTCCCGGTGAAGGGATCTCGGTCCTTTCCTTATCGAATAAGGTGCTGGATGTTCTACAAGGAACACCGCTATGCAAAGCAAGAACTAGAGCTACCAGTTTTTATAAATAAGTTTCTACAACATCTTAGGTTTCTTTTATTTCATTAATCTCATTAATGAAGTCCCATTTTATTATGCTTCACAAGCATCTCATTTTGAAACGAAATCTGCAATATAACATATATCTCATATATATATATATATATAATATAATATAAACATTCGTCTCAGGCAGTAATATGATCTCATCACAGAACATTGCAGTAGAAGAACATATATGAAATATTGGATATACTAGGACGTCCGTGTTTTTAATACGAGCCAGTATAAAACACGGATTCCACGGTCGCGATGAATAGCCAAACCCACATCCCTAGACCCCTACGAGAGCGGCAAGTAACACAGCCAATTCTAAGGTTAGGAGACCCGGTCTCGACTCCTCGAGATGGTCTCCCACTGGACCCTAGAACCCGGTTACTTGTGCTCCCCTCCTTGGGTCTACCTAATGCGGAAAAGTAAATAATATACAACGGTGACATCTTCCGCTACCTGGAAGTGCCCCAATAAAAGAATATTACATACAAATGAATTTTACATGAATGAAAAAGAAAAAACTCTCATCTCACATAAAACCCCCGGCTATTCAAACGCGACGATCCAATACAACATATCACAGCAACACATAATATCTCATATCATCAACGTAAGCAAGTATGCGTATCCCGATTGTCGTTGATGTATAGCAACGAAGCCGGCGATACACCACATACTACGCTTACGGTCACAGAAAAGAAAGTGTAAAACTACAACAGTTGGAATCCGCAATCTCCTTAGACATCGCATGCCTAACCAAATGAATTCCTTAGACATCGCATGCCTAACAATTATAAACCCCGCATTTTAGTCTCATTATCGAAAACTCTTTTCAATATCAAGTCGGGTAATTCAACAAGATTCCCGACGTCCTAATCGAATGCTCGTCGCAAACTTTAGTAGACGGCCGCACCCCTGATACCGTCGACGAAGTGCACCAAGGCGGAACACCGCTACCGGGAGCACCCGAACGGATGCTTTCGGCGACGGGGTTCTCCTACAGTCACTTGGTCGGGGCTATGGAGTGAGGCTGTCTATTAAGTTTACCCGGCGAGTATCCTCGTACACTACGTGATTGCGACGGACTTTTGATCACATCAAAATTCCGTGGCAACCGATCAAATGAGACTGAACTGCTATGTTTATAATATTCAAATTAGTTATCTCATAACTACCTGTGGATTCCAATTATTGTATCACATTCCAGATAAATAGAAAAAGTTAAACTTTCCGATCGAATCATCAAGCACCCAAGATTTCCCCAATATATCTCAACACTTGAAATCAGTTTTAAAACATCCATTACATGCCACAGTACCAATGGTCCAGCCGTAGAAGGGTCAAGCCAACGCCTCACATGTGGCACGCCGTACTGCCCCAAACCCTAAGGTTCAAAAGGCAGTTCAAGACGGTCACATAATCGAGTTAAGGTTTGTTGTCTTCTAGAGGGTCCATCAAGTTACTTGCACGACTTAGAACATTCTTAAACACGAGAAAAAATCCAACTTTTGAAAAATTTTCCGATAGGGGAAAAATTGAATTATTGATATCCGTTCGAACTTTTTAACAGTTTCTAAAAATTATCCGGACAAAACTAAACAAAGTTAAAATATTCAATCGAATCTTTAAGTCCCCAATACAACCCAGATAATTCAACAGTTGAATAAAAATTAAACATTCCCAGAAAATACAACATTAAAAAATAGGAGTTACTGTGAAACGCACGTGCCAAGAATCGACCACGTGGCCGCGGAACCGCCGCGCAAGCTGGGGTGGGGCCGCGGTTCCGCGGCGCTTTGGTCGAATTACGCTCACGTGATTCACAGTAATTCTTGTAATTACCTGCTGTAATTTTAGGATATTTTTAATATGGAAAAATCACAGTTTTGAAAAAATTTCCAGAAAGTGGGTTTTATCGGGTTTTCCGGGTTCGATCGGACTTTAAACTTCGTCTAGACTTCGCCTAAAGCTCTAGCTTGGCTCTGATACCACTGTAGGGTTGCTAGGCACGCGCACAAGGGTCTACAAGGCATCAACCATGCCCGATTAAAAATTTAGCCGTGCCGAACAACCCGAATACGGAACTTTAAACTAGAGATTAGGCGAAAACAAGCATGCTAAACACTTTAACACTAAGTGAGAGGGATTACAACCTTTGTAGATCCGGTCCTTCACTTCATA
This sequence comes from Agapanthus africanus, assembly GCA_030015575.1. Classification (NCBI taxonomy): domain Eukaryota; kingdom Viridiplantae; phylum Streptophyta; class Magnoliopsida; order Asparagales; family Amaryllidaceae; genus Agapanthus; species Agapanthus africanus. Next base: position 515,272,594 of record JASDDO010000014.1, read on the forward strand.
TGCTCCGTGTTGTGGTCCCTTCGCTGCGATCATCGGGATCCGGACTCTCGAGAGGTTCCACGAAGAGAAAGACGCAACCTTTGCTTCCGATCTTCGATACTAAGATGATCTACCTTGAAGTTTCTTTAACACAAGCTAACACTCATGAAATGATGTGAACACCCTCATCTAAATGGCAAGGGAAGATGAGGATGATGAAGTAGGATTTTTGCTCCCTTTATTTATATTTTTCTCACAATTATTCATCACTTGGAAAAATCAAGAAAGGGTTTTTTTCATGAAAAATGAAGGAAGAAGATGAAAAATATTAGTTTACTCCTTTTGTGATGAATAGGAAAAGGAGATAATGATCAATTATGCAACCATGGTTCACTTAACCATTGTAGAGAATTAACCAAGGGTTAGGGTTTTGGGTTGAGTTAAGAATGAGTCATATGAAAATATCTTTATCATGACAAAACAAAAACCTTCTAGAATCATCTAGAAACCATTAACCCAAATCAAACCCTAATCTTGTTTAATCTCTACTAAACATGTTGCATTATTTATCACATCATGTTACAATATTATATATCACATATACAATATTTATTGTAACCAAATAAAATAATACATTTAACATATATCGCATATATATCAATGTATTACCCGAGTGAGAAAAAGAATCTTTTAGTGAGCAAATATTAGTTAATGTAATTTAATATATCATATATATTATTATACATTAAATTATCGAATCAACACTTGATTCGACAATCCGGCTATATCGCATATAACCGACTAATATTTATCCGTACCGATTCAGCGAATCAACACTTGATCCGATGACCCGGCTGATATCAAATATCGCGAGAATAGAATACAGTATCTCATATTGTATTATCCTCGGTCCCGCACATATCACATATGTGCCCCTACTCCGTTTTGCCTGAGTCAAGAAACCTCTGTGTAGGACTCTAAAGAATCGTCAATACGCCGGCAGTAGGTGATGATCATATCAAACACCCACAAGCTGCAAGCGGTCAGCTAAACGTAACAGCTACCCAGGTATTGAGCGCTCAGAAGATCAACAAGCAAGCCTGTACATTCTCCTGCGACTCCAAACAGTAACACTCCCGTACAGTCCGGTCTCGTCGTCTGATATGTTGCATATCTCGCCTAGGGTTGGTAAACGCCAGACCCCAGTAGCTCGATAAGTCGTGTCGATTTGAGGTCTATAACAGTTCGAGAAACTACTGATAACACTTACCAGTAAATCTCAGCAACCCTGGCCAGGGATTTCCGGTTATAGCCAATCGAACACAGCACAACATCAACTCCCTATACCGGGAGAGACGAATCCCCTGCTATCGCTCACTGCCTCCATGTGATTCGGGACTGTACCCAAAAGCCACCTTTTTGCACGCCCTCTTGGACGTGGTATGATGGAAATCAAAGCACAGTGGTAACCACACAAGACTCTATGACGATCTCGGGTCAACAGACTACTCTGTACCAGTGTCACCGGAGAACTGCCATCTGACGTATGGTATAATACCATCTGGGAGTTCTCGGCGAGTCCGTCCAGTGTACCCAGTCTCCACTGAGCACCCGTACACCATCCTTGATGTCAAACACCAATGGATATGGGATCATCCATCGCCCATCATATGGGTCCATCCATCGCCCATCATATGGGTCAAGATGCGTATACGCTAGTCTACTCTGGTGTATTGATGCCCTGTCTCGATACACCCTCGACTAGGAACAATTATAGGATGTACTCGTCGACTATCGTGGCCCCACTAGTATGATCTCATCATAGTCCCAGTAGTCGAGTACAGATCCTAAGGGCTTTATCAACATGTAATATAGAGACAATCAGAGTACATGTTAAGATAAAGTACAACCAGATAGCATACTATCATGTCGAGCAAGAAAGTCCTCCCTATATATGTCCTAGCATCCACTACATTATACATCGTATGTACAGTAATGGCCTCTAGGGCATACATATAACTAACAGTAGTCAAGTACACATCCTAAGAGCTTTACCAACATGTAACAGAGAGACAATCAGTGTACACGTTAAGGTAAAGAGTAACCAGATAGCATACTATCATGTCGAGCAAGAAAGTCCTCCATATATATGTCCAAGCATCCACTACAATATACATCCTATGTATAGTAATGGCCTCTAGGGCATACATATAACTAACATTATAAAGAAATAGGTTTTAATAAATGAGCTAATGGACTTAATATTAAATCAACACTTGATTTAATAACCCGGTCATATCACATATGACCCGTCCAATAGTAAACGCCCGATTAAAATACGGTATCCAATACACGCATTTAATCGAGCTCCCGCGCATATCACATATGCACCCCACATCTTTTCGCCTGAGCTAGGAGACCCCTTTATGGGACTATAAGACTCGTCAATACGCTAGCAGTAGGTAGTGATCATATCATATGCCCACAAACCTTCAGTGGCATAAGCTGTAAGTAACGGATCCCAGGTATTGAGCAATCAGAAGAAAAATAAGCAAACCTGCTAAAACTCCCATCGAGCCAACTGGCAACACTTACCGTACAGTCCAGTCTCTTCATCAAATATGCTGTTTATCAAGTCTAGGGATGGTATCGTCGACCCCAATGACTCAATAAGTTATGCCGGTATATGGCTCATAACCGATCGAGAAACTAATGATAACACTTATCAGTAAATCTCAGCAACCCTGGTCAGGGACTTCCTGTTATAGCCAATCATGCATAGCGCAACATCAACCCCCAATACCGAGAGAGACGAAACCCCTCTTATCGCTCATTGCCTCCATGTGCCTCAGGACTGTACCCAAAATCCACCTGTTTGCACCACTCAGTAGAGCCGTGGTAGGGTGGAGATCAAAGTACAGTGGGAGGACACACAAAACTCTATGACGATCTCGGGTCTACAGACTAACCTGTACCAGTGTCACCTGAGAACTGCTATCCGACGATAGATATAATACCATATAGGAGTTCTCGGCGAGTCCGTTCAGTGTACCCAGTCTCACTGAGCACCCGTATATGATCATTGGTGTCACCACACCAATAGATATGGGATCATCTATCGCCCATCATATGGGACAAGTAACGTATACGCTAGTCTACTCTGGTGATATCGATGCCTCGTCTCGATACACCTACGACTAGGAACATTTCAAGGATATGCTCATAAACTACACATGTCCCATTAGTATGATCCGCATCATAATCTCAGTAGTCAAGCATATCCTAAGAGCTATATCAACATGTACCAAATGAGTGAAAGCATTATCAAATGAACATGTCAAGATAATGTACAACCAGATAGCATACTATCATGTCGAGCAAGAATGACCCATGAATACACACACACACACACACACACACACATACCGGTATATACACTATCATATAATGGCCTCTAGGGCATACGTATATTCAACAAAAACATATATGTGATATTCTTTTATTGGGGCACTTCCGGGTTGAGGAAGATGTCACCGTTGATGTATATTATTTACTTTTCCGCATTAGGATAGACCCAAGGAGGAGAGCACACGTAACCAGGTTTTAGAGTCCAGTGGGAGACCATCTCAAGGCGTCGATTCCGGGTCTCCTAACTCTAGAATTGATAGGGTTGCTTTCCGCTCTCGTAGGTGTCTAGGCATGTGGGTTTGGCTATTCATCACGACCGTGGAAACCTTGTTTTATACAGGGTTAAATTAAAACCCGGAAATCCTAGTATATCCAATATTTCATATGTTGTCTTCTGCTGCTGATATTCTATAATGTGATCACTTTATATTCTGAGATAAATACTATATATAATATATATGATATATTATAGACGTTGCTTATGTTTTTCACCCACGCTAGTGTCACGACTCGAAAAGTATGGAACGTGACTGGCACTTAAATTACGAAACGTCTCGAGGCGTACGTAATCATAAGTAAGCCAAAACCCAGAAATCAAAACCAAATAGAGCTGTAGAGTGAAGGAAAACCAAGATTTATTGAAAGCGATTTAAGTTAATATGTCGTATCAAGCTTTTTAAAAGCAACGTCGTTTTCCGAAAATTTCGGCAGAGTTTCCTTTGTAAATACTGGCCCCAAACGGGTACAAAACAGGAATATATGCACAATATGAAATAAGGCATCCCCAAGCGGGAGCTAGCTCTTCGCCCCAAGGCGGACTCAAATTACACGCAATATAAATATCATCACTATGCAAAATAAGTATATAAGGGCAAAAAGCAATAAAACATCATGTCGGCTCAAGTGAGCTCGACCCCGAGATACAATATATAAATGTTAGTTATATGTATGCCCTAGAGGCCATTACTGTATATAGGATGTATATTGTAGTGGATGCTGGGACATATATAGGGAGGACTTTCTTGCTCGACATGATAGTATGCTATCCGGTTGCTCTTTACCTTAACGTGTATACTGATTGTCTCTCTGTTACATGTTGGTAAAGCCCTTAGGATGTGTACTTGACTATCTGGACTATGATGCGGATCATACTAGTGGGGACATGGTAGTCCATAAGTACATCCTTGAAAGTCCCTAGTCGTGGGTGTATCGAGATGGGGCATCGATATACCAGAGTAGACTAGCGTATACCTTCTCGACCCATACAGATGGGCGATGGATGATCCCATATCCATTGGTGTTTGACATCGGAGATGATATACGGGTGCTCAGTAGAGACTGGGTACACTGGACGGACCCGCCGAGAACTCCCAGATGGTATTATACCTTACGTCAGATGGCAGTTCTCTGGTGACACTGGTACAGAGTAGTCTGTTGACCCGAGATCGTCATAGAGTCTTGTGTGGTTCCCACTGTGCTTTGATTTCCATCTTACCACGTCCAAGAGGGCGTGCAAAACGGTGGTTTTTGGGTACAGTCCCGAGTCACATGGAAGCAATGAGCGATAGGAGGGGATTCGTCTCTCCCGGTATAGGGAGTTGATGTTGCACTGTGTTCGATTGGCTATAACAGGAAGTCCCTGGCCAGGGCTGATCAGAGAATTGCTGGTAAGTGTTACCAGTAGTTTGTCGACCCGTTATGAGCCTCATATCTACACGACTTATCGAGCTATCGGGGTCTGACGTTTACCACCCCTAGGCAAGATATGCGACATTCAGACGATCAGACCGGACTGTACGGTAGTGTTACTGGTTGGATTCACTGGAGTGTGAGCGGGCTTGCTCATCGATCTTCTGATCGCTCAATACCCGGGTGGCCGTTACGTTTAGCAGACCGCTTGCGGCTTGTGGGTGTTTGATATGATCATCATCTGCTGCCGGCGTATTGACGAGTCTTTAGAGTCCTACACAGAGGTTTCCTGGCTCAAGCGAAACGAAATAGGAGCGCATATGAGATATGTGCGGGACCGAGAATAATGCGTGTATGTGATACCGTATTCTATTCTCGCGATGAATGTATCGAATGGTTGTATGCGATATAACCTAGTTATCGAATCAAGGATTGATTCGATAAGCCGATACATTGGATACTAGTCGGTTATATGCGATATGACCGGATCGTTAAATCAAGTGTTGATTTAATGATTTAATGTATAATTATATATTTGATATATTACTTTGCATTAACTAGTATTGGTTTACTTTAAATGGATTTTCTCACTTGGATTGTGCACATTGTATATGTGATATATTTTTGTGCACTTGTATGTATCATGTTTGATGATGCATGCTAACTTATGTTTTGTGTAAAGTTTAAACCATGGTTATGTAATGGTTAGGGTTTTCATTTTCATATCTATTTATTTATTTATTTATTTATTCATTTTGGAAAATGATAAGCATAATGCAAAATGGTGGCTTTCTTTGGATGGATGTTGAAGCTTCATGAAGCTTTGACCAAGTGACCATTTTGTCTCCATGCTTAACCCTAACCATTCCCACTAACCATGATTTGTTCTCTACACTTGACCATGGTTGAGAGATGATAAGTATTCTTATTATTTTCTTTTTAGATAATACTTATCATATCATCATCTGCTTCTTCCATGAAGAAGCTTACTTCATCAATGGTGATTGATGAAAACAAGTGAGAAATCCAATTCTAAAGTCTACCCACTTCCTATTTCCTCATCCTTTACCTCTTGCCAAGTAGTAGAGTGTGTTTTCTTCACAAGTTTCTTGACTTGGTGAAGTTGGAGCTTGATCTAGTGATGCCTCGACGTAGATCATCTTCGGCATCGTCGTCGATGACCTTGCCCGCTTCTTCTCCGATGAAGCCGACGCTAGAGCCCGGGATCCGTTTTGGACAGCGAGGAGACATCATCACGGAGCTATGGAGGTGGAGCGCCGGATCTACAAAGGTTGTATTTCCGTTCCCTTAGTTAAAATGTTAACTACTTTCATTTGTCGCCTAGAAATCTAGCCAACGATCCGTAGTCTAGGGTTTCTCAGCACCGCATTTTTTTGAAATTGGCATGGTTGATGCCTAGTGAGACCTTTTGAGAGTGCCTAGGAACCCTACAGTGGTATCAGAGCCTAGCTAAAGCCTTAGGCGAAGTTTAGACGGAGTTTGAAGTCCGATCGAACCGAAACCCAGCCCCAAAAATTGCTCTCTGTACTTTTTCTAAAATCGTGGATTTTTCAAATTAAAAATGGTTAAAAAATTCAGCAGGGAATTCTAAGAATTACGACGCAAAAATTGACTCATGAACAGTAAAAACCGCGGCGGAACCGCGGCAGAAGCCTGGCTTCTGCGGCGGTTCCGCGGCACCAAGATGACGTCATCCTCCACTGTTTGCACAGTAACTCTTATTATTTTATGCTGGATTTTCTGGGAATTTTTAATATTTATTCAAGAGTTGAATTTTCTGGGTTGTTTTGGGGATTCGAATGTTCGATCGGATTATCAAATTTTGTCTGTGTGGCTTTCCGGATAAATTTTAGAATATGATAAAAAGTTCGACCGGCTATAAATACCCACTTTTTCCCCTGCCGGGAAATTTCCAAGTGTTGGATTTTTCCGTAGTTTAAAGACGTTCTAAGTAGTGCAAGTAACGCGATGGACCCTCTAGAAGACAACAAACCTTAACTCGATTATGTGACCGTCTTGAACTGCCCTTTGACCCTTCGGGTTTGGGGCAGTACGGCGTGCCACATGTGAGGCGTTGGCTTGACCCTTCTACGGCTGGACCGTTGGTACTGAGGCACGAACTGAATGTTGTTAGACTTATTTCATGTGTTGATCTGTATCGGGAAAACTTGGGTGTTCGATTGTTCGATCGGAAAGTTTGACATTTTCTATTTATCCGGAATGGGATACAATAATTGGAATTCACAATAAGTTATGAGATAACTGAATGAATGTTATAAACATAACAGTTTAGTCTCACTTGATCGGTTGCCACAGAATTTTGATGTGATCAAAAGTCCGTCGCAATCACGTAGCGTACGCGGATACTCGCCGGGTAAACTTATTAGACAGCTACACCCCATAGCCCCGACCAAGTGACTGTAGGAGAACCCCGTCGCCGAAAGCATCCGTTCGGGTGCTCGCGGCAGCGATGTTCCGCCTTGGTGCACTTCGTCGACGGTATCAGGGGTGCGGCCGCCTACTAAAGTTTACGACGAGCATTCGATCAGGATGTCGGGAATCTTGTTGAATTTCCCGACTTGATATTGAAAAGTGTTTTCGATTTTGAGACTAAAATGCGGGGTTTATAATTGTTAGGCATGTGATGTCTAAGTAATTCATTAGGTCAGGCATGCGATGTCTGAGGTGGTTGCGGATTCCAACTGTTGTAGTTTTACACTTTCTTTTCTGTGACCGTAAGTGTAATATGTGATATCGCCGGTTTCGTTGCTATATGTCAACGACAATTGGGATATGCATGTTTACTTACGTTGATGACATGTGATGTTATGTGTTGCTGGATATGTTATATTGGATCGTCGTGTTGAATAGCCGGGGGTTTTTATGTGAGATGAGTGTTTTTCCTTTTCATTCATGTAAAAACTTGTATGTAATATTCTTTTATTGGGGCACTTCCAGGTTGCGGAAGTTGTCACCGTTGTTGTATATTATTTACTTTTCCGCACTAGGATAGACCCAAGGAGGAGGGCACAAGTAACCGGGTTCTGGAGTCCAGTGGGAGACCAACTCGAGGAGTCGAGTCCGGGTCTCCTAACTCCAGAATTGGTAGGGTTGCTTGCCGCTCTCGTAGGGGTCTAGGGATGTGGATTTGGCTATTCATCACGACCGTGGAATCCGTGTTTTATACTGGCTCGTATTGAAAACACGGACGTCCTAGTATATCCAATATTTCATATGATTCTTCTGCTGCGATATCTGTGATGTGATCATGTGATGTTCTATGATAGATACAGTATATAGTATATATAATATATTATATAGACGTTACTTATGTTTTACATCCGTGCTAGCCCTGCCCCGCTCTGCCGTTAGTTACCTAACCTAACGGTGCACGAGGGGACATCGAGGCGAATGCGGATGGCATAAGTGTACGTCGTATTTATCTGTGATGTTTAGGTACTTAAATGATGGGACTTCATTAATGTGATTAATGAAATAAAAATAAACCTAAGATGTTGTAGAATCGAATTTCAAAATAAAACAGGTAGCTACAGTTCTTGCTTTGCACAGCGGTATATGTGATATATCCTGCACCTTATTCGATAAGGAAAGGACCGAGATCCCTTCACCGGGAGTGACTCCTTTTGCAATAACTGGCAGATGCTACACCCTCAGTTTGTCTTTTGATTGCTTTTAAGAGTTTTTGCTTTGCACAGTGATATATATGATATATCCCGCACCTCATTCGACGAGGAAAGGACCGACGATCCCTTCACCGGGAGTGACTCCTTTAGCAAAACTAGAAAAGCCTCAAAAACACTCCATTTCAAAATCATTTGATTCTACAACGATATCAAGTTCATTACGCAATAGGTTTTCAGAAAAACCTGTCGTAGCCCTCCGTCATTTCAGATAAGTCCTATTTAGTATTCGTGCTACGTTTGTTGACCTCCGTCAAGGCGTAGAGTGCGGTAGCTAACTAGTATTTATCTGCTTATGCATATGATGCAGATTGGATTAGGGTAGTCGTGCGGCCTTGTTGACCTCCGTCAAGGGTCGTGCGGGTGGGTTTAATTCGATCAAGAAATGACGGGTTGAACTTGACTAGTAGCCTATGGTTTGTTGACCTCCGTCAAGGTCATAGGGTGCTAGGGGCAAAATATTATCGGGAATTTCAAGTGTTGAAATTTGCAATGAGATTGCATACCTTCTATGAGATAGTTGGATCCCGATACCCGCTGCGAGTAAGAGTTACTCCTGGGAGAGTTTTATACATTACAATTAGCCGATCAAGTAGGTGTCTAGAAAGGTGTTAACGGGGTTACGCCTCTGGGAAAACGAGGTTTACATTAATTAGGTTCGTGCGAAAGCACGGGGGACCTCCCTCAAAGTACCGACACTGGCCTGGCTGAAAGATTGGCGAACTTGTAGTGTGTAATTAATCCCGGCTAGTCTTTCCTTTTAGGGTTTGAAGGAAGATTTGATAAAAAGCAGTGGGAGCCATCCTGATTAGATAAAATAATAACCAATCTATTCTTGCAAGAGCGCACGCTGAGTGTTTTCTTCTCTCTCTCTCCAGGTAGCGACCATATCACGCCTTAATCAAGATAATAATACGGATTATTGACCGAACCCGCTTGTTATACTGAGCTGGGGAACGTTGGTCCCGCTCCAACTTATAATTGTTATAAGACAGAGCAGGAAATAGGGGAATACCAAGATTCCCATGCCGCCCAAACGAAGAGAGTGCATGCTGATGCATCATCTTCGGGTGTGTTCATTACAAAGAACTGTTTCTCAAATGTCCTTTGCGTCCTGGGTATATGATACCAGATCAGGATCCCGCATATGTAATCTGTTACATGGGCTACAAATAAGTAAAGAACTGAGAACGGGTGATAAGTTTCATGAGGCAGAAAACGGGGCAAGAGTTGCAGCCAAGTCTGTCGGTCACTGTCACCCTGTATTAGCGATACATTGATTCTGAACGAATGTTATTAGATACCGAACCTGATATACAAAATCATATCAGTTTCTTTATTAGTAAAGAAAGGATATAATTTTGTATTGTTGGATAATGTTTTGAACATTTCCTATATCAAAAGTTGATCGGTTCAGGCATGTTATCTAAAAGCGTTGATGTTCTAAATCAAACTACAGTTCTTAGTATATAGAACACACACAAGAGGAAGAGTTCAGAAATGAACGAATTCTTCTTGAGGTATTGTAGACTAGGTCAGATCAATGTGACCCGACTAGCTAGAGTTACATATAGATGCATATTTAAATCAGTTTGAACTTACATTTTGTGAAACTCGCCAGTCATGTCACAAAGATAAGATGACCATAGCTCTGTTTATTGGAAACAGAGAAAGAGTTAGTGAACTCTTGGGACTGATACATGATGATGTATGTAAGGTCTCCTGTCTACACATGCCAGGACTGATTCTTTATACTTCATTATATTCTCTGATAATCTCTCAAGATTCAGTCATGTGTTCCTGTTGAAACATGAGTCCGAACCTTTTGAGATATTCACAGAATATAAGCGAGAAGTAGAGAACCAAAATACGGGTAAAAGTATTATGTCCTTTGATGAGATCAAGGAGGAGAATACTTGAGCACAGAATTCTTGGAATTTTCTAAAGGAGAATGAGATTCTCTCTCAGCATTACTCCTCCGTATACACCATTGCATGATGGTATGTCGGGGCGGAGCAGATACACCCTATTTGATATGGTGTGCTCTATGATGAGTAATACTGAGTTACCTTTTTCTTTAGGGGGTTATGCACTTGAGAAGTTGCATACCTATTGAATAGGGTTCCAATCAAATCAGTTCCCTACCGCTTCATATGTGATATGGAATGGGAAGAGCCCATATCTTAAGTTAGTTAAGATTTGGGGTTGTCCGGCCTATGTCTAAAAGCAAAATCCGGACAAGCTCGAGGCAAGGTCTGTTATGTAGAACTGGAAATGTTCCAGCCATACAAACTACAGCAGATGATTTGGTACAACCAAAGGATTCAGTAGATGCCAACGAACCTCAGCCTCTCCGCCGATCTAGTAGGGTTCCTCACCCACCTGAGAGATACTTCTGTTTCTCTATGACAGTAGGAGCGAGGATTGCATCATGAGATGATGACCCAACTAGTTTCGAGCTGGCCATCAGGAGTGAGACTCTGTAAGAATGGCTGGATGCTCAGCGATCTGAGATGGAATCCTTATACACCAACAAAGTATGGACTTTGGTTGCTATATCTGAAGGGTTAAATCCCCATCAGGAGCAAGTATATCTTGAGAAGATTACTTGGTGTACATGGAAAAGTTGAGACTTTCAAAGCTAGACTTGTTAAAGGTTTGCATCATTGACCAGGCGTGGATAATGATGAAACCTTTTCAGTGCCTATGCTTAAGTCCATCCAGATCCTACTTGTCACGGCTACATACCATGACTACGATATCTGGTGGTTGGGTGTCATGACTGCTTTTCTAAATGATGTTTTAGAAGAGAGCGTCTATAAGTACACAGCCAGAGGGCCTCGTAGACAGTGGGAGCAGCAGAAACGTGAGCAAGATATTTTATAGGATAAAGCAGACATCGCGGAGTTGGTACATCTGTTTTGATGGATTAGTCAAAGAAGTTGACATAATCAAAATGGTAGATGAACCTTGTATAAACAAAAAGGTAGTAGGGAGTATGGTGACGATCCTCGTAGAGTACGTGGATGACATACTCAAGATAGGGAAGGAGTTTCCTATGCTACGCTCAGTCAATCTCCGCTTATCACAATGATTCTCCATATAGGATCAAAATGATACCTACTAAATCCTGGATTTCTGATCTATGAGATAGATCTAATTGGATGTTAGGATACTCACTAGCAGTAGTGAGATGGTATCAATCGATCCTGGGGAGAATCACTGGAAGTGTTCCAGGGTGATAAAGACGACTAAATGTCAGTCGCAGGCATTGTCTTTACCCTCAGTAAAGGGACGGTATGTTGGAAGAGTTCCAAGCTAGATACCGTGAAATACTAGACGATAAAGGCAGGATACATCGCTACTTAAGATGCTACCAAAGAGGCTGTTTGGGTGTATATTGGTTCATGAGATGAACTAGGTTCCTACCATTGTGTGACAATGGAAGTGTGGCTCTGGCCCGGGAACCCCGGTCCTATCAGTGATCCAGACATATTCTAAGGCAGTGTCACCTGATCATGGAGATAGTTGATCTCCAGGCTGATCGAGGTTAGGAGAGTAGAATCAGAGGATGACACGGCGGATCCACTCACGAAGACCTATTCCCAGAGAGAGACTTTTATGGGATGGTTGAGTATGAGATACTACAACTACTGCTATAGATGGCCCTAGTGCAAGTGGGAGATTGTTAGTTATATGTATGCCCTAGAGGCCATTACTGTACATAGGATGTATATTGTAGTGGATGCTGGGACATATATAGGGAGGACTTTCTTGCTCGACATGATAGTATGCTATCCGGTTGCTCTTTACCTTAACGTGTATACTGATTGTCTCTCAGTTACATGTTGGTAAAGCCCTTAGGATGTGTACTTGACTATCTGGACTATGATGCGGATCATACTAGTGGGGACATGGTAGTCCATAAATACATCCTTGAAAGTCCCTAGTCGTGGGTGTATCGAGATGGGCATCGATATACCAGAGTAGACTAGCGTATACCTTCTCGACCCATACAGATGGGCGATGGATGATCCCATATCCATTGGTGTTTGACATCGGAGATGATATACGGGTGCTCAGTAGAGACTGGGTACACTGGACGGACTCGCCGAGAACTCCCAGATGGTATTATACCTTACGTCAGATGGCAGTTCTCTGGTGACACTGGTACAGAGTAGTCTATTGACTCGAGATCGTCATAGAGTGTTGTGTGGTTCCCACTGTGCTTTGATTTCCATCTTACCACGTCCAAGAGGGCGTGCAAAACGGTGGTTTTTGGGTACAGTCCCGAGTCACATGGAGGCAATGAGCGATAGGAGGGGATTCGTCTCTCCCGGTATAGGGAGTTGATGTTGCACTGTGTTCGATTGGCTATAACAGGAAGTCCCTGGCCAGGGCTGATCAGAGAATTGCTGGTAAGTGTTACCAGTAGTTTCTCGACCTGTTATGAGCCTCATATCGACATGACTTATCGAGCTATTGGGGTCTGACGTTTACCACCCCTAGGCAAGATATACGACATATCAGACGATCAGACCGGACTGTACGGTAGTGTTACTGGTTGGATTCACTGGAGTGTGAGCGGGCTTGCTCGTCGATCTTCTGATCGCTCAATATCGGGGTGGCCGTTACGTTTAGCAGACCACTTGCGGCTTGTGGGTGTTTGATATGATCATCATCTGCTGCCGGCGTATTGACGAGTCTTTAGAGTCCTACACAGAGGTTTCCTGGCTCAAGCGAAACGAAATAGGAGCGCATATGAGATATCTGCGGGACCGAGAATAATGCGTGTATGTGATACCGTATTCTATTCTCGCGATGAATGTATCGAATGGTTGTATGCGATATAACCTAGTTATCGAATCAAGAATTGATTCGATAAGCCGATACATTGGATACTAGTCGGTTATATGCGATATGACCGGATCGTTAAATCAAGTATTGATTTAATGATTTAATGTATAATTATATATTTGATATATTACTTTGCATTAACTAGTATTGGTTTACTTTAAATGGAATTTCTCACTTGGATTGTGCACATTGTATATGTGATATATTTTTGTGCACTTGTATGTATCATGTTTGATGATGCATGCTAACTTATGTTTTGTGTAAAGTTTAAACCATGGTTATGTAATGGTTAGGGTTTTCATTTTCATATCTATTTATTTATTTATTTATTCATTTTGGAAAATGATAAGCATAATGCAAACTGGTGGCTTTCTTTGGATGGATGTTGAAGCTTCATGAAGCTTTGACCAAGTGACCATTTTGTCTCCATGCTTAACCCTAACCATTCCCACTAACCATGATTTGTTCTCTACACTTGACCATGGTTGAGTGATGATAAGTATTCTTATTATTTTCTTTTTAGATAATACTTATCATATCATCATCTGCTTCTTCCATGAAGAAGCTTACTTCATCAATGGTGATTGATGAAAACAGGTGAGAAATCCAATTCTAAAGTCTACCCACTTCCTATTTCCTCATTCTCTACCTCTTGCCAAGTAGTAGAGTGTGTTTTCTTCACAAGTTTCTTGACTTGGTGAAGTTGGAGCTTGATCTAATGATGCCTCGACATAGATCATCTTCGGCATCGTCGTTGATGACCTAGCCCGCTTCTTCTCCGATGAAGCCGACGCTAGAGCCCGGGATCCGTTTTGGACAGCGAGGAGACATCATCACGGAGCTATGGAGATGGAGCACCGGATCTACAAAGGTTGTATTTCCGTTCCCTTAGTTAAAATGTTAACTACTTTCATTTGTCGCCTAGAAATCTATCCAACGATCCGTAGTCTAGGGTTTCTCGGCACCGCATTTTTTTGAAATTGGCATGGTTGATGCCTTGTGAGACCTTTTGAGAGTGCCTTGGAACCCTACAATAAATACATAAATCTCACTGTCTCGTCTCTAGGTCACAATATACTAATACATGTGGTAAATACGGTAGATGGAGTACACTAGATACAATAATGATACAATGTGGCAACAAAATAACCCTGCAACCCACCTACGAACAATGCTGTGAGTACAAGCAAAAGGAGCAAAAGAGGAGGTGTGCCCGCCGCTACTGTGCTGATGGGTCAGACCTGCAAAACACTCTGGCACGACGGGGGTGAGTTACCAACTCGTGAGTAATAAGTAACATCTAATAAGGCTATCTTAAGCATGTACACAATGATGTCACAACCTACAAATACTAATATTATGCGATGTAATAATATGTATGCAATATGAATGCAATATTCAATACGAGATTTGAATATAATTAACATGGGAAATCTGTATTCTTATCTTATTAAACTTCTGCAATTTAGCTTTAGTTTCATCAATATAAATCTATATCAACATCGACACTAAATATGAATATCTCAATTTTCGAGGGCTCCGGCAATCCAGACTGGCCCAAAATATCTAATCTAGGGCTCCGGCAATCCGGACTGGCCCATATCATCATAACTCAAAACTACGTCGGTATCCTCCGGATATCCACCGCGTCATAAATAAACGATCGGTAGTGCTCCCCTGCCGGACTCAACGCCATCATTTGCGACCATATTGCCCCAGGGTACCGCACCGGGCCCACCATGCACCCACAAACGGTTCCTCCTCCTCCTTGAATCGGGTGTAGGATACTGCTTAAGCACCGAGAAATCTCATGGTGGACGATAGATGCATCATATCATGAGAAAACCACAACTTACATTTTTAAAAATAGTAATACATTTTTAAATCCTTGTGGTTCCTCCAAACCCATAAATCTCATAAATATGGAAATCCTTGATAAAATCAGAATACATGAATATCTATGATATTAACAATATGCAATGCGATGCGGAAACTAGAAAACTATGCATGAACAATGATGCAATAAGATATGTGCAAATGACTAGCAGTCCTACGTATTCATATTGATGAATTACATATATCAAATGCAGGTTTATTAAACAATAATTGGCGCAAGTGATAAGATGAGGATTTAAGAAAATTATAAAGTGTTCGTAGCATAGCAATTACCAAGACGTGTGTGTCCCCTTGAACAGTGCCCGTGCAGCATAAACCAATGGTAATAGTGCAAGTGTCTTATGAGGTACTGGCACAGTATATATTCATATATTAAATGATGCAATGCAATGGGATGATTAATTAGTAACTACGCATATAATTATAAGTACTAAACGAAATTCCACTATCGGATGTCTTGCGCCATCGAAACGATTTCCCCCGTAGATGTGTACATCTACTCACCGGAACGCCTCCGCTAGTCCGGTCTAATCACCGCCTTTCCTTCCTGCACCGCGTCCTATGTCTCCGTGACCGATCCTAGCATTATACAAAGCAACACACATAAGGCTAATATCCTGCAAAAACGCAATATCAAGACCATATGAGAAACTAGCGTCGCAAGTTAACGCATGTGCACTCGAAACACCAAAACGTGTGTGCTAACGTCTGAAACCACCCCGACATGCTATGATACATAGCCAACACTAAACCCAAACTCATAACGTACATGTCGTGCAAGTCTAAAATTACTAAAAACAAGGTAATTGGTTTCAGATTTTGATACGAGTTAAACTAGGAAAAGTTGCATATACCAAATACCTAAAATATGTAGCAAACACCCACAGAAGAACCCCCGACACCCAGCTCCACCCTCTGGCCGCAATTTGCGGCCAGAACCCCTTAATTTGCGGCCAAGAAGGTGAATGGTGGTCCCGTGCTTCGTGTGTGTGATCCTAGTCTAGTAAACATGCTTTAGTAATTGCAACTTTTGCTTGAAGCAACAGATTCAAAAGCAGATCCCAAAACGAACCCAAATATTAACTAAAACACTAATTAAGCAATAATTTAATACAATGTGTGGTTTTAGTGTAAACTGGTGCAAAGACTAGGATTAAGCGACACTAACAACATTTAATTAAGCTAATCAAGCCATAAAAACCCTAACTTGACCTGATCTCCACTTAAACCACATAATTTGCACTAATGACCACTAAACACTAATATTAAGTTACACTAAACTAAAAGTTAAGTAAATTAAGTTTTGGGTTAAAGTTATTACCTCAAGAAGGTTAAGAAGGGAATCCAAACATGCTAGTACATATGGGGACTTGCCAAGAACCAAGCTTGATTTGGTAAGGGGAAGTAGTGATGATTTTGCTAGAATTTTAGGATTTTCATTGAAATGGGGCTTGGATTTTGAGAAGATGAAGAAGAAGAAGAAGAAGAGGAAGGGGGGCTGCTGCTGCTGGGCTGTAGGGAAATGAGGGAGAGAGAGTGTGTGAGGGTGTGAGTCCAAAGTCAAGGGCCTATGCCTCATAAATGCCCCCATGCCTCCTCATTCATTTCTTTTTCTTATTCATTTCTATTTATTAAGTTTTAAAAAGGGATATTGAACCAAAAGGAATTTAAAAGAAAGGCATGCTACAAAATGAATGTTGATTTGTCAAGGTTGCTAAGCACATTTTAAACTAGGGTAAAAATTTTGGATTAGAGCATGAAATTAAAAATCTAGCTTAGTGAATAATAAATTAGCAAATAGATAATTAAGTGAACAATAATTTAAAAGTTAAACAATAAAGCACAATTATATATATAATTACATATTTTCACAATTTAAAATAGATTATTCCAGCCCATGTGGAAATAGCTATTAACGAAGGTTTATGAAAAACACGCATTATCGCTAATTAAGACGAAAATAACCTAAACGAATTTTCAAGGCGTTACAGCTAACCCTGCCCCGCCCTGCCGTTAGTTACCTAACCTAACGGTGCATAACAGGACTTCGTGGCGAATGCGGATGGCATAAGCGTACGTTGTATTTATCTGTGATGCTTAGGTAACTTAAATGATGGGAATTCATTAATGAGATTAATGAAGGAAAAAAAACCTAAAGATGTTGTAGAATCGAATTTGAAACCCACTCGGTTTTTTACGAAAAAGCAAAAGTTTCAAAAAGCGGAGCTTAAGCCACTCCTTTTAAAACTAGTTGATTCTGCAATGAGATCAAGTTCAAAGCGTTAATGGTTTTCACAAAAACCATCTGCAACCCTCCGTCATTTTAGGAAGTAGAGTACTTAGTTTTCGTGCTGCGTTTGTTGACCATAGTCAAGGCGTAGTGTACGGTAGCTAAGTGATGTCTTCCTACACAGCATATGATGCGAATAGTTAGAACAGTAATATGACTTTGTTGACTATAGTGAAGGGTCATGTGGGTGGGTCTAATTAATCATGAAATGACGGGTAGAACATGACTAGTGCTTATGATTTGTTAACCATAGTTAAGGTCATAAGTCACTAGGGGGTAAAAATCATTATCGGGAGTTTCAAGTGTTGAAATTTGCAATGAGATTGTATACCTTTTATGAGATAGTTGGATCCTGATACCCACTGCGAGTAATTGTTACTCCTTGGAGAGTTTTGCACTTTACAATTAGCCGATCAAGTAGGTGTCTAGAAATGTTTCAACGGGGTTACGCCCCTGGGAAAACGAGGTTTATTTTAATTAGGTCCGTGCGAAAGCATGGAGCACCCCCCTCAATGTACCAGCACTGGCCTGGCTAAAAGATTGGCGAACTTGTAGCGTGTAATTAATTCCAGCTAGTCTTTCTTTTTAAGGTTTGAAGGAAGATTTGATAAAAACAGTAGGAGCCATCCTGATTAGATAAAATATATATAACCAATCTAATCTTGCAAGAGCGCACGCAGAGTGTTTTCATCTCTCTCTTTCTCTCTCTCTCTCTCTCTCTCTCTCTCTCTCTCTCTCTCACTCCAGGTAGCGACCATGTCACGCTTTAATCAAGATAATAATATGGATGTATTGACCGAACCCACTTGTTATACTATGCTGCGGAACGTTGGTCCCGCTCCAACTTATAATTGTTATAAACCGAGCAAGAAATAGGGGAATACCAGGATTCCCATGCCGCCCAAACGAAGAAAGTACATGATTGATGCATCTTCTTCGGATGTGTTCGTTACAGAGAACTAATTCTCAGTATCCTCTACGTCCTGGGTATTTGATACCGAATCAGGATCCCGCATATGTAATCTGTTACATGGGCTACGGAAAGGTTGAGAACTGAGAATATGGTGATATGTCTCTAAATATAGTGATTGGTGCAATTGTTGCAGCCAAATCAGTTGGCGGATATCACCTTGTATTACCAAATACATTGATTCTGAACGAATGCTATTAGATATAGAACCTGATATGCAACATTATATCAGTCTCTTTATTTACTAAAGAGGATATAATTTTGTATTACTGGATGATGTTTTGAACATTTTTCAATATCAAAGTGTTGATCGGTTCATGCAAGTTATCTGAAAACATATACGTTCTAAATCAAACCACAGTTTTTAACGTACAGAACACACACAAGAGGAAAAGTTCAGAAATGAACAAATCCTTCATGAGGCATTGTAGACTAGGTCATATCAATGCGACCTGACTAGCTGATTTGCATAAAGATACATATTTAAATCGGTTTGAATTTACATCTTGTGAAACTTGCCAGTCATGTCACAAAGATAATATGAACATAGCTCCGTTTACAAGAAACAGAGAAACAGTTAGTGAACTCTTGGGACTGATACATGATAATGTATGTCGTCCCCTGTCTACACATGCCAGAACTGGTTCTTTGTACTTCATTACATTCACTGATGATCTCTTAAGATTCGGACACATGTTCCTGTTGAAACACAAGTCTGAAGCTTTTGAGAAATTCATAGAATATAAGTTAGAAGTAGAGAACCAAAACCGGGTATAAGTATTATGTCCTTTGATGAGATCAGGGAGAAGAATACTTATGCATGGAATTCTTGGACTATTCTAAAGGAGAATGAGATTCTCTCTCAGCATTACTCCTCCGTATACACTACAGTACAACGATGTATTGGGGCCGAGCAATCGCACCCTTTTTGATATGGTGCGCTCTATAATGAGTACTACTGGGTTACCTATTTCCTTTTGAGGGTTATGCGCTTGAGGAAGCTGCATACATATTGAATTAGGTTCCAACCAAATCAGGTGCCTACCACTCCATATGAGATATGGTATGGGAAGAGCCCATTTCTTAAGCAAGTTAAGATTTGGGGTCGTCCGACCCATGTCTAAAAGCAAAATCCGGACAAGCTCGAGGCAAGGTCAGTTCTGTAGAAGTTTGTTGGATATCCCAAGCATTCGCAAAGGAATATCTTCTACCGTACCGAGGAACAAAAGGTGTTTTATTTCTCGGCATGACCACCTTTTTAGGAAAAGGAATTTATTTTGAATGAAATTTGTAATCATGAGATAGAACTGGAATAAGTTCCAGCAATACAAACTACAGCTGATGATTTGGTAGAACCAGATGATTCAATAGTTCCCAACGAACCTCAGCCTCTCCGCCGATCTGGTAGGGTTCCTCATCCGCCTGATAGATACTTCGGTTTCTAGATGACGGTGGGAGCGAGGATTGCATCATGAGATAATGACCCAACTAGTTTCAAGCAGGCTATCAGGAGTGGGGACTATGTAAGAATGGCTGGATGCCAAGCGATCTCAGTTGGAATCCATGTACACTAACAAAGTATGGACTTTGGTTGCTATATCTGAAGGGTTAAATCCCCATCAGGAGCAAATATACCTTGAGAATATTACTTGGTATAGATGGAAAAGTTGAGACTTTCAAAGCTAGGCTTGTTGCAAAAGGTTCTCGTCATCGACCAGGTATGGATTATGATGAAAACTTTTCATCAACGGCTATGCTTAAGTCCATCCAGATCCTACTTGCCATTGATACATACCATGTGTAGGGTTCCTAGGCACACTAATGAGGTCTCACAACAGATCAAACATGCCCAATTCAAATTTTTCATGTGCCTACAATCCCTAATACGGATCGTTAACTAGATAATGAGGCGATGCAAGCAAGTAAATAACTTTATTGCTAAAGGAAAGTGACTACAACCATTGTAAATCCGGTCCTCCACTTCCTTAGCTCCATGTAGACGTCCCTCCGCTGTACCAATCGGATCCTGGACTCTGGCGGTGGTTTCATCGGAGAAAAGATCGGGCTAGGTCAACTTCGATGCCGAAGATGATCTACGTCGAGGCAACTCAAGATCAAGCTCCAACTTCACCAAGTCATGAAACTTTTGAAGAGAACACCCTATACTACTTGGCAAGTGGTAGAGGATGAAGAAATAGGAAGTGGGTTCACTTTAGAATTGGATTTCTCACTCTTTTTCTCAAGTTGCCATTGATGGAAGCAAGGTTTTCTTCTTTTGTTCAAGAAGAAAAAGAAGAAGAAGAAAAGAATTATGACAAGTTATTTTTAAAACAGAAAACAAAATAATACTTATCATAATTTCAACCATGGTTTAGTGTAGAGAACTAACTAGGGTTAAGTTGAATGGTTAGGGTTAGGAGAAGAGGCAAGAATGGTTACTTTAGTCAAAGATGCATGAAGCATCAAGAAGTTTCTTGAATGAAAGCAACCATTTTTGTTTTCCTTTTCCTTTTTTAACCAAAATAAATAGATAAATGAATAAGTGAGTAAATCAAAACCCTAACCATTAACATAACCATGGTTTAAGTCTTTACACAAACCCAAGTATGCATGTATCATCAAACATGATACAAACAAGTGCACAAAAATATATCACATATACAACTTGTGTAATTCAAGTGAGAAAATCCATTTAAAGTGAACAAATACTAGTTAATGCAAAGTAATATATCAAATATATAATTATGCATTAAATCATTAAATCAACACTTGATTTAACGATCCGGTCATATCGCATATGACCGACTAATATCCAATGTATCGGCTTATCGAATCAATCCTTGATTCGATAACTAGGTTATATCGCATACAACCAATCGATACATTCATCGCGAGAATAGAATACGGTATCACATACACGCATTATTCTCGGTCCCGCACATATCTCATATGCGCTCCTATTTCGTTTCGCTTGAGCCAGAAAACCTCTGTGCAGGACTCTAAAGACTCGTCAATACGCCGGCAGCAGGTGATGATCATATCAAACACCCACAAGCCGCAAGCGGTCTGCTAAACGTAACGGCCACCCGGGTATTGAGCGATCAGAAGATCGACGAGCAAGCCCGCTCACACTCCTGTGAATCCAACCAGTAACACTTACCGTACAGTACGGTCTGTTCGTCTGATATGTCGCATATCTCGCCTAGGGGTGGTAAACGTCAGACCCCAATAGCTTGATAAGTCATGCCGACGTGAGGTCCATAACAATCGTGAAACTACTGATAACTCTTACCAGTATATCACTGCAACCCTGGCTAGGGATTTCCTGTTATGGCCAGTCAAGCATAGCGCAACATCAACCCCCAATACCGGGAGAGACGAATCCCCTCCTATCGCTCATTGTCTCCATGTGAATTGGGACTGTACCCAAAAACCACCTGTTTGCACGACTCAGTAGAGCCGTGGTAGGGTGGAAATCAAAGCATAGTGGGAGACACACAAGACTCTATGACGATCTCGGGTCAACAGACTAAGCTGCACCAGTGTTACCAGAGAACTGCCATCCGACGTGAGGTATAATACCATCTGGGAGTTCTCGGCGAGTCCGTTCAGTGTACCCAGTCTCCACTGAGCACCCGCATACTATCTCTGATGTCAAACACCAATGGATATGGGATCATCCATCTCCCATCACATGGGTCGAGAAGATATACGCTAGTCTACTCTGGAATATCGATGCCCCGTCTCGATATTCCCACGACAAGGAACATTAAACGATGTACTCATTGACTACCCAGGCCCCACTAGTTTGATCTGCATCATAGTCCTGGAAGTCGAGTACACATCGTAAGGGCTTTATCAACATGTAACAGAGAGACAGCAAGTATACATGTTAAGATAAAGAGTAACCAGATAGCGTATTATCATGTCGAGCAAGAAAGTCCTACCTATATATGTCCCAGCATCCACTACAATACACATCCAATGTACAGGAATGGCCTCTAGGGCATACATATAACTAACAATCTCCCACTTGCACTAGGGCCATCTGTAGCAGTAGTTGTAGTATCTAATACTCAACCATCCCTTAAAAGTCTCTCTTTGGGAAAGGGCCTTCGTGAGTGGATCCGCCGTGTTGTCCTCTGAGTCTACTCTCCTAACCTCGATCACCCTGAAGATCAACTATCTCCATGATCAGGTGATGCTGCCTCAGAATATGTCTGGGTCACTGATGGGACCAGGGTTCCTGGGCCAAAGCCATACTTCCATTGTCACACAATGGTGGGAACCTAGTTCATCTTATGAACCAATATACACCCAAACTGCCTCTTTGGTAGTATCTTTAATAGCGATGTTACCAGTCTTTATCGTCTAGTTTGCCACGGTATCTAGCTTGGAACTCTTCCAACATACCGTCCCTTTACTGAGGGCAAAGACAATGCCTGCGACTGACACTCAGTCGTCCTTATCACCCTGGAACGTTTCCAATGATTCTCCCCAGGATCAACTGATACTATCTCACTATAGTCAGTGAGAATCCTAACATCCATTTAGATCTATCTTATAGATCCAAAACCCAGGATTTAGGAGGTATCACTTTGATCCTATTGGAGAATCCTTGTGATAAGCGGAGATTGACCGAGCGTAGTATAAGAAACTCCTTTCCTATCAAGAGTATTTCATCTACGTACTCTACGAGGATCATCACCATACTCCATACTATCCTTTTGTACATACAAGGTTCATCTCCCATTTTGATGAAGTCAAACACTTCGACTACTACATCAAAACAGACGTTCCAACTCCGCGATGCCTGCTTTATCATGTAAAGCAACTTGCACACGTTTCCGCTGCTCCCACTGTTTACAATGCCCTCTGGCTGTGTTCTTATAGACGTTCTCTTCTAAATCATTATTTAGAAAAGTAGTCATGGCACCCAACCACCAGATATCGCAGTCATGGTATGTAGCAATGGCAAGTAGGATCTGGATGGACTTAAGCATAGTCCCTGGAATAGGTTTCATCATTATCCATGCCTGGTTGATGACGAAAACCTTTAACAAGTCTAGCTTTTAAAGTCACAACTTTTCCATCTACACCAAGTAATCTTCTCAAGATATACTTGCTCCTGATGGGGATTTAACCCTTCAGATATAGCAGCCAAAGTCCATACTTTGCTGGTGTACATGGATTCCATCTAAGATCGCTAAGCATCCAGCCATTCTTACAGAGTCCCTACTCTCGATGGCCTGCTCAAAACTAGTAGGGTCATCATCTCATGATGCATTCCTCGCTCCCACTGTCTTCGAGAAACCGAAGTATCTCTCAGGCGGATGAGAAACCCTACCAGATCGGCGGAGAGGCTGAGGTTCGTCGGGAACTATTGAATCCTTTGGTTCTGTCAAATCATCAGCTGCAGTTTTGTATAGCTGGAAGCTTTCCAGTTCTACAGAACTGACCTTGCCTCGATCTTGTCCGGATTTTTCTTTTGACATAGGCCGGACAATCCCAAATCTTAACTTACTTAAGTGATAGGCTCTTCCCATACCATATCTCATATGGAGCGGTAGGCACTGATTTGATTCGAACCTAATTCAATAGGTAAGCAGCTTCTCAAGTGCACAACCCCAAAAGGAAATAGGTAACTCGGTAGTACTCATCATAGAGCACACTATATCCAATATAGTGCGATTGCTCCACCCTGATACACCGTTGTGCTGTGGTGCATTCAGAGGAGTAACACTGAGAGAGAATCTCATTCTCCTTTAGAATAGTCCAGGAATGCCATGCACAAGTATTCTCCTCCCTGATTTTATCATAGGACATAATACTTATACCCTTATTTTGGTTCTCTACTTCCAACTTATATTCTGTGAATATCTCAAAAGGTTCGTACTTGTGTTTCAAAAGGAACATATGTCTGAATCTTGAGAGATTATCAGAGAACGTAATGAAGTATAAAGAACCAGTCCTGGCATGTGTAGACAGGAGACCTTACATACATCAACATGTATCAGTCCCAAGAGTTTACTAACTCTTTCTCTGTTTCCAATAAACATAGCTATGGTCATCTAATCTTTGTGACATGACTGGCAAGTTTCACAAGATGTAAATTCAAACTGATTTAAATATGCATCTAAAATGTAACTTAAGCTAGTCGGGTCACATTGATATGACCTAGTCTACAATACCTCAAGAAGAATCGTTCATATCTGAACGCTTCCTCTTGTGTGTGTTCTGTATACTAGGAATTGTAGTTTGATTTAGAACGTCAATGCTTTTAGACAACGTGCCTGAACTGATCAACTTTTGATATAGGAAATGTTCAAAACATTATCCAACAATACAAAATTTTATCATTTCTTTACTTATAAAGAGACTGATATGATTTTGTATATCAGGTTCGGTATTTAATAGCATTTGTTCAGAATCAATGTATTGGTAACACTGGGTGACAGTGACCAACAGACTTGGCTGCAACACTTGCCCCATTTTCTGTCTCATGAAACTTATCACCCGTTCTCAGTTTTCTACCTTTTTGTAGCCCTATGTAACAGATTACATATCTGGGATCCTGATCTGGTATCATATACCCAGGATGCAGAGGATACTGAGAAACAGTTCTTTGTAATGAACACACCCGAAGGAGATGCATCAAATGCACTTTCTTCGTTTGGGCGGCATAGGAATTCTGGTATTCCCCTATTTCCTGCTCTGTCTTATAACAATTATAAGTTGGAGCGGGACCAACGTTCCCCAGCTCAGTATAACAAGAGGGTTCGGTCAATACATCCATATTACTATCTTGATTAAGGCGTGACATGGTCGCTACCTGGAAAGAGAGAGAAGAAAACACTCAGCGTGCGCTCTTGCAAGATCAGATTGGTTATATATTTTATCTAATCAGGATGGCTCCCGCTGTTTTTATCAAATCTTCCTTCAAACCTTAAAAAAAAAGACTAGCCGGGATTAATTACACTCTACAAGTTCGCCAATCTTTCAGCCAGGCCAGTGTCGGTACTTTGAGGGAGGCTCCTCATGCTTTCGCACGGACCTAATTACAGTAAACCTAGTTTTCCCAGAGGCGTAACCCCGTTGACACCTTTCTAGACACCTACTTGATCGGCTAATTGCAAAGTGCAAAACTCTCCCAGGAGTAACAATTACTCGCAGTGGGTATCGGGATCTAACTATCATATAGAAGGTATGCAATCTCATTGCAAATTTCAACACTTGAAACTCCCGATAATGATTTTTACCCCTAGCACTTATGACCTTAACTATGGTCAACAAATCATAAGTACTAGTCAAGTTCTACCCGTCATTTAGACCCACCCACATGACCCTTAACTAAGGTCCACAAAGTCACGCGACTGTCCTAACTAATCGCATCATATGCGGTGTAGGAAGACATCACTTAGCTACCGTATACTGTGCCTTAACTAAGGTCAACAAACACAGCATGAATACTAAGTACTCTACTTCCTAAAATGACGGAGGGTTGCGAATGGTTTTTTTTTGTGAAAACCTTTAACGCTTTGAACTTGATCTCGTTGCGGAATCAAATAGTTTTTAAATGGAATGTTTTTGAGGCTTTTCTAGTTTTGCTAAAGGGGTCACTCCCGGTGAAGGGATCGTCGGCCCTTTCCTCGTCGAATGAGGTGCGGGATATATCATATATATCACTGTGCAAAGAAGAAACTATAGAAGCAATCAAATGACAAACCGAGGGTTGTAGCATCTGCCAGTTATTGCCAAAGGAGTCACTCCCGGTGAAGGGATCTCGGTCCCTTCCTCATCGAATAAGGTGCAGGATGTTCTAAAATGAACACCGCGATGCAAAGCAAGAACTGTAGCTACCTGTTTTATTTTGAAATTCGATTCCACAACATCTTTTAGGTTTATTATCTTTCATTAATCTCATTAATGAATGTCCCATCATTTAAGTCCACCTAAACATCATAGATAAATATAACGTACGCTTATGCCATCCGCATTCGCCTCGATGTCCCGTCTGCACCGTTAAGTTAGGTAACTAACGCCAGAGCGAGACAGGGCTAGCGCGGGTGTAAAACATAAGCAACGTCTATATAATATATCATATATACTATATATAATATCTATCTGAACATATCATATGATCACATCACAGATAACGCAGCAAAAAGTATCATATAAAATATTGGATATACTAGGACGTCCGTGTTTTCAATACGAGCCAGTATGAAACACGTATTCCACGGTCGTGATGAATAGCCAATCCCACACCCCTAGACCCTTACGAGAGCGGCAAGCAACCCTACCAATTCTAGGGTTAGGAGACCCGGACTCAACTCCTCGAGATGGTCTCCCACTGGACCCTAGAACCCGGTTACTTGTGCTCCCCTCGCTCCCCTCCTTAGGTCTATCCTAATGCGGAAAAGTAAATAATATACATCAACGGTGACATCTTCCGCAACCAAGAAGTGCCCCAATAAAAGAATATTACATACAAGTTTTTACATGAATGAAAATGAAAAACACTCGTCTCACATAAAAAAAAACCCGGCTATTCAAACACGACGATCCAATATAACAAATCCAGCAACACATAACATCACATGTCATCAACGTAAGTAAATATGCGCATCCCAATTGTCGTTGACATATAGCAACGAAACCGGCGATATCACATATTACACTTACGGTCACAGAAAAGAAAGTGTAAAACTACAACAGTTGGAATCCGCAACCTCTTTAGACATCGCATGCCTAATCAAATGAATTCCTTAGACATCGCATGCCTAACAATTATAAACCTCGCATTTTAGTCTCATTATCGAAAACTCATTTCAATATCAAGTCGGGCAATTCAACAATATTCCCGACATCCTGATCGAATGCTCGTCGCAAACTTCAATAGAAGGCCGCACCCCCGATGCCGTCGACGAAGTGCACCAAGGAGGAACACCGCTGCCGTGAGCACCCGAACGGATGCTTTCAGCGACGGGGTTCTCCTACAGTCACTTGGTCGAGGCTATGGGGTGTAGCAGTCTATTAAGTTTATCCGGCGAGTATCCGCGTACGCTACGTGATTGCGACGGACTTTTGATCGCATCAAAATTCCGTGGCAACCGATCAAGTGAGACTAAACTGCTATGTTTATAATATTCATTCAGTTATCTTATAACTATTTGTGAATTCCAAGTATTGTATCACATTCCGGATAAATAGAAAAATGTTAAACTTTCCGATCGAACAATCGAACACACCAGTTTTCCCGATACAGCTCAACACATGAAATAAGTCTAAAAACACTCAGTTCATGCCTCAGTACCAACGGTCCAGCCGTAGAAGGGTCAAGCCAACGCCTCACATGTGGCACGCCGTACTGCCCCAAACCCGAAGGTTCAAAGGGCAGTTCAAGATGGTCATATAATCGAGTTAACGTTTGTTGTCTTCTAGAGGGACCATCGAGTTACTTGCACTACATAGAACGTCGTTAAACTACGAAAAATCCAATAATTGGAAATTTCCCGTCAGGGGAAAAAGTGGGTATTTATATCCGGTCGAACTTTTTAACATATTCTAAAATTTCCGGAAAACACATAGACAAAGTTTGATAATCCGATCGAAGCTACGAACTCCCAATACAACACAGAAAACTCAACTCTTGAGTGATATTTAAAAAATCCTAGAAAATCCAGCACCAAAATATAGGAATTAATGTGCAAAAAATAATGGGCAATGCGAACATACGGCCGCGGAACAGCCGCAGAAGCCAGGCTTCTGCCGCTGTTCCGCGGCGGTTTAGATGATTCAGGAGCTCCGTTTTGCACTATAATTCTTAGAACTTCCTGCTGAATTTTTTAAGAATTTTAATCTGGAAAAAACCCAATTTTTAAAAAATGTCCAGAGAGGGTTGAATTCTAGGGTTTCGGGGTTCGATCGGGTTTCTAGCTTCGTCTACGCATCGCCTAAGGCTCTAGCTAGGCTTTGATACCACTATAGGGTTTCTAGGCACACTAATGAAGTCTCACAACAGATCAAACATGCCCAATTCAAATTTTTCATGTGCCTACAAACCCTAATACGGATAGTTAACTAAATAATGAGGCGATGCAAGCAAGTAAATAACTTTATTGCTAAAGGAAAGTGACTACAACCTTTGTAGATCCGGTCCTCCACTTCCTTAGCTCCGCATAGAGGTCCCTCCGCTGTACCAATCGGATCCTGGACTCTGGCGGTAGTTTCATCGGAGAAAAGATCGGGCTAGGTCGTCGACTTTGATGCCGAAGATGATCTACGTCGAGGCAAATCAAGATCAAGCTCCAACTTCACCAAGTCATGAAACTTTTGAAGAAAACACCCTATACTACTTGGCAAGTGGTAGAGGATGAAGAAATAGGAAGTGGGTTCACTTTAGAATTGGATTTCTCACTATTGATGGAAGCAAGATTTTCTTCTTTTGTTCAAGAAGAAGAAGAAGAAGAAGAAGAAGAAGAAAAGAATTATAACAAGTTATTTTTAAAATAGAAAACAAAATGATACATATCATAATTTCAACCATGGTTTAGTGTAGAGAACTAACTAGGGTTAAGTTGAATGGTTAGGGTTAGGAGAAGAGGACAAGAATGGTTACTTTAGTCAAAGATGCATGAAGCATCAAGAAGTTTCTTGAACGAAAGCAACCATTTTTGTTTTCCTTTTCCTTTTTTAACCAAAATAAATAGATAAATGAATAAGTGAGTAAATCAAAACCCTAACCATTAACATAACCATGGTTTAAGTCTTTACACAAACCCAAGTATGCATGTATCATCAAACATGATACAAACAAGTGCACAAAAATATATCACATATACAACTTGTGTAATTCAAGTGAGAAAATCCATTTAAAGTGAACAAATACTAGTTAATGCAAAGTAATATAACAAATATATAATTATGCATTAAATCATTAAATCAACACTTAATTTAACGATCCGGTCATATCGCATATGACCGACTAATATCCAATGTATCGGCTTATCGAATCAATCCTTGATTCGATAACTAGGTTATATCGCATACAACCAATCGATACATTCATCGCGAGAATAGAATACGGTATCACATACACGCATTATTATCGATCCCTCACATATCTTATATGCGGTCCTATTTCGTTTCGCTTGAGCCAGAAAACCTCTGTGTACGACTCTAAAGACTCGTCAATACGCCGGCAGCAGGTGATGATCATATCAAACACCCACAAGCCGCAAGAGGTCTGCTAAATGTAACGGCCAACCGGGTATTGAGCGATCAGAACATCGACGAGCAAGCCCGCTCACACTCCTGTGAATCCAACCAGTAACACTTACCGTACAGTCCGGTCTGTTCGTCTGATATGTCGCATATCTCGCCTAGGGGTGGTAAACGTCTGACCCCAATAGCTTGATAAGTCATGCCGACGTGAGGTCCATAACAATCGTGAAACTACTGATAACTCTTACCAGTATATCACAGCAACTCTGGCCAGGGATTTCCTGTTATGGCCAGTCGAGCATAGCGCAACATCAACCCCCAATACCGGGAGAGACGAATCCCCTCCTATCGCTCATTGCCTCCATGTGAATCGGGAATGTACCCAAAAACCACCTGTTTGCACGACTCAGTAAAGTCGTGGTAGGGTGGAAATCAAAGCACAGTGGGAGACACACAAGACTCTATGACGATCTCGGGTCAACAGACTAAGCTGCACCAGTGTCACCAGAGAACTGCCATCTGACGTGAGGTTTAATACCATCTGGGAGTTCTCGGCGAGTCCGTTCAGTGTACCCAGTCTCCACTGAGTACCCGCATACCATTTCTAATGTCAAACACCAATAGATATGGGATCATCCATCGCCCATCACATGGGTCGAGAAGATATACGCTAGTTTACTCTGGAATATCGATGCCCCGTCTCGATATTACCACGACTAGGAACCTTAAAGGATGTACTCATTGACTACCCAGGCCCCACTAGTATGATCTGCATCATAGTCCTGGAAGTCGAGTACACATCCTAAGGGCTTTATCAACATGTAACAGAGAGACAGCAAGTATACATGTTAAGATAAAGAGCAACCAGATAGCGTACTATCATGTCGAGCAAGAAAGTCCTACCTCTATATGTCCCAGCATCCACTACAATATACATCCAATGTACAGTAATGGCCTCTAGGGCATACATATAACTAACACCATGACTGCGAAATCTGGCAGTTGGGTGTCATGACTGTTTTTCTAAATACTGATTTAGGAGAGAACGTCTATAAGTACAAAGCCAGAGGGCTTCGTACACAGTGGGAGCAGCGGAAACGTGTGCAAGTTGCTTTATGCATTACAGCAGGCATCACGGAGTTAGAACATCTGTTTTGATCTGATAGTCAAAACGTTTGACTTTATCAAAATGGTAGATGAACCTTGTATGTACAAAATGGTAGTAGAGAGTGAGGTGTTCTTCCTCGTATTGTACGTGGACGACATACTCTTGATAGAAAAGGAGTTTCTTATGCAACACTCGGCCCATCTCCTCTTATCATATTGATTCACCATGTAGGATCTAGGTGATACCTCCTAAATCTTGGTTTTTGAATCTTTGAGATAGATCTAAGTGGATGTTAGGATTATCACTAGGAGTAGTGAGATGGTATCAAATGATCCAGATGATCCTGGGGAGAATCACTGGACAGCTTTGGAGAACCATCTTAAGTGCTTGAGAAGCACTAAAGAAATGTTCTTGGAGTTTGGTAACGGTAAACTCCAGTGGGAGTCCTTTACTGACTCGAGCTTCCAGAGTGATAAGGTCGACTATCAGACAGTTACAGGCTTTGTCTTTACCCTCAGTGGAGGGACGACATGTTGGAAGAGTTCCAAGCTACATACCGAGGAAAACTAGACAATAAAGGCTGGATACATCGCTATCAAAGATACTACCAAAGTGGCAGTCTTGGTGTATATTTGTTCATAAGATGAACTAGATTCCTACCATTGTGTGACAATGGAGGTGTGGCTTTGGCCTAGGAACCCCCGTCCCATCAGTTACCCAGACATATTCTAAGAAAATATCACCTGATCAAGGAGATATTTGATCTCCAAGTGATCGAGGTTAGGAGAGTTGACGCGAAAGATAACACGGCGGATCCACTCACGAAGGCCTTTCCTGCGAAAGACTTTTATAGGACGTTGGGTTTGCTATACTACAACAACTGGCCTTAGTGCAAGTGGGAGATTGTTAGTTGTATGTATGCCTTAGAGGCCATTATTATACATGAGATGTATATTATAGTAGATGCTTGGACATATATAGGGAAGACTTTCTTGCTCGACATGATAGTACGCTATCTGGTTGCTCTTTATCTTAACATGTACACTTACCGTCTCTCTGTTACATGTTGATAAAGCCCTTAGGATGTGTACTTGACTTCCAAGATTATGATGCAGAACATACTAGTGGGGCCTGGGTAGTCCATGAGTTCATCCTTCAATGTTCCTAGTCATGGGAATATCGAGACGGGGCATCGATATTCCAGAGTAGACTAGCATATATCTTCTCGACCCATGTGATGGGCGATGGATGATACCATATCCATTGGTGTTTGACATCAGAGATGGTATACGGGTGCTCAGTGGTGACTGGGTACACTGAACGGACTCGCCGAGAACTCCTAGATGGTATTATACCTCACGTCAGATAACAGTTCTCTGGTGAAACTGGTACAGGTTAGTTTGTTGACCCAAGATCGTCATAGAGTCTTGTGTGTCTCCCACTGTGCTTTGATTTCCACTCTACCACGGCTAAACTGAGTCATGCAAACAGGTGGTTTTTGGGTACAGTCCCGAGTCACATGGAGGCAATGAGCGATAGGAGGGGATTCGTCTCTCCCGGTATTGGGGGTTGATTTTGCTCTATGCTCGATTGGCCATAACTGAAATCCCTAGCCAGGGTAGATAAGATTTACTGGTAACTGTTATCAGTAGTTTCTCGACCCATTATGGACCTTACATTGGCATGACTTATCACGCTATTGGGGTCTGACGTTTACCACCCCTAGGCGAAATTTACGACATATCAGACGAAGAGACCGGACTGTACGGTAGTGTTACTGATTGGATTCGCAGGAGTATAAGCAGGCTTGCTTGATTTTTTGATCGCTCAATACCCGGGTGGCCGTTACGTTTAGCAGGCCTCTTGCGGCCTGTGGGTGTTTGATATGATCATCACCTGCTGCCGGCGTATTGACGAGTCTTTAGAGTCCTACGTAGAGGTTTCCTGGCTCAAGCGAAACGGAGTAGGAGCACATATGTGATATGTGCGGGACCGAGATTAATACGCGTATGTGATACCGTATTCTATTCTCGCGATTTATAATATCGGCCGGTTATATGTGATATAGCTGTTAGTGTATATGCCCTAGAGGCCATTACTGTATCATACTGGTTTGTATATTACTTAATGCAAGCTTGGGATATTCACAGTTTTATTTACAGACTTGCTCAAAATAGTAGTATGCTACTTGGTTTGTTTCTACTTCAATTTGTTCATGTGTTTCCTTTAGCATATCGCTTATACATATTAGTGGAGCCCTTAGGATCTTTGCTTGATTACCTGCATTGTGATGGCAGTCACACTAGTAGGGGCTGGGTAATCTACAAGCACATCCTTATACAGGTCCCTAGTTATACGATTATCGAGACGAGGCATCGATACTCCAGAGTAGACTAGTGTATACACTTCCCATCCCAGCAGGGGAGATGGTCTTTCCCACAGCCATTAGTACGTCGTACTGGAGATAGTATGCAGGAGCTCGTTAGGTTATAAGTACACTGGACAGGACTCGTAGGGGACTGTTGGTTGGTATTATACCTATCATCGGGTAGCAGTTCCCAGGTGACATGAGTAGATCTTAGTCCGTCGACTTGACACTGCTACTTCGCCTCGAGTGTATTCCCACTGTACTTTGATTACTACCCTACCATGGCTCAAAGGAGTCGTGCAAATAGGTAGTAGTTGGGTGTAGTCCCGAAGCACTTGGAGGCAGTGGTGGTTAGACAGGATTCGTCTCTCCCGGTATTGGTGGTTGATATCGCGCGGTGTTTGGAGAGCCGTTACACAAAGTCCCTGGCCAGGGCAAGTGAGATTTACTTGTCACGACCCGAAATGGCGCGTGACTGGCACTTGAATCATATGAAGTCTATAAGTCCCTATCAAATTCAAGTAAGCCAAAATTCCCAGAAATCAAAAACATTTGAAGGAAAACTTGTTTTAAAAAAAGTAGTTTTAATAGCATAAGCCGAATTATATGTTTTAAAAAACATCAAATCTTTTCTGAAAATTTCGGCAGAGTTTCCTTTGTAAATACTGGCCCCAAACGGGGTACAACATGAATAGTATATGAAATGATAAAAGGCATCCCCAAGCGGAAGCTAGCTCTTCGTCAATCGACGGGCATAACCACGCAAGCAATATAATATACAACGCCAAAGGGCGAGGATCAAAACTGAAAATGAAACTCAAAAACAACAAGAAAACATAATAATACAACGAGCGACTCTAAGGTCGAAAGAATATACAATCTAGTCTCTAAGTCAAATAAATATACAAGTTTGGTTGATGGAGTTACTAGATACAACTGAATAAATGAAAGTACAGAGGTGGTCACGATGCAAGTGAACCCACTTACCAAAGCAGTCACCCGGAATGAAAAAGTGTGCCAGCAAAGCTGCCAAGGGAAAAACCTGTACGACAAAACCTGCAAGAAACTGTGGCACAACGGGGGTGAGTTGCCAACTCGTGAGTAGAAAACATCATAGAGCAGAAATCGTATGTATGACTTAATCCTAGGTCAATACGATCAGTAATATAAATCCTCAATATGATAAGGTCTGAATTATGAAAAGGTGGCAAGGGTAAACATCTATACATGAGTGTAATACCAAGTGCTCGTGTCAGTGCCTCAGGTAACAACATATCATAAATATGAGGTATGAATGCATCAAAACAGAATGCATCTAAATATGGAAACTGTTTTATTATCTCAATGAGATATCTGTTTAAAATCGAAATATCATCAATAAAATCAATAGAAATCAGTGTCTAGCATCGACACAATATCTCAATATCTTAATATCTGGGACTCCGGCTATCCGGATTGGCCCCTGGGCTCCGGCTATCCGTACTGGCCCAACTCCGATCGGTATCCTCCGGATATCCGACGAGTCACAATGAAATCACCGGTCCGTAATGTTCCCCTGCCAGGCTCAACGCCATCATCTGCGACCTTCTTGCTCTGGGGTACTGCACCGAGTCCACCATGCACCCACAGACGGTTCCTCCTCCTCCTCGAATCGGGTGTATCATATCGCTCGAGAGCCGAGAAAACTCATGGTGGACCCCTCTCAAATCATATCATGAAAAAACCGCAACTTTCATTTGAAAAATGATAATAAGTTTATAAAATCCTTGCGGTTTCTCCAAATCCATAAATCTCATGGAAATCCGAAATCTCAAAGTAAATAACAATGAATTATAAAATATTGGGCTCCGGCAATCTGGACTGGCCCTAAAAATAATGCATGACAATGAATATATAAATATACATGACAATCATAGTAATAAATGCAATTTCTAAAGTAGCACATTAATGATTTACCGGAACTATCAGCTAGCAAGCGATAACAATGAAATAATATTCTCTAGAGTGTACGTGATATGGCAATTACTGATGAAGATGTATGTGAGCCGGCAAGCAAGTGTACGTGGAACATATGTATCATCGGTAATGGTGCTGGTGTCCTGACAGCATGATTTCAATAATAGCATATGAAAACACAATATATGCATGCAATGCGATGCGAACAACAAGGATATACGGGAGCTGAACATTAACACAAAAATAATTATAATCTACATTAATATTTATGGGTCATGCCGTTTGCCATTTGAAATAACATGAATCGTGGTGTTTAGAAAATAGGGCTACGGTGTTTTTAAGAAAAGTACGTCCTTTAAAATATCCGTAGAATCTCTTGGCATGTCTTTAAAATACCCATGATTCGTTAGTTTTGAAATAGGTATGACTCGAGTCTAGTCTAACATCTACAAGTGAACTACTGGACCAAACTAACAGACTGATAAAAAGGGGTAAGGAAAACCACCTAAGTCTAAGTCGATATATATATATATATATATATATATATATATATATATATATATATATAATAGTCGATGATACCGCCTCAATAGTATCACATATGATAAGATATATAATATGACATCCCCGAGTCAAGAGTGCGGATCTATCATCAATATATAGCTCGTACGGTAAATCCATGGTACGGCATCCCAGATCTGGGTACGGGTCGAATATCACATTTATCTCACCATTCATCTGTGTCACGACCCGAAAGTACGGAACGTGACCGGCACTTAGATTACGAAGCGTCTAGAGGCGCCACGTGACCTAAGTAAGCCGAAGCACAGAAATCTAAACCATAAAAGAAGAAAATGAAGAAAAGAAAAGAAAACAAGTATAAAAACATCAGCAAATTTTACCAAAAATTTCGGCAGAGTCTCCTCTGTAAAAACTGGCCCCCAAACGGGTACAACAAGTATAATATACATAAACAATAAAAAGCATCCCCAAACGGGAGCTAGCATCAACGCCAACAGGCGGAAACAACCACAACAAGCACAATAATATACAACGCCAAAGGGCGAGGCTCAAAACTCAAAAGAAAACAAAACCACCAGATCAGAATAATACATGCGCGACTCTAAGGTCGAAATAAAAGACTGGTCCAATAAACTTATCAAGTAATACAAGTATGGTTGATGGAGCTTACTAGATACAAATGAATGAATAAAATACAATGGTGGTTGAGATACAAGTGAACCAACCTACCGTGCAAATCACCCTAAAATAAAAGATGTGCCAGCAAACTGCCCGGGAAACCTGTACATCGAACCTGTAAGGAATTTGGCACAACGGGGGTGAGTTGCCAACTCGTGAGTAGAAGACATCTACGAAAAGAAATCGAATGCACGACGCTATCTTAGGTCATAATAATACACTACTATATCCCAAATATCTAGTACTAGCAGGGTAATACTACGTGTAAGTGCAAATACTCCGTGTCGTGTCAGTGCCTCATATAGTACTAAGTCATATGAAATGAAATGCATGCACCATGAATGTAAAGTCACAAATCTTGAAATCCAGATATATATGTATGAGAACCTTTAGCCGTTATCATAGTAAAGTGTGTATAAGCATCTGAAATCTCAACAATGAAATCCATGGAAATCCGTGTCAAGTATCGACACAACACATGTAATCTCAAGTATCAATATGTCAGGCTCCGTCAGTCCGGATCGGCCCATATCATCAAATCCCACGACAACGGTCGGTATCCTCCGGATATCCGCCGTGCCAGACATCACCGGTAGGTAGCCTTCCCCTGCCAGGCTCATCGTCTACAACTCGATCTTCTTGCCCGGGGGTACCATACCGGGCCCACCATGTACCCGAGACGGTTCATCCACTCCTCGAATCGGGTCTCGAAATCCAACAGAAAACATAAAATCTCATGGTGGACGACACATACATCACGAGAAAACCGCAACTTTGTTTAAAAAGAGAGGAGGAGAGAGAGAAATTTTTATATATTTTTGCGGTTTTCCCCAAAAATCCAGAAATCTCATAGAAATCCAAATCTCAAAATCATGAGTAACTATATGATAAGTGTCGGCATATGCCCATAATACTGCATGATAACACGAAAATATGAATGTCTAAGTAATGAATATCATGTCTTATACTTATCATCAGAGAGTGATCACAATATTATATCGGTTTAGTTGTTAACTGATTCTATCAATAAAAGATAATATGATCTAAAGTGTACGTGACATAGCAATTACCGATGATGATGTGTGTGAGCCGGCAAATAAGTGTGCGTGGAATATGCGCATCATCGGTAATAGTGCTGGTGTCCTAACAGGTAAAGTTTATACTGATTATAGCAACATATAAAAGAACATGCACCATGATGATTACAGTATGAATGTAAGTACAGGTGTGCATTATCCACTCCTCTGCGAGATACGAGTACAACTGCCACTATGTGAGTCGAACCTAAACCAGTGTCCATCTAACATCCTAAGAAACTAAACCTAATAAACTAGTCAGTAAGAAACTAGAGTCTAACTAAGGTCTGAATCAATATCTCTAATAGTCGGTGATCCCGCCTCAATAGCGTCACGTACGTAGTACGGCTTCCTCGAATCAAGAGTGCGGATCAATCATCAAATCTAAGCCTCGTACGGTAAAATCCATCGTACGGCATCCCAATGTCGGGGTACG
Organism: Agapanthus africanus; assembly: GCA_030015575.1. Classification (NCBI taxonomy): domain Eukaryota; kingdom Viridiplantae; phylum Streptophyta; class Magnoliopsida; order Asparagales; family Amaryllidaceae; genus Agapanthus; species Agapanthus africanus. Next base: position 515,310,775 of record JASDDO010000014.1, read on the forward strand.
GTCAAGTATCTCCTAGGTGTCTCCTCATTCGTATAATGTCATATGTATCATATTGTGATTAAGTCATACCGATATCTTATCGTCATCAAGTCACACCTATACGATATCGACATCAGGTCACACCTATATGATGTCGACATCAGGTCACACCTATACGATATCGACATCAGGTCACACCTATATGATGTCGTAATCAAGTCATACATATCCCAAATCGTGACCAATCACAAGTTACAGTCCGGGTACTATTTTAGAGTCCTATGTATCTCAACATCAACACTACCCATTATAATTTATATATACATGTTCATTACCTCATTCTCTAATGATCCGCTAACATTTAATACGACCGTATAGTCAAGAATCACGGCATTAAGCCCAGTTATAATGTTTCATCATACCTCAGATACCATGTCACCTCAAAGAATCCTATGTACGGGTTGTATATATATATATATATATATATATACCTATACCTAGTTCTATATATATATACACACTTATACGTACACACCATGTCGAGTTTCAGAGTGTGTGTGTGTGTTTCTATCTGAAACCTACGAACTTTTCCAAGGTACTCATCCTCTGATATAGTTTTCCTAAATCGGTCTAGTCCAGCCTAAGGTCAATACTAGGGTCCTACTAGGGTCACGTCTGGTTTCCTAATGTCAATAAGTACTATTCCTATTCTACGTTGCGGGGGTGCTAAACGCCATCCACCCGACTTCCCCCCGTAGATATGCATCTACTCACCTGGTCCATGTCTGCCGACGATGGTGTCGCCATCCTCCTCTTCATCGCCCGCAGTCCACTTGAAGGGTACCTAAACGCAAACATATAAATAGCATCGTAAACCGAATCACATACAAAAGTCAAACGATACAAGGAACAAGCATAGGTTAAAACCTATGTCCCGTCCATGCAAAAGAACCAAATACCGCTCGATATCGGCGTACAAACTCCGATGGATCGAGATAACATCAACAAACAACTCGTAGTTTTAAAACACATTACTTATATTATAAAACATGATTAAATCCATCGAAACCCTAAAATCAATCAAATCGTCCGTTTTCGAAAAACCCGAAAAATGTCGATTTACCGTTTTTCATCAAAACTTGACATTTAAATGAAACCAAAGGTCATAAAACTCATTAAATAGCATATCTAGACTATACAAACTATTACTATATTTTTATTACATATATTTGTAGAAATTTGAATTTTCTAGTTTACAACCATTAACAATTTTCAACATTTTAAAGCAAAATACCACAATTCCACCACAAAACATGATTTCGCATGAATTAATGTCTTAAACTACAATTCATGATGATAGTGATATAATAAAACCATAATTATATTTTTAATCTCATTTATATAGAAATTTCCAAAATCTAGTTTACAAAATTAGCAATTTTTATCACAATTTATCAATTATCCATAGAAACTAGCAATCACACTAAGTTTTTCTTTCCACCAACAAGTTAATACTCTTATTAAGACCAAAATCTAGTATTGACAATATTATTTGAGATTTATTTCACCAATAATTAGGTTTTATAGAAACCTAGTTAGCAAAATTTCCTAATTTAAACCATTTTCAATGAAAAATTTACAATTCAACAATCATGCCAGATTTTCCAAATCCAAAAGTGTTAAACTAACTATTATAACCCTAAATAATTAACAAAAATCATAACTTGAATTTAGAAACCCTAACTTGAATTTTTAAAATTGAACATAGAACTAATTCATTAAATCTAATTAAGCTTAAATGAACATCTAAAACAATAAATCAAAAGAAAGAAATTATACCTCCCAAAATATGAAATCCAAACTAGAAATGAGCCTCCAAAATGCATGCTTTCCATCTCCAAAATCCATGTAAAAATGAGTAAGGAATAAAGGGTATGAAATAAATAGGATTTTGTGGAATTTTAATGGAATTTTTGATGTATTTTTGATCATTTTTGAATAAAAAAGAGATGGAAAATGGGGAGGGGCAGCCATGGGGGGTTGTGGCCGGCCTAAGTGAGGAGAGTGAGAGAAAGAAGAGAGTGTGCAAAGTGTGTGGAAGTTTCAAGAAGAGAAACATCATTGAATGTCTTTTCATGTATTTATTTATTTATTTATTTACTATAGCAACTCAAGAAAGCTCTAGAAATTAGGAAAAATTTGCAAATAAATTTTTCATGATACACACTAATTTCTAATATTCCATGGTTCATTTTTACAAATTAAAACCATTTAAATTTGTAATTTACACTAATTTAGTGTAAAAATAAAGCTTATGTTAATATTTAAAATAATTAATTTAGGAAAAATATTTTATTAAACTAAAAATTTATAAGTGGCTAAATAAACACTATTTACTAGTAATTTCATAATTAAAATAGATATTTTTAAAATTATAATGAAAAACAATCACGGTTTGGTTTTACGAAAATACATTTTACTTTACCGAAAATCCTAAAATTCACTTAAACACTTTTATTCATTTAATTATTTATTTAATCACTTTTAAAATGTTACAATCTTCCCCCCTTTTAGAAATTCGGTCCCCGAATTTAAATTAAAACTCCCCCTCCAAATACTAAAACATTTAGCAAACACTCAAATCGTCGGGGCTCCGAAATCATCAATACATAACAAAAAATCAACTCCGTCAAGCATAATGCAATCATCGGAGTTATGGAGAGAATAAAATATCAAAACCCAATATGAAAACCATCTTAATATACATCAATATATAACTTTTATATAGTGTGCATCACAGTAAAACCGTTCAAATATCTGGATAAGGAAATATGCAAAAAAAAAAAAAAAACCTTTTGAAAATCGTCGTGTGATGCACAGGTCACGGCATAAGTAGCGGACGGTTTAAAAAAACTAGATATATATATATATATATATATATATATATCTTTTATTTAACATACACGTCCCGCCTGGTTACTAAATCAGATAGTAATAATTATGAAAACATACTGCTCAAACTGAAATCAATCCCAATCACATCAATAAATTGTCATGTGCGTCCGGTGCACACTGAAATCGAAACCAAATACAGATACCATGAATACCCACAAAACAAAACTAGGTGCAACAGGTGTGCACCAAAAACATCTGTCCAGTGCAACGGGCGTGCACGACTCACTATCAGGTGCATCTAATCTGCACAAAACCCCGATTTAGTGCATCTGGTTTGCACAAAATCGCATCAAGTGCGCCAAGTATGCGCAAGAATCCTAATCGGGTGCACATGGTGCACGAAAACATACATTGAATATCAAAATCGAAATCACAGTACAAAATGGATGAAAACTAGGTCGAAACATATGTAAAAATCATGTGTAACCCCTATGCACGAAATCAATCAAAAATCCCAAAATATATATAAAACCAAATCAAGTGTACTGGGTGTGTACTAAACAACATCAATACAACTGATATATGAAACACAAATAGAATGAAGGTACACTCATGAAATACCAATCGTAGAACAAAATCCTCAAAATACAAAAATCCAATCAATGAAAATATGAAATTCAAATCACTAGATCAAAATCGTAAACACTATCGTCAATGCGCGCATCTTTCCTCTGATATCGGCTGCTTCAAACTCGTCCCTTCGTAGCTGTGCAGACTGCGCTACCAACGGCAACACTCATATCTAGAGTCTCCCACGTAGTCGATCCCTTCACCTGATATCCGGACTACATTAAACTTTTCGATCGATCCATCAAATTCCCATATTCCCCGAGAGCTCAACACTCAAGTACAGTTTAAAAATATCCGGTACATACCCCAGCATCGATGATCCAGCCGTAGAAGGGCAAACCCAAGCCTCACTAATGGCACAGCGGAACTGCCGTAAACCCTAAGGTTCAAGGGCGTTCTCGTGGTCATTATGTCGAGTTAGGGTTTCATTCTTCTAGAGGGTCCATCGAAATACCTGCATGTTCTTCCGAATACTTTAAACTTAGGAAAATGGTTTTCTGATAATCGTTCGAACCCTTTAACTTCATCCGGACGGCATATGAATACCCTTCGTCCGCACGCTAAGCAATGCTTCAATCCTCAAGAATAACCAATACTCTAATGGTTATCGCATTCGAGCCGCAGCTCCCTCTGCCAGTGCGCCCCGTGGTAACAGGAACCACCCTCCGACATCGACGAAGATAGATCAAAGGAACGAATGAAATATGGTGCAAACAAATGTACATCCTAAGGCTCCTTAAGCAGGGTAGCGTATCGTAAGTATGCCGCGGACCATACCCACGGTACGTTACTCTACCTAAATCGCCTACTCCATCAACCAAGGGTCACCTAGACTTATACAGGGTTAAACCTAGCGCTCTGATACCAACTTTGTCACGACCCGAAAGTACGGAACGTGACCGGCACTTAGATTACGAAGCGTCTAGAGGCGCCACGTGACCTAAGTAAGCCGAAGCCCAGAAATCTAAACCATAAAAGAAGAAAATGAAGAAAAGAAAAGAAAACAAGTATAAAAACATCAGCAAATTTTACCAAAAATTTCGGCAGAGTCTCCTCTGTAAAAACTGGCCCCCAAACGGGTACAACAAGTATAATATACATAAACAATAAAAAGCATCCCCAAACGGGAGCTAGCATCAACGCCAACAGGCGGAAACAACCACAACAAGCACAATAATATACAACGCCAAAGGGCGAGGCTCAAAACTCAAAAGAAAACAAAAACCACCAGATCAGAATAATACATGCGCGACTCTAAGGTCGAAATAAAAGACTGGTCCAATAAACTTATCAAGTAATACAAGTATGGTTGATGGAGCTTACTAGATACAAATGAATGAATAAAATACAATGGTGGTTGAGATACAAGTGAACCAACCTACCGTGCAAATCACCCTAAAATAAAAGATGTGCAGCAAACTGCCCGGGAAACCTGTACATCGAACCCTGTAAGGAATTTGGCACAACGGGGGTGAGTTGCCAACTCGTGAGTAGAAGACATCTACGAAAAGAAATCGAATGCACGACGCTATCTTAGGTCATAATAATACACTACTATATCCCAAATATCTAGTACTAGCAGGGTAATACTACGTGTAAGTGCAAATACTCCGTGTCGTGTCAGTGCCTCATATAGTACTAAGTCATATGAAATGAAATGCATGCACCATGAATGTAAAGTCACAAATCTTGAAATCCAGATATATGTATGAGAACCTTTGAGCGTTATCATAGTAAAGTGTGTATAAGCATCTGAAATCTCAACAATGAAATCCATGGAAATCCGTGTCAAGTATCGACACAACACATGTAATCTCAAGTATCAATATGTCGGGCTCCGTCAGTCCGGATCGGCCCATATCATCAAATCCCACGACAACGGTCGGTAT